>NKDA01000002.1:10151574-10881574 GCA_002872375.1 Eulimnadia texana | reverse complement strand
TTCCAGAATAATTTTTTGTTTGTTTTCCCTTAGAAAAGCGCAAATGACCGCCATTTTGGATTTGAAACCAAGCGGAAAAGAAGTGGAAGGGGTCTGCAACTCTCCACAAAAAGAAAAAAGTTACGAAGAATAATTGATAACACGTGATAACAAGTTGATAACACACTAAGAAAGTTACGAAGATTATTGATAACACGTGATAACAAGTTGATAACACACTAAAAAAGTTACGAAGAATAATGGATAACACGTGATAACAAGTTGATAAGACACTAAGAATAGGTACGAAGAATAACTGATAACAGGTGATAACAAGTTGATAACACACTAAAAAAGTTACGAAGAATAACTGATAACACGTGATAACATGTTGATAACACACTAAAAAAGTTACGAAGAATAACTGATAACACGTGATAACAAGTTGATAACACACTAAGACAGTTACGAAGAATAACTGATAACAGGTGATAACAAGTTGATAACACACTAAAAAAGTTACGAAGAATAACTGATAACACGTGATAACATGTTGATAACACACTAAAAAAAGTTACGAAGAATAACTGATAACACGTGATAACATGTTGATAACACACTAAGAAAGTTACGAAGAATTATTGACAACAAGTTGATAACAAGTTGATAACACACTATAAAAGTTACGAAGAATAATTGATAACACGTGATAACAAGTTGATAACACACTAAGAAAGTTACGAAGAATTATTGACAACAAGTTGATAACAAGTTGATAACACACTATAAAAGTTACGAAGAATAATTGATAACACGTGATAACAAGTTGATAACACACTAAGAAAGTTACAAAGAATAATTGATAACACGTGATAACAAGTTGATAACACCACGCATAAGTTTGAAACAGAAAAATTTTAATATTTTCTGATTAATTTTCCGTTAAAGTTGTAAGGTTTAGCATTCTCAGTAGTTTAAGTAGTTTGAATAGTTTTTCAGGGGGTCTTTAAGGTAGTGTAAGCACTCAAAGAAATGCCGTGACTATTAGTAGTGCTTAGTTAGTGAAAAACAGTAGCCGGTATAATCCGTTTCTAAGGACACATGCACTCAAAGTCACCCGAAAAGCCTAAACTTTTTAAGTGCACATGTCCTTAAAACCTATAGAGAGCGGGGTCCGAAACGTTTGGAAATTTTTCGGAACTAGTTTAAATTGTCGCTATTTTTCTATGAATGAGGGGTTTAAAAGGCGGTAATAGAGTTGACTGGCCGCCAAAGCCAATTACAAGGGGTCCGAAACTCCGAGGAAAAGTGTACGAAGATTATGTGATAACATATGATAACACGGAGATAACATGGAGATAGCAGGTTGATAACAGAGATAACACGGCCTAGGTGTACGAAGATTATGTGATAACATATGATAACACGGAGATAACATGGAGATAGCAGGTTGATAACAGTGATAACACGGCCTAGGTGTACGAAGATTATTGCAAGTTTCGGACCCCTTAGCCAATTAGTTTCTTAATGACTCTACCTTTGTGCGGTAGTTAGTAGTTTAAATACTAGTGACAACTCTAGACAATGGGTCCAGTGTTTCGACTTTGCAGGGAAATTCCCTGAAAAAAAGGGAAAGGGGGACGGGGGGCCTGGGAGAGGGAAAAATGAGTGAAGAAGGAAATGGGAATAATGTAAACGTATATACGGCCAGTATTCTTATACGGAAGGGAAAAAGGGAAAAATACAGAAATTAGGAAAGGGGAAAATCTAAACGTATATACGGAGAGCATTCTAATACGGAGGGGGAAAAGGGGAAAATAAGGGAATAAGGAAAATGGGAATAATCTAAATGTATCTACAGACAGTATTCCAATAAGGAGGGAAAAAGGGAAAAATAAGAGAATAAGGGAAATGGAAAAATCTAAACATATAAACGGCCAGTATTCTAATAAACAGGGGAAAAAGGGAAAAATAAGGGAAGAGGGTAAAATAGGAAAAATAAGGGAATAAGGAAAATGGGAAAATCTAAACGTATATACGGCCAGCATTCTAATACGGAGAGGAAAAAGGGAAAAATAATGGGATTAGGAAAAGGGGAAAATCTAAACGTATATACGACCAGTATTCTAATAAGGAGGGAAAAAAGGGAAAAATAAGGGAAGAGGGTAAAAAAGGAAACATAAAAGAATAAGGAAAATGGGAATAATCTAAATGTATATACAGACAGTATTCCAATAAGGAGGGGAAAAAAGGGAAAAATAAGGAAATTAGAAAAAAGGGAAAATCTAAATGTATATACGGCGAGTATTCTAATACGGAGAGGAAAAAGGGAAAAAAATAAGGGAATAAGGAAAAGGGGAAAATCTAAACGTATATACGGCCAGCATTCTAATACGGAGAGGAAAAAGGGAAAAATAATGGGATTAGGAAAAGGGGAAAATCTAAACGTATATACGACCAGTATTCTAATAAGGAGGGAAAAAAGGGAAAAATAAGGGAAGAGGGTAAAAAAGGAAACATAAAAGAATAAGGAAAATGGGAATAATCTAAATGTATATACAGACAGTATTCCAATAAGGAGGGGAAAAAAGGGAAAAATAAGGAAATTAGAAAAAGGGAAAATCTAAATGTATATACGGCGAGTATTCTAATACGGAGAGGAAAAAGGGAAAAAAATAAGGGAATAAGGAAAAGGGGAAAATCTAAACGTATATACGACCAGTATTCTAATACGGAGAGGAAAAAGGGAAAAAAATAAGGGAATAAGGAAAAGGGGAAAATCTAAACGTATATACGACCAGTATTCTAATACGGAGAGGAAAAAGGGAAAAAAATAAGGGAATAAGGAAAAGGAAAAATCTAAACGTATATACGGCCAGTATTCTAATACAGAGGGGAAAAAGGGGAAAAATAAAAATGGAAACAATGTGATAGTCACACACAAAATCTAGGCATTTTCCCATAAATTTATAGGAAATTCTACTTAAAAAAAAAAATTGAAAAATACTGCATTTTTCAGTGTTATCATCTGGTTATCGTAGTTATTAGTTTTTCAGGACCCTTAAGTAGCCGTTTGGAGTGGGTCTTTTGTATTTGCTGACGAACCGATGGTTCTAATCATTGGCTTTTCGGCTCATTTGCCTAATGACTGTCTGTCAGGCAAGGTGTGTGGGCCTATCCACTTCCGATAACCCCCAGTAAAGTAGATGATAACAAGGTGATAACAAGGTGATAACAGGGTGATAACAGATAAGGACGAGGGGGGTTCGAAAATAAATACAAACTTTTTATCATCGTTTATAATATAATTAACAAGGGGTCCGAAACTTGCAATAATCTTCGTACACTCAGGTCATGTTATCACTGTTATCAACCTGTAATCTCCGTGTTATCATATGTTATCAGATAATCTTCGGACACTTTTTCCTCGGAGTTTCGGACCCCCTTGATAATTAATCCATTATAAAATATCATATATCTGAAATAAATAATTAAATTATTTTAATATATTTATTTAATATAATATAATTAATTTAATTTTTTTATTTTTTATTATTTTAATTAATATTAATATATTTCATTTAATGTAATTATTTTAATTAATAAAATATTAAAAATATAATATATTTTTATAATATGTAATTAATTAAAGTTAATCGTTTTATAATAATAATTTTCATAAAAATTAAAATAAATTAAATGAATATATATTTAAATATAATTATTAATTTTAATTAATATCATAATTTATTATATTATATTTATTTATTATTCATTATTAATATTATAATTATTAATATAATTAATAAATGAAGATATATTTAAATATAATCATTAATATTGATTAATATCATAATTTGTCATATTTTTATTATTCAATATTAATATTATAATTATTAATATAATTAATACATGAAAATATATTTAAATATAATTATTAATACTAATTAAAATTATAATATATTATTTTATTATTAGTAATTATTATTATTAATATTATAATTATTATATAATTAATAAATGAAAATATATTTGAATATAATTTTAGGATTTTTTTCTCATTTTTTTTCCAATTTTTCGGGTGAATTAACATTAAACTGTAAACTTAAGATGTAAATTTGGTATTAGTTATGAAGACGAAACCGTAAGCCGTTAATAGGCCCTTGTTATCAAGGTTAACATGCTTGACTGCGTTGATTCGACGAAACTCCTGAGAGAGGGGTCCGAAACCCTTCGTAAAGCAGCGAAAGTGTTATCAACTGTTATCAACTTGTTATCTGGTGTTATCAGGTGACTGCGTTGATTCGACGAAAATTCTGAGAGAGGGGTCCGAAACCCTTGATAAACCAGCAAAAGTGTTATCAAATTGTTATCAACTTGTTATCTAGTGTTATCAGATGACTGTGTTGATTGGACGGAACTCTGAGAGAGGGGTCCGAAACCCTTCATAAAGCAGCGAAAATGTTATCAACTTGTTATCTGGTGTTATCAGAGGGGTCCAAAACCCTTGATAAAGCAGCGAAAGTGTTATCAAATTGTTATCAACTTGTTATCTGGTGTTATCAGATGACTGCGTTGATTCGACGAAAGTCTGAGAGAGGGGTCCGAAACCCTTGATAAAGCAGCGAAAATGTTATCAACTGTTATCAATTTGTTATCTGGTGTATCAGAGGGGTTCGAAACCCTTCATATAGTAGCGAAAGTGTTATAAACTTGTTATCTGGTGTTATCAGAGGGGGTCCGAAACCCTTGATGAAGCAACGAAAATGTCATCAACTTGTTATCTGGTGTCATCAGAGGGGGTCCGAAACTCTTGATAAAGCAGCGAAAGTGTTATCAACTTGTTATCTGGTGTTATTAGATGTTATCAGATGTTATTAGGTAATAATAATACAGTCAATAGTAATAAATAATAGCAGAAATAATATAGTTCTAATATAGATAGATATTATAATATAATAAGATTAATTAGTTTAATTAATAATATAAGTTAATTAAGAAATTGATTAATATATTTAATTAATAAGATTAATAACATTAAAAATAATAAGATAATTCTAATATAGCTAATGTAGAGATTCTTCCCATGATTCTTGAATTGAGAATCAAGAATCTTGACTATAATTCTATTTAAATTCTATTCTATTCTAGATTGATATAGAGATTCTTTCCATGATTCTTGAACTGAGAATCAAGAATCTTGACTATAGATTCTATTCTGTTCTATTCTATTCTAGACTTAGAGATTCTTCCCATGATTCTTGAACTGAGAATCAAGAATCTTGACCATAGATTCTATTATATTTGACTCCATTCTAGACTTGGAGATTCTTCCCATGATTCTGGAATTGAGAATCAAGAATCTTGACTATAGATTCTATTCTATTTCACTCCATTCTAGACTTAGAGATTCTTTCCATGATTCTGGAACTGAGAATCAAGAATCTTGACCATAGATTCTATTCTATTCTACTCCATTCTAGACTTAGAGATTCTTCCCATGATTCTGGAACTGAGAATCAAGAATCTTGACTATAGATTCTATTCTATTCCACTCCATTCTAGACTTAGAGATTCTTCCATGATTCTTGAACTGAGAATCAAGAATCTTGACTATAGTTTCTATTTGAATGCTATTCTATTCTTCTATAAATTTTATTCTCTAGATTCTATTCTAGACTTAGAGATTCTTCCCATGATTCTTAAACTGAGAATCAAGAATCTTGACTTTTTTTTTCGTGAATTTTTGGGTATTTTGGCAAAAGAGGCGTATCTAATGAGTTAAATGGATGCCCTTTAAATGGTTCTGTGTCTTTGACCGAGAACAATACTGCTAAATGAGGCGACGGCATCTTTTCTCAAAGGCAAAAGTCTTGAAAGTTTTAACTGACATTTTTCTTGGCATTTTCCCTTTTTTCCCCCTTTCCCCCCCTTTTTTCCCCCTTTTTTCCCCATTTCTTTTCCTTCGTTCACTTAGAAAAATTCAAATTCGCAATCCATAATGAACAGCATTATTATATTATTATTATTATATTATCAACAATAATTACAATTAATAATTAATTAATATTATTATTGGGCTATAATCCTAAATCTGATATCAATAAGGATGGCTTAACACACATTTAAATATAATAAATAAATAATATTAATATAAATAACATATAATATCAGTAACTAAATACAAATAATTGGGAAACCGGGTATCTATAATAGGTCTAATAATAACAATAATAATATAATATAATAATAATAATAATATAATAATGATATAATATAATAATAATAGTAATAATAATAATAATAGTAATAATAATAATAATAATAGAATGAGTCTCGGTGAGACAGTCAAAGAAAGCAGACGTGCGAAAACAAAGCTCTCTATTTTTTTTCAAGTGAATCAGTCACATTAATTAATCGAACCACTTTTGATTTAAGTCACTACATCCGACGGGTACGTTGAAGTATTCGAGCTTCTGTTCAGCTTGTCGCTACTCACGGTAATTTTGAATTTTAATTATAATTGAGGAAAAACGAAACAAAAGGGACCAAAATTCAAAGTCGCAAAAGAGTCTTTCAACAATCCTTCCTAGAAAACTAGAGAAAGTAGGTCATTAAGGTCAACTACATAGTTTTGACCTTGTAGCCATGGCGTCAGCAACCAGCCATGACGGTAGGATCCTCGAGGGAGAATCCCTCAGCCAGCGTCAGCGAAAGAAATTTAATGATAAGAAATGTCCAACTTGCAACACGCTGTTTCAACCCCACAACGGTCGCCACAGATTTTGCAGCAGCGACTGCAAGACTAATTACAGGCCTGCAGAAGGTGAACCCGAGGAATCCGTTTGCCAAACCTCCACTCCTTCCCAATCGCCCACTAAGGAGCTTGATGTCTCAGCTCTCTCGAAGCTCAGCAAAGATACCATTATTGAAAAGTTTCTTGCGCTCCAAGAGTCGTTGAAGATCTTGCAAAGGAGCAATACCCAACTTGTCACTGAGTCAGCGAAGTTGAAAGCTGAACTGGCAGTGTACCAGTCTGCAAGCCGAGGTCAAGCTGGACCCAGCCGCGTTTCCCCTGGTCTATCCTTCGCCAACGCGGTCGCACAACCCCCGACAGGACTCTCGGAGAATGTCTTAATTGCAAAACTTGCGAATGGGAAAGACATCTCGGTGACAGGAGTTGACCGTCTTCTGAACACCGCAAAAGGAGGCCCCACCTTACAGCAACTGAGAAAGCGCAACGACAATTCGGTTGTGATGATTTTCAACGATCTTAAGGAACGCGAGACAGCAGAGAGGATCCTCAAGGAGAGCGAGAACGCTGCTGAACTTTTTCAGGAGGTTAATACCCCCCGACGGTTTTATCCAGTCGTGGTAAAGTTCGTCCCGGTGGAGGACACCAGGAGCCTCCAAGACGAAGCCGAGCTGCGAAACCCAATCCTGCGCGGAAACATCCACCGGCTTAGAGTCATCTACCGGTGTCCTGATTCCGATGTTGGCCATGTGAAGATATTCCTTAAAAACTGGAACGCCAAGGACCAGATCCTGCGAAAGGGAGGATGTTCCTTTCAGTGACCAACTTATCCCACCAGGTGGTTGATGTCAACCCCAACTTCGAAGTACGTAGGTGCTACAAGTGTCAGCGCTACGGTCATTTGGCAAAGCACTGCAAGAGTGAACATCCGAGATGCGCCATCTGTGCTGAGTCGCACAATACAGCTGACTGTAACAGCTCGACAGTAGTCAAATGTATTAATTGTGAGGGTAAGCACCGAGCAGGAGACTGGTGTTGCAAAGAACATAAAAAGGCGGTCCGCAAATACAAAGACATGTTCCCATGTTAACTGCTCCTACGGTTAATGCATTGTCGAACGAAAAACGCTCGCTTAACGTTTTACAAGTCAATTTGCAACATTCTAGGATTGCTGCCTTACATGTCGTCCAGCTGATACTTGATCTCGACGTAGACATAGCCCTCATCCAGGAACCCTATACTCCCCCTTTACCCAACCCTCCGAACCCTCCAAAACCACCCAATTATCGCTGTTACCAGGTCCTAACGGATGATCACGCGTACGGGACAGTGATTCTCGTCAAGAATACTTTGCGAACCAGACCCATCCAAGCTGGCCTCCCGAATTCTTCTGTGGGTATGGCGTTGGAGATCAATGGCAAAGAAATTAAGTTCTTTTCTGTCTACTGCAGACTGTCGCTCCAGACAGTGTCCGAGGTTCTTGATCCGCTTTTTAGCAGCCAAGACTTTACACCAACCAACTCGATCATCGCCATAGACTCTAATGCTAAGAACCCGCTATGGAACAGCCGAACTCTTGACGCGAAAGGAATCGAATTAGAAAATATTGTTTCGCAAACAGACTTATCGGTGGCGAATGTTGAGAGGGCCAATCTGGACTTCGTACCTTCCAGTACCCAGTTCGTAGACTTAACCCTCATCGGTGACAGAGTATCGTTAGTCAGTTGGAGATATCTCGATATACCGTCCATGTCAGATCATCCTCTCATCTTCTTTCAAGTCCCACTAGCAAGTCCGTATTCCGAGTCCCGAGGCTTTCCGACTGTCGACGAAATCGACAAGGATGCGTTTCTTCGCCAGTTAAATGAAAATGTGCTCTCCCATCTTCCGACTCTTGATATGTCTACTACTGAACAAGTGGAGGTCGCTGCTCGCAAGCTAACTCAGATCATCAAGGAAAGCGTTCTCAGCTCCAGACGGCAAGTTTCTTCAAACAGTGGGACACCAAGAATGCCGTGGTGGTCCCGTGAACTGTGGGCTCTTCGAAACAAGCTGCGACAAGCATACAAAAAGAAAGTAATTCATCCGACCGACGACAACGTACTCCGTTATAAGGCTATCAAGGCAGAATACCAACGAACCATGAGGAAAAGAAAAAATGAATCGTGGAAGAGATTCTGCTCAGAAAATGCTAATGATGATCTCTTCGATGCCCTGAAAAAAATATCCGGCCAAAGCATTCAACGACAACTGCCAAGCACTGTGTCGGTAGGCGGAGTTCCTTCATCTGACCCCAGAGACATCCTTCAAAACTGCGCGCAGTATTTCTTTCCTTCCACCATGGAACTCAGTCCAGATCAAACAATTTTTCAAACTCAGGTAGAAGACGAATTAACGGCCCTGGAGAGTACCGTAACTCCAACCGTCACTGAATCAGAGTTAATAGACGCAGTGAGTGGTCTCAGACAAAAAACAAGTCCTGGCCCTGATAAAATATCTATCGCAATAGTTAAACTTTGTTTCGAGACCATAAAAACCCACCTCCTGAGCATTTATAATGGATGTGTCCAACTGAACTACTTTCCAGCTATTTGGCGCGTGGCAAAAGTTTGCGTCTTACCCAAACCGAACAAGGAGTCCTATGACGAACTCTCAAGTTTCAGGCCTATTAGTCTCCTCAACGTCCTAGGAAAAATCCTGGAAAAAATTATCTATAACCGTTTGGTCTGGCTAGCTACGAAGAATACTTGGTTCAGCAGCAACCAGCATGGGTTCATCCAAGGCTCATCAACGGAAACTGCCGTACACAAACTGATCTCTACGATCGAGAACAACTTTCAAGAAAGAAAGTATACGGCGTGTGCGTTCCTTGACATAAAAAATGCCTTCGACGCAGCGTGGCACACAGCGATCTTAAGAGGACTTCTCAACCGCTCTTGCCCCAGCTACCTCATCAAATTTATCCAATCCTTTCTGGACCAAAGGACGGCAATCTTTCGGTTTAGCACAGCATCGGTTGTACAGGAACTGAAGGCGGGGTGTCCTCAGGGAAGTGTACTTTCTCCTTTCCTGTGGAATATTCTCATAGATGACGCGCTTCGCCTAAACCTCCCACCTACCTGCAAGATTGTAGCCTATGCTGATGACTTAGCTGTGATTTGTTCTCATCAAGATGCCGAAGAAGCCGTTAATCTGCTCCAGAGGACCTGCGACCAGTTGGTCAGCTGGGGACACATTCGAAAACTGACCTTTAACGCCGCCAAAACCGTCTTCATGATTTTCAGGCGAATGCGACGATCATTACCAGGACTCTCCTTAACTATTAACGAAACAGCAGTCCATCCCTCTGAAGCTGTCTGCTACCTCGGGCTGTGGTTAGATCCCCGTCTGTCGTGGAGAAACCACATCCGAATCAAATGTGAGCAGTTTAAGAAAAAGGCCCTCCTGATTCGTCGCTGCTGCCGACTTACGTGGGGAGTAAACCGAAGTCGTCTGCTCCTGTTCTACAACACTGTACTAGTCCCCAGCACTCTGTACTGCTGCTCCGTGTGGGCATCTACTACTCGTTTCCAGTGGTGCGTAAGTCTACTTCGTTCTTGTCAGCGCGTGGCCACTCTCATCATCACCAGGGCTTTCCGCACGGCATCCACAAACGCCCTCCTGGTAATCTGCAACTTACTACCACTGGACCTGTCTGTGAAACAATTAACTGCGAAACGACTGTTTCAGTCCCGGAGTAAAACCTTCGCACCATCCGCTCGGAGAGCAGTATCAGAGTTAATCGACGACTTCGGTACAAACCCTCCTGAACGTATCCAAAAATCCCCGACTCAGACCCCACCCTGGAGTGTGTCAAAGCCCTTCTTGATCTCCAATGAACATTCTAGACCCGAGTCGTATAACCTGTTCCCCCTAACGGTACGCTTAGGTTCTTCACCGATGGCTCCAAAAACGACTGTGGTGTCGGATTTGCAGTTATCGTTTGCAACTTTAACGGAGTCATGGCCATCATTCAAGGGAAACTTCCGGACTTTGCAACTGTTTTCCAGGCCGAATGCGCTGCGATTCATAGGGCACTGGAATATCTTCGGCAGCTTCCCGATAAGGACACCTACGAGCGAGTAGAAATATTCACCGACTCGCAAGCAGCACTCCTAGCGCTTCGTGCTAATGGGCCGATCTCTGAAATATGCTTGCAAACGCGTCATTTAATTGAGGGAATGAATATCACAGTCCATCTTGCCTGGATTCCTGGGCATGCTGGTTTCGCAGGAAATGAATTAGCCGATAGCACGGCTAAGGATGCAACCAGGTTACCTGAAACGACAGACCATATCCGTCCCTCGTTAGTGCACGCAATGCACACAATCAGAGATCGGCTACGCCACGTTTGGAACTGCGAATGGGAAACCAGCCTCACAGGAGATACGACTCGCCGTTTCTTCCCTACCGTCGCTGCTGCACAAACGTCGTCACTTCTCCACCGTACCTCTATCCCGTACAGCACTATTCAGCTTCTGACAGGTCACTGCTTCCTGAAGGCATACCTGTCACGCTTCAACATTATTCGCACTCCGGCTTGTGACTGTGGAGAAGGACCAGAAACAGTGCAGCACTTCCTCTTCTGCTGTCCCCGCTTCGAGATGTCCCGTCGATACTTCAGAGAAGACGTCAGGAGATCCGGGACACCATGGCCTCCCAGTCTTCAAGCTATCGGTCAGCAGCAAAAACTTTGGACCGCATTAGAAAAATTTGTTCGCGCAACGGGAAGGCTCGATATTAACGCTCAGCAGCATCTGATCTAACAGTTGTCTAGTTTTTTTTTTTTTTTTTTTTTTTTTTTACTTTGTCAGTTTTTTTTATCTGTTACAGTTTACTTATTTGTTGTTTGTCTTGCATCAACTTTCTGTACATATCGTAGTCTTTACTAATTTTGTTTATTTTTTCTCTATTACTAACTAGCGCGTTTCAACGATTCATGTCCTTTGTAAGTGATAATCTAAAATTGTTAATCTTTGTTCCTAAATTTTTGTCATTCATATATATATCTTATATTATTCACCATTTTTCTTTATAACTAAATGTATATTTTAAACTGTTTTTCTTAACCATGTATGAAGTTTTTGTGGAAATTCAAATAATACAGAAAGGGGACTACACTCCAATAGGAGTATGTCCCTCCTCCTCCGAAAAAAAAAAATAATAATAGAATAATAATAATAATAATAGAATAATAATAATAATAATAACAATACAATAATATAATAATAATAATAACGTAATAATATAATAATAACATAATAATAATAATATAATAATAATAATAATAATAATAATAATAATAATAATAATAATAATAATAATAATAATAATAATAGAATAATAATAATAATAATAGAATAATAATAATAATAATAACAATACAATAATATAATAATAATAATAATAACGTAATAATATAATAATAACATAATAATAATAATATAATAGAATAATAATAATAATAATAATAATAGAATAATAATAATAATAATAATAATAATAATAATATAATAATAATATAATAATAATAATAATATAATGATTATAATAACATAATATAATAATAATAATAATAATATAATAATAATAATAATAATAATCTAATAATACTCTATATAGGGTATATTGAGAGGGCGTGATTTTTTTTTCCCAGAGCACTTCTACAACGGTGAGAAAAATCCCATTTTCCCAAGTCTTATGAATAGGCCTACCTTGCCTAATGAACTGTTAATGGGGAGGTGGCGGAGGTGGGTGGGTGGGAGGGTCAGGGCGGGTGGGCGTGTCCCTATCCGCCCACCCAGGCCTTAGTGGGCTGGCGGCAGCCTTTGTGGGAGGTGGTGGGAGGAGGAGGTGGGCGTGGCTTGAGGAGGGAAGTCTTGGGGGGAAGTGGGTGTGTGAGGGTGTGGTGGGAGGTGTGGGAGAAGGTTTGACTACCTCGTTTAGGTCTTCAGTCAGTGTTTCCACTGTTGCAGGGAAATTCCCCGAAAAAGGGGAGAAATGGGGTAGGAAAAGGTGTGGGAGAAGGTTTGACTACCTCGTTTAGGTCTTCAGTCAGTGTTTCCACTGTTGCAGGGAAATTCCCTGAAAAAGGGGGGAAATGGGGTAGGAAAAGGTGTGGGAGAAGGTTTGACTACCTCGTTTAGGTCTTCAGTCAGTGTTTCCACTTTTGCAGGGAAATTCCCTGAAAAAGGGGGAAATGGGGTAGGAAAAGGTGTGGGAGAAGGCTTGACTACCTCGTTTAGGTCTTCAGTCAGTGTTTCCACTTTTGCAGGGAAATTCCCTGAAAAAGGGGGGAAATGGGGTAGGAAAAGATGTGGGAGAAGGCTTGACTACCTCGTTTAGGTCTTCAGTCAGTGTTTCCACTTTTGCAGGGAAATTCCCTGAAAAAGGGGGAAATGGGGTAGGAAAAGGTGTGGGAGAAGGCTTGACTACCTCGTTTAGGTCTTCAGTCAGTGTTTCCACTGTTGCGGGGAAATTCCCCGAAAAAGGGGGAAATGGGGTAGGAAAAGGGAAGACGAAGAGAAGAGAGTAAAGAGGAAATCTAGACCCTGTACATTCTTGGACGGAGGGGGGGGGAGGGGAAAGATAAGGGAAGAGGGGAAAAATGGAAGATTGAAAAGTGGCAACACTGTTCCTTACTTTCAGAGAAGTTCCCTGAGAAAGGGGGGAAATGGAGTCTGAAAAGGGAAGACGAAGACAAGAGAGTAAAGAGGAAATCTAGACCCTGTATATTATTGGACGGAGGGGGGAAAAAGGGGAAAGATAAGGGAAGAGGGGAATAATGGAAAATCGAAAAGTGGCAACACTGGTCTTCAGCGGTGGATAGGGCCATAAATGCGGACCTGAAGATATCAGCCTCTCCACTGCGGACAGGCTAATTAAATACGTTTATTAAAATAACCTCGCTTAAAATACTTCAAAAAATTGCAAAAAATTAGAGAAACATTTCTGTGTAAAGAAAGTTCTGAAATTATTAAAAGTTGATTTAATATAGGTGTCCGCTATAGAGAGGCGCGCGTTGGTGATGGGCTATGTGGACCATTGGAGACCGGCCCCTCCATTACGGACAGGCTAATTAAATAAATTTATTTAAAAAGCCTCTCTTAAAATACTTCAAAAAATTGCAAAAAATTAGAGAAAAATTTCTGTATTAAGAAAATTTTGAAATTATTAAAACTTGATTTAATATAGGTGTCCGCTATAGAGAAGCGCGCTTTGGTGACGGGGGCCGTATTGCTAAGAAGGAACCTCTGATTATTCATGGCTCTCGAGATGAATAACACCACCCCGCCCAGCAGTGCTTTTTGGCAGTGCCTTTTTTACCCCAAAAGGTAAAACCTCCACACTGTTTTGGGGAAATATATGAATATTGAGATCACTCCCACCAACCTACCCCACACGCCCACAAACTACCCCCAGAACGAAATGGAGAAGGTGCGAAGGTATGCTAATTAGAACCAAAATTCATTTAAGATTTAAAAAATAAAGTTATATTAATATAAATATATATATATATATATATATAAAGTTAATAATAGTAGTAAGTTAATAAAATTAGTAATAATTATAATAAGTTAAAATAATAAGTTATATAGCGCGTGTATATATATTATATTAATGATAATAATAGGCTAATAAAGTAAATAATAATTATAATAAGTTATACATGTTATATAAAGTTAATAATAATAATAATAAGTTAATAAAGTAAATAATAATTATAATAAGTTATACATGTTATATAAAGTTAATAATAATAATAATAAGTTAATAAAGTTCATAATAATTATAATAAGTTAATAATAATAAGTTATATATATTATAAATTTAATTCTTTTGAAGATTCTTGTAAGATTCCAACAGAAAAATGATGCGCTATAGTCAAACGTCAGAATGACCCTCTGAATGGTGCATGATTTTTCCATCGATATGCTAATTAGAACCAAGATTCATTTAAGAGTTAAAAAAATTAAAGTTATATAAATATAAATATATATATATATATATAAAGTTAATAATAGTAATAAGTTAATAAAGTTAATAATAATTATAATGTTAAAATAATAAGTTATACATATTATATAAAGTTAATAATAATAATGAGTTAAAAAGTTAATAATAATTATAATAATTTAATAATAATAAGTTATATATATATTATATAAGTTATATTATAAATATAATTTTTTTGAAGATTCTTGTAAGATATATTATTAAAATAAGATGGGTGAGTCAAACGTCAGAATGAACCACTGAATGGTGCATGATTACCATGGATTCATCTAATAGTGTGAAATTGGCCCACTTTCACACGGTTCGTACGCTTGATTTTTCAAGGACTAAGTCATGCAGAATTCAACTCCCTTAGTCAGGGGGTTCACTTTTAGCAACCAAAGTCAGTTCAGCTACTATTCAGCTGGTGATTCAGAGGGAAGCTAGTGTTCAGCTACCTAGTCATTCGGTACTCAACCGTAGGACTTTTCCTCCAAGATTCTTATAAGATTCTTATAAGATTCTTGCTTATGAGGAAAACAAACTAGAAGTTGTCATAAGTCGACCGAAATCGGTTCAGCTACTATTCAGCTACCTAGTCATTCGGTACTCAACCGTAGGACTTTTATTCCAAGATTCTTATAAGATTCTTGCTTATGAGGAAAACAAACTAGAAGTTGTCATAAGTCGACCAGAGTCGGTTCAGCTACTATTCAGCTACCTAGTCATTCGGTACTCAACCGTAAGACTTTCAAGATTCTCACAGCAACCAAAGTCAGTTCAGCTACCATTCAGCTACCTAGTCATTCGGTACTCAACCATAGGACTTTTCTTCCAAGATTCTTATAAGATTCTTATAAGATTCTTATAAGATTCTTGCTTATGAAGAAAAACAAACTAGAACTTGTCATAAGGTAACATATGATTTGACATAGAAGGCAAATAGGAACCTATGATGACAGGATGATAATAAGGTCCTTCCCTATCATCCCCGTGACCTTTGACCTGTTATTATAAATACGCCGATCAACAAATTACGACCTTTTTACCACTGTTATCACCCACTTCACTTTTGTTTTGACTTTTAGACAATTGTCAGTTATCCGCAAGGGGGGTCTGAAACTTGCAATAATCTTCGTACACCTAGGCCGTGTTATCGCTGTTATCTCCGTGTTATCAAATGTTGTCAAATGATCTTCGTACACCTAGGCCGTGTTATCACTGTTATCAACCTGCTATCTCCGTGCTATCATATGTTATCAAATAATCTTCGTACACCTAGGCCGTGTTATCACAGTTATCAACCCGTTATCTCCATGTTATCTCCGTGTTATCATATGTTATCAAATAATCTTCGTACACCTAGGTCATGTTATCACTGTTATCAACCTGCTATCTCCGTGTTATCATATGTTATCAAATAATTTTCGTACACTTTTCCTCCGAGTTTCGGACCCCTTGGTATGTAGATAACACGTTTGATAACAGAGTAGCAGACCCCCCCCGTTTGGGATAAGTGCATTAGAAGCGCGCAAGGGGTCCGAAAGTCCGAGGAAAAAGTGTACGAAGATTATTTGATAACATATGATAACACGGAGATAATATGTAGATAACAGGTTGATAACTGTGATAACACGGCCTAGGTGTACGAAGATTATTTGATAATAATATGATAACACGGAGATAACATACAGATAACAGGTTGATAACAGTGATAACATGGCCTAGTTGTACGAAGATTATTTGATAATAATATGATAACACGGAGATAACATAGAGATAACAGGTTGATAACAGAACGATAACACGGACTAGGTGTACGAAGATTATTTGATGATAATATGATAACACGGGGATAACATACAGATAACAGGTTGATAACAGTGATAACACGGCCTAGGCGTACGAAGATTATTGGATGTTTCGGACCCCGAGGAAAAGTGTGCGAAGATTATTTGATAACATATGATAACACGGAGATAACACGGAGATAGCAGGTTGATAACACTGATAACACGGCCTAGGTGTACGAAGATTATTTGGTAACATATGATAACACGGAGATAACAGGCTGATAACAGTGGTAACATGACCTACGTGTACGAAGATTATTGCAAATTTCGAACCCCGAGGAAAAGTGTGCGAAGATTATTTGATAACATATGATAACACGGAGATAACATAGAGATAACATGTAGATAACAGTGATAACATGAGCTAGGCGTACGAAGATTATTGCAAGTTTCGGACCCCCTTGGAAGCGCGGCATTTAAAAAGGGTTTTTGATTAAATTTGGGGAAAAACGGAAAAGCCAAAAAGCGTTTGACTAATTGTAATGTACTGACCGCAAGAATCGTGTTGGCCACCGAGAATTAACTACTACTACTTACTACTTACTACTATCTGTGCACAAGAAATAGTTGTCTGTAGTATAGAAGAAAAAATGTAGCTAGCACTTCTGTATCTAGCGTATAAAAACTAATTACTACTACTGACTACTGATGAAAAATTAAGTCTGCAGTATTGAAGGAAAAATGTAGCTAGTACTCCTGTATCTAGCGTATAAAAACTACTTACTACTGCTTACTACTACTTACTACTACTTACTACTATCTGTGCACAAGAAATAGTTGTTGTCTGCAGTATTGAAGAAGAAAAAAATGTAGCTAGCACTCCTGCATCTAGCGTATAAAAACTAATTACTATACTACTTACTGCTACTGACTACTGATGAAAAATTAAGTCTGTTGCATCTAGCTATAAAAACTAATTACTAATACTTACTGCTACTTACTACTGATGAAAATTAATGCAGTATTGAAGAAAAAATGTAGCTAGCACTCCTGTATCTAGCGTATAAAAACTACTTACTACTGCTTACTACTACTTACTACTTACTACTATCTGTGCACAAGAAATAGTTGTCTGTAGTATAGACGAAAAAAATGTAGCTAGCACTCCTGTATCTAGCGTATAAAAACTAATTACTACTACTTACTGCTACTGACTACTAATGAAAAATTAGTTGTTGTAGTATTGAAAGAAAAATGTAGCTAGCACTCACTGAATCTAACGTATAAAAACTAATTACTACTAATTACTACTACTGACTACTGATGAAAAATTAAGTCTGTTGCATTTAGCGTATAAAAACTAATTACTACTACTTGCTACTGACTACTGATGAAAAATTAAGTCTGTTGCATTTAGCGTATAAAAACTAATTACTACTACTTGCTACTTACTACTGATGAAAATTAATGCAGTATTGAAGAAAAAATATAGCTAGCACTCCTGCATCTAGCGTATAAAAACTAATTACTACTACTTACTACTACTGACTACCGATGAAAAATTAAGTCTGTTGCATCTAGCGTGTAAAAACTAATTACTACTACTTACTACTAACTACTGATGAAAAATTAAGTCTGTAGTACTGAAGGAAAAATGTAGCTAGCACTCCTGCATCTAGCGTATAAAAACTAATTACTACTACTTACTACTACTGACTACTGATGAAAAATTAAGTCTGTTGCATCTAGCGTGTAAAAACTAATTACTACTACTTACTACTAACTACTGATGAAAAATTAAGTCTGCAGTATTGAAAAAAAAATGTAGCTAGCACTCCTGCATCTAGCGTATAAAAACTAATTACTACTACTTACTGCTACTGACTACCGATGAAAAATTAAGTCTGTTGCATCTAGCGTGTAAAAACTAATTACTACTACTTACTACTAACTACTGATGAAAAATTAAGTCTGTAGTACTGAAGGAAAAATGTAGCTAGCACTCCTGCATCTAGCGTATAAAAACTAATTACTACTACTTACTACTACTGACTACTGATGAAAAATTAAGTCTGTTGCATCTAGCGTGTAAAAACTAATTACTACTACTTACTACTAACTACTGATGAAAAATTAAGTCTGCAGTATTGAAAAAAAAATGTAGCTAGCACTCCTGCATCTAGCGTATAAAAACTAATTACTACTACTTACTGCTACTGACTACCGATGAAAAATTAAGTCTGTTGCATCTAGCGTGTAAAAACTAATTACTACTACTTACTACTAACTACTGATGAAAAATTAAGTCTGTAGTACTGAAGGAAAAATGTAGCTAGCACTCCTGCATCTAGCGTATAAAAACTAATTACTACTACTTACTACTACTGACTACTGATGAAAAATTAAGTCTGTTGCATCTAGCGTGTAAAAACTAATTACTACTACTTACTACTAACTACTGATGAAAAATTAAGTCTGTAGTATAGAAGAAAAAATGTAGCTAGCACTCCTGCATCTAGCGTATAAAAACTAATTACTACTACTGACTACTACTGACTACTTAGTACTGATGAAAAATTAAGTCTGTAGTACTGAAGAAAAAATGTAGGTAGCACTCCTGTATCTAGCGTATAAAAACTAATTACTATACTACTTACTACTACTGACTACTGATGGAAAACTCGTAGTTATACTATAATATAGAGATAAAAATAATACAGAAAATAAAATATTAATTTTAGTAGAATTTTATAGAATAGCAATAAGAGATAGTAGCACGATGGAAATCAATAGTAATTTTATGTATCGTCTGTCTATCTGTCTGTTTGTCTGTGTATCCATGTTATCATGTGTTATCACCTATATCCCTTTGTAGGAAGATGACATTGTCTATCTGTCTGTTTGTCTGTCTATCCATGTTATCATGTGTGTTATCACCTATTTCCCTTCGTATGAGTATGACATTGTCTGTGTGCTTGTCTGTCTATCCATGTTATCATGTGTTATCACCTATATACTTTCTCTTTGTAGGAAGATGACATTGTCTGCTTATCTGTCTATCCATGTTAACATGTGTTATCACCTACATACTTTCCCTTTGTAGGAAGATGACATTGTCTGTCTGTCTGTCTGTTTGTCTGTCTATCCATGTTATCATATGTTATCACCTATTTCCTTTGTAGGAAAATGACATTGTCTGTCTGTCTGTAAAAATTTGTTTAAAATAAACAAACAATAGACTGTTATCATCTAATTTAATAGTCATTTTATATATCATCTGTCTGCTTGTCTGTCTATCCATGTTATCATATGTTATCACCTATTTCCCTTTGTAGGAAGATGACATTGTCTGTCTGTCTGTCTGCTTGTCTGTTATCACACATGTTATCACCTATATATACTTTCCCTTTACATCATCAAGATTTTCTGCTATACAGGGAAAATAATTTCGGGGAATTTCCCTTTACATCATCAAGATTTTCTATTATAGAGGGAATATAATTTCGGGGAACTTCCTTGCAAAATGGAAACACTGTTCCAGATTTTCCTTGTTCCTTTCTTCTCTTAGTTTTCCCTTTTCAGACCCCAAATTCCGCTTTTTTCGAGGAATTTCCCTGCAAAGTGGCAACACTGTTCCAGATTTTCCCTTTTCTTTGTCTCTCTGAGTTTTCCCTTTTCAGACTCCATTTTCCCTTTTTTCGAGGAATTTCCCTGCAAAGTGGCAACACTGTTCCAGATTTTCCCTTTTCCTTTTCTCTCTTAGTTTTCCCTTTTCAGACGAAATTTCCCCTTTTTTCGAGGAATTTCCCTGCAAAACAGAAACACAGTTCCAGATTTTCCTTTTTCTTTTTCTCTCTTAGTTTTCCCTTTTCAGAGGAAATTTCCCCTTTTTCGAGGAATTTACCTGCAAAATGGAAACACTGTTCCAGATTTTCCCTTTTCCTTTTCTCTCTGAGTTTTCCCTTTTCAGACCCCAAATTCCCCTATTTCGGGGAATTTCCCTGCAAAATGGAAACACTGTTCGGGATTTTCCCTTCTCCTGTTCTCTCTTAGTTTTCCCTTTTCAGACCCCAAATTCCCCTATTTCGGGGAATTTCCCTGCAAAGTGGCAACACTGTTCCAGATTTTCCCTTTTCCTTTTCTTTCTTAGTTTTCCCTTTTCAGACCCCAAATTCCCCTATTTCGGGGAATTTCCCTGCAAAGTGGAAACACTGGTGTGGGTCCCTTCCAAAATGGCTTTAATTAAGTGTTGACCGCATCAAAAGGTCCGCGCTTTTATAACAAAAGATTCACCCCGGGCGGTCTTGTATATTCCCTGTATAACAGAAAATCTTGATGTGTAAAGGGAAAGTAGATATAGGTGATAACATGTGTGATAACGTGGAACAGACACACTCCGCAAGGAAATTTCCCGAAAAAGGGGATTTTGGAGTCCGAAAAGGGAAAACTCAGAGAGACAAAGAAAAGGGAAAATCTGGAACAGTGTTGCCACTTTGCAGGGAAATTCCTCGAATAAAGGGGAAATTTGGGTAAGAAAAGGGAAAACTAAGAGAGAAAAGGAACAAGGAAAAATCTGGAACAGTGTTTCCATTTTGCAGGGAAATTCCTCGAAAAAAAGGGGAAACTAAGAACGAAAAGGAAAAGGGAAAATCTGGAACAGTGTTGCCACTTTGCAGGGGAATTCCCTCAAAAAGGGGAAAATGGGTCTGAAAAGGGAAAACTCAGAGAGAAAAGGAAAAGGGAAAATCTGGAACAGTGTTTCCACTTTGCAAGGAAATTCCCCGAAAAAGGGGAAATTTCGTCTCAAAAGGCAAAACTAAGAGAGAAAAAGAAAAGGGAAAATCTGGAACAGTGTTTGCACTTTGCAGGGAAATTCCCCGAAAAGGGGAAAATGGAGTCTGAAAAGGAAAAAAAAGAGAAGGGGAAAAGGGGAAATCTAGAAATATAGCCTTATATGCTGGCATGGTGGGGAAAAAGGGAAAGCCAAGGGAAGAGGGAAAAACGGGGAAATTGAAATTGGAAACACTGATCTGGAAGTATATCGTGTATTTTAGCTAGCATGGAGGGGAAAAAGGAAAAAATAAGGGAAGAAGGGAAAACTTATTATATTCTATTATAATATATAATAATATACACAATATTATATTCTAATATAATAACAGAATATAATATATATAATATAGAATATATAATATAATATAACAACACCACGTCTTTTTTATATTGAGGACAATAATATAATAATTATAATTTCTACCATTCTTTTATTCTATTATAATATATAATAATACATACATATTATAATATATATATATATATATTTAATAATATACACAGTATTATATTCTAATATAATAATAGAATAAGTTCTATTAGTTCTAAGGCGTTACGTTAAGATAAAATACGATAAATATAAGATAAATAAAATAAGATAAAATCCAGTACATATTATATATATATATATATTATTATTATATATTATATATATTATAATAATATACACAGTACTATACTCTAATATAATAATTATAATATTCTTCTTGTTCTTAATAATGGAGTTTAACTATGGTCCTGTTAGGACTGCGGTTCAATACAATAATAATAATAATAATAATAATAATAATAATAATAATAATAATAATAATAATAATGATAATAAGTTTATACTAGTTTTTTTTTAAGACTTTACGTTAAGATAGGAGTTTATAGTCTGCACATACTCGTAAAAACCTTGTTCCAGAAAGAAGTGTTCCAGGAAAAAGTACTAACAATGGAAGTTGTAGCTTTTTACACAATAACAACAATAATACAATGTAACACAAAGTAATATATAATAATATATACAGTATTATATTCTAATATAATAAATTATAATAAATTATTCCAGTTTTAAGACTTTACGTTAAGACTGGAGTTTATAGTCTACATACTCGTAAAAACCTTGTCCTTGTAAAATTATATAATATATAATAATATATACAGAATTATATTCTAATATAATAAATTATTCCAGTTTTTTAAGACTTTACGTTAAGATTCGCTCGTAAAAACCTTGTTCCAGAAAGAAGTGTTCCAGGAAAAAGTACTAACAATGGAAGTTGTAGCTTTTACACAATAACAACAATAAGAGTTTTGCGTTGTACGTCCAGGTGTTATTAAAAAAGAAAAAGGTCCATTTTTTTATTTTTTTTTATTTTTTTTATTCCAGAATAAGAAAGGAGTTACTTAACTTCTATTCTAGTATAAAAGAACAAAAGTGACTATTGTTCCAGCGCGGCTTCTGTGTATATCTTTTTGGATACGCAACATCACTACTAACAATGACGTCTATTTCAACGCTTTAATATTCCCAAAAGGGGGGGTCCGAAACTTGTAATAATTTTCGTAGACACGTAGGAAGGTGTTATCACCCTGTTATCGTCTATTATCACTTGTTACTACCCAAGGGATCCGAAACTTCCAATAGTCTTCGTATACACCTAGGCCGGTGTTATCAACTGTTATCAACCCGTTATCTCCATGTTATCTCCGTGTTATCAAATAATCTTCGTATACACCTAGGTTGTGTTATCAACTGTTATCAACCCGTTATCTCCATGCTATCTCCGTGTTATCATGTGTTATCTAATAATCTTCGTACACCTAGGTTGTGTTATCAACTGTTATCAACCCGTTATCTCCATGTTATCTCCCTGTTATCATGTGTTATCAAATAATCTTCGTACACCTGGGTCATGTTATCAACTGTTATCAACCGGTTATCTCTATGTTATCTCCCTGTTATCATGCGTTATCACATAATCTTCGTACACTTTTCCTCGGAGTTTCGAACCCCTTATCGATAACAAGTGATAACAAGTGAAAACATGCGATAACATTTGATAATAGCAAAGCGTCCGAAACTTGCAATAATCTTCGTATACACCTAGGCCGTGTTATCACAGTTATCAACCCGTTATCTCCGTGCTATCCCCGTGTTATCATGTGTTATCAAATAATCTTCGGACGCTTTTCCTCGGGAGTTTCGGACCCCTTGAATATTCCTCTGTTCTTATGAAAATTTTCTTAGAAAAAAACGTAAAAAGAAAATTTTTTATTTTTCCCGCCCTGCACACAAAACAACACTATTATGTACAAAAGAAACTATAATAATAATACAACAGTGCTTTTTTCCATACAAAAAAAGTACCACAAGTCAAAAAAGGCACTGCATTCCTACTGTGGAAGTCCATGAGTCTACGAAAAAATTTTTGTAATTTTCACAAAAATAAAATTTTGCAAATGAAAATTACTGGCACATACAAAACAGTGTTTCCAGTCTTGCAGGGAAGTTCCCTGAAAAAGGGGAAAAAATGTGGTCTGAAAAGAGAAGAAGAAGAAGAAGAGAGGATAGTAAAAGGGGAAATCTAAACCGTGAATATTCTTGCACGGAGGGAGGGGAAAAGGGGAAAAGGGGGAAAAATAAGGGAAGAGGGGAAAAAAGGGGAAATTGAAAAGTGGCAACACTGCATACAAAAAGAAGACACTACACTTGTTCCATAACACAGACTAGAACCTTACCGAGGCTTTTCCAGCACAAAAATAACATTTTGAAATCGCATTACAATTCATTTAGAAAAGTACATTTTTGAGGTATGATATACTGTTTCCATTTGGTAGGGAAATTCCCTGAAAAAAGGGAAAGATAAGGCCTTTGAAAAGGGGAAAATAAGAGAATAAACAAAACGAGGATTTCTAGGAGTAAAGCCTGTATACTAGCACGGAGGGGAAAAAAGGGGAAATTGAAAGTGGGAATACTGATGTCGAGATTCAATTTTTTTTTTACTGAAAAAGTTCCCATAAGGCTTTAATGTGCATTCTAGCACGGAGGGGAAAAAAGGGGAAAAAGGGGAAATTGAAAGAAATACGAAATTAATTTTTTCCTTTTTACTGAAGAAGTTCCCATAAGGCTGTAATGTGCATTCTAGCACGGAGGGGAAAAAAGGGGAAAAGGGGGAAAAAGGGAAATTGTAGGAAATACAAAATTAATTTTTTCCTTTTTTTTACTGAAGAAGTTCCCATAAGGCTGTAATGTAGCTCTGTGCCATTTGTAGAGTTTCGTATTTGGACAATTGACGATCGTTGCCGAGGGAAGGCACTACTTCACGCAGGCGGTCGAAGGCTTCGTTCAGGTTGTTCATGCGGCGCCGTTCACGGGCATTAGCCGCCAGGCGGCGCTTTTTCATCACCTGCGGTGCTACCTCTTTGACCGGCCGCTTCTGACCGCGGGAGCCTGAGCTACCCGCCGCTACCGCAGTATCGTCTCCCGCTGTGGTAGCAGGTAGCAGCTCGCCCGGTGAAAGCTTCAGCTCCAGCGAACTAAAGACGGGATGCTGCTGAAGTCCCGGATAGTACGTCGCTACCTGGTTGATACCTCCTTTAGTAGTAGGAGAGGGTAGCGGACTGGCATTACTGTGGTAGTCGCTGCTCTCTGACATGGGACTGGGTGTCTGATAGCCGTCGGAACCGGCGTCCAGGCCGCTGATACCCAAAATACCTTTGGTAACGTAGTGATGGGTGGTAGTTTGTAGACCAGCGGTATAGGGTATCCCGAAGCTGCGTATCGCTTCCTACACTCTTCAAACATCTCACTTGATTTTTTTTCAAAATATTTTTTCGCTGAAATTATTAAGAATCTAATTCTTGTAAGATTCTTGAAGATTCTACACTTATATTTTCAAAACTTTTTTAAAAAATGTTCGGAGCTTCTGTACTCGGTAACGTCTTACCTGAGTCTGGTAAAGCAGCTGAAGAAACTACCTGCTTTTATAGGTACAGGGAGGTGGTAGGAGGGACTACCACCCATTTTCTGACCAATGGGGAGGGTATGGGCAGGTAGCAGAGGGAATGGGGGGGTTTACCTTTAATTAGACAAGCAACCCCCTAAAGCGGGGCAAAGCTGTGGGTAACTCAGCTCGTGTACCTCAACAATGGGCCCACCTGCATTGCACTTTTCCCTAGAAAATTTGACATTTTTACAAAGGGCGGGAAGAATACCCAGTAGAAAATGAAGGATAGTTTCAGGACCCTGAAAATAGGAATAACCAGCAGAAAATAAAGGATGGTTTCAGGACCCTGAAAATAGGAATAATCAGTAGAAAAAAAGGATAGTTTCAGGACCCTGAAAATAGGAATACCAGTAGAAAATAAAGGATAGTTTCAGGACCCTGAAAATATCCTGAAAAGGACATTTTCAACATCACCCATGAATACCAACAGAAAATGAAGGATAGTTTCAGGACCCTGAAAATATCCTGAAAAAGGACATTTTCAGGATACCAATCAGGACAGGGTATCCACGACCCTGACATTGGAATTCCTGAATAATACATGTTCAGGGTACTTAACAGCGTCCTGAAAAAACGCTTTTCAGGACACTTAATGGTGCCCTCAATAACCAAGATTCACAATTCTCCAACATAACTTTTTTACTCATCCACGATCAGACGTGGTTCAGGATATTCAGGATATGTTACGGATATCGTTCAGGATATAGCCGACATCCTTAATTTTACGCTGGGTATAATAAAATTACAATGAAATAATTAAAATTCGATTGCAATTACATTATTTATAAACTAATTTACTATCAATATTTGTTCACGTGACAATGGAGGTATTCATTCCGGCAGTGCTTCCACTTTGCAGGGAAATTCCCTTAAAAAGGGGAAAACTGGGTCTTGAAAAGGAAAAACAAGGGAAAAATATCATACAAGTATAGATTGATTCCTAGATGGGAGGGGAAAAGATATACTTAATATCTAAAAGGAAAGGGGGGAAAAAGGGAAAACCGTGCTCTCTTCAAAGGGAAAAGGGAGAACTGCTTATATCATTTATAAACTAATTTTACTATTAAATATTTGGTCACATGACAATGGAGGTATTCATTCCGGCAGTGCTTCCACTTTGCAGGGAAATTCCCTTAAAAAGGGAAAACTGGGTCTTGAAAAGGGGAAAAAATATCATAGAAGTATAGATTGATTCCTAGATGGGAGGGGAAAAGATAAATTTGATATCTACAAGGAAAGGGGAAAAAAAGGGAAAACCGTGCCCTCTTCTAAGGGAAAACGGACAACTGAAGTGGAAACACTGAATTTCAGTGTTTCAAATAATTTTCAAATAACTTAATTCAATAATAAATTATATCATTCATAAACTAATTATCAATATTTATTAAATATTATTATTAGATTATTATTAGATTATTATTATTATTATTATTAGATTAATATCAATATACTATCAATATTTAGTCACGTGACAATGGAGGTATTCATTCCGGCAGTGCTTCCACTTTGCAGGGAAATTCCCTTAAAAAGGGGAAAACTGGGTCTTGAAAAGGAAAAACAAGGGAAAAATATCATAGAAGTATAGATTGATTCCTAGATGGGAGGGGAAAAGATATATTTGATATCTACAAGGAAAGGGGAAAAAAAGGGAAAACCATGCCCTCTTCTAAGGGAAAACGGACAACTGAACTGGAAACACTGAATTTCAGTGTTTCAAATAATTTTCAAATAATTCAATTCAATAATAAATTATATCGTTTATGAACTAATTATCAATATTTATTAATTATTATTATTACAATATTATTATTATTATTAGATTATTATTAAATAATATTATTATTATTCTTATTATTAGATTAGAATTACTTATTTATTATTAGATTAATATCAATATACCATCAATATTTAGTCACGTGACAATGGAGGTATTTATTCCAGATAGTGAAACTTTTATCGAGTTATTTTAATCAAGGTGAAAAAGCTATTGCATTACAAGCAAACGTATCATTTCCTATAAGAGAACCTTGTGGTTATAGACCTTATTCCAATATGGCCTCTGTAGACCACCCCTCTACTACGGACACTCGTATAAATTAATTTTTTCAATGAATCGACTTGAAAATAGGCCTAAAAATCGCCAAAAAATCTGAGAAACACTTTGATACCCAAAAAAGTTCAAAATTTTAATAAATGGATTTAATATCAGTGTCCGCTATAGTGAGGTGTGCCCGTTTGGAATAGGCCCTATAGGGCGAAATTTTATCTATTCCTAGGATCGTATAGCATAGTCTTATATATCTGGACCTAGGGAAATAAAAATTCTATTTTTTTCCCCCCCCATTTTCCCTTATGGTCTCATTTTAGTTGAAAAACGCGAAAAAAGGCAAAAATTTTCTAAAAGTTTTTCTGGAGAGATTAAATGTCAACTATTAGAGGCGAACTGTCAATTATGCACCAAAGGGGGGACCCTTTGCTATAAAACCAAGAATCTTAATGATTATACCCAAGATTCTTCAGATAAGAATCACAGGCAATGGGCAACCTAAGAATCTTGACCTTTTAAATAATTTTGGAAAAATATTAGGGAAATAGTAGTAGTAGTATTAGTAGTAGTGCAAGTAGCAGTATAAGTAGTAGTACTACTATACGGCGTATATACTATTATTGGGGTATATGATTATACCCCAAGATTCTTCAGATAAGAATCACGGGCAATGGACAACCTAAGAATCTTGACCCTTTAAATAATTTTGGAAAAATATTAGGAAAATTGCTATTAATATAGCAATTAATAGTAGTGCAAGTAGCAGTACAAGTAGTAGTAGTATTAGTATTATTAGTAGTGGTGGTAGTAGTGGTAGCAGTAGTATTATTAGTAGAAGAAATATTATCATTATTATTATTATAATTAGTATTAGTAGTAGTAATAGTAGTTGCACCAGTAGTATTCGTACTAGTAGCAGTAGTGGTAGTAGTAGTATCAGTATTATTATTATTATTACTATTATTACTAGTAATAGTAATAGTAGTTGCACCAGTAGTATTCGTACTAGTAGCAGTAGTGGTAGTAGTAGTATCAGTATTATTATTATTATTATTATTATTAGTAGTAGTAGTAACAGTAGTATTGGCGGTAGTAGTAGAAGTTACACTATTAGTAGTAGTAGTAGTATCAGTATTATTATTACTATTATTATCATAATTATTATTAGTAGTAGTAATAGTACTTGCACTAGTAATAGTCGTACTAGTAGTAGTAGTGGTAGTAGTAGTATCAGTATTATTATTATTATTAGTAGTAGTAGTAGTAGTAATAGTATTGGTGTTAGTAGTAGTAGTTGCACTAGTAGTGGCCCTACTAGTAGTAGCAGTAGCAGTAGTAGTCGTACTAGTATTATTATTATTATTATTATTATTATGGTATAAGTATAGTTGTTGAGTAGGGTAATAAATAGTGGGATAGATTTTAGTTGGCAGCAGAGTTGACTATCGTCGAGGTGAATCTTGTTTCAGCTGAAGACATTTTGGTCCAAAGGGTCATCTGCTGCCATGTTGTCACGTGTCAAGTAGCACAGCGGGAGGGCATTAGCTAAGAGATTGTCACACGGGGGGTCCACAACCTCCCCCAATCACCTGGGCAAGGGGGATAATCTGATAACATATGATATCATGGTGATAACAAATGATAATAGTGGAGATAATCGCAAGTGGATAATCTGAGAACATGTGATAACATGGTGATAACACATGATAACAGTGGAGATAATCACAAGTGGATAACCTGATAACATGAGATAACAGTGGAGATAGTGCAAGTGGATAATATGATATCATGGGATAACATGGGGATAACAGTGGGGATAATCACAAGTGGATAATCTGATAACACACGATAACAGTGGAGATAATCACAAGTGGATAGAAGCAGCAAATTAGCATAAGATGTTTTAATGATTACTAAATTTAATTTACTGATTAAAAACTAATAATTCAGGATGCTTAATTTTTACAAGGAAGGGTCTGTAACTTTCATAAACGGCGCAGGAGGGTAATTTGATAACACTTGATAACAGGTGATAACATATGATAGCAACTACTACATCCGATACTTTCTTACTACTCCTACTCCTGCTACTACTACTACTACTGCTACTGGCTACTACTACTACTGCTATTCCTACTACTACTACTGCTACTCCTATTACTGTTACTACTACTACTACTGCTACTGGCTACTACTACTACTGCTATTCCTACTACTACTACTGCTACTCCTATTACTGTTACTACTACTACTACTACTACTACTACTACACTACTACTACTATTACTATTCCTACTGCTACTCCTACTACTCCTACTACACTACTACTACTATTACTATTCCTACTGCTACTCCTACTTCTACTACTACTACTATTACTCCTAAAACTACTACAACTACTACTGCTACTACTACACTACTAATCCTACTACTACACTACTCCTACTACTACACTACTCCTACTAGTACTACTACTACTATTACTACTACTACTACCACTATTACTACTATAACTAATAACGCTAATGTAATAATAGCAAAAATAAAAATAAAAATAAAAGTGATAAAAATAAACAGAAAATACAGCCGCGGTGCAAATGATGTGCACATATGACTTGGGCGCACGATGAGCAGATGGCCTGCGTACAATTTCAAACTTTTCTCTTTTATTTCATTGGCCCTTAATAGCACAAGCAATTACCTCTGATACTCCACACAAAGTTCCAGATCAACGCAATATCCTGAAAAACCACCTGACAACACACTGAAAATACATAGCATTTCTCTTTTATCTCATTGGCCCTTAATAGCACAAGCAATTACCTCTGATACTCTACACAAAGTTCTAGATCAACGCAATATCCTGAAAACCCCCTGACAACACACTGAAAATACTATAATGTAATAGAAACATGATGATAGCATTTCTCTTTTATTTCATTGGCCCTTTATAGTACAAGCAATTACCTCTGATACTCTACACAAAGTTCTAGATCAACGCAATATCCTGAAAAACCTCCTGACAACACCCTTAAAATACATAGCATTTCTCTTTTATTTCATTGGCCCTTTATAGTACAAGCAATTACCTCTGATACTCTACACAAAGTTCCAGATCAATGCAATATCCTTAAAAAACCCTGACAACACACTGAAAATACTTTAATGTTATAGTAACATGATGATAGCATTTCTCAAAGGTTCAAATAGGCTAGACGAAAAATATTACGTCGCTATACATGATAACATGGTGATAACTCTGTTAAGCAGGTTAACAGTTTAAGATGATAACGTATGATAACATGGTGATAACACATCATAACATGGTGATAACACCGGATGATACTGTCAAGATTTGGAAACAAAGATAAAATTTTGCTAAAAAGATTCACAGTTACATGATAACACATGATAACAAGTGATAACGTGATGATAACACGTGATAACCCGTGATAACACATGATAACAAGTGATAACACTGGACAAAACAGTAAAAACTTCAAAAGAAAATAAAACCTCCGTTAAGAAGGTTATCAGTTTAAGATGATAACATGTTGATAACACATGATAACAAGTGATAACACCGGATAACACAATCAGAACTTCAAGAGAAAATAAAACCTCTGTTCAGCAGGTTATCAGACTAAGATGATAACATATGATGACACGTGATAACACATGATGACAAGTGATAACGTGGCGATAACACCGGATAACACAATCAGAACTTCAAGAGAAAATAAAACCTCTGTTAACCAGGTTATCAGGCTAAGATGATAACATATGATAACATGATGATAACACAGATAACATGGTGATAACACCAGATAACATGGTGATAACATGTTGATACCATCGGTCGTTACTGTCAAGACTTGAAAGAAAGACAGAAATTTTTAAGATGATAACATATGATAACATGTTGATAACAGTGGATAATAACACCTGTTCGCGGGCTACTGGACTTTGGTTAATTTACACATCAACCCGTTTTCTGACGGCGTTCCACTTTTTTTTCCCGCCAAAACTCTTCTGCTAGCTCTTCTACTTAGAATTTTGAATTAGCATTTACTAAAAAAAGCTAAGCAGTTTCTGATAGTTTCACCTGGGCAAAGATCATTAAAAATTCATGAACACTTAACACGTCAGCTCTACAAAAGTGTCGTAATCAGACTCATGACGAATGATGGCCATAAGGTACTTCAATCAAATAAAATTATCATAAATTTATCCAAATTACTAAGAAATAAGTCCACACACTGTTGGTTATTTATATTCATAATAAATAGTCAAACACGAAAAGCTATTATTACTATTATCTAGTTATTAGCTATTGCTATTATTACATTAGCGTTGTTAGTTATAGTAGTATAGTAGTGGTAGTAATAGTAATAATAGTAAAAATAATAGTAGTGTAGAAGTAGTAGTAGTCGTAGTAGTAGTAGTAGTCATAGTAGCAGTAGTAGAAGTAGCAATAGTGTAGAAGTAGCAGTAGTCATAGTAGTAGTAGTAGTGGTAGTAGTAGTAGTAATAGTAAAAGTAATAGTAGTGTAGAAGTAGTAGTAGTAGTAGTAGTAGAAGTAGCAATAGTGTAGAAGTAGCAGTAGTACTAGTATCCCAACAGAAAATCAAAAGATGGGCTAATCAAACGTCAGAATCACCCTCTGAATGGTGCATGATTACCATGGATTCAGCTAGACGATAGTGTGAAATTGACCCACTTTCATACGATTCGTCCACCTGAATTTTTCAAGAACTAAATCATACAGAATTCAACTCCTTATTCAGAGGGTTCACTTTTCGCAACTGAAGTCAGTTCAGCTACTATTCAACTAGTTATTCAAAGGGAAGCTAATGTTCAGCTACCTAGTCATTTGGTACTCAACCGTATGATTTTTCCATCGGGATACTATAAAAATAATATGGGCGAGTCAAAGGTCAGAATGACCGTCTGAATGGTGCATGATTGCCATGGATTCGGCTAGACTATAGTGTGAAATTGCTGTCTTTCACACGGTACGTCCGCTTGAATTTTTCAAGAAACAAGTCATGCCGAATTCAACTCCTTATTCAGAGGGTTCACTTTTAGCAACTAAAGCAAGTTGAGCTACTATTCAGCTAGTGATTCAGAGAGAAGCTAGTGTTCAGCTACCCAGTCATTCGGTACTCAACCGTATAACTTTTTTATCGGGCTAACCTTCTCCTTGGAACAAGAAACGCGTGATTGTCTGCAGGCGAAATCGCTTCTGTTAATAGGTTTCAATCGACATTAATCGACGCTTTAATCGATTCAGGCCCGCAGCCTCAGTCAATTATCATTTTTAAATATTAGTTTAATGTTCTAGGCCGCGTTTCCCGATAGAAAATTCATACGGTTGAGTACCGAATGACTGGGTAGCTGAACACTAGCTTCCCTTTGAATCACTAGCTGAATAGTAGCTGAACTTACTTTAGTTGCTAAAAATGAACCCCTCTGAATAAGGAGTTGAATACTGTATGACTTAGTTCTTGAAAAATTTAAGTGGACGAACCGTGTGAAAGTGGGCCAATTTTATACTATCGTCTAGCTGAATCCATGGTAATCATGCACCATTCAGACGGTCATTCTGACCTTTGACTCGCCCATCTTAATTTCATAGTATCCCGATGGAAAAATCATACGGTTGAGTACCGAATGAATGGGTAGCTGAACACTAGCTTCCCTCTGAATCACTAGCTGAACAGTAGCTGAACTTACTTTAGTTGCTAAAAGTGAACCCTCTGAATGAGGAGTTGAGTTCTGCATGATTTAGTTCTTGAAAAATCAAGCATGTGAACCGTGTGAAAGTGGGCCAATTTCACACTAACGTCTAGCTGAATCCATGGTAATCATGCACCATTCAGACGGTCATTCTGACTTTTGACTCGTCCATCTTATTTTCATAGTATCCCAATGGAAAAATCATACGGTTGAGTACCGAATGACTGGGTAGCAGAACAATAGCTTCCCTCTGAATCACTAGCTGAATAGTAGCTAAACCGACTTTGGTTGCTAAAAGTGAACCCTCTGAATAAAGAGTTGAATTCTGCATGACTTGGTTCTTGAAAAATCAAGCATACAAACCGTGTGAAAGTGGGCCAATTTCACATTATCCTCTAGATGAATCCATGGTAATCATGCACCATTCAGAGGGTCATTCTGACGTTTGACTAGCGCATCTTTTTTTCATCTATTGGGCTGTTTGGTGGTGGTGGTGGTGGTGGCTAATGCAGCGTAACGTTATAGGAAACGGTTACTGCTAGCACAGGTAACTGGAAATTAGATGAATCCATGGTAATCATGCACCATTCATACGGTCATTCTGACGTTTGACTAGCGCATCTTTTTTTCATCTATTGGGCTGTTTGGTGGTGGTGGTGGTGGTGGTGGTGGCTAATGCAGCGTAACGTTATAGGAAACGGTTACTGCTAGTGCACAGGTAACTGGAAACTAACCTCTTGTAAGGTTTTGCAGCACTGAAACTAAATGATTAAAGTGTATCCAGTTTCCTGGCAATCTACAAGGGAACCAAGACCCCCGTCGGTGAAAAATACAAGAAATCCAAAAGTGTGGCAACGCTGTCTGACCCTATCCTCCGGGAGAAAAAATTCAAAAAATTTCCTAAAAGTATAGGATTACTATTAAGAAAACTGACCGTAAGGTTAGAATTTCAAAAAGTCTGGACAGCCTCTTTAAAGATGAAACAAGCTTCAAATTATGGCTACTAGAAACAGAAGAGACAAACTTTCATTAGCATGTCAGGCTGTTTTTCGGTAGTCAGTAGTTTTTAGTCAGGATCCTGACGAGCTTGCTAGATCCACACAACAACAAAAAACCGCGGCCCAAGCCGGCAATTATTCAAATTTACATAGAGGGACACGAGACCTTTAGGGACATGCCATAAGACCAAACAATCTCTCCACAGGTGATATTATAAAGTGACATCTTTCATTTCATATGCAAACAAGAGATTTTGAGACAGGAAAAAGTTAACAACTCAACCCTGACATCTCTATCTTTTCCCTTGGTCTATAACAATATTAATCCAAAAAATAGTGCTTTGTAATTAATTTTTACCTATACTGAAAAAGTAATACCACGGTATGATTGATTCTCTGTTTGCTATATTCCGCCGATCGGCTTGAATGAACGAGCGGCTTGTTGACTGTACGGCGAAATGAAGAAGCCAAGGTTTGTTCATAAAAATGGCGGCGATTGAGTTAATTACAGAGCTGCTGCTTTCATCTATCGCCACTAATTTCCTACTCCTTCCTTCAGACAAGTTAACGAGCCGAATGACGCCCAGCTGGATATACAGCCAAATGACCCAGCAGCTCCCTTATAGAAAAGCCCACAACAACGATCCTTTGACTTGTACTGGTGTCATGATGTTTCCTCCATTGTCCTATTCTACTCTATTCATATGCTAAAAAAGAGAGAAAATTTTTATGTTAGTTTGAAAAGGAAGCCATAACGGGGAATGCGATTCTTCGCGGCGGCAAGTTCTCGAGGAGACGACACGGCGGGAAGTTTTCGCGAACCGAGGTTTTCGACTCGCGACGAAACAAACAACGGGATGAATTTGCAACTTTGACGGTATTGGCTCTCGGGATACAAAGAACAAGCATCTCGAGAGTCGGGATTGTTAACTTGTCGGGGAAGCAAAAGAACGGGAAGTTTTCGCGGGCTCTCGACATCGATTCCTCGGGAAGCGAAGAACGGGACGGTTGAGAAGTCGCAGAGTATCGATTCCTCGAGAAGTGAAGAACGGGACGGTTGAGAAGTCGCGGAGTATCGATTCCTCGGGAAGCGAAGAATAGTAGAATCTGAATATTAGCATAAATTTTAAAGAAAATTAAATTTTGCAGACGTTTACATCACCCAGGTGTTGCAATTTCCCTGAAGCATTGCTCGGGGTGTGCGTAAACCACGACACGAGTTTCGCTTCCCGAGACCGAGAGTTCGCGACGAACGAGGCAAGAAGTCGGGACGGAGTTCAGGAAGCTGGGTAAGTAATAATAATAGCAGGGCTAGCTTAGCTGACTTATGGTTCGGCTATAGCTTCTATGTAATCAATGGGGGTGTAATAAAAAGGATGTACCGTAACTATCCCTACCTTACTGACCACCTTCGATGAATAAACCCTGAAGCCTGCACAGCGGAAGTCCTCCATCTTTGGACCCAAATATTAGCACGTGGGGGTTAGTGAATTTTTCCCTCCATAATACTTTGTTAATTCTGAGAAAAACTTTTCCTGTATCTACCGGCAGAAACAAAGTAATAAAGACGCTGCAGGAAAAGTCAACAAGTAAATAATTACCAGTTTGCTTCAATAAAACAATTTTTTTTTCTCTCTCTCTCTATCTCTCTCAGCAATTTTCCATGTTTTTCTCCGTTGGTTAGTTTCGTTGCTTTCCTTCAGGCGTTTTTCAGGGGGTCAAGAAGCCCTGCGGGTTAAGGGCAAAGAGCAAACCGCCCGCACGCGACTTGACGCGCTTCCCCGGCACATAACTTAGAAAATTTCGTCCAAAAAATCTAAAGAGGAAAAATAATTGTCATAAAAAAAAACCATGAAAGCTGTAATTATTCTTGGCAATTCTTCATTTCAGTATCAAAGAGATATATAATTTCGTAATGTAGGCATATAACCAGCTTGGTACAATAGAAAGCCACCCCTGAAGCCGCGTTGTTCCACTTAATTACCCAAACTGTAGAAAAAATATCTGGAAAAAAAAAAGCATCAGGGCGTGTTTGTGTTTTACCTATGTATAACCACAAAGAACCTTATAGAAGAGACTACCATATCACTTAATAAGGTTTTTATTGAAGTGCGAAAAGGACGGCTACAGTTGATTAAAGCCGGGAGAATAGACCTTATTCCAAAAAGGCCATTGTAGACCATCCCCTTTACTACGGACGCTCGTGTAAAATAACCTTGATAATTTATCGACTTGAAAATATGTCTAAAAATCGTCAAAAAATCTGAGAAACACTTTGATATCCAAAAAAGTTCAAAATTTTAATAAATTGAATTAATGGAAGTGTCCGCTATAGTGAGGTGCGCCTTTGGAATAGGCCCTCATAGAGTGCGTAGGGCTTGGTCCAAAAAAGCCTGCTCAAGCCACAGCCCCGCTACTGCGGACGGTCGTATAAAATACAATTATTGCAAAATTTCACTCGAAAATGTGTCTAAAAATCACAGAAAAATTCGAGAAAAATTTCGGTACAATCAAAATTGCAAAATTCTCGCAGGCCGATTTTATAACGATGTCCGCTATAGAGAGGCAGGCGTTTGTAATAGAGCGTATGTATGTATAGACCTTATTCCAAAAAGGCTTTCTGTAGACCAGCCTCTCTAGTGCGGACACTCGTATAGAATAATTTTGTCACAAAATGTGACTCAAAAATCCATCTAAAAATCACAGAAAAATCTGAGAAACAATTTAACACCAAAAAAGTTAGAAAATATTCATAAGTTGATTTAATATAGGTGTCCGCTGTAGTGAGGTCTGGCGTTCGGCATAGATTTTCTATACAGGATTGAGTGGATGAGAATAGGACCTATTCCAAAACGGGCACCTCACTATAGCGGACACTTATATTAAATCAACTTACGAATATTTTCTAACTTTTTTGGTGTTAAATTGTTTCTCAGATTTTTTGGCGATTTTTAGACGTATTTTCAAGTCGGTTAATTGAAAAATTGAATTTACACGAGTGTCCGCAGTAGAGAGGGTGGTCTACAGAGGGCTTTTTGGAATAAGGTCTATAGGGCCTATTCCTAAACGGGTACCTCACTATAGCGGACACTCATATTAAATCAACTTATGGAAATTTTGTAACTTTTTTGGTGTTAAATTGTTTCTCAGATTTTTTGGCGATTTTTAGACGTATTTTCAAGTCGGTTAATTGAAAAATTGAATTTACACGAGTGTCCGCAGTAGAGAGGGTGGTCTACAGAGGGCTTTTTGGAATAAGGTCTTTAGAAGTTTGCTCGATTTGTGTTGACCAAGATAGGCCATCAGTTGGTCAGCGTAACCAACGGACCATGTCGGCCTGCTGCCGTTTTGGACGCACTTCTTTGCCCAAGGTTACTTTTAAACTTTCCATGTCATCTTTTCTAGTTGCCAGTGTTTCCACTTTTGCAGGGAAGTTCCCTGAAAAAGGGAGGGAAATGGAGTCTGAAAAGGGAAGACGAAGAGAAGAGAGTAAAGAGGAAATCTATAGACCCTGTACATTCTCGCACGGAGGGGGGAAAAGGGGAAAGATAAGGGAAGAGGGGAAAAACGGAAGATTGAAAAGTGGCAACACTGTTCCTTACTTCCAGGGAAGTTCCCTGAGAAAGGGGGGAAAATGGAGCCTGAAAAGGGAACACGAAGAGAAGAGAGTAAAGAGGGAATCTAGACCTTGTACATTCTTGCACGGAGGGGGGGAAAATGGGAAAGATAAGGGAAGAGGGGAAAATGGAAGATAAAACTGTTCCTTAGTTTCAGGGAAGTTCCCTGAGAAAGGGGGGAAAATGGAGCCTGAAAAGGGAACACGAAGAGAAGAGAGTAAAGAGGAAATCTAGACCTTGTACATTCTTGCACGGAGGGGGAAAAAAGGGGAAAGATAAGGGAAGAGGGGAAAATGGAAGATGGAAAAGTGGCAACACTGTTCCTTACTTTCAGGAAAATTCCCTGAGAAAGGGGGGAAATGGAGTCTGAAATGGAAAGACGAAGAGAAGAGAGTAAAGAGGAAATCTAGACCCTGTACATTCTTGTACGGAGGGGGGGGGAAGGGGAAAGATAAGGGAAAAGGGGAAAAATGGAAGATTGAAAAGTGGCAACACTGTACTAGTTGCTCTAGTTGTTTCTTTTGTACCTTTACTTCATAGCAACTAAGAAAAACTTTACCATCAGTGTTTCCACTTTCAGTTTTCCCTTTTCCTCCTCTTCCCTTATTTTTCCCTTTTTCTCCTCCGTGCTAGAGTATAAGGGTTTACTTAGGTTTTTCCCTTTTGTCTCTTCTCTCATTTTTCCCCTTTTCCAGGGAATTTTCCTGCAAAGTGGAAACACTGTTTACCATTTACTAATTATACTTGGACCATCTAACGTATACTTATTAAGCCTTTCTCTAACTACACAGTGGTATAGTTATAAAGCTTAAGGGGAAGTAATGTGAGAAGGACTAATTGTCTTTATGGTATCGCTGCTGGAAATCTAAGAAGTATAACTACAGGACTGTAGGTTAAAGGGAAGTAATAGAGATGTGTCCTAGCAGATACTATGACAAGTAAGTCTATTAGAAGGTTTCGGGGTTAAATAAATGGCTATAGACCCTTATTCCAAAAATGGCCTCTGTAAACCCACCCTCACTAGTGCGGACACTCGTATAAAATAATCTTGTCATCAAATAGGACTTGAAAAAAACTCTAAAAATCCTAGAAAAATTTGGAAAACATTTCGGTACCAAGAAAGTTGAAATATATTAATAAGCTGATTTAATAGAAGTGTCCGCTCTAGTGAAGTGCGCGTTTGGAATATAGCCCTATAGCCATTTGCCCTCCCAAAAGAAAAAGACCATTAAAGACCAACCCCTCTACTACGGACCGCCGTATAAAATGTTTCTCTTAAAAAATTTCACTTGGAAATGTATCTAAAAATCATAGAAAAATTCAAGAAACATTTTGGTGTTAAAAAAATTTCCAAATTCTTCGGTGTTGATTTAATAACGGTGTCCGCTATAGAGAGGCACGCGTATTGGAATAGGCCCTGTAACGCTGTGGAGACTAACTCCTCTACTACGGACACCTTTATAAAATACCTGCCCTGCGAAATACGAATCGGAAATATCGCTAAAAATCACAGAAAAATTCAAGAAACATTTTGGTATAAAGAAAGTTTTCAAATTCTTGAAAGTTGATTTAATAACGGTGTCCGCTATAGAGAGGCGCGCGCTCCTCTACTACGGACACCTGTATAAAATACCTGCCCTGCGAAATACGAATCGGAAATATCACTAAAAATCACAGAAAAATTTCAGAAACATTTTGGTATAAAGAAAATTTTCAAATTCTTGAAAGCTGATTTAATAACGGTGTCCGCTATAGAGAGGCACGCGTTAAGTGTCGCCCACGGAAGAGGGCTAAGATGAAACCTTTGATAGCAGATAGGAAATCGCTTCCCACTGATCCTGTCAACTGGACTTCCGTTTCAACCAAGAGAGGGAGGGGTCCGCAACTCGTAATAAGTTCCGGGGTGCTGTTATCACATGTCATCAACTTGTTATCTACTGTTATCAAAATCCCGTCGGAATGTTTAGTAAACACGGTACTTCAATTCGGAACTAGAAAACTCAAGAACTTAGAAAGAGTTATTTATACAAAAATAAGCAGATGATGTTATCATGTGTTATCAATCTGTTATCATGTGTTATCACCTGTATTTTTCGTAGATTTTCAAACCTCTTTCATCTGAAATCGTTCCGAGACTTGGAAAAGCTTTCGTTTCCTTTCTACGGTAACGGGTGATAACACATGATAACAGGTGATAACAGACTGATAACAAGCGGATAACAAAGTTGATAACACATGATAACGGGTGATAACATAATCACAAGAATCTTGCGAAATAAAAATAAAATTCTTGAGGATTTTCGACTTAATTATTTTCTCTTAATTTGTATTAATTATTTGAATTTATTATTTATATTATATTATTTAATATATTTATTATATTTAATAAATATATATATTATTTATATTTAAGCTATTATTTAATAATTAATTTATTAGTGTTTGTCAATGTCTTATTACTTATTTTATATTTATATCTATATTTTGCAAGGAGTCCGAAACTCAGAGGAAAAGTGTACGAAGATTATTTGAAAACACCTGATAACACGGAGATAACATGGAGATAACAGGTTGATAACCGCTGATAACATGACCTATGTGTACGAAGATTATTGCAAGTTCCCGACCCCCTTGATATTTTGAATTTTATTGAGAATCTTAGTCCAAGATTCTTACTAAGAATCTCTTAAGAATCAGAGTCCAAGATTCTTACCAAGAATCTGTTGAGAATCTTAGTCCAAGATTCTTACGAAGAATCTCTTAAGAATCAGAGTCCAAGAATCTCTTAAGAATCATAGTCCAAGATTCTTACCAAGAATCTTAGTCCAAGATTCTTACGCAGAATCTCTTAAGAATCTTAGTCCAAGATTCTTACCAAGATTCTTAGTCCAAGATTCTTACCAAGAATGTCTTAAGAATCTAACCAAGAATCTTCACTCAGAAGCCGTACCAAAGGGTCCGAAACTTCCAATAATCTTCGTACACCTAGGTCGTGCTATCACTGTTATCAGCCTATTATCTTCCTGTTATCTCCGTGTTATCACATGTTATCAAATAATCTTCGTATACTTGGTCTCGGAGTTTCGGACCCCTTGAGCTGTATACAGTATGGATTTTTACAAGTGAGATAAACACGAAAAATTCGTCTAATTATCAGTCATTCCCATCGGAGCAGGTGGTTTTAAGGGCAAATAGTTCAAACTATCAGTGAAAATCCAAGGGGGTCCGAAACTCCGTGGAAAAGTGTACGAAGATTATTTAATAACATATGATAACATGGAGATAACATAGCGGTAGCAGGTTGATAACTGTGATAACACGACCTAGGTGTACGAAGATTATGTGATAACATGTGGTAACACGAGGATAACATGGCGATAACAGGTTGATAACTGTGATAACATGACCCGGGTGCACGAAGATTATTGCAAGTTTCGGACCCCACGGTGAAATCGCTCCTAGTCCTAAATAGTTGTAAATCGGGCTCAAGTTCAAGGGGTCCGAAACTTTCAATGATCTTCGTACACCCGGGTCATGTTATCATTGTTATCAACCTGTTATCTCCATATTATCTCCGTGTTACCACATGTTATCAAATAATCCTCGTACGCTTTTCCTTGGAGTTTCGGACCCCTTGCTCAAGTTCCAAGTACACCACCAACAGAAAAAAGATGCGATGGTCAAACGTCAGAATGACCGTCTGAATGGTGCATGATTACCGTGGGTACATCTAGATGATAGTGTGATATTGGCCCACTTTCACATGGTTCATACGCTTGAATTTTTCAAGAACTAAGTCATATAGTATTCAAGCCCTTATTCAGAGGGTTCACTTTTAGCAACTCAAGTCAGTTCAGCTACTATTCAGCTAATGATTCAGGGGACGTTCAGCTACTTATTCATTCGGTACTCAACCGTGTGACTTCTCTATCAGGACTGTTATCAATTTCATCAATGTTTTATTGAATATTATTATTATTATTATTATTATTATCATTATTATTACGCCTGCTCTGTAAAATACAAACTTCGGGAAGATCCAGTGTTTCCACTCTCAATTTCCCCCTTTTTCCCTCTTCCCTTATTTTCCCTTTTCCCCCCTCCGTACTAGAATATAAGGCCGTACTTCTAGATTTCCCCTTTTTAACTTTTCCCTTATTTCCCCCTTTTCCCCTCCGTGCTGAATTACAAAGCCGTACGTCTAGATTTCCCCATTTCCCTCTTCTCTTATTTTCCCCTTTTCCCCCTCCATGCTAGAATACAAGGCCGTACGTCTAAATTTCCCCATTTCCCTCTTCTCTTATTTTCCCCTTTTCCCCTCCATGCTAGAATACAAGGCCGTACTTCTAAATTTCCCCTTTTTCCTTGCGTGCTAGAATAAAGGGAGTCCTTCTATAGATTTCCCCGTTTCCCTCTTCTCTTGTTTTTTCCCTTTTGAGACCCCATTTTCCCTCTTTTCCAGGGAATTTCCCTGTGAAATACCAATTTAGGTAAAAAAACAGTAGGAAAAGTTCAATTGGTGTGTGGGGGCGGCGGAATCCTTTAAGCGCAGTATGTCGTCCAGCTATCCGTTACTGATTCACTGCGCTTCCTTGTTAAAACTTGTAGCAAACCGTAAATTTTTGCCCAATTTAAGATTAACTACTTTTTCCCTTTTTTTTTCACTTTTTCCCTCTTTTCAAGTTTTTCAATTAATCCCTCCTAAAAAGTGCTCTGCACGAGTCATACATTTCCCTTATAGACCCTTGTGATGGATGACCACGTCTAAACCAAGCTACATCCTGAACGATATCCCGTAACATATCCTGAATATCCTGAACCACGTCCCGGTCGTGGATTACAACCTTGTACCCGTTGTCCCCAGTAGAAAAAGATGGGCTGGTCAAACGTCAGAAAGACCGTCTGAATGGTGCATGATTACCATGGATTCAGCTAGATGATAGTGGGAAACTGGCCCACTTTCATACGGTTCGTCCGCTTGAATTTTTCAAGAACTAAGTCGTGCAGTATTCAACCCCTTATTCAGAGGGTTCACTTTTAGGAACTAAAGTCAGTTCAGCTACTATTCAACTAGTGATTCAGAGGGAAGCTTGCGTTCAGCTATCTAGTCATTTGGTACTCAACCGTATGATTTTTCGGCATACTATGAAAATAAGATGGGCGAGTCACACGTCAGAAAGACCATCTGAATGGTGCATGATTGCCATGGATTCATTTAATAGTGTGAAACTGACCCCCTTTCACACGGTTCGTCCGCTTGAATTTTTCAAGAACTAAGTCATGCAGAATTCAACTACTTATTCAGAGGGCTCACTTTTAGCAACTAAAGTACGTTCAGCTACTATTCAACTAGTGATTCAGAGGGTTCACTTCTAGCAACTTAAGTACGTTCAGCTACTATTCAACTAGTGATTCAGAGGGAAGCTTGCGTTCAGCTACCTAGTCCTTTGCTACGCAACCGTATGACTTGACTATATCGGGGTAAGTTATCTACCTGTTATCAGGTGTTATCAGCCTGTCCCCACGAGATAAAAATTCGGGTTGTAGCCCTGCGGCTTGAAGACAGGCAGATTACACGTTAGTCGGCGACAGACGACGTCAACGTAAAAGACTTCGGGGAAAAAAAGGGAAAACCTTTGAATTTTCACATAAGAAAACTTTCTGACAAGACAACCAAATATTCAACAATATAATTAAATATTCAGTGAGAAGATCAAAAAAATAACAAGAGAGATAACTATTGAAAACTTTGATGTCACTTGCAATTGTAAAAGGGTTAATTACAAGTCGGCGTTTTGAATTCTTATTCTAGAATAACAATAGAACCTACGTGTCATATCGATATAACAATCGATTTAAATTCAATAGTATTGATAATTAATATTACAAACCCAGCGGAAAATTAAGGACGTCGGCTACATCCTGAACGATATACCGTAACATATCCTGAATCATATCGATATAACAATCGATTTAAATTCAATAGTATAATAACGTACTTAAACATCGAATAAATAGTTATCATAAAATTATTTACTAAACTTTACAAACCCAGCGGAAAATTAAGGACGTTGGCTACATCCTGAACGATATACCGTAACAGATCCTGAATCATATCGATTTAACAATCGATTTAAATTCAATAGTATTATTAATATACCTAAACATAAAATCAATATTTATAATAAAATTATTTACTAAAATTTACAAACCCAGCGGCAAATTAAGGACGTCGGCTACATCCTGAATGATATACCGTAACATATCCTGAATCATCTCGATTTAACAATCGATTTAAATTCAATAGTATAATAACCTACTTAAACATCGAATAAATAGTTATCATAAAATTATTTACTAAACTTTACAAACCCAGCGGAAAATTAAGGACGTTGGCTACATCCTGAACGATATACCGTAACAGATCCTGAATCATATCGATTTAACAATCGATTTAAATTCAATAGTATTATTAATATACCTAAACATAAAATCAATATTTATAATAAAATTATTTACTAAAATTTACAAACCCAGCGGCAAATTAAGGACGTCGGCTACATCCTGAACGATATACCGTACCATATCCTGAATCATCTCGATTTAACAATCGATTTAAATTCAATAGTATTAATTATATACTTAAACATAAAGTAAAAAGTTATAATAAAATTATTTACTAAACTTTATAACCTAGCGGAAAATTAAGGACGTCGGCTACATCCTGAACGATATACCGTAACACATCCTGAATCATTTCGATATAACAATCGATTTAAATTCAATAGTATTAATAATATACTTAAACATAAAATCAATAGTTATACTAAAATTATTTACTCAACTTTACAAACCCAGCGGCAAATTAAGGACGTCGGCTACATCCTGAACGATATACCGTAACAGATCCTGAATCATATCGATATAGCAATCGATTTAAATTCAATAGTATTAATAATATACTTAGACATCGGATAAATAGATATAATAAAATTATTTATTAAACTTTACAAGCCCAGCGGAAAATTAAGGACGTCGGCTACATCCTGAACGATATCCGTAACATAACCTGAATATCCTGAACCACGACCGATCGTGGATGAGTAAAAAAAAATTGTGTTGTGAATTGTAAATCTTGATTATTGAGGGCACCATTAAGTATCCTGAAAAGAGTTTTTTCAGGACGCTGTTAAGTACCCTGAACATGAACATGAACATTCAGGCATTCCAATGTCAGGGTCCTCAACACCCTGGAAGTGGGCCAATTTCACTGCATTCAGAGTCCTGATTGGCATCCTGAAAATTTCCTTTTCAGGATATTTTCAGGGTCCTGAAACTATCCTCAGTTTTCTGCTGGGAAAATTTTAATATTACATTTTTTCTTATATTCAATTTATTGTACTGTTACTACTGATTATTTTTACAAATAGCTCTGATTACTAATAATAGTTAATAATAGTAAATATGAAAAATTAGTGATTTTTATAGATTTCAATATTAAAATTATGTTAATTATATTCTATATTCGAGTAATTATTATAATTTTACTATTAATTATTTGTAAAAATGCTGCTCTATATATTATTAATAGTTGATAGTAATAGTAAATATGATAAAAGTAGTGACTTTCATAGATTTTAAGATGTATACATGTTTTTATTATATTTAATTAATTATTATAATATTACTGATTATTTTTACAAATAGCTCTGATTTTTAATAATAATTAGTAATGGTAAATACAAATAGCAGTGATTTTCATAGATTTTAATATGTAAATATGTTTTTATTATGTTCAATTAATTATTATAATATTACTGATTATTTTTACAAATAGCTCTAATTATTAATTTAAAGTTCATATGAAAGTAAAAATTCTACAAATTTTAATACTAAAATGCATGTTAATTATATTCAATTAATTACTATAGCATTACTGATTATTTTAATTGAATTATATAATTAATTAAGAATAATTAGCATTGAATACTTTTTAAATTGAATATAATAATTGAATGAAAATGTATGTTAATTATATTCAGTTAATTATTATAGTATTACTGATTATTATACAAATAGCTCTAATTAAGAGTAATAATTAATGAAAGTGAATCATAGTAAATAGGACAAAAGTAGTGATTTTCATAGATTTTAAGATATAAATATGTTTATATTATATTTAATTAATTATTATAATATTACTGATTATTATACAAATAGCTCTAATTAAGAGTAATAATTAATCATAGTGAATCATAGTAATAATGAAAAAGTAGTACGTAAATACGTAATAATAATAATAATAATAATAAATAATACGTAATTGTAAATACGTTTATATTATATTCAATGATTTATTATAATATTACTGATTGTTTTTACAAATAGCTCTGATTTTTAATAATAATTAGTAATGGTAAATACGAATAGCAATGATTTTCATAGATTTTAATATGTAAATATGTTTATATTATATTTAATTAATTATGATAGGATTACTGATTATTGTACAAATAGCTCTGATTAATAATAATAATTAATCATAGTGAATAATAGTAAATAGGACAAAAGTAGTGACTTTCATAGATTTTAATATGTAAATATGTTTATATTATATTTAATTAATTATTATAATATTACTAATTATTATATAAATAGCTCTAATTAAGAGTAATAATGAATCAAAATGAATAATAGTAAATATGACAGAAAGTAAAGAATCGGGGCTTTGCGGTAGGTATTTGTGCTGTGATTTTATGATACTTTTGGAACCTTGTTGTTATAACCATAAAGTCACTGCTGCAGTGTATTATTGAAGATCTTTTTTTTTGTCACTTTTATTACGTGTCATTACCATCGGTGATAACAATAATGCACCTGATCATAACCGAGGGAGGGGTCCGCTACTTTCCCAAATACCTAACTGACTTGTTATAATTTTATGAATTAAAATAAAATTTAAATTTAATCCAGTCAATTAAATAAAAAATAAGTATTAATTAGATTCAAGTTAATTCATTTATCAAATAATGGAAAGATCAAAAATCAAGAAGTTCTAAAGCCCAAACTTGCATAATACAATAAGCGTTGATAACATGTGATAACTGAGTGATAACAGTGAAAGTTAGGGTAAAGTTGCGGACCCCTCCAGGTGCTTAGGGTGTGGTCTGGAAGCTTTTTGAAGCAGAGGTGCAAATGGACAAACCTGTTCTTCAGTAACAACTGCTCTGATTTGCTTTTACGAGCAGACCCACCAGCATGGGATTCACAGATTCTCAGATTCAAGAATCATGCAAGAATCTTCGAGAATCCTCTTCATACCATCAACAATCGTAATTCTTAGTTACGATAATCAAATGAATTAAATATGAAAATTAATCAACTAATTAAATATTTCATAACCAAATTTTTTATTGTAATTATTAAATGCTGAAATTAAATTAATTCTAATTAATTAATTATCTTTGATTAAATCTATTATTACTACTATTATTATATCATCCATTTAAATTAATTGTATGTAACAATTATATAATTTTATCTATTATTTTTATTTTAATTTAAATTTATTATTTGTATTTTTAATATTATTATAATTATAGCATTTCAAATAAGTCGCTGCTCTGAATGGCCTATGTCAAAGGGTCCGAAACTCGGAGGAAAAGTGTATTGAAGATTATTTGATAACACGTGATAACACGGAGATAACGTGGAGATAACAGGTTGATAACAGTGATAGCACGGCCTAAGTGTACGAAGATTATTTGATAACACCTGATAACACGGAGATAACGTGGAGATAACATTGATAACACGGCCTAAGTGTACGAAGATTATTTGATAACACGTGATAGCACGGAGATAACATGGAGATAACCGGTTGATAACAGTGATAACACGGCCTAAGTATACGAAGATTATTTGATAACACGTGATAACACGAAGATAACATGGAGATAACAGGTTGATAACACTGATAACACGGCCTAGGCGTACGAAGATTATTGGAAGTTTCGGACCCCCTGGCCTATGTAGGTCTCATCCATCGCCATTAGTTTGTCTACGTATCAAAACTTTCTATCAGAGATAATTTTTTTGAATGAGATGATGTATTAATTATCATCAACCCTTTTTACGGTTGGATTATCAGATAATCTGCTGCTTATCAACACTTGGATAACGGCCAGTAATCAATTTAACTGGAGACTCTTAAGCTGACAAACCTTTCATTAAATTAAATGATATGTACCACACCCAGGGATCGGGGGAAAAATATGAAAAATTATACGCATATTATGAATGTATAATAATAAAACAATAATAACAGTGGTAGTAGTATGAATAGTAGTAGTAGTGTTAGTAGTAGTGGTAGTAGTAGAAGTAGTGGAAGTAGTAGTAGTAGAAGTAGTGGAAGTTGAAGTGGTAGTAGTAGTGGTGGTTGTAGTAGTAGTAGTTCTGGTAGTAGTAGAAGTAGTGGAAGTTGAAGTGGTAGTAGTAGTGGTGGTTGTAGTAGTAGTAGTTCTGGTAGTAGTAGAAGTAGTGGAAGTTGAAGTGGTAGTAGTAGTGGTGGTTGTAGTAGTAGTAGTTCTGGTAGTAGTAGAAGTAGTGGAAGTAGAAGTGTTAGTAGTGGTGGTAGTAGTAGTAGTGGAAGTAGAAGTGTTAGTAGTGGTAGTAGTAGTAGTAGCAGTTGTGGTAGTAGTAGAAGTAGTGGAAGAAGAAGTGGTAGTAGTAGCGGAAGTAGAAGTGTTTGTAGTGATAGTAGTAGTAGTAGCAGTTGTGGTAGTAGTAGAAGTAGTGGAAGTAGAAGTGGTAGTAGTAGTGGTAGTAGTAGGAGTAGTGATAGTGGTAGTAGTAGTAAAGAATAATATTAGAAACAATAATCTCGGTTATGAATAAATACATTAATAATTACAATAACAATAATAATAAATTTTAATTTACATATAATATATAATTAATCATGAAAGAATCTTGTTCAGGATTTTTAAGATTCTTGCAAGGGGTCCGAAACTCGGAGGAAAAGTGTACGAAGATTATTTGATAACAAGTGTTAACAGGGAGATAACGTGGAGATAACAGGTTGATAACAGTGATAACATGACCTAGGTATACGAGGATTATTGCAAGTTTCGGACCCTTGGATTCTTGGAAGATTTTTATAAGAATCTCACATGAGAATCTGAGACTTTGTAAGAATCTCAATCATTCAATGTCTTGTAAACTATCTGATAACTTAACTACTCAAACTACTAATTATTATTTTGATAAATTATAACACGCACAGCCACGTAGAATGAAGACGTTTACCCCTGGACCAATGAAAAAATTCAAAAAATCCTATACAAATTCTTATAGGGGCGTGACTCTGACAATATGTTACACACATTTTATTATTATTATTATTATTATTATTATTAATTATTACATTGTAATTAATCCAATTAATTCTTTACAATAAAAATTTGCAAAGAAAAATTTTCGAAATATCGCAAGGGGGTGGGAAACTTTGCAATAATCTTCGTACACTTAGGTCATGTTATCACTGTTATCAACCTGTTATCTCCATGTTATCTCAGTGTTATCACGTTATATCCAATAATCTTCTTACGCTTGTCCTCGGAATTTCGGACCCCTTGTTATCTTCACGTTATCTCCGTGTTATCACGTGTTATCAAATAATCTTCGTACACTTGTCCTCGGAGTTTCAGACCCCTTGTTATCTTCGTGTTATCACGTGTTATCAAATAATCTTCGTACACTTGTCCTCGGAGTTTCAGACCCCTTGTTATCTTCGTGTTATCACGTGTTATCAAATCATCTTCGTACACCTGTCCTGCGGAGTTTCGGACCCTTGTTATGTCCGTGTTATCTCTGTGTTATCACGCGTTATTCAATAATCTTCGTACACTTGTCCTCGGAATTTCGGACCCCTTGTTATGTCCGTGTTATGTTCATGTTATCAAATAATCTTCCTACACTTGTCCTGCGGAGTTTCGGACCCCCTTGCAAATATCGCGGAAAAAAAAATTTTGCAAGTCGGGACCGGAAGTGCATTTTCTTCCCTTTTCATTATTCCTGGGAAATTATACGAATTTACCACAGAAACTCCGAAAAATAAGAAAAGAGAAAAAATCCACACAAAAAAAGAACCGAAAAATCACCAAGGGGTCCGAAACTCCGAGGAAAAGTGTATGAGGATTATGTGATAACATACGATAACACGGAGATAACATGGAGATAACAGGTTGATAACAAGGAGTCCGAAACTCCCCAGGACAAGTGTACGAAGATTATTTGATAATACGTGATAACATGGAGATAACAGGTTGATAACAGTGATAACATGACCCAGGTGTAAGAAGATTATTGCAAATTTCTGACCCCTTGCGTAGTAACAAGTGATAATAGACGATACCAGGGTGATAACAAGGGGTCCGAAACTCCTCAGGACAAGTGTACGAAGATTATTTGACAACACGGAGATAACAGGTTGATAACAGTGATACCATGACCCAGGAGTACGAAGACTATTGCAAAGTTTTGAACTCCTTGGGTAGTAACATGTGATAATAGACGATATCAGGGTGATAACAGGTTGATAACAGTGATAACATGACCCAGGTGTACGAAGATTATTGCAAGTTTCGGACCCCCCCTTCAAAATCACAAGGAAGCGAAAAATTTGCGAATAATTGTTATGATTATTTTTGCCTTTGTTTCTAAACATGGCGGTCATTTTTGCATTGTTTCTATTTGCACAGACAAAAACTAATACCAGTGGAACTATTCAAATAGTCAATAGTTTCCCCATGTTCTACTGGGGTGGTCTGAAACCGCACTATTAAGTACTAGAAATAACTTAATAGTTCATAGTAATGTAAATAGAAATCGTAAGTTATGTTAAACAGTAAAATAGTATTAAAAACAATACGACTATCCATACTACTCCTACTACTACCTACTACTACTACTGCTACTACTAGACTACTACTATTCGAAATAACTTAATAACCAATATCGTAAGTTATTTTAAGCAATAAATAGTAATAAAAGCAATACCACTATTACTACTACTACTACTACTACACTACTAAGACTCGAACTAACTATGAACTATCCGAAATAACTTAATAACTAATATCGTAAGCTTTTTTTTAACAATAAATAGTAATAAAAGCAATACTACTAATTATACTACTACTACTACTACTACTGCTACTACTTTTCGAACTAATTACGAACTATACGAAATGACTTAATAGTTCGCAGTAAATGCAAATACAAATCGCAATAGTAATAAAAGCATTACTCCTATGACTCGTACTAATACTACTACCACTACTACTACACTACTAAGACTCGAACTAACTACGAACTAATCGAAATGACTTAATATTTCGTAGTAAATTCAAACTGGAATCGTAAGTTATTTTCAACAATAAAGAGTAATAAAAGCAGTACCACTATTTATACTACTACTACTACTACTTCCACTACTAATACAACTACACTACTAAGACTCGAACTAACTACAAACTATTCGAAATGACTTAATATTTCACAGTAAATGCAAACCGATATCATAAGTTATTTTCTACAATAAATAGTAATAAAAGCAATACCACTATTTATACTACTACTACTACTACTATCACTACTATTACTACAACTACACTACTAAGACTCGAACTAACTAAGAACTATTCGAAATGACTTAATAGTTCATAGTAACGCAAACTGAAATCGTAAGCCATTTTAAACAATAAACAGTAATAAAAGCAATACTACTACTTATACTACTACTACTACTACTACACTGCAAATTATTCGAAATGACTTAAAAGTTCATAACCACACAAACTAAAATCGTAAGTTATTTTCAACAATAAAGAGTAATAAAAGCAATACCACTATTTATACTACTACTACTACTACTACTACACTGCGAATTATTCCAAATGACTTAATATTCCATAGCCACAAAAAACTAAAATCCTAAGTTATTTTCAACAATAAATAGTAATAAAAGCAATACCACTATTTATACTACTACTACTACTACACTATTTACAACTACTCTCTACTGGTGGTCGTTTTTGAGTAAGTTGTATAAGTGGAAAGGTAGTATTTTGACGCAAGTGGGCCTGATTACGGTTGCGCTTGACTTAAATATGCTTTTCGTTGCCGCCAACAATGTTTCCTAATGACTTTTCCACCATTAAGTCGCAAATGTCTTCAACTTCTTCTTCTTCTCCAGACCTTCCAACTCTTTTCCAACCCTCGTTTCTTTTTAGGTAAAAAGATTTGGGGAAAAGAAAAAAGTCTTAAAACTCACGTAATTGCTTTTTATCGCCTTTTACAGCCATTTAAAACGTGGCTGCAATTTACTGCGTAGCCTAAATAATATATTATTCCAGTAGCAATATAATAAATGTGTATTTATTATAATTTACAGAAAAATAATAAATAAATATACTGAATAAGTATACAAGAAATGAATACATTAAATTTTAAACGCCATTTAAAACGTGGCTGCAATTTGCTCCGTATAGCCTAAATAATATATTATTCCAGTAGAAATATAATAAATCTGTATTTATTAAAATTGACAGAAAAATAATGTAATAAATATACTGAATAAGTATAAAAAGAAATGAATACATTAAATTTTAAACGCTATTTAAACGTGGCTGCAATTTGCTTCGTATAGCCTAAGTAATATATTATTCCAGTAGAAATATAATAAATCTGTATTTATTATAATTTACAGAAATATAATGTAATAAATATACTGAATAAGTATACAAGAAGTGAATACATTAAATTTTTAAAACGCCATTTAAACGTAGCTGCAATTTGCTCCGTATAGCCTAAATAATATATTATTCCAGTAGAAATATAATAAATCTGTATTTATTATAATTTACAGAAAAATAATGTAATAAATATACTGAATAAGTATACAAGAAATCAATACATTAAATTTTTCAACGCCATTTAAACGTAGCTGCAATTTGCTCCGTATAGCCTAAATAATATATTATTCCAGTAGAAATATAATAAATCTGTATTACAGAAAAATAATGTAATAAATATACTGAATAAGTATACAAGAAATCAATACATTAAATTTTAAACGCTATTTAAACGTAGCTGCAATTTGCTCCGTATAGCCTAAATAATATATTATTCCAGTAGAAATATAATAAATCTATGTTTATTATAAATTACAGAAAATTAATGTAATTAATATACTGAATAAGTATACAAGAAATGAATACATTAAATTTTTCAACGCCATTTAAACGTAGCTGCAATTTGCTCCGTATAGCCTAAATAATATATTATTCCAGTAGAAATATAATAAATCTGTATTTACTATAATTTATGGAAAAATAATGTAATAAATATACTGAATAAGTATACAAGAAATGAATACATTAAATAGGATTATTACAGTATAATTAAATATTATAACAAAATCAAAATTTACAAAATATAGTTCAATAAAATGGCGTCTCCTTATTGCAAATTTGACTACAAATATTTCTAGTACTTAAATAACATAATAATAATAATAATAATAATAATTAACTTAAATGTTATTAATAATCGTATTAATGTAGACTAATACATAATTATCAAAAAATAAATAATAATTAAAAATCTAATTCGACTTATTATACAGTATAAATATTAAATATTTAATGAAATATTTATATTATAATAATTATAATATTATATTATAACATTTATTATATTTAATTCGATATATATTATAATTATCAATCATTAAAACCATAAATTACTATATTATATTATGATTACAATTAATACAATAATTATTACAGTACTCAATATAATGCAGGGATATAACGTAATAATAAAGATAATTTCAAAACAAATTATTATTATTAAAAATCCAATTCGATTTATTTAGCTTTATAAATCACTAAAAACCATAAAATTACTATATTTTATTATGATTACAATCAATACAATAATTATTACAGTGCTCAATATAATGCAGGGATATAATGTAGTAATAAAGATAACTTTAAAATAAAATATTTTTAAAAATCTAATTTAACTTAATGATTACATTTATTCTATACATTATTAATACAATTAATACAAAGTTCCGGATAGATCCGGAAGGTTACCAGAAAGTCATCGAGTTCGACCTTGGTTGAAAGTTTGCCACCAGTGATTCCACTTTGCAGGGAAATTCCCTCACATAAGGGAAAATGGGGAAGAGGGAAAGGGGAAAATGGAGGGAAAAAGGAATTTTACAAATGTAGCTTTACTCAGTATCACGGAGGGGGAAAAAGGGAAACTGATATTAGTTTTCAAGCGGAAGGGGGAAATGAAAGTTTGTCACAGTGCTTCCACTTTACAGGGAAATTCCCTCAAATAAGGGAAAATGGGGAAGAGGGAAAGGGGAAAATGGAGGGAAAAGTGAATTTTACAAATGTAGCTTTACTCAATATTACGGTGGGGGAAAAAGGGAAACTGATATTTTCAAGCGGAGGGGAAAAAAGGGGAAAAAAGTGGAAGCACTGGTTTGCCACGTTTTCGTCTTCGGTAGTTCGCTAGGTTCGGAGACTGGGCACCCGACTGAAAATTCTCATAGAGAATGTAGAATTTGGAACAGAGACTCAGTGAGATCTCAGTGAGCAACTCTAAAAAGTTGTGAGACCTTTTAATCTATATTAATTTGTGAGATCTATATTAACTCAAGCAACTCTGAAAAGTTGTGAGATCTCACTGAGTCTCTGTTCCAAATTCTACACACTCTATATGAGAATTTTTAGTCGGATTCGTGGGAAAGCTTAGACCTTGGCGAACTTAGGAATAACATTAACTCATAATATTCTTAGTCAGTTAGTATTTGGAAAGACGCAGTCAATTTTCAGCAGTTATTCAGAGTTTTGAATTTTCTTCGTCTTGTTCAGTTTATCTTTGTTGAATTTGTTGAACCAGCCGTTTTGGAAATATACGTTTTTGATTCCGAATGTCACAACGTGTTTACTGAATCTGTGACAATTCTTACAGTGCATAATACAACGCAATGAAACCTGAATATTATGGTAGAGACATTACTACTCTAAGTTCAGTGCATAATACAATGCAATGAGACGTTGAATGTTATGGTAAAGACACTATTACTCTAAGTTCAGTGCATAATATAACGCAATCAAACGCTGAATATTATGGTAAAGACACTACTACTCTCTAAGTTCAGTACATAATACAACGCAATGAGACGTTGAATGTTATGGTAAAGACACTACTACTCTAAGTTCAGTGCATAATATAAGGCAACGAAACCTGAATATTGTGCTGAAGAAGATGTTATGCATAGAAGTGGTTATCGCGGCTGTCTTGTTTGTTGCAGCGAGCGACAAAGAATTCAATTTCGTCGGAGATTGGGGGCAGGCGCGGCACAAGCGGCGGCGGCAAGAAACACCTTCTGAAAACTGCTCATTGCCCAGGTAATTGATGCGCGATCTGCGTGTTGATTATTCTCCTTCCCTCCCTTCCACACGCACTTAAACAAACCTGAAACATTATGCATAACTTCTATCTATCATCTACTCATCAAATATTTACTCGTTTCTTTCAACACTCATTTTTTTCTCTCTGGGTTTTTGTATTACGTTTTTGTGAATCTCGCAGTGTTATTTATAGCTGTGATTATATTATGTAGATAACAAATGATAACATGGTGATAACGTGGTGATAACGTGATGATAAAATGTTCGATATTTCAAATCATCAAATATTTAGTCATTTCTCTCAACACTCACTTCTTCCTATCCAAGTTCTTATATCTCGTTTCTTCTTGCAATGTTATTTATAGCTGTGATTATAATACGTAGATAACAAATGATAACATGATGATAACACGCTCAATGTTTCATAACATCCTTTTAATGATAGTTTTATTATATTATACTGTTGTATCATCTACTCATCAAATATTTACTCGTTTCTTTCAACACTCACTTTTTTCTCTCTGGGTTTTTGTATTACGTTTTTGTAAATCTCGAAATGTTATTTTTGGCTGTGATTATAATATGTAGATAACATGGTGATAACGTGGTGATAACATGGTGATAATGTGATGATAACGTGATGATAACACGTTCAATATTTCAAATCATCAAATATGTACTCGTTTCTTTCAACACTCACTTCTTCCTATCCAAGTTCTTATATCTCGTTTTTTCTTGCAATGTTATCTATAGCTGTGATTGTAATACGTAGATAACAGTGATAACATGCTGATAACATGGTGATAACACGTTCAATATTTCAAATCATCAAATATTTACTCGTTTCTTTCAACACTCACTTTCTTTCTCTCTGGTTTTTGTGAATCTCGCAGTGTTATTTATAGCTGTGATTGTAATACGTAGATAACAATGATAACATGCTGATAACATGGTGATAACACATTGTGCTATACTACAACAACGACTACAACTATTACTAATGCTACAATTATTTTTACGATTATTCATTGTTTTTCTTAAAGGGCTTTCTGATTTCTATGATCGATGGAAGATTTAATCCTTACTGTTTTTACTACTACTACTACAACCTATACTACAACAACTACTGCAACTACTATTAATGCTACAACTATTATTACGATTATTCGTATTTTTTTTTTCAATGATTTCTGATTTTTATGATCGATGGAAGATTTAATCGTTATTATTGTTACTACTACAGCTACTACAACTACTACAACACTACAACTGCTATTGATACTACACTTATCATTACGATTATTCAAAACTTTTTCAACATTTTTTTATTTCTATGATCGATTGGAGATTTAATCGTTACTATTGTTACTACTACAACTACTACAACAACTAGAAGAACTATTAATACTACACTTATCATTACGATTATTCGTAATTTTTTCCACGATTTTTGATTTCTATGATCGATGGAAGATTTAATCGTTACTATTGTTACTACTACAGCTACTACTGCTACTACAACTACTACAACACTACAACTGCTACTATTACTACACTTATCATTACGATTAATCGTAATTTTTTCAACAATTTTTGATTTCTATAATTGATGGAAGATTTAATCGTTACTGTTGTTACTACTACAGCTACTACTGCTACTACAACTACTACAACACTACAACTGCTACTAATACTACAATTATCATTACGATTATTCAAAACTTTTTCAACGATTTCTGATTTCTATGATTAATGGAAGATTTAATCGTTACTATTGTTACTACTATACCTACTACAACCATTACAACTACTACAACAATGCAACTGCTATTAATACTACACTTATCATTACGAATACATTCGTAATTTTTTCCACGATTTTTGATTTCTATGATCGATTGAAGATTTAATCGTTCCTATTGTTACTACTACTACAACTACTACAACACTACAACTGCTATTAATACTACGATTATTATTACGATTATTCATGGTTTTTTGAAAGGGTTTTTGATTTGTATGATCGATGGATGAGTTAAACACACAGGTTTTCTCCACAGAAGAGAAAAAATCACAAAACTGCTGCAAGGGGTCCGAAACTTTCACTAATCTTCGTACACCTGGGTCATGTTATCACAGTTATCATCCTGTTATCTCCATGTTATCTCCGTGTTATCATGTGTTATCAAATAATCTTCGTACACTTTTCCTCGGAGTTTCGGACCCCTTGTTATCACCCTGTCATCGTGTGTTATCACTTGTTACTACCCAGGAGGGGTCTGAAACTTGCAATAATCTTCGAAGACCTGGGTCATGTTATCACAGTTATCATCCTGTTCTCTCCGTGTTATCATATGTTAACAAATAATCTTCGTACGCTTTTCCTCGGAGTTTCGGACCCCTTGTTATCACCCTGTCATCGTGTGTTATCACTTGTTACTTACCAGGAGGGGTCCGAAACTTGCAATAATCTTCGAAGACCTGGGTCGTGTTATCACAGTTATCATCCTGTTATCTCCGTGTTATCATGTGTTATCAAATAATCTTCCTACACTTTTTCTCAGAGTTTCGGACCCCCTTGAACTGCTGCTAGCTAAACTGATGGGAAAAAAACATTCGAAGGTTGAACTTAGATGAACACGAAACTGTGATTGAGAAACTTTTTTTTCTCCCATAAGATTCTCTACTTCACGGTCAGTGGTTACTAAAAAGCCATAAGGGGGTTAGCAACCTTTCAAGAATCACGGAAATTCAAAAGATAATATGTGATAACATATGATAACAGGTTGATAGCAGCTTTGTTTTGGTCAGTGGTTACTAAAATGCCATAAGGGGGTTAGCAACCTTTCAAGAATCACGGAAATTCAAAAGATAATATGTGATAACATATGATAACAGGTTGATAGCAGCTTTGTTTTGGTCAGTGGTTACTAAAATGCCATAAGGGGGTTAGCAACCTTTCAAGAATCACGGAAATTCAAAAGATAATATGTGATAACATATGATAACAGGTTGATAGCAGCTTTGTTTTGGTCAGTGGTTACTAAAATGCCATAAGGGGGTTAGCAACCTTTCAAGAATCACGGAAATTCAAAAGATAATTTGTGATAACATATGATAACAGGTTGATAGCAGCTTTGTTTTGGTCAGTGGTTACCAGAAAGCCATAAGGGGGTTGGTAACCTTTCAAGAATCATGGAAGATTCAAAAGATAACATGTGATAACGTATGATAACAGCCTTAGTTTGGAAGTTCTAGGTGGGTTTGCAACTTTCAAGAATCACGGAAGAGACAAAAGATAACATGTGATATTACGTTGATAACAGGTTGATAACAGCCTTAGATTGAAAGTTCTAGGTGGGTTCGCAACTTTCAAGAATCACGGAAGATTCAAAAGATAACGTGTGATAACATGTGATAACAGTCTTAGTTTGGTCAGTGGTTACCTAAACGCCATGGGGGGTTGGCAACCTTTCAAGAATCATGGAAGATTCAAAAGATAACATGTGATAACATATGATAACAGTCTTAGTTTGGTCAGTGATTATCTACAAGGGGTCCGAAACTTTCAAAAATCTTCGTACAGCTGGGTCACGTTATCGCTGTTATCAACCCGTTATCTCCATGTAATCTCCGTGTTATCAAATAATCTTCGTACACTTTTCCTCGGAGTTTCGGACCCCTCTGTTATCTAAAAGCCCTTAAGGGGGTTCGCAACCTTCACGAATCATGTGTCAAAATCAATAAGAATCTTAAGAATCAAAGCCAAGTGATTTATGAAGCTAACGAACAATAAGATTATTTACTAAAAGTTTTAATTAAAATTATTTGAATTTTTTAATTATTATCTAATTTGTTATTATTATTTAATTTATTATTATTATTTAATTTATTGTTATTATTTAATTTATTGTTATTATCTAATTTATTTTTTTTTTTTTTTTTTTCGGAGGAGGGACATACTCCTATTGGAGTGTAATCCCCTTTCTGTATTATTTGAATTTCCACAAAAACTTCATACATGGTTAAGAAAAACAGTTTAAAATATACATTTAGTTATAAAGAAAAATGGTGAATAATATAAGATATATATATGAATGACAAAAATTTAGGAACAAAGATTAACAATTTTAGATTATCACTTACAAAGGACATGAATCGTTGAAACGCGCTAGTTAGTAATAGAGAAAAAATAAACAAAATTAGTAAAGACTACGATATGTACAGAAAGTTGATGCAAGACAAACAACAAATAAGTAAACTGTAACAGATAAAAAAACTGACAAAGTGAAAAAGATAAAAATGTATGAAAAAAAAAAAAAAAAAAAAAAAAAAACTAGACAACTGTTAGATCAGTTGCTGCTGAGCGTTAATATCGAGCCTTCCCGTTGCGCGAACAAATTTTTCTAATGCGGTCCAAAGTTTTTGCTGCTGACCGATAGCTTGAAGACTGGGAGGCCATGGTGTCCCGGATCTCCTGACGTCTTCTCTGAAGTATCGACGGGACATCTCGAAGCGGGGACAGCAGAAGAGGAAGTGCTGCACTGTTTCTGGTCCTTCTCCACAGTCACAAGCCGGAGTGCGAATAATGTTGAAGCGTGACAGGTATGCCTTCAGGAAGCAGTGACCTGTCAGAAGCTGAATAGTGCTGTGCGGGATAGAGGGACGGTGGAGAAGTGACGACGTTTGTGCAGCAGCGACGGTAGGGAAGAAACGGCGAGTCGTATCTCCTGTGAGGCTGGTTTCCCATTCGCAGTTCCAAACGTGGCGTAGCCGATCTCTGATTGTGTGCATTGCGTGCACTAACGAGGGACGGATATGGTCTGTCGTTTCAGGTAACCTGGTTGCATCCTTAGCCGTGCTATCGGCTAATTCATTTCCTGCGAAACCAGCATGCCCAGGAATCCAGGCAAGATGGACTGTGATATTCATTCCCTCAATTAAATGACGCGTTTGCAAGCATATTTCAGAGATCGGCCCATTAGCACGAAGCGCTAGGAGTGCTGCTTGCGAGTCGGTGAATATTTCTACTCGCCCGTAGGTGTCCTTATCGGGAAGCTGCCGAAGATATTCCAGTGCCCTATGAATAGCAGCGCATTCGGCCTGGAAAACAGTTGCAAAGTCCGGAAGTTTCCCTTGAATGATGGCCATGACTCCGTTAAAGTTGCAAACGATAACTGCAAACCCGACACCACAGTCGTTTTTGGAGCCATCGGTGAAGAACCTAAGCGTACCGTTAGGGGGGAACAGGTTATACGACTCGGGTCTAGAATGTTCATTGGAGATCAAGAAGGGCTTTGACACACTCCAGGGTGGGGTCTGAGTCGGGGATTTTTGGATACGTTCAGGAGGGTTTGTACCGAAGTCGTCGATTAACTCTGATACTGCTCTCCGAGCGGATGGGGCGAAGGTTTTACTCCGGGACTGAAACAGTCGTTTCGCAGTTAATTGTTTCACAGACAGGTCCAGTGGTAGTAAGTTGCAGATTACCAGGAGGGCGTTTGTGGATGCCGTGCGGAAAGCCCTGGTGATGATGAGAGTGGCCACGCGCTGACAAGAACGAAGTAGACTTACGCACCACTGGAAACGAGTAGTAGATGCCCACACGGAGCAGCAGTACAGAGTGCTGGGGATTATCTAATTTATTATTATTTAATTTATTGTTATTATCTAATTTATTATTATTATTTAATCCATTATATTATTTAATTCACTATTATTAATTAATTTATTATTATGATTTAATTTAATATTATTACCTAATTTATTATTATTATTTAATTAATTAAATTATTTAATTTATTTTTATGATTTAATTTACTATTATTATTTAATTCAATATTATTATTTTAATATTTTTATTATTATCTAATTTATTATTATTATTTAATTTACTATTTTTATTTAATTTATTATTATGATTTAATTCACTATTATTATTTAATTTATTATTATTATTTATGTTAATTATTGTTAAAATTTAATTTATTGTAACTTTATTATTAATTTATTATTAAATTTAATATTGAACTAAATATAACAACACATATAACAACAACATAAAATAATATATCAGTGTTATCTTTATTATTATTACTACCATATACAAAAATATATACATATACAGAATTCAAAGGGTCCGTAACTGACAGATTTATGATGTATTATCAAACTGTTATCTTTTTGTTATCAAGTAATCGTTGTAGATAGTTTTAGGGGAGTTGCGGACCCTCGCTGAATTAGCCCTGCGGTACTCAGCAATCACCAACACGTGCGTTCATTTCCACTTGAGCCAAAGTGAACAGCACAATCCCATCACATTATCTCATTAATAATAATAATAATAATAATAATAATAATAATAATAATAATAATAATAATAATAATAATAATAATAATGATAAAAGTATTTAAGTGCTACTATACTATTTGTACTACTAAGAACATTGCTAACAATACAAGTACTACTAGTCCTACTACTACTACTATTTGCTACTACTGCATTATTAACTATAACAATAATAAAGATAGCAGTAGTACTACTACTACTATTGCTACTACTAGATTATTAATTATAATAATAATAAAGATACTACTACTACTACTACTACTACTACTACTACTACTACTACTACTACTATTGCTACTACTATTGCTACTACTAGATTATTAATTACAATAATAATAAAGATAATACTGCTACTATTACTACTGCTGCTACTGCTACTGCGACTACAACATTATTAACTAAAATAATAATAAAGATAATAGTAATACTACTACTACTATACTACTACATTATTAATTATAATAATAATAAAGATAATAATAAAGAAATTCCAGGACAACTTGTGATTCGGGAATAAATCACACTGTGAAGAAAAAGTTATTCCCAAAGCTACACTACTACTACTACTACAGCTACTACTACTACTGCTGCTTCTGCTACTACTACTACCTCTACAACTACTACTACTAGTCCTGCAACTACTCTTACTATTACTAATAACACTGCTGCTGCTACTACTTCTCCTACTAGTCCTACTACTACTCATACTTCTACTAACAACACTGCTGCTGCTGCTGCTACTACTACTACTACTTCTCCTGCTCTAGTACTACCATCACTACTACTAATAATGAAAATAATAATAAAACCAGTAGCTGTTGGCTGCCTTTCCCGATTGAAAACTTATAAATATCCACAGGGCGAATAATCAAAGCGATTAAGTCATTAAGAAAACTTGTAATGGCTATAAGCTATCATCAAGGGGTTGGCAAACTTCTCCATGTTGATAACAACTGATAACAAGGTGATAACACTCTGATAACGACTATAAACTACTGAGTAAAAAGCAAATATCTTATTTGCAGTATGTTAATTAAAATGTTTAAAAATTAATAATATATATACCATAACACTACTGCTACTACTACTACTACTACTCGTAGTCCTATTATTACTACTACTACTGCTACTACTACTCCTATTACTAACACTCCTACTATTAATACTCCTATTACTACTACTACTACTACTCCTACTATCACTACCACTACTACTACTAATGCTACTAGTAATACTATTACTACTACTACTACTCCTACTATCACTACCACTACTGCTACTACTACTCCTATTACTAACACTCCTACTATTACTACTACTACTACTACTCCTACTATCACTACCACTACTACTACTAATGCTACTAGTAATACTATTACTACTACTACTACTCCTACTATCACTACCACTACTGCTACTACTACTCCTATTACTAACACTCCTACTATTACTACTACTACTACTACTCCTACTATCACTACCACTACTACTACTAATGCTACTAGTAATACTATTACTACTACTACTACTACTCCTACTATCACTACCACTACTACTAGTACTACTAGTACTACTGCTCCTCTTCCTCCTCTTATTACTACTACTAATATATAGCATACAGTATAGAAAAGAAGCAGTATAATCCCTGATAACAATGATAACCGGCTGATAACAAACTGATAACACAGTACGTACGTTAAATGCCCACTGGCTCTCATTGAAATGACATTGAGAGTGCAACACACGTCTAAATTATTCAGATTACGGGGGGGTTTCTCATTTGAACAACAAAGCCTCAATTATAAAAAGCTGCTGCTTTCTTCAAATATTCAAACTGCCACTTTGTTTTACTATTTTTTCTCGTCTTGCCTAACTTGGTAATTAAGAATACAGTAGACGAAAATTCTTTTTTTTTTTCCTTCTTCTTCTTCTTCCAGCAGGCTTTATTAATAACATAATTATGATTTTAAGTTATTTATCATAGTAACTAACTGGGTTTGGGGATAGCTTATACTGTAGTGCTTCTTTGTGGTAGACAGTAGACGGATAGTGGTCTGGGTATCAGATTGCGTCTAGCCTCTTGTTTTTCAGCAGACGCACAAAAAAAGGTTTAACAGTGGAAGAAGTAGTTTACTCGGGCAAGGTTTTATCACAGGACCGCACACGTTCAAGGAGCTAGCAGCCCCATTTCTTCTCTTTTCCAGCAATAATGCAAATGAGTTACAAGTTCAAAGAAGAAGTAACACACACACACACACACATAAGAGTCTACTACCTTGAGGCTACTTCACTTAACAAACTAATTGCCACATCCTTGAATTTATTCGCTGCAAACCACATTATAAGTTTTCCTCAAACAGTTTCGTACCAATTAAAGGTTTCATTTGCATAATTACACTAATTGATGAAATATCCCAGAACCAAACATCCCCCTCTCTCCCCGAGCCCTGTCGCTACTCCTCGGGACTCGACCTCGAACGAAGATCGAAACTCAATTTTCGTTTTTTTGTAAAATAAAGTATGATACCATAAAACTTTTCCATAAAAATAAACATTTAATTTGCATAGTTACATCAGCTGATGAAGTGTCCAGCACCAGTTTGCTCGAATTCCGTTCCCCGTTCCTCGAGATGTCGTTCCTCGAGATCGGGACGAAGACTCCGTTCCTTCTCGAATGATTTAATAGCCGTGAAGAGATATGCCGCAACCAAGTGATAAGATTTCCTGAGTAATTAGACAAAAATTTAAGTTCGTTTGCATAAATAGAAATAATGAAATATAAAATAAAACAGCCACCGTGCTCGAGTAGTCGAACATCGCTTCCCCAGGCCTCGATACCGAGACCCCGTTCCTTAACTCAACTAGTGACATGCGTGAAATTGAAAGCATGCGAAATCAGTTCTCGATAAAAGGAAGAACTTTTGCCAGGGTTGCTGTTTTAATTGAATCAATCAATTGACGCCGGAAATGACAATTGATCGATTCCACTTGTTTCTCGTTGCTCCCAATGGGGTAAAACCTGCAATCGACCGTTGCGAATTTCACAGGCTGCCGACTTTAGTGAACCAGTTATCAGAGTTTTTGTTTGAGAAAAATAAAATATCTCGCGAGATAATTGAAAAAAAAAACGAGGTTTGAGTTTCAGTAATCTTAAGATTTGCACCTGAACGTCGGCAGCATGCTGATGTTGCTAAACGCCATCTAGCGGACAGACCTGGAACTAAATGTACATTATCGTTCTTCCGGAACCTCATCGAGCAACGTAATCAGGGAGGACAAGAGAAGGCAAGGCCATAATGCTCTGTTGAAAGAGCTCGTGATGCACGCTCCTAGCTGTAGAAAACGTCCACCTCTGCTCGGAATCAGCACGTTTCTCAAGGTCTGGCCATGAAGCTTCCCTCGCTAACGTTCAATGGTGACCCGAAAGAATGGTACGTGTCCAAGTCGTTGTTCAAGAGCTTGGTGCACGACGTGTTGCCCTCTGAAGCACAAGAGATCGCAGTGTTCAGGAAACTCTTTGACCCGAGTATAAGAAACAATATAGCACAGTCGTTTCACATTTACACGGTTTTTTACCACCAAGTTCTGCGAGAATTAGAACATAAATACGGCCAACCGCACCTGATAGTCCGGACTAGATGCCACCCTTAACCAGATCGCGGCAAAACTACCAGTCAGTTTGCAAAATCGATGGGGCAAGAGAACGTTGTCATTTGGTACAGCTTCTCCTTATTTAATTAATTTAGATGACTGTTTCGACAAGCAAATCGTGGGTGAGATGAGAGTAATGCCCTTCAACCTCCCAATGAAAACCAAAGATCCCAAACTGTCCTGTGAACAAGCAGCAAAGATGATTCGGACGCTGCGTGCGCAAAATGCGACGCGCCGCATGAGACGGCAAATTGCAAAGAATTCGCATCGCTAGGACCTCAGGAAAGGTTTGATTTGATTCGACAAAAGAAACGTTGTTTTCGCTGTTTCTCCGCTGGACATGTGGGAGAAAATGCTCAAGGGACACACCATGCGGCAAAGAGGGCTGCAAGAGGCGTCACCATTCTCTCGTCCATGGTGTAAACCCGGCTGCATTTAACAAAAATTCCAACGAAGAAGGTGCCTCTTTCCAAGCAAAACCTCTCGTGAGTACAGTCGCCGTAAAGTCCGGAAAGCATGTGATGCTTTTAGTGGCCCTAGTTGCGCTTCACTTCTACGATCGCAAAATAAGTGAGCACGCTTTTTTAGATACTGGAAGTGAAGTGTCGTTGTTGCGAGCCGATATTACTAGGAAGCTGGGACTAGCAGGTAAGGCAAACTACGGTCTTTCTCAGTACCTTCCATTGGCAAGACCCGAAGTTGAATGTGGAGGAGATAAACTTTGATGTATCTTCGGAAGACGGCTCGGTTCATTCGAAGTAACAGGGCCACTTGCAGATCGTAGTCTGAATCTAGTACAGCGTCACATGGACTGGCCCACCAGTTCTTTGAGGATTGGAAACCGCTTCCTGGTTGCAGGGGATCTACAGCGATGCGGACACCTTTCGGGTGGCGTGATTGGAAGAGTACCGGATGTTTCGAACGAGGGACCTCGTATCATGAGGATTGCAAAGTCAAATAGTCTCGAAAACCTCGTTCAAAACTTCTGGCGGGTGGAAACTATTGGGAGGCACAGAAGCGGTTCTCTGCTGAATTCCGATGACGAAAGAACAACTCAACTGCTGAAGCGCACAACCAGACACATCAGAGATAGGTACGAGGTTGATTTGCTGTAGAGATCAGATGACTTCAGGTTCCCTTTTGATAACAAGGCGCAGGCAATTCAACGCTTGTCATCCCTCGAGAGAAAATTCAAAATAAATTCGAACTTTGACGCAAGACACAGCAGTCATGCGCGAGTACTCGGAGCTCGGACATATCATAAAAGCGGAGGAACCAGAGGATGGCGAGATCCAGAGGATGCGGTACTTACCTCACCACAGCGTTACTCAGGCACACAGGCCTGAAGAGGTGCGAGTAGTCTTTGACGCAGCCGCATGCGACAAGGGAGTCTCACTGAACGATGCCCTCTTAAGGGGCCAAATCTGTTGACGAGTTTGGTAGGGTATTGCTTCGGTTCAGGGAAGAATCCATTCCACTTTCAGCAGACATCGAAAATATCTATCACCAAGTTCGTGTCCCACCGAACGATCGGAATGCACTTCGTTTCGTATGGAGATTCACGCGAAGCCGTCATTGAGGCTTACCAAATGGCAGTCCAACATTTTCGGGATAGTCTCGTCCACAACCACTTCTACATGCAGTCTGCAACGGACCACCTCAGACAACGCAGAACAGTTTGCCGACGTAACCAAAGTAACAGAAAATTTCTACGTCAAGGGTTTTCTTGATTCCGTCGAGAGCGAGGAAACGGCTAGATCGGTGCTCAAGCGACTAACGACTTTGCTTGGTCGGGGTGGATTTCATCTAACGAAATGGTCATCTTCTTCCCGCTCGGTGATCGCCAAGATAGCACCGTTGGAGAGGGCGGACAATCGCCTGAACTTAGACCTTGACCACTTGCCGGTCGAGAGGATATTAGGGATCCTTTGGAACAAGGAAACAGTCAAGTTCCCAGTTAACGTTCAAGGACCAGTCGATGTTGCAACCAAAACGGCAGATACTCATAGCCGTTGCGAGTATCTATGATCTCTTGGGGATGCTCGCTCCGGTCGTCGTCTCGGTAAAGGTTCTATTGCAAGACATGTGGAGAAGTGACATCGGCTGGGACGACGAAGTTCCTTCTCCGATTCTAGAGCGCTGGCAAAAGGCGACGAAAGGGCTTGTAGATATAGCATCTGTGACCATGCCTTGTTTTCTCCGCAAAAGGGAGTCAAAACCTGAACGGTGTGAACCACATGTTTTCTCAAGATGTATCGGAAGTTGCGTATGGAACTGTCGCGTTCCTCAGAACAGTGTATGCTGATGCCTTTGCGCACATAAGCTTTGTTGTGGCTAAGCTCCGGGTGGCACCCCTGGCGCCACTAACGATTCCATGGTGGATTTTTTTGGAAGCTCTCATGGCCGCCAGGTTAGGTCGCACGGCGGTAAAAGAATTCCGATTCCATGTGCGTTTCGTCACTTACTGAACAGGCGAAACAGAGTGTGTTGCAGTGGGTCAATTCAAAATGATGCCGATTCCACACATTCGCCACTAACAGAATAGGGAAAATTTTGGAACTCACATCTAGGGAACAGTGGAAACACGTGCCAGGAAAGTTGAATCCGGGCGAGTGTTGGTAGTCGAGAACTGAAGTGCACCGAATTCAGTCAGAACCGACGTTGGTTGCTTGGGCCAGATTTCTCCAAAGACCAAAGCGCGATTGGCCACTAACAGGTAAGGCGAAGGACTGTCATATCGAACGACCCAGAAGTAAGGGATGCGAAACGGTCTGACAGAGCTCGTCCCTAATGTAAAGCTGATACTAGTAAGGTCCACCTCCAGGCTCCTTCGGCTGAAGCTGATTGTTGAGAAATTTTTATCTTGTGAAATGATTAAGAAATCTAAAACTGTGAAATCCTTGTATTGCAATCTTTTCTAGTGACATTGCAAAACCTTTTGTTGGAAGATTCCAGAACATTCTGCAACTTTCTTAGAAACAATCAGTAAGTACGAGGCTCTCAGAGGCCGCCGACCTGATTGGACGTGTTTTTGCGAGCTCCAGTAAAATCTGCCCGGCGCTAGTATCGTTATTTGTGGTTATCTGTTCCTTCATAGGTTCCCTTCTGTGATGTTATTATTCCTTGGGTTACAAGTTCACGTCGTTAATTAGGTTTTCTTGATCGTTTGGTGGAGTTGTAATTTTAGGTTATTGTTTTTGGGTTTGTCGAGTTCTTGTTGTTTTTCTTGTTCGTTGTTAGGTTTACTTAGGGTTCATTTCAGTCGAGCTTAGATTTAGGGAGAGTTGGATTGAATGCGCAGGGTATTTTAATTCGGTCTCTCTTTCTTCGCCGCTCCTTTTATTCACCTTTTGATTCGTTTGGCAGTATTAGGGGTATTTCTGAACTTGCGAAAAAATTGAGTTAACAACCGGATCCCCGCCCCCAGCGGGGGGTGGGAAATCCGTAGACTTGGAGGAGTTACCGATGATAGAGGGCGACTCCAACACTGAGAAGCTGCACACTTGTGCCTAATGCCAGACGCTTTTTCAGAAAACCTCGGGTGATCAAAAGAGATGCCGAAAATGTATCGGCTCCAAATCGGGTGTCAAACGACACACTAGAAGCAACTCAATAGACTCACCAGGGAGCGATGTAAATCTGTCACCTCCAAATAAAAGGGCAAACTGCGAGGGGCCTGATATCTGGTTCTCGTTTCTTTCGGAGAAGTGCGCGCAGGACAACCTCCCAGACAATTTCGACACCCCCCCTAAGGTAATGCCCACAGATACGTCCAGCGTTCGCCTCCCCAACTAGATGGCGAAATTTATGAATGCTGCATAATCCAAGATAACCAAACTGGAAAATACAGTTGAAGAGCTTAAAACTATGGTGGTGAACCTGCAGTCTTCAGCTCCTCATCTACCAGGGAAACCGGCATGGTCTGACCTGTCGTGCCCCCCCCCCCTTCCAGCTCGCGTTGGCGAATTCCCGCTGCTGAGATCATACCTGCGGTGGTTCCTAGCGAGTGTTCGCTGGTTTTACAACAGATTGATCGCAACAAGAGAGCGGCAGAACTGAACCGAAAAGATCTGGCGAAATTGATAGACAAAGATCTGCACGTACTAGATCCAACAATCCCTAAGCCGGTAACAGCACGGAAAACCCTGGGAGGAAACATAGTTCTTGGTTTTGCGACCCGAAATGATAAACCAGTCGCGTCAGACAAACTAAAAGACCTGAATCTACCTAATCTCGGACCGATTACAACTGCAACTCCAAGGTACGCTTTAAATTTGGTTGTCCACCAGATTCCACGGAACGAATCTTTTGACGAGATCGCTGAACACCTTAACGTAAAAAACGCTAGTCTGAATATCAAGGTTCACGGATCCTCGGCAAGGTAGTTAAATCCATCGTCCGAAAAACTTTATGGATCGGCGATTTGAGCAGTTTCTTCGGCAGAAGAAAAGAAAAGAATTTTACAACAAGGTTTTTTTTACATGTCGATGGCCGCATGTCCAAGGTTTAAGACGTGGCCCCAGAGACGCCATCAGGTGCTCAAATGCAAGGAAACGGGCCACCTTGCTTTTAAATGTCCCAAAGAATCTTCCACTTGTGGCTTCAGTGCGAGTCGCCATGACACTCGAAACTGCAAACGGGATGTTCCCCCAAAATGTGCCAACTGTGGAGAAGGGCATCCGTCTTACGACAGGAAGTGCACATTTTTAACTTCGCAAGGAAGACCCCCCCCCAGACCAAGGAGTAGCAACACCAAAAACCCATCCACGGGTCGATCAACAGGAGTCAGTGCAATAAGATGACAGTGCAAATCCAAACAAATAACATGAAACGTTTTATCACCATTCTCTGCCAAAACACGAGGGAAAGCAACTACTTCATGGAAAATTTAGCAGAACTGGTGTTCCTTAAAAAAAGCAGATTTAATCTTATACCAAGAACCTTCCCAGTCCGCGTCAGTGGACTTCATGTTTACTTGCAGAGTTTTAAATCCAAGGTCATCGTGTTAAGGAGTAGCGATAGGAAAGAACCCTGAACTACAAGAAATTCAAGTTCTGGAAGTGGACACATATTTTACTTTATGTACCTTGTCACTGAAGAACCAAGAAAAAATAGTCATTTTTAATGTCTACAGAGCTGAAGATCTAAATTCAAACTCCTTGATATTAGGAATATGGGAAAAGTACAAGATGTGAGGTAGCCACTTCTTATGGATGTGATATTTTAACGCACATCATTGGCAATCGGACAGTGCTCGACCTACTAATCCAGCAGGAGAATTTATAGATGTGTTTATGTTCGAACACGATTTCTTCCTTTTGAACGAGCCCGATGTTCCAACGTTTCAAAATAGCAGGGGCCAAAAATCAACCATAGACTTGGCTTTTATTCCCCAGCACTCTCTGCACTTGGTGGACTCGCTAGAAATCCAACCACATCAGCATGCGTGGGCCTCCGATCATTTTACACTGCAATTAAAAATCAAAAGAGAACACGTTTTATCTAAAACGACCAAAAAGTATGACTACTGTAAGGCAAACTGGCCAGTGATCAGAGATGAACTAGAAGAATGGTTCAGAGCAAACGAGGGGAGATTATCGGATATATAAGAGTCGGAAGCACTTGACGAGTTAGTTTTAATGATTGAACAAGAAATTTTACGCTCAATGAAGGCACATATACCTAAGAAAACTATCACTAACTTCTCCAAGCCTTGGTAGAATGAGAATATCGCTAGGAAGAGAGAGGAACTAGCACAATGGAGAAGGCGAGCGAGTGAACTGAAAACGGTAGAAGCCATCAAAGCTTGGAAAAGGGAAAAGAGACGAAATGAAAAAAATTTTAAGAAAGGCAAAGGCAAGCTATTGGGAAAACTACCTTGACTCAGTTGATCTTAAAAAGATGTGAAAGATTAGTAAACAGTCCTGTAATGAAGATAAACTGAACTTTTTAGTCGGCTCTCCGAACAACCCCTTCAGGTCAACTGAGGACAAGTTGAACTTTCTGACTACTAACCTATAACAAGTGCAAGATCTTAGAAACGAATCAGTGCAACAGCCCACCACATAGAAGGAACAGTAGAGGGTTAAGTATAGGAAATATAAGAATGCAAGAGATTACCAAATATATAGACGAGGGTAAGGCAGAAGCGGTGTCAGGTCATGGCGGGATACAATTGATTGTTTTACGACATTTGGGAAATATTTTAGCACAAATTTTGATGCATGTATTGAACGGTATTTCACAACCAGGCCATTTTCCAGAGCACTGGAAAAAAGCCACAGTAATTTTAATCCCTAAACAGGATAAGTCTGACAACGACTACAAAACATTTCGTCGAATATCCCTTTTATCAGTTTCAGGCAAAATACTAGAAAAAAATTTTAGCGAAACGTATTAACGAAGTCTTAGAGCGTAATGGTTGGTTATCAAATTTTCAGTTCGGTTTTGGCGAGAAAAGTACAAAGGATGCGCTTTTATATTTCACAAAACGTATTTTCAGCTCTTTTAAGAAGAGACAAACCACAATAGCCCTCTTTTTAGATATCCAAGGTGCATTCGATAACGTCAACCACCAAACACTAGTCACCATTTCAAAGAAAAAAGGAATTGCGAAAGAATAAGTTAATGTTATCGAGTCTTTCTTGAAATTTCGTACCTTCAGCATCTCGCATGATACCTCGAAAAGCAAGCAATACCAACTTCTAAAGGGAGTTCCCCAGGGCTCAGCCCTCTCACCTATCTTATTCATTGTGTACATTAATGGCGCGCTGGGCATTTTAAAATCTATGCGGATAAAAGTACAAGCCTATGCTGACGACTTACTCCTACATGTCTAAGGCTGTGCGGCACGTATCAACGGTAAACTTTTAGGAAACGCTCTAAAACATCTAGACAAATGGGCCAAATATGCTTCTCTCAGTTTCGCGAAGGAAAAAACAGTTTTAATCCACTTCTCACACAAAAGAAAGAGGCAGAACGACGCGGTCAAATGGGGAGAGCTTGAGATTTTACCGAGTGAGACTGTGAGATATTTGGAAGTTTTATTTGATTGTAAATTAAAGTGGTGTCAACATCTGGAAACAGTGGCAAGGGACTGTCTGGGCAAGATTTTAATGATTGGTAGAGTGGCGAAAAAATCCCGAGGACTTCGAAGCGCGAATTTGCGGATTTTTTACAAGTGACGGTGTTGCAGAAGCTGTTTTATGGCACAGTAGTCTGGGCTACGGCGTCTCACAAGGTTTTAGCTGTCGCCTCTCAATCCTACGAAAGTGCATGTTACTGGTTACCGGGGCATTGAGGACCACCCCCACTGATGCCTTAGACATAAAAGTTGGTTGGCCCTCAATTGATACTAAGCTACAACACATCCTTATCGATAAAACTAAACAAGTTCTCACCGATGTTCGCCCTAGTGAGCATATCGGCACTGGAAAAGAGGTCACGTTACAGCTCCCCAACTGATCTCATGATATTAGCTAAAGCAGCCGCCCCGCTAGAGGATCTTTTTGACCGGGTAGAACCGGAGGAGAGGGATTTCATCTCTCCCAACGTTTGGCCCCCACCCAACGTGCAATTTTTAATACCCCGTACGGTTGAAGAGGCTCAAACGGAGGTCAAACGGGCGGAAAAGTTTTACGAGGATGTCGCTTTTACTGATGGCTCTAGGAATGACAAAAGCGCAAGTTTTGCTGGGGTAATTCCGAGGGTCCGTAACATCGTGGTTAGGAAAGGTAGACTGCCCGACCCGCTATTTAGCTATTTCACAAAGATTGCGGCATTACATGAAGCTTTTAACTATTTCTCCGTCAGCAAGTGCAAAAAAGTGGTGTTTATGTCCGACTCCAAGTCCGCAATTAAGGCTCTAGCGAGCACGACTTTTAAATCACTAGACAATTACACACTTCAAGCGAAGCTATCTTTAAAAGTTTTAAGCAAGAAAGCCAAGAGCATTTTAATCCTTTGGTGGCCAGGCCATACAGGTATTTGGGGAAATCAAATGGCGGACATATGTGCAAAAGCCGCAGCTCGAGAGACCGTCCCCATTTTAAATTTCGGGGTACCCGCATTTTATGTAATATCATCAGTCAAAGCTTTTATAAAAGACAACTGGGGAAAAAAGTAGCAAAACCTAACAAATCAAAGGTCTTTAAAGAACCTAGTTCCATCCCCTACGTGAGTGCCAACGGCTACATTAAACTTCACCAAAGCCACCACAGCCACAATAGTGCAATTGCGCACAGGTCATATCCCTACCAGAATATTTTTAGAGTTGCCAGGGAGGAGAGGAACAAGTTCATAATTGACGAGCTTGCTTAACTTGACTCAGCCTCAGACAGTTTGAACAACTGTAATGCATAATTCAATATAATTATGTAGCTGCGTATTACATCTTCATTGACTTATGTAGATACCCAAGGGAAAGCTGCTCTGAGGATTATCCCTCGCCTGACTCTCGGAAAACGTGTTGCTGATCCGGATAGATATCTTCTGCAGTCTTGCAGAGTATGGGCGATAATAGAAACATGGTACATACTCAAATACTTGAAACTGTTTTTCCTCCAAAAGGTCGGGAGCACAGCAGAAGATGTAATGAGATCCAGCCCCACCATCAATACTCCTTATGTGATTAAAGTAGGGAGAAGCCTGGTACTCGTGGTCGAACAGCAAGTCCTAGTGAACATCGAGGAAAGGTCGATTGCGGAAGTCGTTCTTCTGCTGTTCGACACTTACAACATTTTCGGGATCAGGTATCCGCCCCAAGTGGAGCCAACCCTATGTTTTTGCAGGAACACCTGCTTGAGATTCCCGGCGACAAGTAGTCGAAATATGAAAGGGTGCGGTACCTGAGCAATGCGGCACAAAGCCTCACAATGAGTAATTTTAACGAAATACACATTTTTTGACGCCAAACATTTTCTTTTGGATCAGTACTATATACGTTTAGTTTTAGTGATAAAATAAGCTTCCAATTCTTGATCCAGCATTTCAAGCACGCTATTACTGCTAAGTAGACCCCCATATTCAGCCCACAAATCAGGGGTCTGTTTATCCCGCTGGTTTTATTATTTGGGAGGGCGTCTAGTTTTGCTGTAAGTTTTTTTTTGGACCTTCGGTCTATTTTGGAAATTGGGTGTATAAATTAGAACCTCAGGGTTTTAAAGAAAAAGTTGGGAGTCAAAAACTAGTTCACCCTTTTTTTTTGGGTCTTTATCTCACCCTCTTGGGCTAGCAGTGTAGTACTCCATAAAAGCAGCCAAATTCAACTGAAACAGGTTACAAGCCAAAAATGTGTACACCTTGCTCATGCAAGTTCCAGAGCATTCTGGAAGAGCACCCTTAGTATCTCATGATACTGAAGGCTATACCTGGGTCAATTACTTCATATCCCTACTCAGTCCTCTCAACGTGTCTTCCTCAGAATCGGCTAATCTCTGCTGTCAGACATACAAATTAAGGAATCACATGGAAGAAACTACACAATTAAATCACCTTCAACCTAAACAAATTTTTCTGGATAGTTCGGGACATAGCCGCCCCTGTTTCCTACTCCGAGGACACATTCTCCACTTCCAACAGGCATATTTTTGCCACTTGCCTATGATCCATCAGTGGTCCTCACCACCATTGGTCTCGCAATTCTCTCACTGGATGAGCTTTCATCACTTACCCCAACAGCTAGCACCCCACATGTGCTGTGGTTTAGTCGAAAGTCAAGGTGAGCTTCGGCAGCTTGCAACCATGTCCCAACCATTTATTGTGCTCACGCAGTGGGGGCACTTATTCAAGGCGTCAGCGTTTCCACACATAATTCATTATTGATTAAACTTATCTTCATTTTTCCCCCAAGACATTGACTGGGCTCAAATGCTGCCATGTCTGAACGAGCAAATTCTTTGTAATTGTTTGTTTACGTGTACCGTCAGGCGATTACATGGGCGCTAAACTAAAATAAAGAACAACATTCTTTCTTAGGCTGGAAACCTGAATCGTAGTGATTAAAATGTCATCATGTAGTCTAAAATTGGCCTTCTCGGAAACTTGAAGAAGAGGCTAAGCCTCGTTCTTTGGAAAAATTACAAGTTCTGGATTGCTACTGCCTATACAGTTACAGATGGAAGTTCATGTGGCATATGACGAAAACTTAATTGGACTTTAAACTTTGTCCGCAGAAGCAACGGGTTGACATGTTCCTTCGTTGTTATAAACGAATTGATGAGCTGGGTAACAACCGAGAGGCCCCTAATGGAATTAACGGCTATCTCTACTGTAAAAGTGGCATCATTGGTTCATTAGCCGTTTTCCCGTTAAATCCTGAGAACACTATTGTGACGGCGCGGGTAAGAAAACAACAAATTTCAGTTGTAACACTACAGGATTTTTTGGTTAACCCTGTACAGGCATTGCACTCGCAGTCCTTAACGCGAGACCAGTCTAACTTCGTGGGTTGCTGATTCTCCCGTCAGGGGAAGTACACCATGTTTATTGCAATTGCATGGTTGGATAAGCTGTCATTACGGAAAGCTTCTCAAATTATTTAACAAGAATGTATTACATGATCAAGCCTCGGCGAAGCATGCTCTCACATCGGGGCTTTACATACTTCCGTAAAAGGCAAAGCTATCCAGCTGGTTTCCTTCTTTTATACGCAGCCTACTAGAGGCTAGCTGGAACGAGGCCTACTCCCAGCTGATTGCAGTCGGTCTACTCGAGATCGACTGGCCTAGTACCTGCCACGAAAGACCGACTGGTCAGTAGCTGCGAGAAGAGCAGTCGTCAGTTTGCAGGCACTCTTAGGCCCCCGCCAGCTATTCTGAGTCAGCCACGCGAGATTGACCGAGATCAGCTGGTTTGCGGCTGCCGAAAGCCCGGTTACATATCGACTGCCCCCGCTCCCCCGCCCCCAGAACTTTCTTATGCGCATATGCTTTGTTGTTCTTCTGCAAAATAGTTCGCGCCTTTAGGCTCCTCGCGCAAAAAAATTACAAGGGACAGAAGAAACTGAGTTAAACTAACTAGTATTAACGGATCTATTTTACCCTCGCCACATTCCTTGTAGGCAGCCAATATGTTCCACGTACAGTTTTTAATTACCAAATTTGGGCCTGTATACGTATCTATTGTCAACAACTGAAAATAAAACTGAACGTTCATTTCCCTAAAACTGTCACTTAATTTCAAGCTATTGTCTATTTGTTACTTACATTACCGTTTGTCTTTATTTATTACTTATCATTATTATTGTTTATCATTTTTACTATGTAAGATATTATCTAGTATTATTTTACGGAATAATTAATACACAGAATAAACTTGGAACAGAATTCTATACACGAGGTATAATATACACATTTAATGATGGAGAGAAATCACAGTTCACTAATAATCTGTTGTCATCTGGGGATGCTTCGGAGATCTACATGTGCATTTCGCCAATACGGGCTACCTGAGTGAAATGGGTTATGACCGCCGAGGTAGGTTATCGGACACTAGCGTTGTCCCGTCGTAACAAGTTTCGCCTATGTCTGAAGACCAACCATGACATGCCATAAGGGACGAGGTTGTCAAGGATGATTTAGGATAAGAATTTGCCGAAACTTGGCATTTTGGTCAAAAAGATAAAATTTCGTCAGGTGGACATGAACGTTCGATGGGTAAACAACGTAAATAACAAGTAAACGTTTTTACGTAACTCGACTTCATTAATGAACGTAAACGCTTCTTTGTCAGGCAATATGGATCAATCGAAGAACAACGAATCGGGGATACGTACGCCAGTTCAAGCGAAAAAATGCCTGAATTTTCGTATAAATATTAAGCAACGTAATGTTAATTTAACTGTTTTCATTTCAGCTATTGGACGTTTAACAAATGAATGTTGATCAACCCGATACGCCGATGGACGTGGATGTATATAGTTTTGAAATTGTTGCATTGAAAATTGGTGTTGATTATCAATTTGATCATACTTATTTCATCGATTAATTGTGCCAAAAAATACTCGGGGATGTTTAGTGACATAATTACGAGTTATTATTTCTATTAATTTCCCAATTCAAACAGTTTTTCAAGCCACGGCCACCGTGAAAAACATTATTCGCACCTCGGAATATTGTTCTACCTCTGACCAAGTAGTTTAATCAATATGTAGCGTGTTTGTGAAACCATTTTCAAGTTGGGTTTGGGCTCATGTTTTAACCTCTCGGAGCAATGTAGTCACCTGAATCCCAACGGAAGCCAAGAACTGCAAAATAAGGCAGGCCTGCTCCATATACTTCACTGGCAGCTCCATCGTCACACGAGAAGTTCGAAATGAAAGCCGTGGTACCTGAAGTACGAAAGGCGTACATCTATCCGTGATGCTTGACCAGGCCGTGAGTTTCAAGCCTCAGGCTCCCATTATTCCCCTTCCACCCGCTCTTGACATGATCCAAAGAAAAGTTTAACTGGACCTAAGCTACGAAGAGATACCGAAAAGACTTGTCATAGTCCTGCCAATAATATCTGTTCCGTCAGAAAAAAGCAACTGTTCTTGACTGGAGACCGAGGCCAGAGCAGCTCGAAGCTGTAGTACCGGTAATACGCGGACAAATTAATGCCTCTGTTCTACGCAGCTGCACATATCACCACGGAAAAGCCTTCTTTGTCCCTGATTCAAAACATCTGCTACCCCGAAGAGAGCAAACTTTTAAAGCACAAAATGAGTATTTCCTTTTTCCTGTGCACGACACTTAAGCATTAAATTCTCGCACAGAGCAATGTAAATTAAGACGATCTTTCCTTCAGATTGGGAATAAAAATGAAGTAATCGCCCTAAAACGGTTTGAAGAAATGCTAGGCAAAGGGCATTCAAATTTTGTCAAGGGGGTTATCTGGCTCCAGACATTTCCCTGTAACGGAGAATCTAACTAACAGTATTCACTAACAACCCCACACAAATTTTGCTTTCCAAGGGATTATCTTTTTCCCCAACCCTCAATCAAATCAAGTGTACTTTTATACCCCTTTTTAGTACTGTGCGGAACGCTGGTATGAATGATGCCCAGTTCGGTTGCTTCGTGTACGAGTCGAGTTGTCTACAGCTCAAGGCAAAACATCCTTGTTATTATCAGGTGCAGCTGAAGATGTACGATTTGGACGTGGAACACTGCCGCTTTGTAGTTTGGACCAGCGTGAACTGCGCCGTACTTGAAGTTCCTTCAAATTGCCTACTAGTCCTGCAATAACAGCCTATAGTATAACGGCTTTTCTATCAGGCTACTCCCCCCAATTTGCTTGGAGAATTTTTCACCAAAGAAGGCTCCATTGCTGCAGTCAACAACTATTATGAAAACTCCGCAATTTTCCCTGTTATTACCACACATTGAAAGATGCCAATGAAAGTACTGCTAGTTGTTCGGAGCCAATGTGCCTCATCAAAACTTTTCGTGCTTCATGTCTCGGGCTAAAACGTATCTGGAAGGTTTTAAGTGGCCCGGTGTTTTCGATTTTTCCAGCTAATGGTAACTAGGAACGGTAGATAGAAATGATGCGTCAATTCGACCTATAAGTATACTGAACTTCTCCAGCTCTCCAATATCTATTTCGACGTGAATCCGTGCCAATGACCAACACGTGAGATCAATTTATTGTAACATGTATACACAAGCTTACATTTTCTTGGTTTAATAAAGTCAAGTATACTATCACTCGGTGCGACAGCAATACAGAGGAATTTCACCATTGAAATCGTCTCAATTTTCTCTATCTCCCGATATAAAATAGTAAAGGCTTATAATAAAATCGATTATTTTGAAATTGTTGCTCTAAAGACCCTCTTTGTTTTTCCTTAATTGGTCCTTTATTATTCATCACATGAAGTTGGGGTTTTCATCACTGAAACCGTCTCAGTTTCCTCTATCCTCTGGTGTAAAATGACACGACGTTTTTATAAAAACTACCGCTTCTTTCCCTATGTTAAAAACCCCTTTCAACTGTTTCCCCCAAATTCCTCCACAACGGAACCATGTACCTTCTGGTTACGCATATCAATCGATAGAGCTCCTCAGGGGCTATCTAACGATCTGTCACTTGACTTGTTTCGGACAAGCATTTCACATCTTCATGCATGTTCCGACGTTCTTATCTCCGCAATGGTGGGCCATATGAAACAGCGTTTTCAACCCTTTACTCTTCTCGTCTACCCTCACCCTCGATACCAACATGGCGGGGGTTATCAGGAAATCAAACACTTAACTCATTTTTCCGGTAAATTTAAGTATTTTCAACGTTATTCTTGAATTTCCCTCTTTAAAGTAATTTGAATTTGGTTCCAAGAGTCATAAAGTCATTGTCCCTACCACCGATCCGATTCCCGAAGAACCTATACCTACCCCTAATCTACCTGCGCTACCAACCACTCCAAACACCATGGCCAATGCCCGTACCTCTGCCCTCGATCGGTAAATCATTATTTACCCTCTAGAAATAACCCACCTACCCTCACCATTTCTGAAATCCAACCTCAAAATACCATTCAGCAACAACCAAGCCCCTAACCAAATCCCTAATTCGATCCGATTACCCAGGCTTTTGCCAGAAACCTTCAACCTGTCCCCTCCCCGTCCACCACGGATGAACAGGTTAGGACGCTGGCGTTTATGATGTCATCATACCAACGAGGAATGGACCACTACCGCTGGATGGCTTCGCACAATCCGGCCATGATTGCACCACCAACGCACGTTGTTCCGGTGATCTTCCAGGCCCCACTGGTAACGTCCTTCCGTCCCGAGTTCTAGGAACATTGGGACCGAAGGTTCTTGGACTGGTCCTTCGAATGGTCCCAGAGCCTTATGGAGGAGGAAAGATGGTGTCTTGAGTACCTCAGCAACAAGATGCCCACCTACGCCCTCGAGTACGCCCTGTCACCCGAAGAGATCGACGCCGCCGGCGATTTTCCAGGTCTCTCAGCAAGGACACACCCCGGAACCCTCCACCGGCCCTCAGCACTGCCCTGGAGTACATCAGTCGCCCCGATCCTGCCAGGAACAGAAAGAACATCCAGGCTCATGAGGGTATCACGAGAATGCTGTCGACGGGTACCAGGACTCCCGGTAAAAAAAAAACAAAAAAAACCAAAAAAAAAACAAAAAAAAACAAAAAACCCCATCCTTCCACAAACCGACCACCCCGACCCCAACACTATCAACTGATTTTCCAACCCCCACCGAAAAATTACCAACAAGCATACTACCAACAAGCCAATTTCCAACAATTTAACCCTTACCAAGCTTTCTTGCCTTTTCTTTTTCACTCTTACTATCCACTCCAACCTCAACGACCACGTTTCAGAGGCCAGCAGCAACAACTGGCAGCCATTCCGCAAGACGATCAACAGACGAATTAGCCGACATTGCGCCGCCGACCTCAGGCTCTCCGGAACGGTTGACGAATTTGTTCTCAATGATGCCGGTATCGAATTAATTACCCTCAAGAAAATTCTGCTATCCAAGGGCTTGTCTTTCTTCCCTACCCCGGCAAAGCCATCCCCCTACAAAGTTACTGAAAGTAAAAACAAACTTCTAGAATATTGAATCTCCGCATTCATTTTTTTCACTCTACGTCTGTTAAACCCCGTGGTATCCTTTCGAACATTTTCAAATCCAATTGGTTACCCCCGAAATGAAGCGTGGATGAAAGGCGGGAGTAACTATGACTCTCTCTATGCCATATCTCAATCTCTCGCAATGCCATAGCGAAGTTGGTGGCCAACACTCGACCCGTAAGGGGTATAAGGTGTTCCAGGAACCCAGGCTCAACACCTCTCGATTCCTCCTAAAACCAGACTTGGTGGCGGTGAATGGCCCGGGTACTGAGGCGGTAACGATAAACGTCCAAGATAGAATTGACGCCGAAACGCTCGACGTACAACATAGACGGAAAACACTCAAGTACTCGGGCTATCACGTTCATGAATGCACGTCCCGCATGACAGGGGGGACGTGCAACATATCTGGACCAGGACCATCATGATGTCATACCGTGGTATTTGCTCGGGCGAGAGCGTGTCCCACCTAAGTGACTGCTTGCTTCAAGTGTCGCATGGGAGCCCGGTGATATTCCTGGGAGGGCACTGGGGGGGGGGGGGAGTAGTCAGGTTGTACCGTGCCGGGTCCATTCCGTCGATTAGGTCCGACGGTAGATCTGCAGTCCTTTTCAAATGCGGAAATCTGTGCCTATACCATTAAGGCCGCGCACAGCGCAAAGGAATAGTTTGGACTTTTTTCTCTTTCCTTTATTCCTTCCCCTTCATTATTCTTCTGTTTGCTTTTTGGTCCGGCTTAGTACCGAGTTTAACTAACCAAATGCCTCGTCATCTAATTAAGGGTCTTGCCACAAGGGTCTGCAACTGTTAGCCAAATTGTACGGGAGACATGAATACCTCTTTGACCTTGTACCACGTTCAACTGACCTAATACAATTTGGCTTCGTTGCAGTCCTGTTGCGGCACTGAATCGTCATCAAATCAGTAACGACCCCGTTCCATCCACACTCTTCAATTAACGTAACAATCTTCTACCATATTTGGTTAAAAGAGCGGGTGGTCATTTTTCCGAAGCGCCCCTATGCATTCCTAGGTGCACCACCGTTACGTCGTCATGAACCCGTTTGCAAGATCTTTTCTCAGGGGGCATTCGGCACGCAAAGTCATCCTGTCAATGTACCATCTTCAAATGCAATTCTACACATGAGCCCTTCATCTGGTATGTTATTGCTATGACATAACCTTTTGAACTGTGGTCTAAGGTTTACCTGGTATTCCAGTGATTTCAGGTAAATGTGGTCTTCCTTCAGTAGTTTACTTACATCAGCTTGAACTATCATGGAGATCCAGTATTGACTTGATTCTTCCAACTCTTTAACATGGTGCCACATTTCTACCAAAAGCGTTGACACCAAGTATACTTATTTCAACAGACTAGTCTGTAATTCAACGTCTGGGAAAAATTTGACATGCGGTAGAACTGGATCAGGATAAGACACTCTCTTCAGCGCTCCAAACGTTTTAAAAAAAATACTTAAAATACTGTCATCACGAGGTTAAAGAAACTAATAGCAAGTAGTCAGAGTTCCTGTATCAATGAAGCAATGACACTACCAAGAACAAGGAAAAAAGTGTGCAACACTCCATTCAATGATTCCGAATGAAGCTATGAAAACTGGATCCTGCCTTATTTGAACAAAGCCTTTGTTCCTGGGGCTTTTAAATGGATTATGTGAATCGCAGCTTCGTTTAGCTGGACTACATCAACTGTCAGTATAGCTTGGTTAACACAGTTAAAACTGAAGACGTCATGTCTTTGGTAACGAGTTTGAAGGCTGGTAATGTGGTTCCCCTTGAACGAACTTTTGATTGTGACTTCATTTCCCGTTGGCACTCGGGCTCAGAAAGACAATCCTTCGGATATGAGAGTGCCCATTCCTCAAGAGGCAGACGGGACTTCCGTTACGAAGCAAACCGAATCTGAGGGAAGAATTTTAGGCCTCAGGTGTCTTCTCCACTTTGCATAGAAACTTCAAGTTCTCCACGAATGGCACTGTAAGTAAACCTTCGCACGAGCTCTTATCTCTGTAGCATAGTTAATCTTAGTCTAGATTAACAAGAAAAGCGTAAGTTAAAATTACCACATACCTTAAAATATTAACTCATTTAAGTTTCTAACCAGAAATCCTTCAACAGACTATGAATTGCCTAGTATAACTTGCGTTTTTTTTCTTTTTACCGAAACCGTTAGACATCTTTGGTGTTTTTCGCTCCCGAAGACGACGAAAGAAATACTACAGCGAGGTACTTTTATAGGCAAATCAGTAAGATTTGCAGGTTTTTGTCTCTTACCTTTCTAACAGTTCGTTAACAGTCTGGCTCCTACGAAGCGCAGAAATTATGCAAAAGGCAGTTCACGTATCTAAACCTTCTGCCACAGCATAGAGAACATGCAGTAACACAGCAAGCCCTATCTCTACATGTTAATGCTGCCAGCGCGAAACTAGCGCTAGATTTCTGCGGATGAGCGTTTTCGGTACTACGAGCACTCAAAGCCTCAGCCGCCCAGCCTTAGTTCTCTCAATGCAGCCTTAGTACCAACAGCAGCTATCGGCAGAAATCTGGCGCTTTTTTGTGCTCGCGGCATTAACATGGGAAGATAGGACTTGCCTTGTTACTGAATGTTCTCTATACTGTGCTTTCTGCCCAAGCCGAATAAGACATGGGCTTTCATTTCTTAACGCTAGATGGCGTACAAATTAAAAATAAGCACAACTTGGTAAAATATATTTATTATTCATTTGTTTTATCGATTAAGCTTGTTTAATTAATAATATACAATCAAACATTGCAGAACATATTATAACTTAAGAACTAAATAAGGCACTTCAATACGAGTTTCCAATACTAGCCGCTAGGTGTCCTGTATTATTATCACGTTATTACTGGTTTGGTTATCATCCTTTTTGAATTGGTTTCTGTGATCAGAGGTGAGTACTTTCCATTTGCGTTTTTGTGCAGATCGTGATGAATTTACGGTTTCTCTTGTGTTTTAACCACTTCATGGTCTAATTAACAATCTTTCTTCCCACAGCAAAACTTGCACACGAATGCTGCGAAACTAAGTTCTTCCTTCTATGTCCAGATGGCGAAATGAAATGTGCAAAAAACTGCAATAATGCAAAAATATGTGCATAAGAAACGTAATACACGTATTAGCAACTTGATGCAATAAAAAAGGCTTAGAATAAATGAACGAGAAGCTGTGCTTGATTTAATATAGGTTTATTCACACTTGATTGATGAATTGTACATTTATCTAAATTCAGTTATCTATTACTTTATATTTTAGGATAAGTGAAAGTTTCATGAATCTTTTTTCATGAGTTTCGCAATTGTTGGCAGGTGTTTGTAGTGGTTAAATGAGACTTTCAGTCGAGATCTAGATCGTGTTGCTTGAACAACTCACCTCTCAGTGCATACATACAGGTAAAAAAAGAATTGATTTATTTCAAAAGAATTCTTTTATTCGAACTAAAATCGTAGCAAGTCAGCGCTTTATCAATAGCTGCACTAATGAGATCCAGAGCATTGATCATTCATCAAGCAATACGAAAGTATCAACATAGTCCGTACCCGGCTTTCCCTTTTGATTGCATGTCTTGTTGCTGTAAATAATATTATACGTAATATTTTAACAATACCGTAAAGCTCTAGTATTGTATTGATGTCTTTAGAATGGTATGTTCCTTTAGCTGATGTTACTTATACAGAATCTCTGAACTTTCACTTTGAATTTTTCACGGAACTCGTTGAGCAGAATTTAATATCGTGCAATTCTCGGTTCTTTTGATAACTTTCCCGAATAACCGACACACCCAAAACCTTCAACTCAAAACATTTTAAAAAATATTAAGAGAATGGGGCCGTAACATTATAATCGCATTCTTGTAAGAAAACGTGAACGATAATGTATTACGAGACAACGTCCATCATTTATTTTCATTGTCAATTTCATCAATAAGTTATACTGTAGCAGATACAGAAATGAAAGCGGCCGTTATAAGTAAGTGCTTATAAGTCGTAGATGATACAAAGATGTATTGTTCGTCGGCATGAGATAGGTATTCTTAAAAAAGACAGCGTGAATAAAAAAATCCCTCTATGCAAATGAGGAATTAGCTTATAAGGATCTTCAAGCATCATTGATTCCGGTCTTGCTTGCTCCACAAACCGCAAAACTCCATAATAAATTCTCTTCTATTTTACTATAGTTTTCTTTTTCTTATTACGTACTTACTACTTCATACTGACACCGACAAAAATTTGTACAACTGAATTATTAGTTACTGTTCTATTACATTGATTCGTTTATAGATCTTCCTCGTATGCTCAAATTGATCATAGCAGAACGATGGAAAAATATTTCTTGAGTCTATTTAAGAAGTTTGTGGTTTAATTGAGAGACATAAATAACTTTTATTTTTACTTTCCCGTAACATCCTTCAATGTTTTCCGGTAGTCGCTTGCCAGTTCCAGTCGATGCTTCAACACTCAACTGAACAAGGTAGTTGACCCAAACTTGAGAAAAACAGCATGTACTTATAATAATTTCACTTTCGGTTTTGAACTTGTGAAGTTCATTGATGCAATCGAAGAGAGTCAAATGTATAGAATTTCAGATATGGAGACAGATAACTCAATAATATCATATTAAATTAACTTAATGTAATGTTAGTATAGTAGTGTTTTTACTGGGAATCGTCCAAATAACTCTGAATTAAGTTTGTTGGCCTTTTTGTTTGATAGTTGATAGTTGCAAGTTGTCGCGTGCCGTTCTGCTCGGTTGGAAATATGCAGACTCGGTCTTTATCATTATGTAATAAATTTTTCATGTAATATAATATATTTTATCCGTAATATTTTCAACGTGACAAAGACCTATGCTATGCATCACGGAAATGTCCATTTAGTGCAGTAAAAGTTAATGCAAAAGGTCCCAATAATTGTATCAACTTTAACGACAACACTGATAACTGTACTAATTACGGTTATTTAAAACCAATTTTACTTTGTAATTGCATTTTGGAAACTACTTGTCATATCTTATCAGTTCAAATTGTACCAAGTCCCTATTAAATCAATACGGTTCTTATTCTGATATTTTTTATTCTTTTTAAACAACTTTCATGCTCTTAATTATTTGGATTGTTTAAATTATTTTTACACTTGATGCTTAGTCTGAATTTTTACATGTATCAATTTGTATTGCAGACATACCCGAAAGGTAGAGAACTTTTCGGTGGTGGCAACGGAGAAAGTGAAGCGTTTAAGTTCTGCACCAGACTTGCCATCCGTGTCATTCTGCGTTCGCTCTTCAAACCTGTTTGAATATTCTTACCAGACATCAGAGTTAATTCATCTTATCATATCCATTCATTGAAGCAGTTTGCTACAGAGTTAATACAAATTCGTGGACTTCTTCATGTAACCAACATGATTTTTACCGTAATTTTCGTTGCACATCTCTCTGCTGCCATTACAGGTAAACAAAAACCAATTTACTAATTTTAGTTAGTAAATATTATCGTTACGATTTATTGTTTATTAATGTCGATGTATTTATTAAAACTGATACAAATATGAAATTTTGTACTATTTAAAAAAAAACATGATATATGTCAGTCATGATGCATTAGTATAACATTTGCTTCTTGTACTACATTTCTCGGTAGCAAGTTCCAGACTTGTACGACTTTTGAATGTTAATGCGTTCTGTGCCTGTGAAAGTAGATATTGCTTGCTCGTAAGCCTATGAGACAAACAACGAATAATTGATTGCTTATGGAAAACTATAACAACGAACTATGTTATGTATATTTCAATCATTAATTACTTGAATTAATTTTCAATCTGTTAATTGTGATTAAATATTAAAAATCGCGATGGATACAATAATTAACAATATACCTCTTGCATAAGTTGTTACTGTTAATTGCAGGATCCATTTAATTAGATTATGCTATTATTTTATGACACTTTTATTTTAGTTTTAATTATCTAAATATTAAAGAAAAAAAATAATAAATTTACATGAATAAATGGACGGATGAGTGGTGTATGAATGGGTGAGTGAATCACCGAGTGAATGAGTGATGAGTAAAAGATCATCAAATGATTAACATTATATTTTTTGCAGCAAAAAGTTTAGATACACCGCATTTTACTGAGCCATTATACAAAGCAGTCATCTGGGAAGATTTCACGGTAACAGTTAAGATAGTTTTTATTCCACAATAAACCACAAATGTATTTAAGAAGCTTTAAAAATATAAAATGTTCAATATATAAATTTGTTGAGTATTAAATCAATTGAACTATTAAAATTAATCTGGAACTCCTATTCAGTAATAGTTCAGTAATAGTTAATTATAAGCAATTTGATTCAGTATATTTTTGTTGTTGCTTTTAAAAATACAGAACGGTTCAATGGAGTCGGAAATAGTGGTGGAACCTGCAGTTCATGCCGTAGATGAGAATCTGGAGAGAAACGCTTCGGTTCGTTACGCCATTATCGGCGGCAATGAAGAGGGTTTCTTTAATATCGAAACTCTCACAGGCTCATTGTCTCTTGTCAAGCCAATAGAGCGCGAAACTTTGGAAAGCAACTCATTCTCTCTGCTCCTTAAAGCATCCATCTCCGATCAGTCCCGAGATTTCTCCATCGCTGTGCTTCACGTAAACGTTCTGACTATCGGTCAACAGGTACCGTCATTTGAGAATGCGTACCACAACATCAGTATTGTCGAGAATCTACCCAACGGTTTCAGCGTACTTAAAGTATCCGCCAATAACCAAGAAAAGGTATGCTCCATGACTTAGACTTGTAAAGAGTATCATATGACATGAACCATATTGGTAAATGCATTGGGACTAGCAGCCATGATGAGCACGACAGCGGACCCTAAGTGCCTGCCCATTAGTAATATTGACATACTTATACTTGTAGGCTGATTCATATATGATTTACTGTAAGATAAGTCATGTGAGATTTTCTTTCCAGAATTTCTAATTTTAAAGTTGCCTGAAGAGAGCAATTGATTTTTGTTTTTATGAAGCAGGGGAAACGTGATACGATCTCTTATCGGCTGATTGACCCTAGCGGGGCATTTACCATCGACCCGCAAAGTGGCTGGCTCATTGTGGCGAACCACGAAGAACTGGACCGAGAAAAGAAATCTCATGTACGAGTTGCTGTCGCTTCGACCGAGAAAATTCGCAGCTGGAGCAATTCCACTTTCGTCCTCGTTGACATTTACCTCATTGATTCCAATGACAATAATCCGAGCTTCATACCCACTAACACGTACCATTTCTCAATAGACCGAGCAACACCTCAAGGATCGATTATTGGACAAGTAATTGCTTTCTCCTATTGCAGTAAAAATTACTAATGCCTTATCATTTCATGATGCAGGTCAAAGCTGTTGACATCGATGACGGAAACAACGGAGACGTTCTGTACTCTATAGAGAAATGCTTGACGGATCCATGTGAAATGTTCAGTATCAGCCCAGAATCTGGAGAGATCATGCTGATGACGCAACTTTTGACGCAGGATAGTCATACGATCCTTGTGCAAGCCATGGATCAAGCAACAATCCCGAGTGAACGAAGAGGAAACTTGGCAGTTATTCAGGTACTTAAACAATCTTATTTTATGCAAACCATGATTTAATTTTAAAACAATTATATAGGTTACTGTTACTAGTCTCCAGGATTCAGTTCCTGGCTTCATGGATAGTCCCTATGAATTCCATGTCAACGCCAGTGCCCCATTGGATGCAGTTGTTGGTCGCGTTAGAGTAAAAGGTTTTCAGCAAGAAGGTGTTCTGTTCACTCTGAGACACAACATGGAAACCCCCTTCACAGGTAATCAGAACCTTCAGTACCCAACCACAACTAAGGCAAAGTACATGATAACTAAGCAATTTTAATTCCAGCAGTTCCGCTCAGTATCGAACCCAAATCTGGAATCCTCCGCGTAACGGGAAATTTGGGGACTGGTAGAATTCATCTATACCAGCTAGAAATCATCGCCACAGATGGTTTCGAGCAGATCAGCACCAGCGCAACAGTGAACGTCATGAACCTCCCATCTGCAAGAAATCCTAGGCAAGAATCAGCATCGTTCGCTTTCGCGGTCCCTGAAAATCTCTCCAATGCCTTCGTGGGTCACATTGCATATCCACAGAACGGACCAGAGACTGAGAAAAGCCTTCGCTTTTCCCTACTAGAAAATGTCAACCTGTCTGAGATGTTCACGGTACTTCCTAACGGATCCATATTCACCAAAAACGCCATTGATTTTGAGACCAATCCAAACGTTTCCCTGTTGGTTACTGTTGAAGATGAGGACCTGGGAAGAGTTATCGACACTGTTGCGGTATCTGTGCTTGTATTAGATGCCGACGAACAGCCTCCAGAATTCAGTGAGAAATTGTACATAGGAAACGTACAAGAGAACTCGCCAGTAGGAACTCCAGTGAAGTTCGAAATTCCAGTTAAGATCAATGGAGATTTGTCCAAGAACTTAACTTTACAACTCGAAGGAATCAATTCTGAACTATTTAGTATCGATAAAGAGACGGGTCAGATCTTCACAGCCACTGTGATTGATAGAGAAACAGCGTCGAACTACACCTTGAAAATGGTTGCCAGAGATCTCAATGTAACTGCAACAGCAGAAGTTATTGTTTTCATCGAAGATGTCAACGACAACGTTCCCGAAGTGACTGAATTCATTCCAGGAGAGAACATAACCGTCATAGAACGTACTGCTGGTGAAAATAACGGAAATTTGAATCTTTGCATTAACAAGTCTTGTGTGCTCTCAACGGACGATTCGGCTCTGACTTCTGGTAGATCCATAGGTACACTATCAAAGTTCCGAACTGGACTGCAGAGGATTCTTACAGAGATTCTTGACGCAGCCAAAAAAACTGACTCAGAGGAAGCAGACGACGAATACGATTATGATGGTTCTTTTGAAGAGGCTCTGGATGGTGCATTAAAAAATTCCAGCTTTCTAATCCAAGTTCCGGAAAATTTGGGAAGCAATCGCTTCATTGGACAATTTGTAGCAGACGACAAAGATGCCCGATCAAATCTTCTGTTTCACCTAGAGAATGAAAACGAGATCTTCAGTCTGGATCCTGTTAACGGTACCTTAACGGCCCGCGAAAAGCTCGACTCGAACGCTCTCCACGTACTCAGCATAAGAGTAATAGACGAGGGAGGTTTGGAGTCCATGAAAAATGTAACCGTAGAAGTTGTTGGTTCTAGTAACCGCCCTCCGAAGTTCGAGCTAGATTCTTACGAATTCACTATCCCAGAAGGGTTCTATGACCAGACACCCTTTGAAGACATTGTTGCTGGGGACGAAGATGAAGGAGAAAATGGAAGACTGACTTACAGAATAATCAGTAATCAAAGCTTGCCATTTTCCGTCGAGGAACGAACTGGAACAATAATAATACGTGGACCTATCGATCGGGAAAAAAACAAGTCATTTAGTTTCCAAGTTGAAGCTTCTGACAATGGAGTCCCATCTTTGAAAGCAAACACGGGTGTGACGTTTTTAGTGAAAGATACTAACGACAACACACCACAGTTCACTGGAGTTAAGGAATGGATGGAGGGGCCGGGGACAACACAGTTGACTGCACGGCTCAGTTCATCAGGGAGACGTGAGTCACTGCCTTTGTTCGAAGTTTCCATTGACGAAAAGTTGCCGGTAAACACGTTTGTGATATCACTCTCTGCAACAGACGAAGATATTGAACCTGCTAACCGCAACATCTCTTACCGCTTGGAGAGTCATCATAATCAGTTTTGGATCAATTCCCGTAATGGATCCATATACACCAAGACTAGTTTAGCCTTCGAAAAATCCAACGAGTATAACGTGATTGCCGTAGCGATGGATGATGGTGTACCTAGACTGAGTTCTACAGCTGTCGTCCGGGTTTCAGTTAACCAGGTTCCTTGTATCCCAGTTTCAGACGCCTTCAAAGAGCACTTCTATGACTTGAACATAAAAGAAAACCTAGGAACGCCTTTTGCTCTTCTAAACCTGACTGCAACTAATGGTGTTCGTATTGTGCTGGAAAGCGGACATTCACAAGTCTTTCAGTTTGAGTCAACAACTTTATGGCTTCTTCATAGCCCTGACCGTGAAAACACTTCAAGTTACGATGTCACTCTTCGAGTTGACCAGATCGACCCAAACTTGTGCAAAAGAGGTAATTTCTGTTCTGTATTACGTTCCTACAACGCAAACTGTCGTTCTGAAACGCCTTCTGCGTAAGTGCCAAGGACATCCTAGCGGGTTTCTAGCTACGAGGTCACGCGACGTGCACATCACGTGGCATGTTGTCAAGTAACCCTGACCCTGTAGGATAGGAGAATGCCAGGAGACGCTCGACCTGCTTTGCTTTCTGCCTCAAGGTCACGCGATTTCAACTAGCAGGCCGCGTGACCGGACAGGCCATGTAGCCTCGCCATGCGGTCACTTGCAAGTAACGCTGACCTTGAGGCGCACAGTAGACATACCAAAACATTTCGAGCCCCTTTGAGTCTTTTTCAAAATCAGCCTTCCAAGAGACAAGGTCACATAGTCACATGACCTAGGTTACTAAGATACCCTAGAGCCTCCTGTCCCTCACTTCCCGTAAAGGTTTGTGCACGAGGTCTCTCTATTGTGTATCCCCTAAGGCCGTATTTGTGTTTATCCCATAGTCTGAACTTTATATCTACTTTTGCTGTTGAAGTGGCCGTAGTTTGTACCCAAAAAGTCTAATTTTAATTGGCTATCTCGTAAAATGCGATTATCTAACGCCTTTGACAGAAATATAGAAAAGTATATCATCTATCCCACGAGAACATCAAGCGCCGCAAACAGTGAAACCATTTACTTTATCATGAGAATAGTTTATTAAGTATTAAATCGCAATATAAATAGTGGAAAATGCTTCATTGGCAACACCAAAGTCTTATGCCAAAAGCACATTTCGTTTCTGTTAATCTATATTGTATCACGACCCTACTGGGATAAGTTAACCAGTCACGTTTTCTAATGGGTACAAGAGACAGTGACTTATACACACATATAAACAGTGACACTTATACAGTGATAATTATTTTATTTTTCATTAAAAATAATCAACGTTTTACGATTTTTTTATTTTAAGATGCCCATGAACGAATTACAATCAAAGTAAACATCATTGATGTCAACGATAATGCTCCTCACCTGGATTACTTCGAGGAGCCGGTTAAAATAGCTGTATCACCAGACATCCCGGTCGGAAAAGAAGTTTATAATTTTACGGTATTTCAGTTCCTAGATTCCTCACAGGGTAGAATGAACACTTCTCAGGTTTCAGTAGGCTATTGACTCGGACGAAGGGATCAACGCTAAAGTGAAGTATTCCATGGAATCGGACTTTGTTGGGAACCTTCGATTTTCTATTGATCCTGGAACCGGTCAATTATTCGTGTCTGCTCCTTTGACTAACGACGGAGGGAAAATTATTCACCTTGTGATCAAAGCAACTGATCGCGATGGAGGAGCAGATGGTTTAACAGGATCGCTTTTCGTCACAGTAAGGGCTTTTGGAAGAATCTTAATAGATAAATGACTAACTCATTATTTGGTGGCAGATACATGTTGTGGATCGTTCGCATCAAGTGGCCGTCGTTTTCGGTTCCCGGACTGATGAATTGTCTTCTCTCTCCTATAACATTAGCAAGTACGATGACCCCCTAAACTTTCGCGCATTATTCATACAATAAAAGAAAATTTGTAACATTGCAGCCTCATAAGTCATGTGAGTGGAATGGAAGTTTGGGTTCAAAGCGTTGAACCGCACCTTACAGGAGACATTGCACACGCAGAAATGTCAGTATTCCGTTTTCATTTGAGTAATTAATCGCTATTTCCTTTTGAATTTCTTTCTTCCTTGCATGTAAAACTTCTATTACTATTTTTTTTACATGTGAAATGTCTTACACGTATGAAAGATTACTGAACATTCGTATTTGATTTCTATCTCCACATGTTCAGGTCGGATGTGATTGTTTATGCCGTCAACAGTACCGGAAGGAATTTGATATCTTCCAACTTTCTCTCAAGGTTTGAATATTAATTGCCGATATTTTCACGTTTCACAACATTCAGAGGTCAAAGTTCTAATGTGCTTTTTTAAAAATAACAGGATATTACAGTCTCGCATGGATGATATATCTCGCAGTTTACATCCCTATCGACCTAAAGAAGTTCGCGTACCCGAGAGAATTTCGTCGAGAATCCGGATGAATCCTGTAGAAGTTACACTAGTTGCTGTCGGTGTCGCCATTCTGCTGGGAACAGTTGTGGCTGTCGTTTGCATAGTGTTTGGCCGAAAAAACTTGTAAGTGGTTCAAGTTATGGCAGAACATTGTGGCCTGTCACACCCGATTACTTAAATGAATCTGTGACAATTGTACAACAATCATTTTGGAATTTTTATAACAGAAAGAAGAAAGCTGTTCCGTCTGTCCCGACAGCAATGGAATACCACTTACAACGAACTGGAGTACCCAAAACTTATCACGACCCCGCGGTCAGTCGAAAACCCTATTTGCCTATGAATCGACCGGAATCATCGAGTGACTACGTCGAGCTACCAGAATCGCGCGACAAGAGCCGCCATTACTATTATTGTTCGGCCAGACTGCCCTGCCCTTCTTGCGAAACTCACGGCAAAGGCGTCGGAAGAGATGGGTAATATACTCTTACCTTCTTACGGTGACCCTCAACACGTCGGAACCTAAATACTAAAATAAAAAATGTATCTCATTTATTGTAATTGCTCATGTTCAGTGCAACATGGGATGACCACAGCGTTAGAGGGGTTCTAATTAATTACTGCGTTGTCTTATTGCGTAGGTCTCGGCATCATCAGTGTCATTGCTGCGGCCGTTCTTTGGATAAATCACGAAGGGGGCATCCACCCATCTCAGAGCACAGATGTCCGCATCAGCACCTAGAATCCATTAGAAACCCCCAACGAAATTTATCCGCGAACCCCGCCAACGTTCATGAGTCCCATGAGAATCCGACAACTGGTGACTCATTCCAAAGAGAAATTTCTTCTCCTGGACTTATACGTATTAACTACATCCAAAATCGACAAGCAGACTGCAGTTCCGTTATCAGCGAGTAAGATTTTTTCACATCTAACCTTGAGATTTCTTTCCCATCAGGATGAGAGAAGTAAAAAACTCTTGCGTAGTTTTTAGTACTTTGTGAGTATGGGCTGGGTTTTTTCTTCTCCATCTACTCACCGAATATTGTCGTCAAAAAGAGAAGAAAAACGCGTGAAATATTTTCCAACAAACTATATCGTTGAAGAAAAAAGAATATACCGACGGCTTCTTTACACGTCCCATAAATTTAATAAAAAAAGACGTGCTCACGTATTTTTCTAGGTGGTACGAGAACCTCTTTTGACCGAGGTCAATATCTTTTTCAGTAAAGAAAGCTTCAAAGATAGAGTAATAATACTTTACAGAAACCTCAGCGACTAATCGAAATTCTCTTGTTTCAGGGACACCTTTGAAGATTCGCTGCAGAGCCCCTGAACTGGATGAAACGGATATCCTAGTTTTGTTCTGAAGCAAATATTTGGTTACTGTACTTTTTAAAAGTTTTCATACAAATTTTGTATAGTTATGTATTGAGCCACAGCCAGGGAACGTGAAAAAAACGCGTAAACGATAACAAGCACCATACACATGACGAAGAATTCAGAAAAGTTCGGTACACCCATGACATTGATGTATCACAGCAAAACGCTGGGAAAAGTTTCGATAAATACCAGAAGTCTATTCAGGATAACACGTGTTGGGATTCTTCTGCAATTCCACCGTGGGGACAGATTTGCTTTCGGGGGCATAACGGACTGCGATTTTATGCAAAGGATAAGTAACTGTTCTAGAAACTGTCGAACAGCGGTTTTCATCTATTCTCAAAGTCCCACAGCAGGAACGACTTTTAATAATGGCTTTAAAACCGTTACGATATTTCTTGTTGAAGAAGGCATAAAGAATGGGATTGATACAGGAATTCGAAGACCCCAGCCACTGTGCGATGGGCGTAGCAATTGCCAGAACCTTCTCCTCCCACGGTTCGATTTCTCCACCCAGTTTGATCCGCGTGAAAATTGCGTAAAGCGGGAGCCAAGATAATGAGAAAATAATTACCACAATCACCAGCATCTTCACCACCTTCACCTGTGAAAGAAAAACTTTGTTAATGAAAGGTTCATCAGTTGCAGTAAATGTTGATGAACGTTGCTTTGACAGATGGTCGTAAATAAACTTAACTCTTATCCAGAGTTACGAGGACAGCTTCACACAAGTTTGTCACAAATTGATATGTTGAACTTCCTACCCGGACTCTCATTAGGGATAAAGTTACATGTGAATTACACCTTTGATCTCTGCTGTATTCGCTCCATTTGTGGGTCTTTGGAATCAGTTGGGATGGATCGTCTCCAGACCCTGAGCCAGATCATAACGTAGCAGATGGTGATGAGGAGTAGCGGTAAAAGGTAGCAGAAGATTAAATTAGCCACAACAAAGTAGACATGACCAGCAAACTCAGTAGGCCAGGTCTCCAAGCAAACCGCGGCTTTGTCTCCTCCATTTTGGATGTGGTGAGAGTTGCTGGTCTCTTCAACAGTCAGTGGTATGAAGACGAGATTAAAGAAGAGCGGCCAGGGAATTGTCGATGTCATCGCCAGAAACCAAATGACCACAATCATTAGACGTGCCAGACGCGTCGTGATGTGAAAACGCATCGGGAAACAAATAGCCAATACTCTGTAACACAAAAATCATTCATCGTGATGAAAAAATGACGCTATCGTTTCTTTCATATTCCCGTATGCTCATCTCTTAATAGAGAATTTTTTAAAGAAACAAAGATTAACTTGTTAGTGAAAGCCATGAATCATTTTGATGAGAAAGTAATCTGCTGGTATTTAGAGTGACGCGTGAATCCCAGTTGCCTTCATATTGCCATAGAAAACAAAGCTCGAGTATTTACAATTACTCCCCTTTGTCCTTTACTCTTCTAGGTCCGTATGCTCGAGATAAATAGTATACAGGCGTCCATAAAAGGTTAAATCAGTACAGTCGGACCCGTCGGTTATGTGTTTGGCAGTATATATACGACGAAGCATGATTTCTCTGCGGAATGGTCTTTTTCTTTTCAGTCTTCGCTATAAACGCAGGAGGGGTCTTTTACCCTTTATGATTGATTGCATTGTCGGAAGTGCTTGTACTCATCGTTCAGTTATGCCATTACTTCCTATTTCCATCACTACATGATAAGATTCCCATTGCTATGCTATTCTTACTGGAGTGCTTCCGACAGTTGCGTTTTATTAGTTTGCCTCGATTGTTAAAAATTACGGCTAATAAAAATAACACATAAATACCGAGATTACCAGAGACAAATGTTTATTGCGTGTTAGTGTACTAACCTATCCAGTGAAACGGCGATGAGACTTTCGACGGAAGCGACGACGGAAACGCCTTGCACGTAGGCGACCAATTTACACATCACTTCGCCCAAAACCCACGCTGTAATGAAACAAATTGCACGATTACTGAAACAAAAAGGACTTTAGGTGATACAAATCTATGATCCAAGATTAATGATGATTATCATATAGGCTAAGTACTTATCGTCATATTATCTATGCTTTCTAGATTATTAGATACATTAATTAGCAGCGAATCATTAAAATTATGCTAATCTTTAAACAAAAAAAAAAACATTTCAAGGAGTATCTCGCAGGTTATATACTATATAATTCAAATCAGTAGAAAGGAAAATGAAATTCCGATCAACATACTTAATTGAATTTATGACATATACACAATATTTACGCAAAGTGTTTCAACATGGTGAATGTTCACTGAAATCTGTTTTCCATATGAATCGAGTATATTAAACGTCTGTGCCAGTATGTGTACTAGTTGAAAGGTGCGAGATACTTACGAACGAAAATATTGGAGAGAAGCGTAGCGGGCAAGCAGAAGAGAACGACAAGAACATCTGCCACCGCCAAGTTGACAATGAAATAGTTGGTGACAGTTTTCATCCTGGGGGTGCGATACACCACAGCCACAACAAAACAGTTACCAATTAGTCCCAACACGAAGACGATCACATATCCTAGGCAGTAGACAATCGTTATCGGTAAAGAATGACGATAAAGTGCACTGCCCTCCGAGAAGTGACCTAAGCCAAAGTCGCTGGATGTATTGAGTAAACTGTCATCGGAACTGGAGATATTTTCCAGGAGGACTTCAGGCCACAAAGTTTGGTTGTTGTGGTGGACGACAACCTCAGATTCCGAGATGCTGTTATTCCCCATTCCGGGATCCTGCCAAAATCATTAATTTATCCAGTTAAGTTTCTAATTACCCTGCACCTTGTCGTAAATATTTACCAGTCCTAGTCAGGAGTGATTCTATTGAGCTAAGCCTCTGCTAATTAGTGATTGAATTACTTTTCTTATAGTAATTAAGGGCGCAATTTATATTCCTCTAGACCTTGGGTTTACGAGATTTCATGTGACGTTATTAATTTCTTCTGGTTATGTCACAACAGGATTAATTACGGCATTAATGTAATTAGAGTTAATTAAATTAATCTTCTGAGGGATATTTCTTCTTCCTTTATTCTTCGAGTCATTGGCAGGAAGGGTCAAGGGTTGTATTGGACAGAAAGTGAGAGGCAGTGTACACTACAGCAGCTTTTGTTCCGCACAATCGATTCGCTCTCCAAGATGGACGTCAAGAAGGGAAACGCCGAGAGAAGATTTCCCTCATGCGTTTTCTTCACGCATTGTGGCTTTATCAATCCAGCTTTGTCTCTGCTGCTGCCTAACTCATTACCGAGAAATCAATCAAAAACGCACCGGTTTTGCCGGAAAATAACTATTAAGAGCAAAAACACATTTCGCGAAACCCTCTCTCGAAGCCTTTCTTAATGAACCGCTCTTCTCTTGAGATAAAAGACTAGTGCGTGCCAAGTTATATGACACTTCATAAAATCATCAAGCCAAGGGTAAACCTACCAAAAACCATTTGGATGGATGCCATCTGTATATGTAATAGAAATGGGGCATGACCAAGAGAAAAACCTTCGTAATACACTGGAATTACAGAAAATGTATCCGTGGTTATATTGCTCTTATAAATACACTATCTGTACAAAGCAGTCTATGCTAACGGAGTTTTGCAGCAATTTCGCTTTGGCTCGTCCTGCCATGTGTCCTAACCCGGTTAATCAAGCGAGAGGATTCGGCTTTTCATGGCAAAATCCATGCATGCTTCCCGTACATCTTCTTTTATGAACTTCATAAACAAGTTGCTTGAATCCATGGAGTCTAACGGTACAAATGTGCGACCTAAATGATTAAATTTTCCACAGTAAAACTTTTACGAAACACGTACCACTGAAATCAACATTAAAAACTTTAAAAGTAATAAAAAAGTGAGTTTCCCTCATGTGCGGAGGGGCAAATAAAATTCCTGGTGGAAAATGTTGGTCAATTGGCAGTCTAGTTTTATATCACTGAATGTACTTTATCAACTTCACCCGATTCCTCAAGGGAGCCTTTAAAAAATTTTTTTGTGCCTCGCTGTGTGCGTGTTATATTGCCTGAGAGAACAATTTGCAAATTACCATCCATTTGATATCACCTAATACGACCATTACGCTAGTCACTACCTCCACTAGGACGTTTTATTGCGTCTCTCAGCGCTATAGCACATGAGTGAAATTAGCATTTTTAGCTTCGTTCTTTTTCTAACATAAAGAAAAATTATACATGTAATCGAACTTAGTCTTAAAGAAGGCTTACCTTGTTGTTTACTTAACTAAAGTCAAATGGATTACTGAGATTGTATGGTCGAACTTCAGTTGAACCGTTCTGCTGAGTGGTTCGTTGAAGACTGAGGTTCTACTTGAGTGCTTCGTATAGGGTTTGGGAATCCACCCGGCCGGCGCAGATCTCCTGGATCCTCTATTTGAGCATTTGTAGCCTAGCTTGCATATCTGACCAGCTTAGCAAAGCCCCTAGTCACGTTTGTACGATTACTTTGGACCTTCTCATTAATTGGCTGTTTGTGGCTGAATCAGCTCCAGGATTTCGGTAATAAGAGCTTCTCAACTTGGGATAATGCTAACCGTTAATGACACTTACTACTTGTAGAACTTTTTTATTATTTTTATACTCCTTGACAGCAGACAGATCTCTTAATATACAATAAATAAATTAGTTTATATTTGTGCCATGTCGGTTTTCTATCCGAAAGTTGCCGAGAAAAGGTTGAAGAAGTTGCCCACTTGGGATTTGATGGTGCTCCACAGACCGTTATTAAAAGAATCTTCCTTGTTGATGTTTTGGTAACCAGGTTTGCTCACGTGACCGAACACATCACTGGAGGCCGTTTCGATATCAACGTCGTTATCGCTGCCGGGGTAAAACTAATGGAAAGAAAAATTACGTCTGTAATCAAAATCTTGTCAAGAGAAAAACTTCACACAGAACTTACAGCACCAGCCCGGATGAGAGTCAGATTAACAATCGTTGGTTGCTGCTCGACAACGACAAAATCTTCTTCGGTAGGTTCGTATCCTTCTTTGAATGCCTGCAAAATCCAAATTTAATTAACTAAACAGCTCACATCTAATGATTTGAATTACTGAAAATCTGCCGCAATGCTGTGTTTTGCTTGTCTTGATGATAGAAAGTCACATAATGCTCTATACTTTTCAATGATTCACAACTCGGTAGACGTGCAGCTAAGGTCACTATCATTTGTCACAGAAAAGAAAATGAACCTTTGGTTGACGCCTATAACATCGAAAGGAGGAAAAATATATTTCCCTTGTAAGACCATCGATACGACAAGAGACCCAACCTCTCCATCATCTCTTATGGAGTATCGTAAAAACGCGCTTCTATGGATCGCACGGGGGAAAAAATATATTCGGGGCTTATTAGAGTCTGTCGTGATTGAAGTAGTTTTCCAAGATGTGAATATAAGCCTCCGTCATTTTACCAGAGGCATATTTACACGATTCAATTTTTTCATACGAGCAATTTGATGACCAGATAAGTGAGTTTTTCTTTTCCATGGAAAAATTAGATGTTGTAAAGTGGGGCCCTGTATATTCGATTGGTGTTCTAAGAGATGGGTGCAATATGCAATACGGGCTTGAACGCTGGCTGCTCTCTCATTGGGAACGCTCTTCTCCCAGTCAAAGACGAGAGCAGAATTACCCCATTTGGCTAGAAGAACTTGAAAATTAGCTATTGAGAGTCTCGACTGGGAACTGCTGACGATTCACTGAGCAATCCAAACTGGATAAGAGTTCAATGACTCAAACCCAACTTGTCCAATAACTTTAGTTCTCCTCTATTATTCTGTCTAATTATAATATGAAATATTACATTTCTAATGTTGTACACTGGCTTGCACATGTGAAAGGCCCTGCACGCTAATCTCCAGCTGGTCCAATACGGATAACAACGACAAAAATGTGAATGTGTTATGGTGAATCATACCAAGTAGAAACTTTTTGTTCCGGTGAATGGGATGAAAGTACTTACTTCAATGCGGTAATATCCGGGCAGCAAGATCCTCCAGAATTCTCCGTGCTTAGTAGTATGGAAACCGGCATCTCTCCCTTTGATTTTCATGGCTACGCCCTCTAATGGACGACCGCGAACATCGCGAACGAAACCGCGAACGCCTCGATGGGCTTCTCCGAGAAATTTCACTAGTGCCTTTAAAGTAAATGAAGTTAGTATCGATATTAATTGCTATGTGAGCGAGACCACTTTCTAAAACAACGCCATCTATGGGTTTCAGTGGGAAACTAGCATTAACTGTGCTGTCCCTGATTAAGCCTGCCCTTTCCGGATATCGCTTTAAGGCAATGTCAAAGAAGTTTATGTAGAACGGACTGACAAAGTTTCAGCTGGACGCAGCATTTTTCGCATAATTTTTAATAGTGTGTATGGCAGCTGAATGAGAAATTCGAAGTTTCGCAAATCTAATGCCAGAGTAGTACTTTCAAAATCATTTAAAGTGTACAGCGTGCAAATCTATTCATCTCAGTTGTTTTTGAAGAAAATAAAAAATTTTGCATCCACTTAGCATTACACGGGTTCGCTCTTTAAGACTACCACATGGGAAATTAACGTAAAACAAGTTTACATTTAAAATTTAAATTTATAATATAATCTTAATCACATAAAATTTCTCATTCTAATAATTGTTATCAACTTCTTACCAAACTGTTATCACTTGTTATCAAATTATCTTCGTTTCGGAATTTTCATGATAGTTCCAGACCTTTTGTGATCTTCTCACATTTGTTGCCAGCAGGTCACGTGCATCTTCACGACATGGACACGTAATCTAAGCTATTTCCATTTTTTGTACCCAGAAAGTTTTGCTGCGGTATAATCTAAAGTTGTAGATGTTTCTTTAACAAAACAAGAAGAAACCGTGCAACAGTAAAAGTAACGTAAAGCAAATAAAACCAAATAAAGTAACGTACGAATTACAATTTCCAGCATGTAGGAGTCTGTATGTAATTTTAAAGCTTGATCCCTGAATTATGTTCTTGTTTATCAATCATTTTGCAATATTACTGTAACGGGATTGACCACTACATTCGGGCTATACGACTTGAGTGGTCATCAAAGATTGTGGCCAATATGCTATATTCGTTTATGACTGACCATTCAGTACCACAAAGTTCTGATAACCTTTGAGAACAGACTGATAACTAATGTTGCTGAAACGTATAACTAGCATTTGTGCTATAATGCGTAAGATTTTTAAATGACAAATTTATTACCGTTTGGTGTTCGAGCCAGTATCCGGGCAATTGTGCGGCTGGTGGGTATTTGCAGCAGGACATTTCAACGGTAATCTCCATAGTACCAGCCCAGACGTAGTTGTAGTCCTGTGCGCCGCCAGTCAGTGGATACCACGAAGCTCCGTTGGTGGTTCCATTAGGAAATGCTGGAAGTCCAGGCTTGCATGGAAGTCCCAGATGCATGCTGGAATGGTATCTGGCGTAAGTAGATGCCAGGTGACTGAATACATCATCGTCCGGAGTCAGAGATGGCGATGAACTGAAAGCCTGGAATGCTGCAAACGAAAAGCATTTATTGTACTACAAACAGTTATAGAAACTAAACGTTATTAGACGTCATAAAAGTACCGTTAATGGTTTTTTTACAGCGTGTGACTGTAAAGGTGTCATTAGGTTGGTTTTAACTCGTTCGTTTAAATTTGTACTTAAGTATAGTAATTATTTATCATGTTATTATTGTTGTAGTGATTATTGTACCTGTGTTTGGTGTATTATCAAAAGGGTACGAAGCTACAAGGGCGCCACCATGGAGACCTGCAGATAGAGTGAACTGTATCTTGGAAATCCATTCTTTGTAGGCTTCCGTTTCAGGCTGAATTGTTTTGGTATTTTGCTTGAAATAGTCCGGAAAGTTGCGGTTCAGGTCGTAGCCACGTGCATTGTACCTGAACAAAAACAAACTTCTTCAGTACCGCTACTCCAATCGATTAAAAATATTTTTTTTTAATAATTGGTGAAGTAGTGCTATGGCTGAATTACCTTCCTTGTCCACCTTCACATGTACCTTCTCTAGCGACTTCAAAACCATCAGGGTTCAAGCTTGGCATAATGTGAATTCGCGTATTGTCCAGAAGCCAGTGAGTGAAGTAGTCCACAGTATAGTTTTGGACGAGGCTCTATTAAAATTATTATTAAATTAATACTTTGTTACAATTCTGATTTAATAATAAATTACTTCGATTAAGTGGAGAGCCAATTCTCGACTAACTGCTTCGTTGCCGTGAATATTCGCCACGTACTTGACATCTGGTTTGCCGATCATGTGTTCGTAAGGCGAAGATGATATGACCATTACCCACAATTCTCGACCTTATTGAAAAATAACGTAAAGCTGAAAGATGAACAAGAATCGTAACACTATTTATCTCGTTGAAAAGAGACAGTTACACCTGGACAGTAATTTTTCATGACAGTGCAAACACCGTGAAAAATAAATGACTGAAAAAAAAGTCGATGAACCCATCTTGGGAGGCTTTGATGACTTTACTTAAATTTTTAAAAATATATAATAACAACAAAAAGCGACGTGTTCCAGTTGAAATAGCACGAAGAAAAAGTCGTTTCCTGGAGACGCCATTCAAACATCCCGCTAACTTAGCCGGGAAAAAAGGAAAAAGTTTTTAAACAATTTACCTTGAACAGACTTTCCTATAGAATAGAGCGCAGTCAGATCGGGATACGCCGCACTGAACTGTTTCAACCACTGCGTCATCTGTTCATAATTGTGATAACTGAAATCTAACGGAGGAGGTGCCGGGCTAGGCGGTGGAGCGGGTTTCTGCCGTAAGGCTCCAGCGGCTTCCCCCTGAAACGACTGCGACTGCTGCCTGACAAACGGCGGAGGATTGTTCCCTGTAGGCCACTGCATTACCGTTCCTCCACTGTTGATCCTCCGCAAGGGCGGAAGGGCCCCGGGAGGTCGGAGTTCCTCACCGCGGATGTATTGAACGAGATAGACGTACAGGTAGATGAAGATGACGACGAAAGTCGATGTGTACCAGACTGCAGTTTTCATTGTTGTTTTTTTTTTTGGATTTGTGAGACGAAGAGAAGTTGTTCTGTTGTTGACTGGGTACAGACTGAGTTGTTTCTTTGGAGAATTCTGACACATAACAGGCGGAAGCGAGTATTCCTCGAGGTTTTTGGAAGGTTCGCGGCCGCAGGCGTCTGGCAACGGTACCTTTCGCTCAAATGCTCTTCTTGTTTTATTTCGTATTTTTCGCTTCCCTTTACGTGGCAAGTACACTGTGGAAAATATCAAGCACCTGTCATCATTCTAAATGCTAGTTTAAAGCAACAGGTCCCGTCTTATTAAATATAATTAGTAAAAATATACGTGAATCTTTTTTATACTGGACTTTTTATCACAGGCAAGTATTTCAAAGTCACGTAAAACCTAGTTTAGTTAATAATCTAATTGAATTAATTTTATTGTTTGTTAATTATTTTTCAAGGGCTAAAGTGCCTTGAAAGTCGATTTTTCACGACGACTTTCACGGAACTCCGGAATTTTTTTGCGGACTACGAACTTTACCGCTCGCCAAATGTTGTAATCAAGCAGCCGACTAGCGCATATTGCATTTCTGGTGTGAGAAAAATACAGTAAATGAATATTTTAAATTTATTCAACAATTCATAAAAAAAAACTCCAGCTGCTTTGGGAACATTTGCAAAATATCCGCCATTATAAAATGAACGTGCGTTTTTATGCGATTAAACGTTATGTCAGAAAACACTGTCTGTAATGTCTTTTTATGGATTAAATTAATATAATAACTATTTATAAATTTTCGTTAAAATTATTTTCTACTGAACTACACACAACAGAATTGCGAAAGATGAGTTTAAAAATTCATGAGTCATTCCTATTGACTCAAAGCTTCGATAAATAATAAAATGTATTATTATAAATTAAATATATTAATTTAAAATAAATTAATAACCAAATCTAATTAAATTCAATTTATATTGATTACTTTTAATTCATTATTCCGTTTGAAATTTTATTTTATGAATAAAAATTATCTTTATTCTAATACATTACTAAATTAAACTAATATATAATTATTGTTATTTTTACTGTAAATTATGATGTATTATTCATACAATATCTTTTAATTTTTACGCGAATTTTCAGGTTTGTTTACGTTTTACGGAGGTAAATAAACGTTGGTGATACATCTGGCAACGCTGCTTAGTTAATTGCAAAGCTGTCAGGGCTTGCTGCACAGCCAGTAGAAGTAAATGCGAAGAAATTATGGCGAACGGGGAACGCCAGCCACTTCTGGATTATGAATCGAAAGCAACTCACACTGGCGTTTCTGGTAATCTATCTCATCAAGCACACATTAACCTTTAATTCGTTGCATGTTTTACACTTTGCAAAACTTTTATCTTAATTCTAGCGTGCTGTCAGTCCGTCCTTTGTTTACATGGCTTCCGTATCCCTTAACGGGCTAAGCCTATTATTTATGTAATGGTGACTAATTGTTGTTTACGTCTAATGTCATCAATGTTTTGCAGTGGAAGAAGATGAACCGCCCCCATACGCTGCCGCTGAAGCCGGATCGTCGACGTGGAGCAGTTCATCCACAAATAACGGAGTGGCAATGGTGACTTGCCGCGTCTGCCAGGCAATGATTGACATAACAGGGAAACGAGACCAGCATGTCGTAAAGTGCGGGCAGTGTCAGGAAGCTACGGTTCGACTTTTAAACCTTTCGAAATGTTTAAACGCTAATTTTTGTTGTTAAATTTTCAGCCCATAAGAAACGCACCTCCTGGGAAGAAGTATGTCCGTTGCCCCTGCAACTGTCTGCTGATCTGCAAAGCCACGTCACAGAGAATCGCCTGTCCTCGAGCTAACTGCAAGAGGATCATCAACTTGGCTCCTAGTCCAGCAAACCCGTCTGTGCCCACTGTTCCCGGGATGTGTCGAGTGACGTGCACCAACTGTCACGATACCTTTCTATTCAACACGCTGACCAACGCACTGGCCAGGTGCCCGCATTGCCGTAAAGTGTAAGCATTTATCCCATTTCTTTAATAGTCGTTATTTAATATTTTAACGTTTTTCTTTGATCGAATTACAGGTCTTCAGTGGGGCCTGACTTTGCTCGTCAGCGGGGTATCATTTTTCTCATTCTAAGTCTGGTCTTTTTGGCGATAGGCATTGGAGTAACGGTAACTATTACTACTTAAACATCTCGTCTTTAATAATAATATTTATTGTAAACTTTTCAGGTTGGGACGTACGAGATTGCTCGGGAAAAGGGCGGAATGTATGTGGTTTATGTCGGTATGTATTAAACGAGTCTGAATTATTGAGATTATTATCAACTATTTCTATTGCATTATTTTAGGAGCTTTTTTGGTTTCGCTAATTTTATTCTTACGGAGCCTTTACTACTGCACCATGAAGGTGAGCGTGATCGAAGGGCCCATGTGATCAACGATTTCGTGTCTCGACCTCAAGGAAGGGCCGAACTAACTGTGCGACGGACACATGTATATATAAAGCCATATCTATCAGCAGAGAACTTTTTTTTTTCTTTTGCGGCTAGGAAGAAATAACTATTTAGACATTCCTCTGATTCAAAAAATATTATTAATCAGTTTTTTTGCTCTTTTTTGATTCTCTCTCTCTCTCGTTTACTTTCCCGCTGATATTCTCTGAGATTGTAGTCCCCCACCCCCGTACTCAATATTACGCGCTATCACACATAGTATATTCTTCGTAAAATATCACCCGGGATTATTAATACACGTTTATGAGATTTTCGACTTTTTAGCGGGTTGGTGTGTTTTAAAACGAACTGCAACTCGAGATACGGGATCCTCCATACCATGGAAACCCTAAAAATAAAGTGAAACCTTTTAATGATGTTTTAGTTTTGTAGAAGTATTGTAATTTAAAAAGCGTAGTTTAAATGGTTGTATAAGTTAAAGCAATTCATCAGTTAATCCAAATTTATTGAACAATTGAACTTCAGTTAAATAAATTGATTAATAATTACTCAAGTAAAATTAACCTTAAAATAGCCGTTTGACTTAATGGTATTTAGTGATCAGTTGAAATTATTAAGTAGTATTTTGAATTAAAATTTAAAAAACTATTTAATTTAGCAGAGTTTAATGAAAAATTTAGACTTCTGTTTAGCCGCGACCTTCCATCGTGTTTGTATACACGGATGACCTTGACTTTGACCTTGGCGGTGACCTTGAAAAGAGTTCAAAATAGAAGAACTCCACGTTTCTTAATTAGGTTAATTACTTCATAATTATTTGCAAAAATAACAGCAAACATCACACAAATTCATAAATTAATTTTGAGATTATTTTTAAGCTAAGTTTTTGCAGTCGCGTATTAAAATGGGTTGACTGTGAGCTTTGTACTATACCATGTTATGTTTTATTTCACTTCATGTCTATTTTGTATTATAAGCAGTAGTTTTACATCTATGAATTCTTTCAGTTTATCATTAAAATTGCAAGAATGGATCAAGATGACGATACAGAAATCATGTTGGCCACTGAGCTTTGCACTTTCAACTGTGACAATGATGTCGAGATGATCGGCCAGATTCAGAGTCCCTCAACTCGGAAATGTTCGTCAGGTAAAATTGCTTCTTTTATTAATAAAAATAGAAAAAGACTATAGAGCTAAACCTAACGTACTGTAATGCGTTTATGTTTTCACATGATTTTTTTTCAGAAACTAAGTGTGCGGGAGCTTCGTGTAAAGGAAAAGCGCGACGGGATCTGCAGGCAAATGAAGCTGAATACCGAAAGCAAATTAGAAAGCTTCGGACGGAAATTAGTTTTCATGGAAACTATTTAAAACAGAAACAAAAGCTGCTCGAGAAACTTCGTTTCGAAATAAAAGCCATACAGCATGAAATACAGACTCGGGAGTTAGAGTCCGAAGCTGCGGTTTATGAAGAAGAAAAAGCTATCGCAGTTTTAAATCAGTTGCATAAGGAAAAGCTAAAACTGCTGGAACGGCTCGAAGAAGAACGAGATCTTTTCCTTCTTCGTTCGGTAGCTGCGAGCGAGGAAGAGGCTAACTATTTTTGGATTCAGATTCAGCTGCGCAGAGGAGCACATTTTAGCGAAAATGATCTGGTCCTAGCTGCGACTAACACGAAGAGTCTGTCGAGGAGAGCGCGGAAAACAGAACGAGCAGTCAAGGATCTGGAACAAAGAATCGCGAGTAAAATGTACCGAGTTATCTACTTATCATTCATTAAATTATATTTGATATGACAGAAACAAAAAGGGAGATATCAGCCGCGACAGAACTGAAAAATGTCAAAAACGACAAAAAAGCCCGTGCGCTCGAAGAGTTAACCACAACGAAGGATCGAGCTGCCTCGAAGACCGAGCAATTTCGTCAGTTAGCCACTAAAATTAAAGCGGGAGAAAAATACGTATCTTCGTGCAAGACGAAACTGAAAGAACTGGAGAGGAATCTGAATCAAATCAAAAGCGTTACAAAATTAAACGAGAAGAATAACAGAAAATGCGATCCTCGGAACTGCAGTCGAAACAAGAACGAACAAGGAACGAGACTTGTTGAAGTATTGCGAACAGCAGCCCGCTTGTCCCGAAGTTTGACGAAACTTTTGAACAACCATCGAATTGCGTCAGAAACTTGTTCAGACTTCAGTATTGTTAACAATAACTATTCAACTTAAATATTATTATTTTTTATATTTAATTTATGTTTTAGGTGAGTTGCCGCATCGCAGTGAAGAATAGAAATCTGCAGAATTTATTGTGTTTTCGAGCAGCTTGTCAAATTACGTTTTGTGTTATGTTATATTACTAATCAAGAATCGACCAAGAATATAAATTGCTGTTTTTCATTAACGTGATTAAAGAATTTATTATCAAAAGTTAAATAATATTCGGAGGGGTATATGTTCAATAAAAATAGAATTAAGGTCAATACAAGTAGCTGATAGCCAATTATGACGTTTATTTAGCTTTGAATAATAAATGCTATATAATAAGAATTTCAACGGTATCAGTTGGTCATGTATCAATAATATTTGTAAAATTTATACACTTAAAGAAACGTCTTTACCTTGTTTTGTTTGGAAGCTATTGTCTGTGCCCTTCGCAGTGAATTTGTGGAGCGAGGCGTTTGGAAACGAATATTGAAAGTCTTAAATTTGGATTTTACAGCCACGCACTGAAATCTAAATGTCACCTAAACGCAAAATCTATACGACTGAACTAGTTATAGTCATATAAATTCATTTCGTACATGAGTCTGCTTCAGCGATGGACGATTATGAACCGTTTGAACCGAGCCGTTGAACCGGAATTCGTGCGCTGATAAACTGATCCGTATACCTCAATGCCGTGAACCGTATTTGAACCGCAATATCTATGATACACTAGATATGCGACGTATATGAAAGTAATTTTTGAACCGAACCGCGTGAACCGAAGTTGAGCCAAACCTATACTACTGAACCGCGAATACATTGTATTGTATCCACATAATAAAAATTTTAAATAATATTGAAAATCTGTATTGATATATATTTATATCATTGTACACCCATTCAGTTATAATGATCTAATTCTATTATGTACCCTCCTAATTTTTAGACAGGTTTCTGCTTGATTAATTTTCCACGACTGTGGTGAAAGTCATCGTGAAAGTCAACTTTCACGGCGATTCATTATTGGCATAATTTGGTCTCGGTGGAAGTTCTGGAACTCTACTGCGTGGAGCTGGAGTCGGAGTATTTTTCGCAGTCTGCCTCGCTGGGATAGGCGGAGGAACTTGAGGAAGCAAAGTACGGGGTGTTAGGTAACCTGTGAGGAAGTGTCTCATTAGTATTTATTAATTTTATTTTAATCATAAAATTTACAAACCGGAATATTCATCATCAATGGAGTTGTATAAACATTGTGCGCCATCCCGTGTTGTTGAATCTGGAGTTGTAGTTTCATTCCCTGGGGTTGATGGAAGTAAAATCAATGAAGTTGACAGGCCACTTGGTGTATCCTAATTAAGAAATAATAATTAAATTACTTATATCATAGTATTAGTATTATTATTGATATTCAGTAGTTTACGTGCTGTTCATCAAGAACGTCTCCAACAGCTGGCGATTTCCAAGCATCTGCAACTAATCCAGAGTTAATTATTACGAAAAAGCTTAAATAAATATTAATTAAGAAGTGATAAGATTCCTAAAATCGTTTAGCAAAATAAATAATTCATCATTTGCATTTAAATTAACAAGCTACATTAGTATTTTTCAAGTTTTAGTCAAGCGGGGGGTACCTGGGTTTGAGGTGGTCAGAGGAGGCTTCCCAGTCGGCGAGAGCGTAGCCCGTAGTTCCGCGAATCCCAACGGACTGGCCCAGCGGCTCGACACACGCTGCGGCACATCAGGGGCTGGTCTGGCAACCTCCGCGTGCTGCAGCAAAGTACCTAAGGGGCTCTGACAAAACAACAATGTTCAAATATTCATAAATTATAGCAATCCCGATAGAAAAGCCATACGGTTGAGTACCGAATGACTAAGTAGCTGAACACTAGCTTCACTCTGAAACACTAGCTGAAGATTAGCTGAACTGACTTTAGTTGCTAAAAGTGAACTCTCTGAATAAGGGGTTGAATACTGCATGACTTAGTTCCTTTTAAAATTCAAGCGTACGAACCGTGTGAAAGTGCTGGGCCAATTTCACACTATCATCTAGTTGAATGCATGGTAATCATGCACCATTCAGAAGGTCATTCCGACGTTTGACTTGCGCATATTTCTTTCTGTTGGGATTGATTTTATTTGAACAGTTCTAACTGGAACATTTTACATATTCCGCTCTGCTATTACTAGTCTATGTTTTCGTTAGCTAATAAATATGGATTAATTCTATGATATATTGTAATGTACAGTACCACATTAAGGTCCTCAATCATGGACAACGATTTAGTTAGAGTCTTTGAGACTGGTTTAGAGAGTGAAGCATCTTCGAATTTGAAAACTTTTTCATCTTTTGCCGGAACACTTGAAATCTTCGAAAGGGAAGCTTTGTTCTTCGTTCCATTAGTTGCAGGACTTGTTCCACCACTCTTTTTAACTGAAGTTTAATATAATGAATTAAAACATATTTTTCTATTGAATTTAATTGTATAAGATACCGCTGGAACTGTTTGAAGCTTCACTTTTGGTTTTCTTGCTTTTCTTGCCGGTCTTGTCGTCTGTCTGATTCGGATTCGGGGTGTTGCTAAGCAGCATCACGCAAAAACTTAAAACAGGTATGAAACCTGGAATTTTCAATGAAAATTTATCAATTTATTGTTAAAATAATAATTAAACCTTGAAGTAGTGGTGCATAGTGAAGGGAATTGGCAGAAGTGAACCATAATGGCAGGTTCTGGAAAAGGGCTGGAAAGTTAACATTTGTTTCGCTGCGTACTGGTTGGATATTCAACTGAGTTTTCTCCATTTGCTGGAACGATAGAATCTTCGAATCAACCCTGTGCTCTAGAGCTGCAGCTTCTCGTTTCATTTTGTCCAGTTCGGCTCCATTGTTGCCAACAACTTCTTTGCACGCCTGAACGTTGGACGTTGGAGGTTGTGGTAACTTTTCAGAGTCAATCAGCAACAATTCTAAACTACTTAAACCTATTTCACAAGATTCCAGTTGAGTGTACACGATATCCTGCATACAATGACTCCATTTAAACGTAAAAAGAATTTTGAATATTTAGAATATTGTACTTTAATCTTTTCTAGGCCATCCAGAACCGCCATAAATTTTTCTTTGTTGCTTTCGATTTTCTCTGCTATTTTACTGCATTTGTGTTTCAGGTCTGAATGACTCTTGCGGAAACAATCAATCATCTCGAAACAGAATTCTTCGTAGTTGACCAAGTTGTGATTTCCGAATGTGCAGAATTTGGCGTCTTGGGCACAGAGCGTACACCATAACTTGGATCTGCGTAAATCAAACTAAGTAATTAAAAATATCTTCAATGAAATAATAATTATTTTACGTGGGCAAAAGTTCACTGTGGTTGATTCGTAACGGAGTTTGTTGCGGTTGAAGTTTTTCCAGCATTCGGAGGACGATAGTGTTAGTTGTAAGATTCTCGATCATTCCACCATCGCACTTGGTCTTAACGCGACAGAGTGGACAAGTAATAGTCGAGCTATCCTTTACAAGACCCTAGACATGCAAATTCAAACAAAGATGAAAAATGTATCAGATATTAATCATTTAATTATTTACCTTAGTGCACGATAGACAGAAATAATGATGACAGACTAAGTATTTAGGTTTCCGTTCTTTTTCGTTGTAGATGTAACAGCAGATTCCGCAAGTAATGTAAGCTTCGTCGGTTTCGTCCAACAGCGATTTCTGGTAATCCTGGGCCGCCATCTTGAATCTGACTGAACTAAAGAGTTGACTTGCTGTTGGCGACGAAAATTTTTAATCTTATCTTGGATGTTTAGCGTAATCAAAGTCTTAAATTGCGCGGTTCAGTCCGATATGCTTTGGTGCACGGTTCGTTTCTTCGAGCAATGTATATCTAGAGAGGACATGCTATAGCGAAACCGTGTACAGAGTAAGGGAGCGAAGCCTCTTAATGAAACACAAGGCTGGCTACTTGTATAATGGCGGCCAGCGATCACGTGACTTCATCACGTGGTCTGTTCGGTGAACTTCGCGTTGCTATGCAACGGAGCCTTGGGAGTATCGCCTGGCGAGTTGAGCACAGTGCTTCGACTTTTGCAGGGAAATTTCCTCAAACAGGGAAAATGGGGAAGAGGGAAAGGGGAAAATGGAGGGAAAAGTGAATTTACAAGTATAGCTTTACTCAGTAGCACGGAGGGGAAAAAGGGGAAACTGATATTTTTCATGCGGAGGGGGGGAAAAGGGAAAAACACTGGTTGAGCAATTCAAACCATTTCTTCAGCCGTCAAAATTTACCTGCGGCTACCAACAGATCACGTGACTCGATGGCCGCCATTACACAAGCAGCCAGCCTTGCCTGAAGAGGCTTCGTTCCCTTACTTTGCACGGGGGTTTCGCAATAGCATGCCCTCTCTAGATTTACATGCTCTAAGGTTCGTTTAGTGCATAGATTTACTGTATACTTTGTTTACTTGTTTTGAAATGATAAATTCTATGCATATTATTATGTATAGTAATATCACAATATCAGTTTTCTGCTTTGTTTGTTTCAGATTTGAAAGTTCGTGTACGAAATTCATGATGAAACGAACTGAAAATGGAGTTTATCATAAGATAAGAATTGATCACTCTGATAAATGGACAACTTAATCATAAAAAAATATTATTTTTAGTTTTATTAATCGGTTTATAACCGTAATCGTTTTGGTACTCACGTGTAAAACAGTATCAAGTTTTCTACTCATAATAAATAAAGTTTTATTAATAAAATTATTTAAATAATGTCATTATTTATTACATTTTACATATATTATACAAAAATGTAGTTTTGAATTTGTTACTCATATTCTTTGAGTATTTACTTTGTATTTTGTATTTGTTTGAAGTTTTTTGAATTTGGCGCCACTGCGGAGAAATAAGGAACTACTTGTAAACGTAAAATATAACAGCCCGATCTCCAAATTGGCTAACCTACAGGGAGGATATGGGCTTTCTGCTACGATAATGGTCTATGAGGTTATCTGCCAGTCCACCCTAACCTTACTGTAGGATATCTGGTAAATTACATTAAATTTACATTAATGTAATTAAATTTTAATACAAATTTAATGTAAATAACCTCACCAGAGGTTGTGAATGTCTGTCCTACGCAGCGCCTCTAGGGGCGCAAACCTGCACTACGATAATATTTAAAGTTGTTGCTAATTGGTAATAATATGATTTATTTTGTTTGACATAAATTTTTAAATTTATATAGTATTTGTTATTAAATTAAATTACTTTCTTGGTAATATTTTCAGAAAAATAAAGAGAATATAATGTATTTTATGATTTGTTGAAGGTTTTTATTAAGTTGAAGATGTCAAAATTATTTACCGATTTAGAGTATCCTTTATTGAAATGGTATATAATTTGTAATATTTTACTTCGTGATTTTTATTTGGATATTCACCTTTGGAGGTTGGTTAGATACTAAATTTTCTTGCTTTGTGATATCGTTGCCTTTCTTGGTAATCTATCTTCTAGATAAACGATTAATATCTGGAAGTTTATTTTTTGTTTGTTATTTGTTTAGTGCTTTGCTTAATCTTGTTCTGATCAAGTGAATTGTTATTTTATGTCATTTCTTGTCATTTGATTTGGTTATAACAGTCAATGATCTTGTTACAATTGTTAAATTTGTGTAACATTGTATTATTAATTGGTCTTTCTTTAAATGCCACAATTTGAGTAATTTATTTTAGTTTCATTTCGTTTTATTAATTTTTTAATTGGTTTTTTAAAAAATAAAATATTTGTGTTATTTTCCTTAAGCCCTTCGGGAAAAAGGTCCAAATTGGATATCGCGTTGCATGATAAATAAAGTTTTATTAATAAGATTATTTAAATATTGTCATTATTACATCTTAAATATATTATACAAAATGTAGTTTTGAATTTATTACACATATTCTTTAAGTATTCACTTTGTATTTTGTATTTGTTTGATTTTTTTGAATTTGGCGCCACTGCGGAGAAATAAGGAACTACTTGTAAACGTAAAATATAACTTACAAATAACACAACTTGGATAAACTAAAACTATTTTGATTCATAATAAAAAAATTATTTACCAAATTAATTAGTTTAACTAATTCAACTAAAACTGTTATATTTTAATTATAGTAGCGCCACTGTGGAAAAACTAAGAACTGCTAATTTTAAATTCAATCAAAAAATAACACAGTTCTGATGATTTAAAAATATTTTTTGTTTAATGTGGTACTATTTACAAAATTATCTTGTTTAAATAATTAAATTAAAATATCATATATTTTATTTTTAGTAGCGCCACTGCGGGGAAACAAACAACTACGTACGCGTCATTAGTAAATATCCAATACACGCAGTTCCGTATCAGTCCCATCAAATGTGAAGACGGAAAATTCTACAATTTCCCCGTATGTTTTCGTCATAAACAAAAGGTATATTTACTTTTCCAGTTCTCTCTAAACTCTTTTACATTTTTTATAATTTCATTTAATTATTAGATACTGTGAGCATTAAGTTAAAAATAAATGAAGGATCAGTCTTTTGTTTCCTAATTGTCAATAGTAGTGACCCTTAAACCGGTAATTAAGTGAAAAGTAAACATGAATTATCCGATTATTTGTTTAAATGAACCCAAGTTTCAAGAAAACAAGAAGGAATACTGCGGAGAAACAAAGATGTCGTGTTGTCCCATAATAGCGCATTTAACATCTGTAGAGAGGGTCGTTTATAAATAACAGGAGGGATTTTGGCCATAAGCCAAGTTTCACATCTGTTCAAGCACTCCTGTTTTATCAGTTAGAAGTTTTTTACCCTTTCTCCAGTTACACTTTTCGTGCATGACTGACTCGTTCTGCTTCGTCTATTCTGCTCCATACAAAAACCTCTGAAGTTTAAAACAATTTTCCGGATTTAGTTATTATTCCCACAGATTTTGGTGCAGCTATGAGTGCCTCTCCCTCTTTGGCGACTCCAAAAAGTCGAATCCCGCGGCTGCAGAGGTCTTCGTCTTTTCACGATGTGCCTAAAACAATTTCTCGACAAACGCCACCTAAAAACGAAGAAGAATTGGAAGCCCTGGACGATGTAGGATCTCTGGACAGCGTCAGTAGCGTCGTTTCTTGCATGCTGCCAGGCCAGTACGCGAAAGCAGTAGCAGCGGCCAAGTCTGCATTTTCTGTGTCCAAACACAAGCACAGCAGATGCGTGGCCAACTGCTCGCCCGCTCCCGAGAAAGAAATCTATCTCACTCCAACCCAGAGAGCTAACCGAACTATTCGGCAGCTGAAATCTTTGCTCGCTGAAGCCAGGTCTGACCTCCAGTACAAAGATTTCGAGATCCAGCGACTAACAAAGGAAATCGTGCAGCTGAGAATCCAGCGAGCAGAGTACAGAGGAGAAGGTATCGTCTTTTTTTTTGTTATAATTAAATATCTTGTTGTTATTTACTGGTTCTTGTAATTATAGGTGAACTGCACGTACCACCAGCCTCGTTGTCCGATTCTGGACTTTTCGACGATTCTTCGAAGGAGTCGCTGACCGAAGCAAAGGAAGTGGACGTTCATAACTGGCATTTGGAAAAACGCAGACTTATCGCACTGCACACAGAACAGGTCGCAGATCTCAGAAGGCAGCACACAGATGAGGTATCCAAAATAACAAACTTTTTAATAAATTTTAATATTAAAATTAATTATTATTATTCACCCACATAAAAACAAGTCTGAGTAATGTTGTTTTATACCGGTCGAAACACCGTAAAAAGGCATCATTACAGTGCCTTTTCGTAGTTTCTCAGTTCCTTTTTACAGTGCATTTTAAACAGTAGCCTTTATCGCTGTAATTTTCAACCACGTTCAAACTGCCCGGTTCAAGGTCACCAAAAAGATACCGTAAAAGGCACCATCTTTTTTAATTGGGCACTCGAGTAATAATAACATGTTGTGAATAGAATTAGTCGTGATAACGCATATACTATTAAGTTATTAAAATCTTTATTTTAATGTGCGTTACATTATGTTATGTAATGTAAATACGTTAATGTGTATTGTTATTTGTGAAGTTTATTATTAAGTCGGCCTATGCCTGTATTAATATTTTAAATTTTAATGTATCATTTTTTGCGTTCACAAAGGTCCAGTCGATACGCTCGAGATTGACAGACCGATTGGAACAAGCGCTGGAGCAGCTGGGCGAGGCCAATGCCCGTTACTCGTCATTGGCTTCGAGCTATGACACAGCGAGGGAACAGCTCTCGAAAGCTGAAGCAGAGCTCAAGTCTCTTCGTCAAACTATCGTCGAGAGGGACAGGCTCGTCGACTCGCTCCGCAGCGAACTGGAGCAGCGGGAGACTCATGAGTACGAGACGCATGAGGAAGAGGTCCAGTTGATCACCCAGCTTGAGGAAAAACTCAAAGAGCACGAGGAAACGGCTCGCAAACTGGAACTTCTCCAGCGAGAATTCAGCAATCTTCAAACGGCAGCTAATCGAACTGAAAACGAACTGAAAACGAAAAATGTTACTGAAGACGCAGTACGAGAAGTAACGTTCAACAATTAAAAATAATTAATTATACAAATGTAACATATATAAATTAATTAAATTATATTATTACTAAATTAATTATTAATCAAATTATTTATTAATTAACTATATAAATATAAAAATAAAAATAGTTAAAAATATAAATAAAATTAAAATAGTAGATAAAATTGAAATAATACATAAAAAACTGTAGAAAAAAAATTTTCCCTATTAGGTTGATGCAGATAACGATGCAATTGATATCGTCCACCTCAAAGAGCAGCTACAGACAGCTACGGCTAAACTGGAGAAAATTCAGGTAAAAATTTTTCATAAAAATCCTGGGGATTTTTCGTAGTTTTTTATGTTAATTATTTGCCCATCCTATCGTGCGGCTTTAAATGTCTTGTGCATGTCGGAACAAGAGTTTAGATTTTTATTTCGGAGTGCTTCTACAACTTTGTTTCTTTGCTGATTGATTCAATGGGCAGGCTGTTGGTCCCGTGGGTTTCCCCTTTCTCAGTGGGTCTGAAGGTGTGGCCCTGTGGCGTTTAAAGAAAAGGCAAGTGTTTATTAGTTTTCGTATTCCTAAATATTTAAATCAACTTCTAAGAGAATGAAAAGTTATTCGTTCTTGAATACAATTACAGGCGCTACACGATCGGGAACTGAAAGATGCTCACGATTCTGCGATAACGTTAAAGTTCCTCCGCTCAGCCGTTTTCTATTTACTGACGGACAAGGACAACCAGACGGGTCATTTACGTGCAGTGCAAAGTATACTCGGTTTTACTCCCGAAGAAAAAATCGCCGTGGAAAAAGCTATGCGTTATAGTTACCTTATTTAAGAAAACTAAACATATCTAGTTATAAAATGGCTCTCTCTTATGTAATATCAGTTTCAGTGCTTCCACTTTGAAGGAAAATTCCCTTAAAAAGGGAAAAGTGGGTCTCAAAAAGGAAAAATAACATGGAAGTATATAGCTTGATATCCTAGATGGAGGGGAAAAGGGTACTTAATATCTACAAGGGAAGGGGGAAAACCGTGCCCTCCTTAAGGGAAAACTCAAAATGGAAGCACTGATTCAGTTTCTAAAGTCATCACTTTTCTCCTAAAACGGTCTAGTTGACGACAAAGTTCCTCTGGTGCACTTCTTCTTGCCTTTTTAGCTGGAAAAATTTAGGGTTTGTATGTGTTAAGTGGAATATAAAGCAAATGAATCGGTTGGTAGAATCTATTTCATTGAACCGCTGTACACTTTGTATTAAATCGACCGACATTCTGGATATTAACAGAGTTTTGGGGTGAGGGAAAAAAGTTATAAGGAAAATGGACACACTGCTCAGAATAGACTAACTTAAATTCCCGTACAAAAATGAGCAAAAAAGAAATGGAGTTGATTAAAAAAAATAATAATAACGAAATTTTTTCTAAATGTGTTTCCAGCACGAAGAACCTCTCTTTTGTATATAAAAATAAGTTACACAGCCGCTTTTCCGTTTAAATTTGAATCGACATTTTCCCCGTTCACCGTTATTGGAAAGATTTTTACGACCAAAAAATCGATTGAATCTCTTTAAATTTTCTCTCCCCGTAAAGCCGGACCGGATAATGTAGTAATACTTCCAAAAAAAAATAATAACACGAAAAAAAAGATTTGAGTATGAAAAAAATCCTAAATATTCGCTAAATTAGCCGAAGTTTTCAAAATGGTGGATAAAATACGGCAATTTTCGTCCGCGATTGACTTCCTCGCAAGCGGACATGATGGACTTTGTCAGGGGACGAGGTCCGCAGCTGAAGACTCCGATCTTGCTGCAGTAGCTGTGCTTCTTCTGGACGAACTTGAGGAAGGACGCCATGTCGGGACGACCGAAATGGTTAACCGCCTTCAGACCGGTGAACATGCTGTGCTTGGACAGTCTCTGGAAGTGGTTCTCGCAAATGTACAACATGGTGGTGCGCAAATCAAACTTGTGGAAAAACTGCGTGATGAAAATGTGCATCTCCAGAACGTTGGTCACGTCTTTACGCTCCACGTCGCGCAGGACATCAATGAACCACTCGAAATGCCGATGAGACGGACAGATCCACAAAAAGTAGACCTTCTTGCAGGCCACTCCCGAATAGCGATTCGTCGAGGTACCGAAGACCAAGTCGTTGAGGATCGAAGCGTAAGGCGTCACACCGATACCACCACCCACCATAACCGCTACCTCGAACTTGTACCAGTCCTGGTTACCACCACCGAAGGGACCCTCGAGCCGGATTTTCGGTTCAGGGGCGTTGGGACTGAAGTTTGCCGGGTCAAAGTAGTTGCGCAGCTTCCAGGTCCACGGACCCTGGGCCTTGATGTGACACGAGAGGAAGTTTTCGTGTGGAGCAGAAGTCAGCGTAAACGAGTGGAACTCTTCCGGCTGAATGGAAGTGCAAGAGAGGCGAATCCACTGTCCGGATAGGTACTTGAAGTTGGGCGGGCGGTAGAAGCGGATCTTGAGCACGTCCGATGGAAGAAGCTCCGTCTCGAGAATGTCCAGCTCCATGAACTTGGTCCGGAGGCTGCGGATCTTGTCCAAGGTGTAGATTATGGCCGGTCCGATGAAGAAGATCCAGAAACGAGGCTCGGCAGTCAGACGACCCAGTCCGTGAATGATGTTGAAGATGTAGAGGAGAATGTAGAGACTGTGCGTCATCCAGAAGAAGTTGTAGGCCTTCTTGCGGATCGTCGGGTGAGCAAAGATGAAGATGATCATCATGATGACGAAGAGAATGACGCCCGTGAATCCAGTCAGAGTGTTGAAGAGCCAATAAGCAATGGTCGGTTTGAAATCACTAGGAAAACTGATCTCCTTCGACAGACACTTGAGATTTTCGACTGGCTGCGTAGAGACGTGGTAGAAGTTGACCACGTGACCGACAGTGTGCAAGCAGGAGAAGAAGAGAGCAGTCAGGGCGCAGATCTTATGGAACTGGATGTGAGCATCGATGGGAATGTACTGCTGGATGGAGAACTCTTTGAGCTTGGTCAACAGGTTCCTCGACATGGTCAATAGGAGCAGACTGTAGCAGAAGGAAAGAGCGGCAGCAGAACCTCTGGTAATGGCGATACCGACACCCATGATGTGTCTCAAGTCGGTGTGTTCAGACATGAACGAGTAGTGAATGAATCGCTCGATGAACAGGGCGATGACGATCACGTAGAAGACGAACAGGTAGAAGATGTTCTGGCGGTTCTCTTCAAGGAAAGTGGTGATCGAGTCCCAGTACCTGAGGAACGAGTGGCGACGTCCGTCCTGGATGGCATCGACGTGGAAGCTTGTCATTCGCGCGACGTTCGTCGACGTGTCCAAAAAGTTCTGCTTGGCGCCTTTGCAGTCCAGGCCGATAGCGATGAAATCGCCGCGGTACTCTTTCATCATCAGCTTGAAGTCTTCGTAGGTGAGAGCCGTCTTGTGGTGGAGACCGGCGGATTCGAACATGCCGTTCATCAGTTCGGTGACTTGATCGTCAGACAAGCTGTTGTTGGTTCGGGCGATTTCCACCAGGGACCTCAACATTTCAGACAGTTCGTCCTTGTCGATGACTCCGTTGCGATCGTTGTCGCACATGTCGAAGATGATGCGCAGCTTGTCTTCAGTCTTGCCTTTAGAAAAAAGAACCACAGTGTCAAGGAACTCCTGGAAAGAGATCCTTCCGTCGCCGTCCTTGTCGACGATGTTGAACATCTTGCGCACGAAAACGTCGTCGCCCTTCATGCCGAGGGCGTTAGCGAACTCGGACCGCGACAGCGAGGTTCTCATCACCATGATCACGTCGCTGCTGACGTCTTCGAGCTTGCGCTTCTCGCCTGGTTTCAGACCGAATGTCAACGCGTAAGCCTCGCGGAAAAAGTGTTCCAGCCGCTTCTGGCGACGCTCGCGGGTCTCGGCGTTAGCCAGCATCTGCTCGCGGTACGTGGGGACAGTCTCTAGCAGCTTCTTGTGCGACACGAGGAACGACTCGAGCTTGTTGAGGAACTTCTTGCGAGAGGCCACGGAATCGAACTCGAGGACCAAGTCATAGTCGCGAGGAACGCGGACGAGGAGCATAGGCTTCTTGCGCGTATCCTCCGTCACTTCAACCACCAGTGTGTCGACGGACCTGAAATTGACGGTTCGCAGTTTCTCGCTCTTGCGGTTCACGGTGTAGAACGCCTCCTCGGGACCGAACTTCACCTTGACGAGACGCTTGTGGTTCTGGTGCAGCCATTCTTTGACGATCATCTTGTCGACCGATTTGCCGTTGTTATTTTCTTCGTGTCGCATCTTCAAGCGCCTGCGACGCGAGTTCTGCAGCTTGACGGCGCCGTAGCCGACTCCGGCGCAAATGATGGGCACGAAACCGAGCAGCAGACACGAGTAGATGTACGGCACCTCGCTGCCGGAGAAGTAGTCGTAACCCTCGAGGTAGTTGCAGGGCTCGAGGAGGGAAGCGTTCAGTTGTTCGGGCTGGGGACAAGGGTCTCCTTCGTGGAAGAAGAAGACGTTCTCCTGAATCTCGCCCGGTTTGACGTCAGTGCTGGCCAGAATCACTTGGTAGAGCGTCATCTTGCGAATCTTTTCGATCTCCTCCTCAGTGAACATGCCGTTGTCGACGTTCTGGAACCAGAAGCGATCAGAATCGCGCAGTCTGAGGAACTGCTCCTTGATCACAGCGCGAAACAAAGGGCCGGGTCCCCGAAAGACTCAAGCATTCCGCCAACGTACACGTCGACATTGTCCAGATTATTTCCGTAAAGTTCCTGGAGCTTCTCGAAGAGTTCCGGGTGCCTGGCAGCCAGTTCCGGGTTCACGTCGGTCCAGTTCTTGATTGCGGGCAGGCGGAAGGCCCTGCGGGCTGTGTTGTAATCAGGTAGACCCGTGTCTCGTCCTCGCATGATGTTCAAGGCGCCCAAATCGCGTCTGGAAAAGTCCATGGGACCGAACAACTTGTTGCGGACGTCCGAACAGAGCGTACTGTCCTCACGTTCGGCAATCTGCGAAGCCAGACCCAGGATGAACTCCTCGATAGAGCCATTTTCTAAAACTTCAGTAGCGTCCCACCAGACGGCGCACAGTCGCAGCGCCTTAGAGCCAGTAGCCGTTTCCTTGAAGTTGCACTGGCCGTCTCGCCGATAGAGTCCCGGGGGAATCATCGTGTGGCCGAAGCGGAAAGCAGCCCCTTGAAACAGGTGACTGATCCCAGGGTGAACGTCTGGTTTGTAGCCTTCGTAGTCCGGGACTCCTTCTCCGATAAACGCGGGCAGATATTCGTACAGGATGATATTCTATTCAAAACGAAAAGAAAGGAAAAAAAGATTAGGAAAAACTTGAGCGAAGTGAAACTCGGCTAAAAACTTGAATACGCAAGAAAATTTGATATACCACGGTGATTACGAAAGCGAAAGTTTCATCACGAGAATTCTCTTTAAAGCATTTTTTGTATCAAACAAAAAACTTTTAATCATAACCATGCAAACTATTCGTCCTTCCCATGATACTATGATAGAAAAGTCATACGGTTGAGTAGCGAATGACTAGGTAGCTGAACACTTGCTTCCCTCTGAATCACTAGCTGAATAGTAGCAGAGCTGACTTCAAGCTGCTAAAATTGAACCCTCTGAATAAGGGCTTGAATACTGTATGATTTAGTTCTTTCAAAATTCAAGCGGACGAACCGTGTGAAAGGGGGCCAATTTCATACTATCATCTAGCTGAATCCGTGGTAGTCATCCACTATTCAGCAGGTCATTCTGATGACTGACTAGCGCATCTCTTTTCTATTGGTAACTAGAGTGGTAGTTCTTATTTACCTGGACGGTAGCAATGACGATACGCCTAGCACGCTGGAATATTTCCTCGTCACTCCAGTCAGGATGCATTTCTTGGACAGTCTTGGCGACGACATTATGATAGCGGAAGAACAGCACACCCAGCGACAGGATAGCAGGATTCTGATTGGCTCTCGAGTCTCCCAGCACTAACCAATAGGATATTTTATAAATAAATTGTAATTGTAATAGCAAGGGTTATGTGCAGTGCTTCCACTTTGAAGTTTGGACCAGTATTTGCACATTTTCCCCTTTCCCCTCTTCCCTTTTTTTCCTTCCCAGACCCCATTTTCCCCTTTTTTAAGGGAATTTCCCTGCAAAGTGGAAGCACTGGTCATGTAGTTAGACTTACGGAACATTCGCTCGGTGCTGGGCATGCGCATAACGTGCGGTGCGGGCGCATTAAACATGGGGACGCGCTCGGTGTTGCGCGACGGCATGCGTCCGTCGTCGCCCGTCTTGAAGGTGCCGTTCTCGAAGGATCGCATCGAGTTGACCCACGCCTCGCTGGTGCTGTACACGAAGCTGGCGTCGATCCAGCTCGTCATTCGATTAATCTGCAATAATTCCGTATCGATTATTAAACGTAAACAAATTATCGATCCTTGAACTACAATAATCGAACTTATTCAAATATGTAATTCAGTAAAAGAACGTCTACTTCTTATATCGATACTGTATAACGATTAATCTGCAATAATTCCATATCGATTATTAGTCGTAAGCAAAGTATATCAGTCGATTAAACTGCAATAGTAACATTGTATCGATTGACATGGTAACATATTTCCAGCTCGCCATTTGATTAACCTGCATTTCAGTAATAATCGATTATTAATTGTCAGCAATATATCGATCGATTAGTCTACAATAATCGGACTTGACTTTATCATTAAACGTTGGTAAGCTAATTTAAATAATCGTCAACAATATATCGATCGATTAAGCTGCAATAATCGATTATTAAGCGTCAATAAAGGAAATTAAAAACGTGTACTTTAGTATTACAGCGTCCGCTTCTTATATCGATACTCCAAATCGATATATCGATTGACATAGAAAATATGTTTGCGCAATAACCTGTAGGGTATTGTTATACAAATCGGAATCAGGTTAAGACCGAGAAAATTAGCTTGCGGGGGTGTAAGGGGCGATTATATGGATAATCGATACCATTGGCATGTATACCGATTCCAGTGTTTCCACTTTGCAGGGAAGATCCCCGAAAAAGGGGAAAATGGAGTCTGAAATAAGAAAAAAAAATAGGAAAAGGGAAGGGAGGAAATCTAGAAATACAGCCTTATATGCTGGCACGGAGGGGGAAAAGGGAAAGATAAGGGAAGAAAGGGGAAATTCAAAGTGGAAATACTGATCGATTCCGTCGGAATGAGTGAAAAACCTCTGGCCTCAATGCAAACGGCACCGTTATGTAAAGACCAGCTTAAAAGCCGGTCACGAGGGGTGGACAAATGAAAAAGGTCCGAAACTTGCAATAATCTTCGTACACCTAGGTCATGTTATCACTGTTATCATCCCGTTATCTCCGTGTTATCATATGTTATCAGATAATCTCCGTACACTTTTCCTAGGAGTTTCAGACCCCGTGAGACAAATTCTCGAAATTTTATTCGAGAAATTTGACAAATACTTGAAATTTCCTCAAAATGACAAATTATTTTGAATATGCGGAATAAACTTAAGTCAGTAAAACTTTTCTTGCTAGATTTACTATCAGTCTTAAATAGTTCTTAAGTAAGATTGTGAGTGCAATAAATTAGTCAATCTGGTATGTGCTGGCCAAGTTGATGACCTCCAGCAAGTTAAGTTTACTGGGGTTTGAGGCCAGCAAGCAGCAGTGCTAATGCATGATGATGAACACACATGCTAAACCATGGCCTACTTACTCTACTCAGAACTTAACTTACGAACTACAACTAGCAAATTTCATCGTTACAACTACTAAATTTTGCATGACGAATATTTCTTGATTCAGTTTAAGTCATACTTAATTGTGCTACTCGTAGTTTTTAAATACTATTATTACTAACTTTGCTATTTAGCTCTATATAAGTGTTAGTTCTAATTCTGTTGTTGCTAATTTTTACCTGTTCTCTGGGGTTACCATGGCCTACTTACTCTACTGAAAACCTGACTTACGAACTACAACTAGCAAATTTCATTGCTACAAATACTAAATTTTAGTATACAGACTAAATTTTGTATATATACAAATACTAAATTTAGTAGCTCGTAGTTTTGATACTACTATTACTAACTTTGCTATTTAGCTCTGTACAACTGTTAGTTCTAATACTGCTATTGCTAATTTTTACCTGTTCTCTGGGGTTACCATGGCCTACTTACTCTACTCTAAACTTAACTTACGAACTGCAACTAGCAAATTTCATCGTTACAACTACTAAACTTTTCATGACGAATATTTTTTGTTCAGTTTAAGTCCTACTTAACTGTGCTGCTCGTAGTTCTTAAATACTACTATTGCTAGCTTTGCTATTTAGCTCTGTAGAAGTGTTAGTTCTAGTTATGTGCCACTCGTATTTTTTGATACTACTATTACTAACTTTGCTATTTAGCTCTTTGTAACTATTAGTTCTAATTCCGTTATTGCTAATTTTTACCTGTTCTCTGGGTTACCATGGCCTACTTACTCTACTCTTAACTTAACTTACGAACTACAACTAGCAAATTACATCGTTACAAATACTAAATTTTTCATTACGAATATTTTTCTATTCCGTTTAAGTCGTACTTAACTGTGCTGCTCGTAGTTTTTAATACTACTAACGTACTTAATACTAACTACTTAATATTACTCACTTACTAATCTTACTTACTTATTATTACTAGTATTACTTACTTGCTAATATTACTTACTAACTAACTTAATATTACTAACTTTGCTATTTACCTCTATATAAGTGTTAGTTCTAATTATGGATAATTTTTACCTGTTCTCTGGGGTTGTTGGGACTCTGTCCAGTCTTGTGGTCGTACCAGGCCCGATGGAAGGGCATGTACTTGTTTCCCTTGCATTCAGGATCGTACATTTCGTCACATTTCTCGATTTCGATTTTGTGCAGCTCGATAGGACAGCCAGACTCGCTGGCCAGCAAAATCTCAGACGTCACCAGTTGACCTACAAAAATTCAATAAAGAAAAATAGTATTAAAATCTATACTTAAATTTGCGTTAAACTTGAAATATAGTTAGTTTAATGTTAAATTTTGTGTTAAGGACATGTCTATATATATTTATGATAAGTGAGTACTATTTAGGAATATTATAAAAGCTTATTATTCCTGTAATTAATGCATGGAATGATACGGTAATATAATAACGTATTATTACTTTCATTGTAACAAATTATAAATTACAAATTAGATATTAATTATTATATTAATTAGGCAAAATAAATAACTGAAGAAACCGAAAAAATACATAATTCTCAAAAGTGTAAAAATTACAAATATTATTATCATTATTATTATTACACAAATTTATATTTGAAATTAATACGGAATTTTGATATCAAGATCTGTATTAGTCAAATACTATAATTGTCAAAAGCGTAAAAATTACAATTATTTTGACTGTATCATTATTATTATTACATAAATTAATCTTTTAAATTATTACGAAATTTTGATATTAAGAGAAAATTAATTGATTCCAAAAGTGCATCATTTCTTTTCTTCAATTCGCATAATTTTACAAAATTGAAAAATTTTAAAAAGTGCTTATCATTAATTAAATAATTATAATAAATTAAAAATATTATCATTATTGTGATTATTATTATTATTATTATTATTACTATTATTATTATTATAAGGAAAATGTCAAAAGTGTCAAACGGCGTTTTTGTGGTCAAAGTGGTAATTAACGAGGAAGATTTCTCTTTTTTAGTACGAATTAGATTAGCCATAAGGCTTTTAGAAATCGTACCAGGAATTAGAAGCGAAAAGTCACCAGCGGTTAAGATTCTTCCGATAGACCTAAGAATCTTAACCAAGAATCTTATCGAGAATGAGAACTTTCAAATGCATTTAGTAGTAGTAGTAGTAGTGATGGTAGTAGTAGTAGTAGTACTTTGATCTTGCAAGAATCTTACGTGAATCCTGAATCTTATGCAAGAATCTTATCAAGAATCAGAACTTTCAAATACATCTAGTAGTGCTAGTAGTGATAGTGATAGTAGTAGTAGTAGTAGTAGTAGCAGCAGTACTAGAAGGTAGTAGTAGTAGTAGTACTTTGAGATTTTTTCCTGCAAGAATCTTACGTGAATCCTGAATCTTAACCAAGAATCTTATCAAGAATCAGAACTTTCAAATACATCTAGTAGTGCTAGTAGTAGTAGTAGTAGTAGTAGCAGTATCAGTAGTAGTAGCAGTAGTAGTACTTTGAGATTTTTTCCTGCAAGAATCTTACGTGAATCCTGAATCTTAGATCAAGAATCTTGCGAGAAAAAGGGGGTTCGCAACTCCTAACCAGTGTCATCTCCAGCGAATCCAAATGAGATAACACTGATAACACATTGATAACAGGCTGAATAGTTATTGCAAGGTTGCGGACCCCCTCCCCGTTACGCAAAGGCAAACAGCTACTTTCTCTCTGGCTGTCGCTTTCCAACTGTTAAATTTATTTTATGCTAATTAAATAAGTTATAAATTCATTATAAATAATAATAATAATAATAATTAATAGCCCAAGTTATTATTATTATATTTATATTTATCGAAATTCAGCTTTATATATTAACAAATATAATAATTCCAAGGAAAATTTAAGGGGGTCCGAAACTCCGAGGAAAAGTGTACGAAGATAGTTTGATAACATATGATAACACGGAGATAACAGGTTGGTAACAGTGATAACATGACCTAGGTATACGAAGATTATTGGAAGTTTCGGACCCCCTTGGGAAAATTATTTAATCATGTTAGCTGATAATGTTATCAGTGTTATCAAACCTGCTATCACAAAAAACTTGGTATGAAACATTACTTCCGAAAAAATTGGTAAACGACTTACAGAGACCAGCAAGTGATAACAGGTGATAACATGGTGATAACACGTTGATAACATTTCTCGAATAAATATCCGAGTTCCAGACCCCCTTTGGTACGCATTTCCAATGAGACATACGACTTTCGCCGCTCCCGCATGCCAGACGAGTGATAACACTTGATAACAGCTGATAACACTCTGTTTGAACTGAATGAGTTGCATTTTACGGCTTTTTTTCCAAGGGTCCGAAACTTGCAATAATCTTGGCGTACACTTAGGTCTTGTTATCAACCTGTTATCTCCATGTTATCATATGTTATCAAATAATCTTCGTACACTTTTCCTCGGAGTTTCGGACCCCCTTGAATTTCCCTACGAATTATTATATTTGTTCATAACTATTAACAACTTAACTGTTAACTATTAACAGTTAACTGTTATCAACCTGTTATCATATGTTATCAAATCATCTTCGTACACTTTCTTCGGAGTTTCGGACCCCCTTGAATTTTTTTTTCCAGCGCTGCCCTAAATGGTCCCAGCGCGGGACATTCAAATTTCAGTCTGACCCGGATCGTTTTCAATTATGACTTAAACGACCGCTGGTCACGTGACCTCTTAACTTATTTATGAGGCTCGAAGAATAACGTAAAATTATTTAAATGTATCATAGCCGTCTAATAATAATAATAATAATAATAATAATAATAATAATAATACAGAACTCAGAAAAAGAAAAAAATAAATATATTAATATAATAAATAATAGAAAATAGAAAGAATAAATAGACAAGGGGTCCGAAACTCCGAGGAAAAGTGTACGAAGATTATTGGATAACATATGATAACACGGAGATAACATGGATATAACAGGTTGATAGGAGTGATAAGACGATCTTAGGTGTACGAATTATTATTGGAAGTTTCGGACCCCTTGTAGATAGATAATGATAATATGATAATATGATAATAATAATATTAATAATGATAAGTCAAAATCCAAGTCCTGGATTCTTATCAATAATAAATAAATATAAATAACAAGTAGTATCACGATTCAGTAAAGCCTGGTTCACGCTAGGGCTGTTTTTGGCCAAACCGTTTGGACAAACGAGCTGAAAAAAACATTCATTATAGCCGGGTTCACACTAGGGCTGTTTCGGCTAAACCGTTTGGGCAAACGACTTGCAGAAAACATATCATAAGACTTCAGAGCGTACTGGTGGTTTTCTTAAGCATTGTCGGGGACAAAACAATCATTTTGTTTATATTACCTTGCGTTTTGCCTTTAATAGAACCAAGAAAATTGTATTTCAGTAGCCCGTTTGCCCATACGGTTTGGCCAAAACAGGCCTAGTGTGAACCCGGCTTAAGACTTCAGGGCACACTAAAAGGATTTCCTGAACATTGCCTGGGACCAAACCACAATTTTGCTTCTACGACCTTGTTGTTTTGCGTCTTATAGAAGCAAGAAAATGGCGTTTTCTGCAGCCCGTTTGCCCAAACTGTTTGGCGGAAACAGCCCTAGTGTGAAGCCGGCTTTAGGAAAACCTCCAGTATGCTCTGAAGTCTTATGACATGTTTCCTGCAACTTGTTTGCCCAAACTGTTTGGCCGAAACGGCCCTAGTGTGAACCTTAATGAGATCGAAAAACAATAACGCTTCAATAAATGAGAAATGATAATAGGGCCTATTCCAAACGCGTACCTCACTATAGCGGACACTTATGTTAAATCAGTTTATTAAAATTTTGAACATTTTTGGGTATCAAAGTGTTTCTCAGATTTTTTGGCGTTTTTTAGACGTATTTACAAGTCACTCCATTGAAAAAGTTAATTTACACGAGTGTCCGTAGTAGAGGGTGATGGCCTTACAGAGGTCTTTTTTGGAATAAGGTCTGTATAATTTACCGAAAAAGGCGAAGAGTGCGGTGCGGTTCATGAGTGAGCCGAGTCCGTCGGGTCCCTTCATGAAGATCTGGGAGAGGGTTCGCGGGCTGGGCCGGTTCGTCCCCGCGATCATGTACACCCCGTCCGAGTACGAAGCCGGTGCCTTACGCGTCAAGTGACCGTCTGCATTTATACAAGCATACGTTAATCGATGAAAATTTTATAATGATATTTTATCGATGAATTTTGATGAATGAATGAAATAATAACGTTAATGATGAAAATAATAATAATAATTATTATAATATTATATAATAATATTTTAATATTATTTTATATATATTATAAATATTATAATTATTTTAAAGTAGATGTGATAATGAATAATATTTAGATAAAGTAATATTTGAAATGAGTAAATTAGTATGCAACATTATTTTTGTAATGTGTTACTGCTACTACAGCTACTAGTACTACTACTACAGCTACCACTACCACTATTACTACCACTACTACTACTGTACTACTATCACACTACTACTACTGCACTACTATCACCACTATTACTACTGCTACTACTATCGCCACGACTAGCCAGTAAATACTCCCATTACTATACCATCCCTACCACTACCACCACTACTACTACCACTACTACTAGTACTATTACTACTACTACTGTACTAATATCACCACTTCTATTACTACCACTATTATTACTACTACTACTACTACTACTACTACCACCACTATTACTACTACTACTACTACTCCCACTATAAAAAATATAAGCAGTATAACTTCTCCAACCACTATTATACTATCCCTACCACTATTATCACGATTATTATTACTACTACTACTACTACTACTACTACTACTATGTCCACTACATTATCACGTTTTATCGCCTTTTGTTTTTATGTGGACTAATGTCCCTGGAGCCCATTGAAATACAACATCGTTTGTTAAGAGACGGGAAAACCGAAGCGCCAACCGCAAGATTCACTGACGCGGCAACAGCGCACGCTTCACGTGTCCCGAAGAAAGAAACAGCTTTAAAATTGTATGAAAGAAAAATGATAAAGAAAAAGTAAAGAGTAAAAAATAAATGGAAGAAAAAGTTATTTTGTGAACGATTTACTAGTAACACGGCCAAGAAGAGACGAACCTAGGAATCTTATAAGAATCTTGAAGAATCATTAGAAGAATCTTGCAAGAATCGTAAGTGAATCTTAATCGAGAATCCTAAAAAGAATCTGGAAAAAGTCTACAAGAATCTTGTAAGAATCTCAGAAGAATCTTGTAAGAATCATAAGTGAATCTTAATCGAGAATCCTAAAAAGAATCTGGAAAAAGTCTACAAGAATCTTGTAAGAATCTCAGAAGAATCTTGTAAGAATCATAAGTGAATCTTAATCGAGAATCCTAAAAAGAATCTGGAAAAAGTCTACAAGAATCTTGTAAGAATCTCAGAAGAATCTTGCAAGAATCATAAGTGAATCTTAATCAAGAATCCTAAAAAAATCTAGAAAAAGTCTACAAGAATCTTGTAAGAATCTCTGAAGAATCTTGCAAGAATCACAAGTGAATCTTAATCGAGAATCCTAAAAAGAATCTGGAAAAAGTCTACAAGAATCTTGCAAGAATCTCAGAAGAATCTTACAAGAATCATAAGTGAAATCTTAATCAAGAATCCTAAAAAGAATCCAGGAAAAGTCTACAAGAATCTTGCAAGAATCATAAGTGAAATCCTAATTGAGAATCCTAGAAAGAATCTGGGAAAAGTCTATAAGAATCTTACAAGAATCTTGTAAGAATCTCAAAAGAATCTTGCAAGAATCATAAGTGAAATCTTAATCAAGAATCCTAAAAAGAATCTAGAAAAAGTCTACAAGAATCTTGTAAGAATCTTGCAAGAATCATAAGTGAATCTTAATCAAGAATCCTAAAAAAATCTAGAAAAAGTCTACAAGAATCTTGTAAGAATCTCTGAAGAATCTTGCAAGAATCATAAATGAATCTTAATCAAGAATCCTAAAAAGAATCTGGAAAAAGTCTACAAGAATCTTGCAAGAATCATAAGTGAAATCCTAATTGAGAATCCTAGAAAGAATCTGGGAAAAGTCTATAAGAATCTTACAAGAATCTTGTAAGAATCTCAGAAGAATCTTGTAAGAATCTTGGCAATAAGGATGCGTTGCATTAAATTTGGCGGTTTCACGCGCCGCACCGAGAAAGTGTAATTGACCCTTGACCTTTAACACTATTTAACGCTTTTACTGCTTGTAACTTTTGTTCATGCAAATTACACAAGATTCTTTCAAAGATTCTTGAAGACTATTCTAGATTCTCCAGGATTCTTCCAAGAATCTTAAGATTCTTTCAGATTCTTGCAACTCGTAGCATTCTTGTAAGATTCTTTTAAGATTCTTCTTAGTTTCTTCTTAGATTCTTTTGAGATTCTTTTGAGATTCTTCTAAGATTCTTCTTAGATTCTTTTGAGATTCATATAGGATTGTTTTAAGATTCTTTTAAGATTCTTCTTAGATTCTTTTAAGATTCTTAATAAGATTCTTAGAAGAATCTTAAGTTACTTCTAGGATTCTTTCAAGATTCTCCAAGATTCTTCCAAGATTTGAAGATTCTTTCAAGATTCTTTTAAGATTCCTGCGACTAACTGCATTCTTCTAAGATCCATACAGGATTCTTACGAGATTCTTGCTAAGATTCTTCCAAGATTCTACCAAGATTCATACAGGATTCTTTCAAGATTTTTCCAAGATTCTAAGATTCTTGCGACTAACTGCATTCTCCTAAGATATCCATACAGGATTCTTATAAGTTTCTTGCCAAGATTCCTATAAGATTCTTATAAGATCTTAGGCTAAACCTTGACCAAATCGATGAAAAAATTACTATTAAAAAATTCCATTACAACACAACATTGATACACAAAATCCAAAACGTACCACACCCACATCCACGCCCTTCTATATGTTATCGATAAATAATTACATTCTTAATATTATACATATCGTTCTTGTGATACACACAAAACTTTCACTCGAAAAATTGGATCACGCACGATTTACATAACAAAAGCCCATTCACTATCAGTGTTTCCACTCTTGCAGGGAAGTTCCCTGAAAAAGGGAGGGAAATGGAGTCTGAAAAGGGAAGACGAAGAGAAGAGAGTATAAAGAGGAAATCTATAGACCCTGTACATTCTTGCACGGAGGGGGAAAAAGGGGAAAGATAAGGGAATAGGGGAAAAATGGAAGATTGAAAAGTGGCAACACTGTCGTGTTTTCTAAGCTATCTCACGGGTTTTTCACGGATTAGAATCCTTGAAGAAAACTTTCACGGATTCTTGAATCCGTGAAAGTGCCTTGTCCGCGTTAGTATACTATAATAGTAAATAGTAATTATCTTACCAACAGCGCCCATTGCGGATGCGCCAGATTGTTGTACCATCCATCGTAGCGCTGCTTTTCGTAGCTGCCGGGAATCCGCACTATCAAAAATAATAATAATTAATTATTTTATAATAATAATAATAATAATATATAATAAATAATAATTCAATTATATTTAACTATTTTTTGGGACTTTTTCCCACATTAAATTCCCATCAAGTGTAATAGAGAAAGTGGGGCACTGATATTTTTTGTTGTTATTATCCGTGGGGTTAAGAGGTCAATTTCAAGATCAGGTCACCCCGTTATGTCGGTTTTACCGTTTGGCCTATCAGATGACCTTTGACCTGTCATACACACAAAAACTCAGCAAAAGAAATTTGCCTGTGATAATCAATTACCGGTGAAAGTTGTAAAAATAATAATGATAATAATGATAATAATGATAATAATGATAATAATGATAATAATATTAATAATAATAATAATAATAATATAACAGTATTTGATTTAATCGATAACATTGAAATAAAATCGATAAAATTGTAATCAAGGAGTCTGAAACTTCCAATAATCTTCGTAGACCTAGGTCATGTCATCACTGTTATCATCCTGTTATCATCCTGTTATCTCCATGTTATCTCCATGTTATCTAATAATCTTCGTACCCTAGGTCATGGCATCATAGTTATCATCCTGTTATCTCCATGTTATCATGTTATCAAATAATCTTCGTACACTTTTCCTCGGAGTTTCGGACCCCTTAATTATAATAATTCGGAAATTGGGTCAAAATTTATTGACGACAAGACAAGAGATAAATAACCTTGATCTTTTTTTATTCCAAAGATCTGATTTTATTTTGTGTCATTTGTGTCAGTCCCTTTAGAAAAAATTTTGGATCGAGAATGTGTAGAAAGAAATGACCTTGCTCTCATTTTTCAAAGTCTTTTTTTATTACTGTATTATTATTATATTAATATTGTATTATATTATTGTATTATTATTATAGTATTATTGTTGTATTATTATTAACGAGAATATGTAGAAAGAAATGATCTTGCTCTCATTTTTCAAAGTCTTTTCTTATTACTGTATTAATATTATTATTACATTATTATTGTATTATTGTTATTATTATTATATTATTATTATATTATATTCTTGTATTATTATTAACGAGAATATGTAGACAGACATGACCTTGCTCTCATTTTTCAAAGTATTTTTTTTATTCTTGTATTATTATTATCAAGGGGTCTGAAACTCCGAGGAAAAGGGTACAAAGATTATCTGATAACATATGATAACACGGAGATAACAGATTGATAAAAGACTGATAACAGTGTTTACATGACCCAGGTGTACGAAGATTATTGCAAGTTTCGGACCCCTTGGGTAGTAACAAGTGATAATAGACGATAACAGGGCGATAACAAGGGGTTCTAAACTCCGAGTAAACGTGTACGAAGATTATCTGATAATATATGATAACACGGAGATAACACGGAGATATCAGGTTGATAACAGTGATAACACGGCCTAATTGTACGAAGATTACTGCAAGTTTCGGACCCCTTATATTACTAAATTCTACAACTATAATTCATTTAAGTTATTTTATGTTAATTCAGTTGATTCTGATTCATTAGAATAGTAATCATTTGAAAATTTAAGTGAAATATTATACGCACATTATACATAGTTGCAGGGGGTCCGAAACTCAGAGGAAAAGCGTACAAAGATTATCTGATAACATACGATAACACGGAGATAACAGATTGATAACAGTGATAACACGAAGATAACAGATTGATAACAGTGATAACACGAAGATATCAGATTGATAACAGTGATAACACGGAGATATCAGATTGATAACACACGACAACACGGAGATAACAGATTGACAACAGTGATAACACGGAGAGAACAGATTGATAACAGTGATAACACAGAGATAACAGATTGATAACAGTGATAACACGGCCTAGGTTCTACGAAGATTATTGCAAGTTTCAGACCCCTTCATTATTATTATTGTTCCATCGGCGCATTTAAATTACCGCCAAAAGGAAAAAAAAATTATCCGAAAAGTCACAATAAGAAATTTAAGAATCATGTAAGAATCTTCGAGATCTACATAATCGATTCTTGAATTATTTAATTTATCATTATTATTATTATTAATTTATGTACCTCAATCTAGCCATAGTTGATAGTTACAGATCCCAGACATGATTTATAAACCGTACCCGTCTACTACGGACGGTCGTATAAAATATTTACGGTATTAAATTTAATTTGAAAATACATTCAAAAATTACAGAAAAATTCAAGAAATATTTTAGTGCAAAGAAAATTTTCAAATTCTCACTGGTTGATTTGATAATAGTGTCCGCTATAGAGAGGCGCGTCCATTACGAATATACTGACCCCTCCACTACGGACAGCAGTATAAAATATTTAAACTGCTAAATTTTATTTGAAAATACATTCAAAAATCACAGAAAAATTCGAGAAATATTTTGGTGCAAAGAAAATTTTGAAATTCCTGCTAGATAATTTGGCAACAGTGTCCGCTATAGAGAGGCGCGCCATTAGGAATATCCTAACCCCTCCACTACGGACAGCGGTATAAAATATTTACGGTGCTAAATTACATTTAAAAATACATCCAAAAATCACAGAAAAATTCGAGAAATATTTTGGTGTAAATTAAATTTGAAAATTCCCATTAGTTGATTTGATAACAGTGTCCGCTATAGAGAGGCGCGTCCTTTAGGAATATACTGACCCCTCCACTACGGACAGCAGTATAAAATATTTACGGTATTAAATTTTATTTGAAAATACATTCAAAAATCACAGAAAAATTCGAGAAATATTTTAGTCCAAAGAAAATTTTCAAATTCTCATTAGTTGATTTGATAACAGTGTCCGCTATAGAGAGGCGCGCCATTAGGAATAGGTCCTGAATAATACCTGAAACTGCCAACCTGTCACTTGTTCTTTTTTAAATCTAACGAATAACCAAAAAATATTAATAATAATTTGAATATATATATTAAATTTAATTTATTATATAATCACAATATATAAATACGAAAAACTTGAAATAAATCTTACGAAAAGGGCAAGAGTTTTCTGGTGAGTTTTTTTTTTCTCATTGCCAAGGCCTTGACCTAAATTACATTCACAAAACTAGAAAGCAAAAGAAGAAAAAAAAATGTCTACCGACTGTCAGTTGTTGCACTAGAAATTTCTACTTACTTTTCAAAAGACTTATTCCACACGATCGAATCGCCAGAAATCAAAAAACTATTATTATTTTCTTTTTCCTTTTCTTCTGGGCAAGGCCGTAGCCGTGCGGGCGGCGGCCATCTTGAATCTTTGGGATCCAACATGGCCGCCGCGCGCACTCTTATTTAATCCATCTTGAATAAATTAAATTAATCTTTATTAATTATATGAAAAATAAAATAAATTATTTCAATATTTTTCTGAATTTTTAGACAATTTTCCAGGTAACTTTTCTCGGTATTTGACTATTTTTAACAATGCTGAAAAGCTTTTTCTTGATCCAACATGGCCGCCGCGCGCACTCTTATTTAATCCGTTTTTAATAAACTAAATTAATCTTTATTAATTATATTAAAAATTAAATAAATTATTTAAATATTTTTCTGATTTTTTAGACAATTTTCCAGGTAACTTTTCCCGGTATTTAACTATTTTTAACAATGCTGAAAAGCTTTTTCTTGATCCAACATGGCCGCCGCGCGCACTCTTGTTTAATCCATCTTTAATAAACTTAATTAATCTTTATTAAAACAGCTCATTAAATATATTTTAAAAAATAAAATAAATTATTTAAATATTTTTCTGAATTTTTAGACAATTTTCCAGGTAACTTTTCCCGGTATTTGACTGTTTTTAACAATACTGAAAAGCTTTTTCTTGACCTAAATCTGCTTTACATTGTTAACCGTCTTTTCCCAAATGGCCCTGGTGGGTTATGAACTATTTTTCTAGGAATTACAAAGCTGTAAAAAATACTGACCAATACTTAAATTATCATTTGGTATCTTTCTTAAGGGCCTTATTGTTTGCTGTAGCGTGAAAAAATAGCAACAACAAGCAGTAGACTCCACACCACTGCTTCCACTTCTGAGGGAAATTCCCTCAAAAAGGGAAACATGAGGGAAAAGGGAAAATTGAGGGGAAAATGCTAAATGTTTTTTGTCACTTGATTTTTTAAATAATCGTTAGAAACCCTAAACAATAAATATTCACGGATGGGAACGAGTAGCCAGTGTATAAGGGGAAAAAAGGGGAAAACTGGAATATTCAAAATGAGGGAAAAAGAAGGGAAACGGGGCCCTCTTTGAGGGAAAACAGTAAACTGAAAGTGGAAGCACTGCTCCACACAACACAGAAAATAAAAAACTTTCACCCGATAAAAAATTTTTCATCAAATCCTGAAAATTTTTAAGAAATCAGAGAATCAGTCTTGTTCAAGGTCGTACCAGGTTTTATTTTTTACTCATTTGCATAGTAATCTCCTGTCAGTCCGTCTTTTCTTGGAGCCTGTCCACGTATACGACAGATTGTGATTTTGTCCAATCTATGGCTTTTATACGCACAAATCTGCCGAATACGTGGACAGACCTTGAAATTCTGACTAGAAAATGTTGAAAGAAAGCCTGTCCACCTATTCGACAGATTCTTATTTTGTTCAATCTATGGCTTTTATACGCACAAATCTGCCGAATACGTGGACAGAGACCTTGAAATTCTGACTTAAAAATGTTGAAAGAAAGCCTGTCCACGTATACGACAGATTGTGATTTTGTCCGATCTATGGCTTTTATAGGCCTAAATCTGCAGAATACGTGGACAGACCTTGAGATTCTGACTGAAAAATGTTGAAAGAAAGCCTGTCCACGTATACGACAGATTCTGATTTTCTCCAATCTATGCCTTTTATACGCACAAATCTGACTTAAAAATGTTGACTTAAAAACTTAATCTCTTAAAACTGACTTAAAATGTTGAAAGAAAGCCTGTCCACCTATTCGACAGATTCTGATTTTCTCCAATCTATGTCTTTTATACGCACAAATCTGACTTAAAAATGTTGACTTAAAAACTTAATCTCTTAAAACTGACTGAAAAATGTTGAAAGAAAGCCTGTCCACCTATTCGACAGATTTATTTTCAGCGCCGTTAAGATCTTACCTGCCAATAAATATCCTTGCAGAACGAACAAGACAATCAAGGAATCCTCCATCTCACAGGCACCATTTCTTTTGCTGTGGTTTTATTTGCCACCAGTTCTTCTGTGGCTGAATCTTCTTATTTCAAGAAAAATAATTCAGTGAATTAGTTTTACTTAAAAAGTTCTTAAATTTCAGTTCAGTTTTCAGAGATGTTTCTTATCGAGCGATGCCGAGTCGACTGACTTGATCCAGACGACGTCCCTCCACTTTGAAATGTACGCTTTCCCCTTTTCCCTTTTTCCTTTTGCCCTTTTTTCCTATTTGGGGGGGAATTTCCCCGAAAAAAAGAGAAATTCCCTGAATGGCAAGGGGAAATGCCTTAAGGTCTTTTCTTGACTTTCCTTTTAGTCCCTTCCCCTTTCCCCTTTTCCCCTTTCTTCTCCTTTTCTTCCCTCTTGACCCCATATCTCTCCTCATCGTTTTTCCTGATTTCCCCATTTTTCCCGTTTGGGGGGAATTTTCCCGAAAAAGGGAAATTCCCTGAATGGCAAGGGGAATTGCTTTAAGGTCTTTCCTTGACTTTCCCTTTACTCCCTTTCCCCTTCCCCCTTTCCCCTTTTCCCCTTTCTTCCCCCTTTCCCCTTTTCCCCTTTCTTCCCCCTTTCTTCTCTCTTGACCCCATATCTGTTCCTCATCGTTTTCCCTGATTTCCCCTTTTCCCCGTTTGGGGAATTTCCCCGGAAAAAGGGAAATTCCCTGAATGGCAAGAGGAAATGCTTTAAGCTCTTTCCTTGACTTTCCCTTTACTCCCTTTCCCTTTCCCCCTTTCCCTTTCCCCTTTCCCCTTTCTTCCCCCTTTCTTCTCTCTTGACCCCATATCTCTTCCTCATCGTTTTCCCTGATTTTCCCCTTTTTCCCCGTTTGGGGGGAATTTCCCCGAAAAAAGGGAAATTCCCTGAATGGCTAGGGGAAATGCTTTAAGGTCTTTCCTTGGCTTTCCCTTTAGTCCTAATTTTTCTTTTGAAATTTTTTCGCTCAGAAGTTTTGGGTTGGGTTGGTTTTGATGTGCCCTTGAGGCGGTTTGATACACCCACCCAAAGGGGTCCGAAACTTACCAATAATTTTTGTACGCCTGGGTCATGTTATCACTGTTATCAACCCGTTATCTCCGTGTTATCATAAGTTATCAAATAATCTTCGTACACTTTTCCTCGGAGTTTTCCCACCCCTTTGCATCCACCTGTAACAACTACCTGAAACGGAATATTCGAACAAGTCACAAAAGAAGGGGACTAACTTGATGATAACAGCTGATAACTAGTTGATAACCATGGATAACATGTTAAGTGATGATAACAGAATCCAAAAGTTAATTTGATAATAATTTATTATTAGGATTCTGTAAGCGAGGCTTTTAAATGCCCTTGTCCAAGTTTCCTGATTGGCTAACTTAATGATAACAGCTGATAACTATTTGTTAACCATGGATAAGATGTTAAGTGATGATAACAGAATCCAAAAGTTAATTTAATAATAATTTATTATAAGGATTCTGTAAGCCAGGCTTTTAAATGCCCTTATCCAAATTTCCTGATTGGCTAACTTGATGATAACAGCTGATAACTAGTTGATAACACGGATAACATGATAAGTGATGATAACAGAATCCAAAAGTTAGTTTAATAATAATCTTTTATTAGGATTCTGTAAGCCAGGCTTTTAAATGCCCTTGTCCAAATTTCCTGATTGGCTATATAGTCATTATTTTCTTTGCTTCCTGATTGGCTTATTAAGGTTTTTTACTATTTTAAAGTCCAATCACGTTTACAGGATTTCAGGACTTGAAAAATTTACAGACAAATATATTATATACAAGGGGTCCGAAACTTCCAACAATCTACGTACACCTAGGCCGTGTTATCACTGTTATCACCCTATTATCTCCCTGTTATTTACGCGTTATCATGTGTTATCAGATAATCTTCGTACACTTGACCTCGGAGTTTCGGACCCCTTGTTATCACCCTGTTATCGTCTATTATCACTTGTTACTACCCAAGGGGTCCGAAACTTTCAATAATCTTCGTACACCTAGGCTGTGTTATCACTGTTATCAATCTGTTATCTCCATGTTATCTACGTGTTATCATATGTTATCAGATAATCTTCGTACACTTGACCTCGGAGTTTCGGACTCCTTGTTATCACCCTGTTATCGTCTATTATCACTTGTTACTACCCAAGGGGTCCAAAACTTGCAATAATCTTCGTACACCTAGGTCGTGTTATCACTGTTATCAACCCGTTATCTCCGTGTTATCATATGTTATCAAATAATCTTCGCACACTCGACCTCAGAGTTTCGGACCCTTGATTTGAACTCATTAGGTCAAATTTAATGAATAACTTAATTCGGTGTAAAATATATTTTTTCCCAGAATGCAATAATATCAAGTAATTTGTTTTCGTGTAATTATTAAGCCGGGTTCACACTAGGCCTGTTTTGGCCAAACCGTTTGGGCAAACGGATTACAAAATACAATTTTCTTGGTTCTTTTAAACGCAAAAAGCAAGATAAATCAAAACAAAATGATTGTTTTATCCCAGACAATGCTTAAGCCGGGTTCACACTAGGCCTGTTTTGGCCAAACCGTTTGGGCAAACGGACTACAAAAATACGATTTTCTTGGTTCTATTAAACGCAGAACGCAAGGTAATAAAAACAAAATGACTGTTTTGTCCCAAACAATGCTTGGGAAAACCACCAGTATGCTCTAAAGTCTTATGATATGTTTTTTTTTTTGCACTTTGTTTGCCCAAATGGTTTGGTCGAAACAGCCCTAGTATGAACCTGGCTTTAGGAAAACCACCAGTATCCTCTGCAAGTCTTGTAGTATGTTTTCTGCAACTCGTTTGCCCAAACGGTTTGGTCGAAACAGCCTTAGTGTGAGCCCGGCTTTAGGAGAACCACCAGTATCCTCTGCAAGTCTTGTAATATGTTTTTTTTTTTGCAATTTGTTTGCCAAACTGTTTGGTCGAAACAGCCCTAGTATGAAACCGGCTTTAGGAAAACCACAGTATGCTCTAAAGTCTTACGCTATGTTTTCTGCAACTCGTTTGCCCAAACTGTTTGGTCGAAACAGGCCTAGTGTGAACCCGGCTTTTGAGCATTGCCTGGGACCAAACAACCATTTTGCTTCTATTACCTTGCGTTTTGCGTTTTACAGAAGCAAGAAAATGGCGTTTTCTGTAGCCCATTTGCCCAAACGGTTTCGCCAAAACAGCCCTAGTGTGAACCCGGCTTTAGGAAAATCACCAGTATGCTCTGAAGTCTTCTGATATGTTTCTTTTCCGCAACTTGTTTGTCCAAACGGTTTGGTCGAAACAGCCCTAGTCTGAACACAGCTTTATTATCAAATGGTTTTACTTATCTTAATCAAAGATTATTTCATTTTCTGATAATTTTTAATAACTTCTTGATGATTTAATGATATGATTTCACACCTACATTAGTCTTATGGCTGTATTAAAAGGAGTATTTTTATTACAATTGATATCATAAACATATATAGCACTACTGCTACTGTTATAACTACCGCTATGTGCTACTACTACTACTTAGTAGTGGTACTACTAATATTACTACTACTATTACTATTACTACCATCACTACGACTACTTCCACCCTGCTACTTTTACTACTACTACTACTGCTACTGTTATAACTACCGCTATCTACTACTACTATTACTAAGTAGTGCTACTACTAATATTACTACTACTATTACTATTACTACCATCCTACGACTACTTCTACCCTGCTACTTTTACTACTACTACTACTGCTACTGTTATAACTACCGCTATCTACTACTACTATTACTAAGTAGTGCTACTACTAATATTACTACTACTATTACTATTACTACCATCCCTACGACTACTTCCACCCTGCTACTTTTACTACTACTACTACTGCTACTGTTATAACTACCGCTATGTACTACTACTACTACTACTAAGTAGTGCTACTACTAATAGTATTACTACTATTACTATTACTACCATCACTACGACTACTTTCACTCTGCTACTTTTACTACTACTACTACTACTTACTATTACTACTAATATTACTACTACTGTTAGTACTACTACCATTACTACGACTACTTCCACTCTGCTACTTTTACTACTATTATTATTATTATTATTATTATTACTACCACTAATACTACTCCTGTCGCTACTGCTTCATCTACTACTACTACCGCTACTATTCCTGCTACTTATATTAATACCGCTACTACTTACCATTACTACTACTACCAATATACTCTACCACAACTACCGCCATCTATACTACTACAACCACCACTACTACTACTACTATTACTATTATTATTATTACTACTACTTCTGCCGCTACTATTACTGCTACTAATATTAATACCGCTACCACTACCACTATACTCTACCACAATTACCGCCATCTATGCTACTACAACCACTACAACCACTACTACTACTACTACTACTACTACTTCCTCTACTGCCTCTACCACTACTACTACCTTAACTAATCCTTCATCATTATTACTGTTATTATTGACTTATTTACTTCTTCACTACTACTTCTATAACAACTACTACAACATACTACTACTTCTACTACTACTACTTCTACTACTACTACAACTACTACTACAACTACTACTTCTATACAACTACTTCTAGACAACTTAAAGTAAGTCTAACTGGGATCAGGGTGTAATTCAGTGTCCTTGGATGTGGCGTAACTTTTTTGGCTGATGGCACAATTGATGGTTTTCTGGTAAAAACTTCAAGTGAAATGATTCCACGTTGGAAAACTGGGCCACAAATTAAAGCTCATTTTCGTTTTTTCACTCCAAGAATCTGCCACGTAACCGTGACAGCTACAACACAGCCCATACTTATAGAAATTATAATCAATTTATTCATTTTTTATGTTATATTTATTATTACAATACTATAATATATATATATATATTATATTATAAAATTATATATTAAAAATTATATTATCATAAATATTATTATTATATTATTATTATTATTATTATTATGTATTACATTATAAAATTATATATTATATATAAAATATTATATATATATACATTTATTATTGTACTACTATATATTATATATATATATTTTAGTAATACTAGTATTTATTATATTATATAACAGTTATATTTGTTATAATAAATTTATTCATTTTTGATATTATATTTATTATTATTCAACTATATATTTTATATCTATATATATCTATATATTTATTATTATTCAACTATATATTATATTATATTACACTTACTTATTATTACAATAAATTTATTCATTTTTTATGTTATATTTATTATTACAATACTATAAAATATATATCTACATTATACCATACTACTATTTACTATATTTATTATTATACTACTATTTATTATAATATATTTGAATAATTTTTCATACAATATATTTTTTAAAAATTGAATTTATATATAATAAAAATAGAATAATTTAATTCCATATTAAAAATATAATTTAATAATTTCTTATAATTATTAAATTTAGACTTTAATTAAAATTTAAGAATTTTTCTAAAGAATTTTTTTTTAAATTAAAGTTTACGCTTGAGGAACTAATGCGACAAACCAAAACTACGTGACGATTTTTCGCACCTTGTTATCACCGTGTTATCACCGTGTTATCATCTTGTCCCATAACCGCAACAATGTCAACAGTTCACGCGGAAAATTAGAATATAAATATAAATATTATATTGATTATTTATATTGTTAAAATATATTTATTATTGTTAATTTATTATTTATTAAAATGTTATTATTAATATTAAATTACTAATTAATTAAATTAAATTATTATATTTGATTGATTTTAAAATTTATTGTTTTATTTTGCCCATCTGTCGGGTAAACGGCGGGAGTAGATGCCATTAGAACGGACTTGCGTCATTTGGACAATTAACGACTCTCTTCACTTTCGTTTGTGTTATCATCATGTTATCAACGTGTTATCAACGTGTTATCAGTGGTTCCTGGGTGTAGTGTGGGCCATATCGGCGTCAAGCGACAGTAGGCCTATGGGAAAGTTTTGTAAAAAAATTGTTAGAAACTTTATCAACATGTTATCATCATGTTATCAACGTGTTATCAGTGGTTACTGGGTGTTGCATCCTATAGGCGTCAAGCGACAGTAGGCCTATGGGAAAGTTTTGTAATAGTTTATTACAAGTGTTATCAACACGTTATCATCATGTTATCAACGTGTTATCATCATGTTATCAGCGTGTTATCAGCGTGTTATCAGTGGTTACTGGGTGTTGTATCCTATAGGCGTCAAGCGACAGTAGGCCTATGGGAAAGTTTTGCAATAATTTCTTAGAAGTGTTATCATCGTGTTATCAAGGTGTTATCAACATGTTATCACCTAACCATATCTTCCCCATGATTCTTGAATGATTCTCAAGATTCTTGTGAATGACACAGTATAAAGCAAGGGGTCCGAAACTTTCCAATAATCTTCGTGCACCTGGGTCATGTTATCACTGTTATCAACCTATTACCCCCACGTTTATCTCCGTGTTATCACGTGTTATCAAATAATCTTCGTGCACTTTTCCTCGGAGTTCCGGACCCCTTCGTATGAGGCTTATTCCAAATGGACCACTGAAGACCAGCCCCTCTACTACGGACACCCGGATAAAATATATGCCTTAACAAATGTGATTTGGAAAAGTGACTAAAAATCACAGAAAAATTCGCGAAACATTTTGGTGTAAAAAGAATTTTCAAATTATTTGAAGCTGATTTAATAACAGTGTCCGCTATAGAGAGGCGTGTTCGGCCATATAATGCTGTGAGGACTAACCCCTCTACTACGGACAGCTGTAGAAATATGTGCCTTAACAAATGTGATTTGGAAAAGTGACTAAAAATCACAGAAAAATTCGCGAAATCTTTTAGTGTAAAAAGAATTTTCAAATTATTCAAACCTGATTTAATAAAAATGTCCGCTATAGAGAGGCGTGTTCGGCCATATAATGCTGTGAGGACTAACCTCTCTACTACGGACAGCTGTAGAAAATATGTGCCTTAATAAATGTGATTTGGAAAAGTGACTAAAAATCACAGAAAAATTCGCGAAGCATTTTGGTATAAAAATAATTTTCAAATTACTTGAGGCTGATTTAATAAGAGTGTCCGCTATAAAGAGGCGTGTTCGGCCGTATAGCGCTGTGAGGACTAACCCCTCTACTACGGACACCCGGATAAAATATATACCTAAACAAATGTGACTTGAAAAAGACTCTAAAAATCACAGAAAAATTCGCTTAATCTTTTGGTGTAAAAATAAATTTTAATTTACTTGAAGCTGATTTAATAAGAGTGTCCGCTATAGAGAGGCGTGTTTGGCCGTATACCGCTGTGAGGATTAACCCCTTTACTACGGACACTCGTATAAAATATAAGCAGGGCAAAATATAACTTAGAAAAGACTCTAAAAAATCACAGAAAAATTTGAGAAACACTTTTATGCAAAGAAAATTTTCAAATTACTTGAAGCTGATTTAATAACAGTGTCCGCTATAGAGATGCTATGCGCTATTAATCTATAGACCTTATTCCAAAAAGGCCGCTGTAGACCATCCCCTGTACTACGGACGCTCGTGTAAAATAACCTTGTCAATGAATCGACTTGAAAATACGTCTAAAAAACGCCAAAAAATCTGGGTAACACTTTGATACCCAAAAAAGTTAAAAATTTTAAAAAACTGATTTAATATAGGTGTCCGCTATAGTGAGGTTCCCGTTTGGAATAGGCCCTATAGACCTTATTCCAAAAAGGCCTGTGTAGACCACCCTCTCTACTACGGACGCTCGTGTAGAATAACCTTGTCAATGAATCGACTTGAAAATATGTCTAAAAATCGCCAAAAAATCTGAGAAACACTTTGATACCCAAAAAAGTTTCAAAATTTTAAAAAACTGATTTAATAGGAGTGTCCGCTATAGTGAGGTGCGCCTTTTGGAATAGGCCCTATACTACTTTTTAGTAATACTACCTTTATTAGTAATATTTATAATTGAGGAATAATAGTAATTTAGTAATATTAGTATAATTTAGTAATTAGTATAATTAACCAATGTATAATTTAGTAGTATATGTATTATTAATTAGTAATTACTAATATTTTTATTAGTAATTTTAGTATTACTAATAAAATACTACTCGTTTTTAGAAAGTTACGTACCTTTTTCCGAGAAAGTCTTTTTCTTGTGTTGTTTTGTGGTTCTTTTTTGAGCTTATTTGATAAAAGCGTTTCGTTTCGTCAGTAAACTTGGCTTTGAAATATCACAAAAAAATTAGAAAATTTCACTTTCGCTTCTTGTCCGCTGTTCATTTGTCCCAAAGGGGGGTCGGAAACTTCCAAGAATCTCTCTGTGTTATCATATGTTATCAGATATATCTTGGTGCACTTTTCAACCGAGTTTCAGACCCCTTTGTCCAGTTGCAAGGGGTGGGAAACTTCCAATAATCTCTCTGTGTTATCATATGTTATCAAATAATCATGGTGTACTTTTCAGTCCGCTTTCCGTTTGTCGGCGCTCTTTAAAAATGTCACCTGAACAAAGGTTTACACGTTCTATATGAAACATAAAACACTTAAAAATTATAATTATTTTTAATATTTCATATTATTAATCAGATTATTATCAAACATAATTAATTCATTAGATTTTAATTCTGATCTTAATTAATCTCTCAAGGACCTATGTGACACAATGAATTATTGTGAACTGAAATTATAAAATATATTATATTATTACGTTATATATTATTATATATTATTAAATTATTAAGTTATATATTATTATATTATTATTTATTATTAAATTACTTTATAGTATATTATTCAATTATTAAATTATATATTATTAAATTATTAAATTATTCAATTATATATTACTAAATTATTAAATTATATTTTATTAAATTGTTAAGTTATATATTATTATATTATTGTATATTATTCAATTATTAAATTGTAGTGAATTATAAATGAATTTAAATGAATTATCCAAGAAAATTCCATAACTTACGGCAAAATCGGAAAAAAATGAAAACGACCTGAAAATGACCTGAAAAAGTACTGAAAAATTAAATATATTATTAAATTCATGAAAAATTAAAATTAAACTGAAAAATAATATATTATCCAATTAAATATTATTAAGTTATTAAATTATATTGAATTATAAATGAAATATTTTTTGTTCTCCAGGAAAATTCCACAACTTGCGGCAAAATGGGTAAAAAAAAATGAAAACGACCTGAAAATGACCTGAAAAAGTACAGAAAAGTTTTCTATTCCAAACAAAAATGTTAAAGCGGTTAAATCTCTCGGACCAAGGGGTTCGAAACTCCGAGGAAAGGTGTACGAAGATTATTAGATAACAGGTTGATAACAGTGATAACACGGGCCTACGTGTACGAAGATTATTAAAAGTTTCAGACCCCCTTGTCTGGAACAAAAGCGATCAGAACGTAATTAACCTAATTTCACTTTCGTTGTTTTCTTGAAAAGAACAAAAATTTTATTTTTGATTTCAGTTCCATTGACTTCAATGGACAATTTGGATTAAAGTCTTGAGACAAATCGTACATCGATGTATTAATTTTCAAGATATACGATGTTATTGTAAAAATTCAAGGGGGGTCCGAAACTCCGAGGAAAAGTGTACGAAGATTATTTGATAAGACGGAGATAAGAGATCGATAACAGTGATAACACGACCTAGGTGTACGAAGATTAGTTGATAACATGGGGGTAACAGACTGATAACAGTGATAACACGGCCTAGGTGTACGAAGATTATTTGATAACACGGAGATAACAGATTGGTAACAGTGAAAACACGGCCTAGGTGTACGAAGATTATTTGATAACACGGAGATAACAGATTGATAAAAGTGATAACACGGCCTTGGCGTACAAAGATTATTTGACAACACGGAGATAACAGATTGATAACAGTGATAACACGACCTAGGTGTACGAAGATTATTTGATAAGACGGAGATAACAGATTGATAACAGTGATAACACGACCTAGGTGTACGAAGATTAGTTGATAACATGGGGGTAACAGATTGATAACAATTATAACACGGCCTAGGTGTACGAAGATTATTTGATAAGACGGAGATAAGAGATTGATAACAGTGATAACATGACCTAGGTGTACGAAAATTATTAGAAGTTTCGGACCCCTTGGTGAAATTGGATTTTTACATTCTAGGCATATAGAGAAACTTACACTGAAGAAATTATTAAAACGTCACAAAATGTAATATATTCAAAGTTATAATAACAAATCAGAATATTGTAATCATAGAGAGTAATAATAATCTTCATACACCTAGGACATGTTATCATAGTTATCAACTCGTTATCTCCATGTTATCTCTGTGTTATCATATGTTATCAGACAATCTTTGTGCACTTTTCAGTCCGCTTTCTGTTTCCAATAATCTAATTCTAATTAGTTCTTAATGTTCTAATAATTGTCACAAATTTGGTAAAAAAAGTAATGCACAAGATAAATCCTCTCTAAAAGAAACAAGGGGTCCGCAACTATCTACGGTACATCTCAGAGTCCTGAATCTCCTAACGTCTTCCCTGAAGTATCTACGGTACATCCCGACTGAAAATTCTCATAGAGTATGTAGAATTTGGAACAGAGACTCAGTGAGATCTACAGTGAGAAACTATAAAAAGTTGTGAGACCTCACTGAGATCTGACTGAGTCTCTGTTCCAAATTCTACATACTCTATGAGAATTTTCAGTCGGGATCTCGGAGTCCCGGATCTCGTAACGTTTTCGCTGAAATATCGACAGGACATCTCGAAGCGGGGCGACAGCAGAGGAGGAAGTGTTGTTGAGGAGGAAGTGTTGTTGAGGAGGAAATGTTGTTGAGGAGGAAGTGTTGTACTGTTTCTGGTTCTTTTCCACAGTCACAATCCGGAATGGGAATATAATTTTGAAACGGGATAGGTATGTATGCTTTCAGGGTGCAGTGGATTGTCAGAAGCTGGATATTGCTGTGCGGGATAGAGGGACGGTGGAGGAGTGACGATGTTAGTGCCGGTAGGTAGTAGTAGTAGTAGTAGTAGTAGTAGGTGGTAGTAGTAGTAGTAGTAGTAGTAGTAGTAGTAGTAGGTAGTAGTAGTAGTAGTAGTAGTAGTAGGTGGTAGTAGTAGTAGCAGTAGTAGGTGGTAGTAGTAGCAGTAGTAGGTAGTAGTAGTAGTAGTAGTAGTAGTAGTAGTAGTAGGTGGTAGTAGTAGCAGTAGTAGGTAGTAGTAGTAGTAGTAGTAGTAGTAGTAGTAGTAGTAGTAGTAGTAGTAGTAGTAGTAGTAGTAGTAGTAGTAGTACTAGTACTAGTACTAGTACTAGTACTAGTAGTAGTAGTAGTAGTAGTAGTAGTAGTAGCAGTAGTAGTAGTAGTAGTAGTAGTAGTAGTAGCAGTAGTAGCAGTAGTAGTAGTAGTAGTAGTAGTAGTAGGTGGTAGTAGTGGTTAGTACGGTAGGGAGGAAACGGCCAGTCGCTTTTCCGGTGCGGCTGGTTTCCCATTCGCAGTTCCAAGTGTAGCACAGCCGATCTCTAATTGTAAACGATTACTATTTCTAATGAATCATAATCAACTTAATTAACATAAAATAACTGAAATGATTTATAGTTATATATATAATTATATTAATAATATAATTAATATACAATATTAATATATTAATCTAATAATATATATTAAGTTATATAACTTATAGTTGTAGAATTTAGTAGCACAAGGGGTCCGAAACTTGTAATAATCTCCCTGCACCTGGGTCATGTTATCGCTGTTATCATATGTTATCAAATAATCTTCGTACACTTTTACCTCGGAGTTCCGGACCCCTTAAAATAACATTTGTTTTGGTTTCCTGGCGTCGTACCAAAATGGCGTATGATACAGAACAACCCCAGTGCTACCACTTTGCAGGGAAATTCCCTCAATAGGGAAAATGGGGAAAAGGAAAGATGGAGGGAAAAGTAAACCTACAAATGTAGCTTTACTTAGTAGCACGGAGGGGGGAAAAAGGCAAATTAATATTTCAAGTGGAGGGGATAAAGGGGGGAAAAGGGGGAAAAAGAGGGAAAAAGGCGAAGCACAGAGCCACCATCGTGCACATAATGTAGCACATAGTGTAGTGAATCTTAATACTCAATTACTTTCTTTGCGTTAATAAGGGGAAAAGGGGGGAAAGGGGAGGGGGACAAGGGAGAAAAAGGGGGAAAGGGGAAAAAGTGGAAGTACAGAGCCACCCGCCTATAGTGTAGTGAATCTTATAGTCAATTGCTTTTGTTTTACATTAATAAGGGGAAAAGGGGAGAAGGGGGGAAAGGGAGGAAGGGAATAATGGGGAAAAGGGGGTAAAGGGGAAAAAGTGGAAGCGCATATAGTGTAGTGGATCTTAATACTCAATTACTTTTGTTTTACATTAATAAGGGAAAAAGGGTAAAGGGGGGGGGGAAGGGAGGAAGGGAAAAAGGGGGAAAAGGGGAAAAAGTGGAAGCGCATATAGTGTAGTGGATCTTAATACTCAATTACTTTTGTTTTGCGTTAATTTTCTTGTTAATGAGTCTGAGCAAATGACGGAGTTTTAGTGCAAGAGAGGAGATGACAAGGGGTCAGAAACTTGCAATAATCTTCGTACACCTAAGTCATGTAATCACTGTTATCAGCCTGTTATCTCTGTGTTATCTCCGTGTTATCGTATGTTATCAGGTAATCCTCGTACACCTAGGACATGTTATCACTGTTATCAGCCTGTTAACTCCATGTTATCTCCGTGTTATCACGTGTTATGAAATAATCTCCGTACACTTTTCCTCGGAGTTTCGGACCCTTGGGAGATCATGCACTTTTGCACGTCTCAATGTTCAAATTGAAAATCACAATCACGACTTGGCCATTGTGGATTATTTTCAAGCGTCAAAACTCAAGGGGTCTGTAACTCCGAGGAAAAGTGTACGGAGATTATTTGATAACACGTGATAACACGGAGATAACATGGAGGTAACAGGCTGATAACAGTGATAATATGACTTAGGTCTACGAAGATTACTGGATTACCTGATAACACGGAGATAACACAGAGATAACAGGCTGATAACAGTGATAACATGACCTAGGTGTACGAAGATTACCTGATAACACAAGATAACACGGAGATAACACAGAGATAACATGCTGATAACAGTGATAACATTGATAACATTGATAACATGACCTAGGCGTACGAAGATTACCTGATAACACGGAGATAACACAGAGATAACAGGCTGATAACAGTGATAACATGATCTAGGTTTACGAAGATTACTGGAAGTTTCGGACCCCTTGTCAAAACTCTTGGGCGTTTTCGTGATTCACGTTTTCGCGCCACGGAGTTTGCAACTCGACAAGGGGTCCGATACTTCGAGGAAAAGTGCACGAAGATTATCTGATAACATTTGATAACACAGGGATAACATGGGGGGTAACAGGTTGCTAACTATGATAACATGTCCTGGGTGTACGAAGATTATTGGAAGTTTCGGACCCCTTGCAACTCGACAAGGGGGTCCGAAACTCCGAGGAACAGTGCACGAAGATCATTTGATAACATATGATAACACAGAGATAACATGGGGGGATAACAGGTTGATAACTATGATAACATGTCCTAGGTGTACGAAGATTATTGCAAGTTTCGGACCCCTTGCAACTCGATTTAACCTTCGTCCGCAGTTTCCAGAACCTGTTGTCAACGTGTTATCATGTGTTATCAACGTGTTATCACCTGGTTAATAATGAATTATCATAATGTTATTAAGTGTTTCACATTGACTATGCTACATGTTCTCTCGAGTGTTATCATCAGGTTATCAATGTGTTATCCACTGTTATCAACTGGTTAACAGCATTACATCGCTTGTTATCACTTATTATCTCTCTTTATCACATCCTATCATCCTGTTATCATCTGTTAACACTCGTTATCATGGGTTATCAACTGTTATCACTAGACTTGTCAACTACTTACCACCATGATCTCTCATTCATCTCCCGTTATCACCTGTTATCACACGTTATCATCTGTTATCACTTGTTATCAACCGTTATCAACTGTTTTCACTAGACTTGTTACTTACCACCATGAGCTCTCATTCATCTCCCGTTATCACATGTTATCATCTGTTATCACTTGTTATCATGGGTTATCAACCGTTATTAACTGTAATCACTAGACCTACCACTACTCAGCACCGTGATTTCTAATTCATCTCCCGTTATCATCTGTTATCACGTGTTATCACCTGTTGTCATGGGTTATCAACCATTATCATCTGTTATCATCTGTTATCATGGGTTATCAACCGGACTGGTCGAACCCATTCATCACGCTGCAGCTCTTCATAAACTTTTATGAGTCATTTCAATTAGTTTCAACCTTCGACAATTTTCAGGGTCCTTTCAACACCCGGACTTGTAATCGAGGGGGTCTGCAACTCTCAGAATTCACTGAATAATTTAATCGAATTTAATTAAAACAATTTTGTATATAATTTAATAAAATAAAAACTCCGAGGAAAAGTGTACAAAGATTATTTGATAACATATGATAACATGGAGATAACAGGTTGATAACAGTGATATCATGAGCTAGGTCTACGAAGATTATTGCAAGTTTCGGACCCCTTGGTAAGAATCGTTGAAAAAAAATATTTCAGAATTATCTCACTTGTTGACAGTTTCCACTTTGGAGGGAAATTCCCTGGAAAAAGGGAAAATGGGGTCTAAAAAGGGAAAAATAAGAGAAGAAGGAAAATGGGGAAATCTAGAAATACACCCTTATATTATAGCACGGAGGGGAAAAAGGGAAAAATAAAGGAAGAGGGGAAAAGGGGAAACTGGAAAGTGGAAACATTTGCTTATTAGTCTTATAATTATTGTGTTATCACATGTTATCACCTCTTGTAACCTGTACGACTACGTTGTTATCACTAGTTATCAACTGTCACACATTGTTTTCATCGTATTATCACCTATGATTAAAGTGTTATCGGTTGTTATCATTGTGTTTACCTGTTGTTCTTGTTCCTGTGTACGAGATTTCGCCATAATTTCACTCGAGGCGACACTGTGACCCAGAAAGAAAAAATTGTTCCCCAAACAGTGTTTCCACTTTGCAGGGAAATTCCCTGAAAAAAGGGAAAATGTGGTCTGGAAAGGGAAAAATAAGTGAAGAGGGAAAGGGGAAAATCTTAATGTACTAGTAGTTTTCTAGTACGGAGGGGACAAAGGGAAAAATAAAGGAAGAGGGAAAAGGGAAAATCGAAATGTAAGGCCCATATTCTAGTACGGAGGGGACAAAGGGAAATATAAGGGAAGAGGGGGAAAAGGGGAAAATCTAAATGTAAGGCCCGTATTTTAGTACGAAGGGGACAAATGGAAAGATAAGGGAAGAGGGAAAAGGGGAAAATTTGAACGTACTAGTATTATTCTACTACGGAGGGGACAAAGGGGAAAATGAGGGAAAAGGGAAAGTCTAAATGTAAGGCCCGTATTCTAGTACGGAGAGGGACAAAGGGAAAGATAGGGAAGGAGGGGGAAAAAGGGGGAAAACGAAAGTGGAAACACTGCCCAAAGGACAGGGATCCGCTTCAGCGAACCCTGTAGACGTGGCTTCAGGCACGTTCCCTCATTTAAATCGCCATGAAAACTAATTACATTAATCCAACTGGTTATCCAATTAATAGTTCAATGGATAGTAATAGTAGTAAACGTTGATAGAATAAAATAATATTGATTATAAATAAGCGGTAATATTAGTAATGATAGAACAAGGGGTCCGAAACTTCCAATAATCTTCGTTACACCTGGATCATGTTATCACTGTTATCTCCGTGTTATCTCCGTGTTATCAAATCATCTTCGTACTCTTTTCCTCGGAGTTTCGGACCCCCTGTGATAGAATAATAATCATAAATATAAACTTGTATAAATTAATAATAATAATAATTTTTGGAGAAATTAATGTAATAAAACTAATAATATACATTTAGTTGAATACATTTATTCTTATTTTAATTGGTTTATTTAATTATTTATTCGTTATTTATTTTTATTATAATTATAATTATAATAATTAGTTATTTTATTAATTATTTATTATATTATTATATTATTATTTATTTAATTTGAAATTTTTTTTAATTAATTAATATGCATTTTCCTTATGATTTATTAATGTCAATTATTGCAATTAGACATTTATTATTATAATATAAATATTCCAAGGGGTCGGAAACTTCTAATAATCTTCGTACACCTAGGCCGTGTTATCATATGTTTTCAAATAATCTTCGTACACTTTTCCTCGGAGTTTCGGACCCCATGCAAATATTTCCCAGGTTTTCCAAACCCTATTAAAGAAAACAGACCGTGGGAAACGGGGACAGACGGCGGATAAGTTGATAACACTGATAACAGGTTGATAACACTTGATAACCAGCTGATAACAAGAAAATAACACTCGTAAGAGTCAATAATTGCAACTAATAATACTTTGATAATATTTATTAGTTGCAATACTTCAAAACACCGATGATAAGACAACGGCAAAGCTTGATAACACTTGATAACATCTGATAACAGTTAATAATTACAATGTATAATTCATTGTTAATATCGGATAACATTTGCAATGCTTAGAACCCCGATGATAAGGCAAATAGCAAAGCAACATAGTGAATACTGATAACACCTGATAACAAGCTGATAACACTGATAACACTCTTAAGATGTTAAAATTTCCTAAAGACAAATCTGCAAAAAATTTTAATATTGATTATTATTATTATTATCATTTATTGTTATATTATTAATTATTATTATTTATTATATTATTATATTATTATTATTTATTATATTTTTTCCCGAGGAGGGACATACCCCTACTGGATTATTTATTATTATTATTTTATTATTATTATTATTATTTATATATTATTATTAATATATTATTATTATTATTTTATTATCACTCGCTTATTTTTTTGCAAAGGTAAATAAACTTTTCGCAATTTTGCACACAAGAATGCACTTCCGGTAATTATGCCCCTTACATTATTTTTAAAAAATGCGAGAAGTGGTAATGACCTTGACTCAAGGTCATTAGCGCAAAAAAAATAGTACCGCAAAAGGTGATAATGTGATAACACGGTGATAACACTAGATCAAGGGGTCCGAAACTCCGAGGAAAAGTGTATGAAGATTATTTGATAACATATGATAACTTGGAGATAACATGGAGATAACGGGTTGATAACAGTGATAACATGACCTAGGTGTACGAAGATTATTGGAAGTTTCGGACCCCTTGCACTAGATAACGGGTTGATAACAAAGTGATAACATGAAGAAATGGTGATAACGTAGTAGTAAGTTCCAAGGCGTCCGAAACTCCGAGGAAAAGTGTAGGAAGATTATTTGATAACATATGATTACACGGAGATTACATGGAGATAACAGGTTGATAACAGTGATAACATGGCCTCGGTGTACGGAGATTATTAGTAGTTTCGAACCCGTTGATAACATGTTGATAACAGAATCATAAGCTTGTCATATGAAAGGATGATAACATGCGATAACAACATTGTTAACACATGATAACACGATTCTACCCGGATCTGACTTGTTCAGGATTTTCCCTGCTTATCATCGGATAATTCGGGGATTTTCCCCGGGCTTTGGAAACATTCAAACGGAACTAAGTGGGCAGATCCATTCAAACACACAAAAAATGAAAATCACCATAGGTCTTTGACCTGTGTTGTTAACCCTTGATAACAGTGGATAAGACTAGAGAGGACTGGATGATAAAAGAAGGGATAAAGAGTGGATAACAACGGATAAAAGCAAGGGGTCCGAAACTTGGAAGAAAAGTGTCCGAAGATTATTTGATAGCATATGATAACACGGAGGTAACATGGAGATAACAGGTTGATAACAGTGATAACACGGCCTAAGGTGTACGAAGATTATTGCAAGTTTCCAACCCCTTGGATAAAAGTGGGTATAGGAGTTGATAATCAGACTTAGCAAATGTTGATAACAGCTGATAACACTTGATAACGCCTTGATAACAGTGATAACACGGCCTAAGGTATACGAAGACTATTGCAAGTTTCCGACCCCTTGGATAAAAGAGGATATAGGAGTTGATAATCAGACTTAGCAAATGTTGATAACAGTTGATAACACTTGGTAACACCTTGATAACACGCGATAACACAATAGTCATTCATAACTCCGACTCGATACATAGTTTGGACTACTTCAAATGGTCCGAAACTCCGAGAAAAGTGTACGAAGATTACTTGATAACACATGATAACACGGAGATAACAGGATGATAACAGTGATAACACGACCTAGGTGTACGAAGATTATTGGAAGTTTCGGACCCCTTGGACACTTTCAGTAGTGACAAACAATAATTAATCAATTTAAGTCTAGATTATTTATCAATTAGTCTTATTAATAATAATTAAGAACGAAGAATTAACAAATTAACAAATTATTAATTAAATTAATTAATTATTTAATTTAATATTTAATTAATAAAATAAATTAATTTAAAAATTTCATTAATTAATATCGTAATTAATTAAACTTGTTCCAAAGTGAAAATAAAAGTTTCTGAAAGTGAAACCAATTCATTTGCATGTTAATTAGAGCGCATATATTATTAAAACTGTCATAATAAAATAATATAATCATGTATAAAGGTATTTATAAAAGGGGTCCGAAACTCCGAGGAAGAGTGTACGATGATTATTTGATAACATATGATAACATGGAGATAACAGGATGATAACAGTGATAACATGACCTAGGTATGCGAAGTTTATTGCAAGTTTCAGACCCCTTGTATTTATAACAATATGAAAAATTATATAATAATCGTAAGAAAATGAAAATACAGTAAAATCAATGCAAAAATCATAATATTAATATAAAACAAGGGGTCCGAAACTTCCAGTAATCTTCGTACATCTAGGTAATGTTATCACTGTTATCAACCGGTTATCTCCGTGTTATCATATGTTATCAAATAATCTTCGTACACTTTTCCTCGGAGTTTCGGACCCCTTGATATAAAAATCGTTTAATTTTGTTTAAATTAATATACTTATATATTAAAGCAACAATAAAGCAAGGGGTGCGAAACTCCGAGGAAAAGTGCACCAAGATTATTTGGTAACATGTGACAACACGGAGATAACAGGTTGATAACAGTGATAACATGGCCTAGGGGTACAAAGATTATTTGAAGTTTCAGACCCCTTGTAAAATATAATGAATTAATGCAAAAAAAATAAAATGTGGATTTAAAATTTGTGTTAGATTTATTTTAAAATAAAAAATAAACTAAATAAAAATAAAATAATTACAATAAATAAATAATTAAATAAGTAAAAATTTTCTGACTTTTCTATATTTGTTCTTATATAATTTTGTGTTAGCCATGGCCTAGGCCTATGTGCTTTAATGAAATTAAAAAATATATTAAAAAAATATAAATATATTTTTTTTAAATGAGAGATGAAATCTAAATTGAAATCGTGAAAATCGAAAATGTTCAAGGTTGGATTTTGCAAGTTTTTCTTTTATTGAACCGGAAGTGACAAATCATAAAAGTTACAGAATAAATCTAATATTATATATTAATCATAATATTAAAATAAAATATGGATTTAAAATTTGTTTTAGATTTAGAGTTTTTTAAATGAGACATAAAATCTAAATTAAAATTAAAGTAAATAAATCGATAAATTAATCACTAAATTATTAAATTAAATTTTAATTAATTCATAATTTAATCTAAAATAAATTAATCTAAATCGAAAATGCCGAAGGTTGGATTTTGCAAGTTTTTCTTTCACTGAACCGGAAGTGACAAATCATAAAAGTTACAGAATAAATCAAGAATATAAAAATCACGAGATTCGAAGATAATAGGAATAATAATCAATGAAAAAATTACAGAAATAATAAGAAAGAATAATATATAATAATATATATAATAATATATAATAAATCGGGAACAGTAGTTTTAGTTTAGTAGCATTGTAGAAATTTTTAAAGTTATATTATATTCCATTGGCAAGTGTACTATGTATTTTTGTGTGCCAATAGGCTGAAAGCCTCCGCCGAGAGTAATAAATAAATAAATAAATAATATATAATATAATAATATATAATATAAAATATGTAATATATAATATATTAATAACAGAAAGATAATAAGAAAGAAAAGAAAAGAATAATAATAATAAGAAATTACAAAAATAAATAAGAAATAAATGAAAATCAAGGGGTCCGAAACACTGAGTATACTGTCAACATCTAGTATCACCTTGTTATCAACTGTTTGGTGGGAATAATAATAATGACAAAATTACAGAAATAATAATTTATGAACGTGAAGGGGTCCGAAACACTGAACATACTGTCGTCATCTGGTATCATCCAGTTGTCAACTGTTACCATCTATGTATCAACTGTTATCACCTTGTTATCAACTGTTTGTGGGAATAATGATTAATAACAAAATTACAGAAATAATAATTTATGAAAATGAAAGGGTCCGAAACACTGCATATACTGTCATCATCTGGTATCATCCAGTTATCAACTGTTATCAAGTGTTATCATCTTGTTAAATAATCCGATATACTGAAGTTGGTAACACTCGACAACTCGAGGAAGCCAAAAAATGGGGGATCCGATACTCCGAGGAAAAGTGTACGAAGATTATTTGATAACATGTGATAACACGGAAATAACATGGAGATAGCAGGTTGATAACATGACCTAGGTGTACGAAGATTATTGTAATTTCGGACCCCTTGATGAAAATATAAAGATCGCAATAATAATAATATGGAGAATAATATTAATAGAATAGACTTGTCTTCAAGGAAGCCTTCCAGCCAATCTCAGGATGAGAAACAGCCCAACCAACACCGAGACAATAACTGATCTCAATAACCGAGTCCGAAGTCCGCGAAGTCATCCTAGGCTCCGATTCCAACAAAGCCGCTGGTCAAGACGGAATTGGCGAAAAATTTTGGAAGTCCTACTGCCTCTACTAAGATACAAACTATAGTAGCAGTCTGTACTTCGGCTACGTTCCAAAGCAGTGGAAACACTCGAAAATAATTATGTTGCCAAAACCGAATAAACCTGATTACAAGTCAGCGTCTTCATTCAGGCTAATGTCTCTCCTCCAAACTATCTCCAAGGGACTGGAAAAGATCATCCAGAAACGGTTAACTCATCTCGCAGAAAACAGAAAACACTGGTACTAAAATCAGCTTGGCTTTCGCCCCAATTCTCCAGCCGAAGATGCCTTAGTCTACCTAACTGAAAACATCCACCGGTCTTTCGACAGAAGAAAAATCCTTACAGCAGTCTCGAATTGACACTGAAAAAGCATTCAACAGTGTAGATCATGCAATGCTGCTCAAACAACTTCGAAGCTCGGAGCGTACCTCCAATCTACATCTCATGGTTAGGAAGCTTCCTAATATCGCGTACGTTTCGGCTGGAAGCATCAGGAGGACGAAGCAGCATTCTAACACTTGCAAGAGGCGTCCCACAAGGAAGTCCACTCTCCCCGACGTTTTTTAACTACTACATTTCTGAAGTAGTACGATTGTTAAATACTCCGCGCTGCACAGTGCTTGCGTTCGCCGACGACATTCTGCTGTTTGTGTCAGGGAGAAGCTGCAAGGCAAGTACCGGCATTCTACAAAGATCTGTGAACAAGCTGGAGACCGCAGCTAAAAAGATCCTACTCAAGATCAATACAACTAAAACCACCGTCACTCATTTCCATCGCAAACAGCAAATCAACAAGGAAGGTATCACACTCGAAGGTATAACAATTCAACCCAGCGATACCCTTCAGTATCTAGGACTCAAGACTGGATCCCAGACTTAACTGGGAGAGGGAGATCGGGCTACGCTGTAGGAAAGCAAACCTTCATCTTACAACTATTCCAACCGCTGCTTTCGAAAGGAAGCAGAACGCAAGCACTAGTTGTACTACGACTACTGCGAGCGAATATAATCCCTATCCTGCTGTACGGTGCTAGCTGCTTCTCCCGAATCTCTATCGCCAATATGAGGGAATTGGACCGTATTCAGAAAAAGATTTTACTACTGGTTAGTAGCAGCTCAAGGTCAGTAAGCCTTCAAAGCCCTATATGTGGAAATGGGTTCTCTGCTGGTGCAGTACCAGATCATGGAAAAAACCACCCGTCACAGAATCAGCCTAGCCTACAAACATACGGATAATCCGGTACGCCAACTGATCATCAACCAGGGCTTACATCTATAGGCACAAACGATACGAGAGCGCCATGTCATCGGCAACTAAGAGAATAATCGCCATTAATCCACATTTTGGTCCTAAAAAAAAAATTCTTACTTCACCGATCCCTTCAGAAGCGCTCATTTTCACGGATGCTTCGAAAAGCAACGGCGATGTAGGCTTGGCATTTTACCACCCTGGAGCGGAATCCACTAAATATTTACACTCCCAGCCCCTTGGTCGAGTTTCCACGGTGAAATTATTGCCATCGCTCTAGCAATCCAATACGCAAGGATAAGGGCTATACAAAGGTGACTATTGCATTAGACTCCCTCTCTGCTATACAGATTCTCACCAACCCGTGGAGACCAACAGATGACGCCACAAACTACAGTTGGAAGAACGTCCAACAACTCAGTAGGAAGATACAAATACACTTACTTTGGGTACCAAGTCATATCGGAATCCGCTGGCAATCAAATGGCAGACAGGCTAGCCAAGGAAGCCAGCTCCTCCACAGTCGAAAAGCCATCCATCCGCCTGGGAATCCCTCGATGCCATCTTAAAACCTCGGTCAGACAGGCATGCTGGAAACTGTGACAGGAAGAAGAGTGGGCCAGTTGGAAAACCGCAAGAAATCTATACAAACTACAACCCACAGCTACAAAATACTGCTTCATCCCCTTAAACCTTCCTGGAAACCTAATAGCCTTTACTATCAACCTACGCAGCAATTTCTATCCCACTCCCGAATATCTTCACACCATAAAGAAACTTCAAGTCACTCCTTTGTCCGCATTGCAAATCCCTCGGAAACTCCACACATATCCTACTGAAATGTCCTCTGACTGTAGACCAACGTCTGACCCTGAGGACCATCCTGAATCGATGCTGGATTGGAAAACTTTCACTGAAACGTTTGCCTTAGCAACCCTCAGGATCCTGAATGCGTTGTTCCCAGCTATTTAGTCACTATTCCGGAACAATTAAAAATCATTAATTCCTTTTTTCTTTCTTTTCATCACTGTTTACTCGTATTGGTGGTGGTAAAGAAACGGAGAATGTAGATTTAGTTTCTTTTACTTTCAATTGGTGGTGGCGAAAAAATCGGGAACAGTACACTGTGGCGAAAAAGACACTTTCACCGGGTAAAACAGTGGTGAAAATTTTTTCACCCCTTGAGTTTGCGATGAAAGTTTTTTTCACCCCTTGAATTTGCGATGAAAGTTTTTTTCACCCCCTGAATTTGCGGTGAAAGGGCCTTTTTCGCCACAGTGTAGTTTTAGTTTAGTAGCATTTCAGAAATTTTAAAAGTTATATTATATTCCATTGGCAAGTGTACTATGTATTTTTGTGTGCCAATAGGCTGGAAGCCTTTGTTGAGAGTAATAAATAAATAAATAATATTAATAAGAATATAATATTTTTAGCGGGTACTAATAAAAAAATAATAGAAAGGTGAGGTAAAGGAGAACAAGCATATAGATTAATGTAAAAAGAAAAAGAAAAAGTTTGTAAATAACCTTGCTCTGGTTTTACCATGCGGAATTGATCCAGTTGATTGGCGCTGGAGCTGGTGTTGTCAAGGTAACGAGAATCGTGCTAAGAATCATGGTGAGATTCTTGATCCAGAATCAGAAAGGACCCGGAAGAATCATAGTAGTAGTAGTGGCAGTACCAATATAATAATAGCAATAGTAACAGTGGTAGTGGTAGTTGTAGTTGTCGTAATAGTAATAGTAAAAGTATAGTAGTGGCTGTAGTAGTACTAATGGTAGTAGTAGTGGTCATAGTAATAGTAAAAGTGTAGTAGTGTTAGTAGTGGCTGTAGTAGTACTAATGGTAGTAGTAGTGGTCATAGTAATAGTAAAAGTATAGTAGTGGTAGTAGTAGTAGTAATTGTAGTGGTAGTATTGGTAGTAGTAGTATATTAGCAGCAGCAGCAGGAGCAGTAGTAGTGGTAGAAGTAGTGGTAGTGGTAGTATTCGCAGAAGTGGCTGTAGTAGTGGTATATTAGCAGCAGCAGCAGCAACAGTAGCAGTAGTAGTAGCGGTAGAAGTAGTGGTGGTAGTAGTAGTAGTAGTTTTAGTGGTAGCAAGTGCTAGTAATAGTAGTGGCAGTAGTGGCTCAAGTAGTAGTAGTAGAAGTAGTAGTAGTAGCAGTACTAATGGTACCGAGTATCGGTTGATTTCTATCAGTATAAATATTCTGTGCAATATAATAGTGACATATTATTATAATATTTAATATTATTATTAATTTACTACAACAATATTATTTAATTAATTTGCAATAGAATTCCTAATTTAATTATTATTTAATTAATTATATTATTTTATATTTTAATATAATAATAATATTATTATCATTAATTATATATTATGACACATGATAATATTACTAATTTATTATACTAATATTATTTAATTAATAATATTACTTTATAATTTAATATATTAATCATAATATTATTATTAATTATAAATTATGCCACAAATTATTATTAATTTACTACAATAATATTGTTTAATTAATTTACAATAAAATTTCTAGTTTAATGATTATTTAACTAATTATATTATTTTATAAATAATAATAATAATAATAATAATATTATTAATTATATATTATGACATATTTTAGTGACACAATATAGTGACTTATTATTACAATTTTTTCAGATTGAAATAATCGTGATATTTGCAAATCCTTGTAGTTACTTATTTCAGGGTATTTTTATTCCAAGTTAAGGACGTCGTAAGGAAAGGCGTTAACTATTTGCATGTCAAATCAGGGTCCGGTAGTTCGTCTCACTATCAAGCATCACCTCGCCCTTGTTATCATCTAGTTATCACCTGTTATCATCTGTTATCACCTGTTATCAACTGTTATCACCTGTTATCATCTGTTGTCACCTGTTATCAACTTGTTATCAACTGTTATCAACTTGTTAACATCTGGTTATCACCTATTATCATCTGTTATCATCTGTTATCGCCTGTTATCATCTAGTTACCATCTAGTTATCATCTGTTATCATCTATTATCACCTGTTATCATCTGTTATCATCTGTTATCATCTGTTATCACCTGTTATCATCTATTATCATCTAGTTACCATCTAGTTATCATCTAGTAATCATCTGTTATCACCTGTTATCAACTTGTTACCATCTGGTTACCATTTAGTAATAATCTATTATCATCTTGTTATCACCTGTTTCATTCTGCTACTCCAATTCTATAACCGACTGTTATCACCCGTGTTATCACTTGTTATCATTGTGTAAGGAAAGTTGCTAACCCCCTTTTTTGTGTGTGAGTCTATTTGCCAAAATTTCTCCAAGGTTAGCAAATGGGAGTAAACGTTTAGCGCAATTACTTAACAAGGACAAGTTGATGTTTCATTCAGTAAGATTCTTATAAGATTCTTGCAAGATTCATGGTTTTTTATACTTTTACTTCGTAATTTCTCAAGATTCTTTAAGATTCTTACTAAATTCTTGAAATTCTTACAAGATTCTTGCAAGATTCTTACAAGATTCATGGATTTTTTTTTCATTTTTACTTCGTAATTTCACAAGATTCTTGTAAGATTCTTACTAAACTCTTGGGATTCTTGCAAGATTCTCACAAGATTCTTACAAGATTCATGGATTTTTTTTTTCATTTTTACTTCGTAATTTCACAAGATTCTTGTAAGATTCTTACTAAACTCTTGGGATTCTTGCAAGATTCTCACAAGATTCTTATAAGATTCTTACTAAATTCTTGGAATTCTTACAAGATTCATGGAATTTTTTTATATTTTTACTTAGTAATTTCACAAGATTCTTGTAAGATTCTTGAGATTCTTACAAGATTCTTGGAATTTTTCTGGTTTTTTCCGTATTCTAACTTTGTAATCTCACGAGATTCTCAAAAGATTCTTGGAATTTTTCTGTTTTTTTCCGTATTTTAACTTTATAATCTCACCAGATTCTTGTAAGATTCTTACAAGATTCTCACGAGATTCTTAAGATTCTTACAAGAATCTCAAAAGATTCTTGGAATTTTTCTGATCTTTCCGTATTCTACTTTGTAATCTCACCAGATTCTTCTAGGATTCTTACAAGATTCTTACAAGATTCTTGGATTTTTTTTCCGTATTCTAACTTGGTAATTTCGCGAGATTCTTGTAAGATTCTTACAATTATTCTACGATTATTCTTACAAGAATCTCAAAAGATTCTTAAGATTCTCGGAAGATTCTTGGAATTTTTCGGATTTTTTCCGTATTCTAACTTTGTAATCTCACGAGATTTTTAAGATTCTTACAAGAATCTCAAAAGATTCTTAGAATTTTTCGGATTTTTTCCGTATTCTAACTTTGTAATTTCACAAGATTCTTGTAAGATTCTTACAATTATTCTACGATTATTCTTACAAGAATCTCAAAAGATTCTTAAGATTCTCGAAAGATTCTTGGAATTTTTCAGATTTTTTCCCGTATTCCAGCCTAATAATCTCACAAGATTCTTGTAAGATTCTTGGGATTCTTCCGATTTCCACTAAAATTGTACAAATCAAAACTACTCAGTACTGACTTAAATAAGCTTATAACAATAATAATTATGGTAATAAATAATGTATAATATTAACTTTATAAGTAAGTTACTTTATAAGTATAAGTCAAGGGGTCCGGAACTTGCAATAATCCTGGTACACCAGGGTCGTGTTATCCGTGTTATCAACCTGTTATCTCCATGTTATTTCCGTGTTATCAGGTGTTATCAAATAATCTTCGTACACTTTTCCTCGGAGTTTCGGACCCCTTGTTATCTCCGTGTTATCTCCGTGTTATCACGTGTTATCAAATAATCTTCGTACACTTTTCCTCGAGTTTCGGACCCCTTGGTATAAGTATAATATAACTTATAAAGTATAATTGAATCTATTAAAGTATGATATTAACCATAAAATACATAGAAATATCAGCAAATTAATTAATTTTAAACTACGTTTTATTTTTAACTTCTAAATTTTATATGATTTTATTCTAATTAAGGGGTGTGAAACTCCGAGGAAAAGTGTACGAAGGTTATTTGATAACATATGATAACATGGAGATAACACGGAGATAACAGGTTGATAACAGTGATAACATGACCTAGGTGTACGAAGATTATTGCAAGTTTCGGACCCCTTGTTTGTAATGTATTTGTTTATTATAGTGACTAAAATATAATATTATTTATTATTTTAATAGAAAATTGTAAAAATTCTAGCGAACTCCAATGGCGGACTCCATAGTCAGACGTCCTTGTTGAGTTTGTTCAGCCAATCAGGAAATAACAAAAATCCAAATTATTTGGAGCAGCCAATCATATCAAGGGTACAACTATTTTTATGAATTAATTTCGAGGCAGTATTATTATTATTATTATTATTATTATGATTATGATTTGCACTACTACTACTACTACTAGTATTACTACTCTACTACTACTATTGCTACTACTAATACTACTATTACTACTACTACTACTAATATTACAACTAAAATTACTATTACTACTACTACTACTGCTACTACTACTACTACTATACTACTACTGCACTACTATTACTACTATTGCTACTACTACTACTATTACTACTATACTACTACTACTGCTACTACTACTATTGCTATTGCTACTGCTACTACTAATATTACTACTACTACTACTACTACTACTATTACTACTACTGCTATTACTACCACTACTACTACTATTATTATTACTACTACTATTACTACTACTATTACTACTACTACTACTACTACTCCTACTATTATTACTACTACTACTACTACTACCACTACTTCAATTATTATTATTATTATTATTGCGTAAAATCAACAATCTAATGAGGTAATATGATCCACACAAGATTTTTATATCGACTCTTACTCTATACACTATTTACATAAATTTTACATTCAGTAGTTGAAATTCTCGATTTTTCAAGGCAAACCTTGGGGTAAATGGGAAAACCTTGGGAAGGATTTGGGGAAACCTTGGGAAACGCTTGTCCAGCTTAACTGACACTGAACTCAATGCAACAGTTTCCATAAATTAATTTCTAAGATTACTAATAACAACAAAATGCCCAAGCGGTCCGGGACTCCGAGGAAAAGTGTACGTGGATTATTTGATAACATATGATAACCAGGAGATAACATGGAGATAACAGGTTGATAACAGGGATAACATGACCTAGGCGTACGAAGGTTATTGCAAGTTTCGGACCCCTTGATAATGACTGTTGCTTTGATTACTTGTTGATAACCGGATGATAACATATATTTTGCCGAAAAATTGTAAGAACTCTATTTTAATTTTTTAATCAAATTCTGATGTAATTAATAACATTTGAGTTTCCTCATATTAAGTTCTTATACTACCCATTTACTTAAGATTTTATACTGCGCCATCTAGCGGCTGACTAGTAAACTACGTTCATGATTTAAGTGACCGTTTAGCAGGGAAATCCCCTGAAATAGGGGAAATTGTTTCAAAAAAGGAAAAATAAGGAAAAAGGGGAAACGAAAACCTAACAGCGCACCCCAAGGTTCGTCCATATAAAGGTTGGCGTCTCAAAAGGGAAAAATAAGGGAAAAGGGGAAACGGAAACCTAACAGCGCACCCCAAAGTTCGTCCATACAAAGGTTGGCGTCTCAAAAGGGAAAAATAAGGAAAAAGGGGAAACGGAAACTTAACAGCGCACCCCAAGGTTGGTCCATATAAAGGTTGGCGTCTCAGAAGGGAAAAATAAGGGAAAAGGGGAAACGGAAACCTAACAGCGCACCCCAAGGTTCGTCCATATAAAGGTTGGCGTCTCAAAAGGGAAAAATAAGGAAAAAGGGGAAACGGAAACCTAACAGCACACCTCAAGGTTGGTCCATATAAAGGTTGGCGTCTCAAAAGGGAAAAATAAGGAAAAAGGGGAAACGGAAACTTAACAGCGCACCCCAAGGTTGGTCCATATAAAGGTTGGCGTCTCAAAAGGGAAAAATAAGGAAAAAGGGGAAACGGAAACCTAAAAGCACACCTCAAGGTTGGTCCATATAAAGGTTGGCTCATGGCAAGAGGCTACACTCAAGGGATACTCGGTTCGAGGAACCGTGACGTCAGTGCTTGACCCGAGTTCACAGCGCGAAGCTATTGTTTCCAGTACCACCCAAACGGGGGGGGGGGGGGGGGAAGGGCCAATCTGCCCCGGGCCCCAGCATTCTAGGGGCCCCTGTCCTAGTGCTACAGTTTATCTTGCTATGTGCTAATGGGGGGCCCCTGTTTGACTATGGGCCCCGGGCCTCGCCAAATCTCTGGGCGGCCCTGATTGTTTCTATGCGTTTTTTGGGAAGTACGGAAGCAAACATTTATATTCCACACTTTGTTTTTTCGAGTTTTACCTTTACATTCAGTTGTTCAGAGTAGTTTACAACTTCAGAAAGTTACATTTGACGTGATTCGAGTTTGAAAACTTTCGTAAACTTCTAAAGTCCGGAATATAAATGTTCTTGTTCCATATGTCCAGTTCCACCATGCCAGACGCCCGTTTCGCAGTTGCAATGTCCAACAACAGCTTAGTCAAATAATTCAAAACGGAACTCATGGCAAACAATTTAACATGTCATGTATCACACACTCCCGATGGATGAAAAGCTGAGGAAAGAATGGGTGCAGAGATGTCACAGAGACAATCACTGCAGACGTTCTCTCCGTGGCCACTAACATCTGAGCTCATCAAACATTCCTATTTCTGAAATACTCCCCGACTGAAAATTCTCATAGAGTATGCAGAATTTGGAACAGAGACTCAGTGGGATCTCAGTGAGATCTCAGAACTTTTTAGAGTTTCTCATTAAGATCTCACTGAATCTCTGTTCCAAATTCTAAATTCTCTATGGGAATTTTCAGTCGGGTCTTCTGGAACTTCCAGTAAACGAACAGAGAGCAAGAGGTAACGATCACCAAGAATGTAAGAATACTTACTGTTATGTTGCGTGATCTACTAAGGTGCAACCACGATGCAATCTTGCTCCTACTTGTTTGTATTCGTAGCAATGCTTAAAAGAACATTTTTGCAGAAGGATTCCCGTCTACGAAGATAAACCTGAAACCTCTTATGTGACGAAGAGCCTAAGCTCACTCACCTTTTAAAAAAACTGAAGAGGACGCACTATATACGTAACTTGATAGGTTCCGCACAAGCTCCGTAGTAAGCATCCAGAACTAGATGGCCGCACTGGACAACTAAATGAAACGGAGCATGGTTACGCGATCCCCTCTGTTCCGGCGAATTAAGTTAACTAAACAGAGTCTATTTAAGTTTGTCATCCTTGTTACGAAATAGCAGTATCCAATTAGTATTTTCACAACTTCTTAGAATTTGAGTTTGTAATTAATCGTCGCAGTGTTCCGTTAATGACTTGCGTTCTGTCCCCCCGACCCCCTAGAGTATAACAGGGTCATAGTTTGTCTGTCATTAAGTAGTAGTCTTCAAGTAGTCGTCTTCAAGCAGTAGTAGCCTGCAGTAATCAGTAATAAACTTTGAATCCAGACAATACGTTTCGAACGCAAAAGTTCAAGCAATTTCTTTAAGCGCTCTAAGTACGAGCTGGTCCTCCATAACATCCTGTTCCTACAATCCGGACCTTCTCAGCACAGTAAGGTTCGACGGAACACCCTCTTCAATCAAACAGCTGTCTTAACGGTGGCTTCATCCAAGCCCCCTGAATACGTATGAGAGGAAGTTACTTCAAAAGTTCAAGAAATTCTCGAGAAAGAACTACGCAGGCACCGTGAGCAAGGAGAAAAAGGTTCTTAACAAACTTGCGAACGTCGTTCCGCGTCGCCATCACTCATCTGCCTGTTGGTGTGATCAAGTACTTCGTTCGTATCTGTACTTTGAGTATGAATAAGACTGGAGAGACCCTTGGCTATCTCTCCTTAACAAACCACCCGGTCCCACCAACTTCTGAAAGAAGCCCTGAGGTGCTACGCTCTGATTAGCCACTGCACAAGAAACAAAATACTGTCGCTTAATGTAAACAGAAAAGCAGACGAAGCCAGAGACAAAGTGAAAACGCGCCTTATGGCCAAATCAAATATTTGTTGCGGACTACGTTCGTCATTTGTTTCTTCTGTTTTAAGCCCCTCCTATAAAGTGGGTGGTTGAGGGAGAAATGCGCGCCTGCTGAGACCGGGTTTGCCGTACTAAGGGCCTCTCTAGTCTTATTCATACTCAAAGTATCTGAACTTTTATCAGACTCTCAAATGATGAAACATCAGTCTTAACTAGAATGATCATGCCGCCGAGGCCATAAGAGAAACAATAGAAAACATGACAGAATTGAAAGGACTCCGAAAAAGCGAAAGATAGTGAGCGGCGACTGAAGACGCAAACTGAAAAATTTAAGACATATAAGACGTAAAAAAAAAAGAAGCTCAGAATGATTTTTTTTTCCTGTAAAACTTGACTAGGACAAGTGACTTCATGCAAGAAAACAATACTAATTATATTAAAGTTATTATAAACTTGAAATAAATCGTTAAATTTAATTATTTCATGACTTTTCCTATGCCTTCTAAGGGCAGGTTGGTCTAGCCAGTGCGTCATCAATTTTTGGGGCGGAGCCTTCTGGGTCCATGAGACAACCTTTATAGTTGTATACCTTGAGCGCACCATTTGGATGGAGGGGAAAACAGGGAAAAAAAGGGAAACCGGAGCCCTCTTTAAAGCAAAAGGAAAAACTTAAAAGTGGAAACACTGGCGCTTACTGTACGCTGCTTGTTGTTTTCAAATCTTCCAAGCCGGGCTATATTCAAACATTTGACACTTTTTATTACTTTAAAAATTATTTCTGTTTAATTTTATAAGCCAATAACTCAGTCATGCCCACTTGGCACCAGATTCAGAGTCAGTTGCGGCATCCCGACAATCCTGTCGTTTTTCTCGATGTCAATGTTGGGACGACGGTACTTCAGACTTAATAAAACATTATAATACTTTATTTTAACAATTAATGCATTCAAAAATTCAATAGGAACTTGGTAGAATCATCATCGAACTGTTTGCTGACGTCGTGCCCAAGACTGCGGAAAATTTCCGGCAGTTCTGTACTGGCGAGTACAAACGCTCGGGCATCCCTACAGGGTTTAAAGGGACGGCGTTTCACCGAGTCATTAAGGACTTTATGATCCAGGGAGGAGATTTTGTCAACGTAAGCATTATTAATGAGTTACATTATTCAGTAAAATTAAAACATTATAAAAACCAAATAACATTATCTAAATTTTTATTGCGTTTTCGCAGGGCGATGGTACAGGTTCGTTAAGCATTTACGGAGAAATGTTTCCCGACGAAAATTTCGAACTGAAACACGATAGACCCGGCCTGATGTCTATGGTAAATAAATGAAATGATTAATTACTAAATATTAATTAACTTGATTAATTTATTATAGGCCAACAGCGGGCGAGATACCAACGGCTGCCAGTTTTTCATAACTTGCGCCAAGTGCGATTTCTTGGACGGGAAGCACGTAGTCTTCGGACGGGTATTGGACGGTTTGCTGGTCGTCCGCAAGATCGAAAATGTCCCCACTGGCCCGAACAACAAGCCGAAAATCCCTGTCGTAATTTCGCAGTGCGGTGAAATGTAACGAGAAAACGATTGATAATACAATTGCACTTTGTTTTTTGTATAAAATAAAACTCTGAAGTAATCTTTATATTTATATATAATATAAATTCAAAATAAAGTTTGTTGATTTTTCACAATTTTATTTAACAAATCTTTTTTTTTTGCACACTAATGTAAATTGCCGAAAATCGAATATTTTCAACTGCGGAGTTTCTTGATCGTCTCGGGTAACGGCTCGATCGCATTCTGAATTTAAAAGAAAACAAGAAAACAGAAAATGTCTAAACTTATAGTTAAATTAATTAATTCAATTAATATGACATACTTTGGTGACTTTCATCCCGACTCCTTCGGGCAAGTTGCGCTGGATGTACTCGAGGAAAGTGTCGCTCGTGGATCCTGTCAGTTTCAGAAACGTCATGTAGCGGAAATAAGTCCGCACTTCGTACTGCACGCGGTGCTTTTTGTAAATGTGAACTGATTTTAGGACTGTTAATCTGTCGTGTCTTGGTTTCGGAGGCGTCCAGCTAAAAAAATTTAGCAATTATAAAAATTAATTTGAAATTATTTATTTATCTACTAAATCTAACTACAAAAAAATCACCGTTAAGGTGCCATTTACAGTGCTATTTAACAGTTGCCTATGTGGCCCTTAGCCCCACAATTTTGAACTACGTTGAAACTACCTAGTTCAAGGTCACCAAAAAGGCACCACAAAAAGGCACCATAGAAGGCTCCTTCATGTTTATATGGATACTCGAGTACTAAAATTTGATTTAATATTTTTCATAGCTTGTTTTAATGCTACGAAAAATAAGAAATTTTTATTTAAATTATACCATTCTCCTATGGAGATTCCCAGATTCTTAGCTGCAGACAAAACGAACCATTCGTAGCTTTTCAGAATTGCGGGTTCTCCGCAACGGACTTCGAGCTGAACGCTTTTGTACAGAGCGTCTGGTTTCGCAGTAGATTCCTGATTAAAAATGGAAAAAAGCATTATAACTTACCTATAAAGTAAAGTATTAAAATTATTTTTACTTGTAATGAATTGGTTTGGGCTGCTGCAGCAACTGATTGTTGTCGAAGCTGTGGGAAAGATTTCGGCACAGCGGCAGCGGGAAAAGCTCTTGTGGCGACTGAATTTCCCTGTATTTTCAATTAGCGTTCAATATAATATATTCATATAATTTGCGATAAAGTATTATTTTTACCAAAATCCGCAGCATTTTCCTTTTATTTAATTCAAATGGAAAATTTATCAAGGATTTCGTCTGCTTGGAACACAACGTGCAGCGCCTCTGGAGGAATGAAACTGAACTAACTTGTAATAAAATTTAACTTTTTAAAATTCGACAAATTTTTACAAAGAATTATTGTGAAATTTATTTATTCATTCATTAACCATTAATATTATATATTTTTTTGTCAATGAACTGAATGCATACATTTTCGAGGGAAGTTCCTTTTTTCAGGGAAAATAAGATTTAAACAGGGAAGAATAAGGGAAGGGGAACAAGGGAAAAACAGAGAACTGGAATTGGAACCCAGCGTTTTCCGCTTTGTAGGGAAAAAAGGGAAAATCAGAGTCTCAAAAGGGGAAAATAAGGGAGAGGAAAAAAGGGAAACCAGCTTTTCCATATGGGGAAAGAGGGAAGTGAATTTTCCAAGCGAAGGGGAAAAAAGGGAAAAGACGACCCTCTTTAGAGCAAATCGGAAAACAGAAATGGAAATACTGATGGAATGCACTGGCTTGCTTGCTCGCCTACATTCCTACTTAGTGTTTCTTAAATAGGAATTTTGATAAAATGTAATTATATTGTAACGTTCAAGAGATAAAAGCATTACAGAATGTTTCTTTCTACCAGAAAATATTTGATTTTCAAACGTATTTTTTGCTATGTAGGTGAACTTCACCCAGTGAACCAAACCCTCTCGTCTGGGTACAACAGAAGAAGTAAATAAAATTATTTGTGTTCATTTACAATACTTGATAACTATTATGCTGACTTTCTATGGCTAACCATTCATAATTTTACTAGAAGGCCTCTTCGCATCTCGCGTCAATGTCGTGAAAACGTAAGGCGTGCGAACTTCAAGCCAACGTCACGAAACACGGACTGATGCTGCGTGCCGCAAGACGTTGTCAAGAACAGTGAGGTAAATTCTTGATTAAGTTAAATAAAAGAGAGATGATTTAAATACGTTTATTGATAACAACGAACACGTCTGGACATGATACTTGAGTTCGTTTTTATTTAGCAATCGTTAATCGATTGCGTACAAATAACAGTTGCGTGACGTCTCATCAAGAACGATATTTCATTTAATGATGTATACGTAAAAATAGCAAAGAGCTGCTCCCGGAAAGGTTGAGCTACTCGATGACAGTCTGCTGATAAGATCTGAATATTTTAACGTCAATCATTAATTTAGGATAATAAAAGTTTTCTATGCCTTAACGTTGTTTTCTTTTTCTCGTTTCAGGTCGAAGACTCGAGCGAAACGTACTCGGAAAAGCGAACCAGAACGAACGTGAACGTTGAGTGAAAACTTGGCAAAGTCCGCAAAACGTGTTCATCGTAGAACTACGACAATACATCATCTTCTAATACAGAAACGAAGATTTATATTACGTCATTATAATTTTCATCTGTGGTGAACAGTCGAAAGTTCATATCGTTCCGAGTCGTCGAGTATCAGAGTTCTCTGTGTTGTAGAGCAATAGTAGCCACCTCGGTTCTAAATAACTTCGTCTTGATGGTTGTATATCAAGTTCATTTATGAAAATGTGATAGAGTATGTAGATTCCAATCGCTATTTTCTTCATCAAACCTGCCATTTGTTTAGCAGAAACTGTTACTTTTCTTGTAGTTATTGTGGCTAGTAGCATTTTGTAGCCATTTTGAGTTCTTAGGTTTTGTATACAACAGTTCAGTTCTCCAACACGTTGTTTTGAGTATTTAACGATACCGCTACTCAGCGGGAAATTTTTTAACTACAGAGCGCCAATTTTAAATCGCCGTAAGTTTATTACAAAACGCACTCAATAATAAAAATAACACTATAACATTATTACAATTTGTGCGGGTTGCATATTGAATAAAAGGCGTTTTCATATCACTAATACAATTCACTGGGCAAGATTACCTGCACGCGTAATGAGTTATATAATTCAGTTATATTAGAATATTTCATATTTACGAGAGAAATAATCTAGGAATGTTTAGCGTGGAACCTTCCTCGTGAACTAGACTTCATTACAACATACGGCAGAATGGCGATAACGCTGTAAGGCAGAGCTGTGTTCAGCGCAAATTCAGATGTATAGAAGACTGCTTCGTTTTGCTTGGGAATGATTACGTGAAGATATTCCGCAGCTTTTCCTATAGTGAGACTCAAAAGAGCCATACCGAAGATCATGCTGAACCCAAATCGTTTGCGATCAGTGCAACGGAAGTATCTGGAAAGTTTAAGTCAAACTTTAATACGACTGTTCCGACAAAATAAACTTAGAAATTTATAGTTACTTTGAAGTGAGTCCAAGACCGAGTCCAAGTCCGGCTCCGCTGTAGCGAACCAGCGAGTAGAACGGTGTGGTATCGACGTGGATGTACTCACTCTTGATACACCACTTGACGGCTCGGCGAATGGACCAGGACGGATCGCTACCCGAGAGCAGTAGAAGCCAGTACGTGGCTGTGGCGCTACCCAGGATCGTGAGAGCTACTGCGAGCCAGTGACGTCTGCTCAACCGCAGCCACCGCGAAGATCCGTACACCGTTTTGGCGACAGTGATACCGAGGACGAGTCCTAGAAAACACTGGTGAGGGAAATGTGCCGCCAGGTACAGTCGGGACATGATGATTAGTGCTTGGAAGACTGTGTAGGCTACCCACAAAAGATGAGATACGATTCTCTTCTGAATGTCACTAAACCATTTATAATAGAATTAGTATAGCGAATCTAGATTTTTTTGAAAATGCGCAGTACCTTAATCGTTGAGAAGGATTTACTAGCCTCTCTATGGTGCTGTGAACCAGGACGTACCAAACTGCTGACATGGCCATCGAGTGACCTGACGGGGTACCTGGTCCTGTTTCGCAAGTAGCAGGAGTCTGCATGAGATCAGGTAGAACCATGGTAGAATTCATGTACTCTGCTTCGTGGATCCACCAATATGGCCGCTCGCCTTTCATGATCCTAATCAAAGTAACAAAATTGCAATGCTGCAGATTTGAAGAGTAAGTTGTAAAATACCATTTCAGGACTTGGTTGGACCACTCGACTACAACGACTGTCCCCAAAAGTTTTGCTCCCAGGGCCCAGTGTAGAGAAAAAAGTAGCGGGAAGTAAATCGTGAAGACGTATTTAGGGTCCCCGACTTTGGAAACACCGATGAAGAAGCTTTCGCTATCAGGAAACCTGCGTGACAGAGAAATTTAGAGTTAGTAAACCACACTTCAACAAAATGTCAAGGATGTAATAGTTACATTGACTGCAAGGAGCTGATGGCACTAACACCGTACTGGTACAGAACAGTCGATACTGCGGAATGTGCGTCCATGTTGAAGTTCTCGAGGTTTGGACTTGTGGAACATTTGCTGCTGCTGCTGCTGGAATGATTGCATGGGTGCCGTGGTTTCAGTCCTTTTATACTCGACTGGGCAACAGACTTTTGATCGGGGTCAACCCCCAGAGTTTGTTTACAATTTTGTGACGAGAATAGCCACGCCTTCCGACTACGCTTGTTGTTTACGAAACAAGCTTTCCTGTTTTTTGTCCTCTATTCTTTTACAAACAAAATTTAAGAAAAAAGCTCTTACAGCATTGAGAAACCTAAGATGTCCACAAGGCCAATGCGTGACAGCTTTATTTATGTTTCTGTCTAAAATTATCCTGACAATAACCATCAGCAGATTTACAAATTGTACGCACACATATTTTGTATTCTGTTTTCTATACATTTATCATTAAAATAGTACAGAATTTTATTAGTAGTGTTAAAATTGTGTGGGCGTTGGAAAGGTTGTAGAACACCTGCGAATTTTTGGCGCCAATTTCAAATTTTGGCGGTTTGTTCACGTGCTCGTCAGATGCGCGTGGACTTCGTATCTGCCCTGTTGTTTTCGGTCTTGCCGCTTCAGGGACTTTATTTTTGTTGTATTCTGGATTCTTTTTTTTTCCGGTTTTACGCTGTTTTAGGGGGTCAGAGAAACTGGTGTTGTAGCTTTTTATGGATTTGTTTACGTCTAAAATGTCTTGGGGGCCTTGCGAGTTTTCTAACTTGTTTACCAACTCCGAGAAATGTTTTTTCTCTCTATCTCTCTCTCTTCAAGAAGATGTAAGATGAATGAGTACGCTTGTTGCCATGACAACTACTAGTTCAGTCATAGCTACTCTATATACTAGTAGTACTTAGATACTAGGATAAGCAAAAGTACTTGATATATTACTTACTAGTACTGTTTCAGTCATAGCTACCCAGTATACTAACAGAATTTAGATACTAGGATAAGCAAAAGTACTCGATGTATTACTTAGTAGTACTGTTTCAGTCATAGCTACTCTATATACTAACAGAATTTAGATACTAGGATAAGCAAAAGTACTTGATATATCACTTACTAGTACTGTTTCAGTCATAGCTACTCTATATACTAACAGAATTTAGATACTAGGGTAAGCAAAAGTACTTGATATATCACTTACTAGTACTGTTTCAGTCATAGCTACTCTATATACTAACAGAATTTAGATACTAGGATAAGCAAAAGTACTTGATGTATTACTTACTAGTACTGTTTCAGTCATAGCTACTCTATATACTAACAGAATTTAGATACTAGGATAAGCAAAAGTACTTGATATATTACTGTACTGGTATTGTATTACTGGTATTGTATTACTGTATTGTAGTACTGGTTCAGTCATCGCTACTCTATATACTAACAGAATTTAGATACTAGGATAAGCAAAAGTACTTGATATATTACTTAGTAGTACTGTTTCAGTCATAGCTACTCTATATACTAGTAGCGTTGAGATACTAGGATAAGCAAAAGTACTTGATGTATTACTTAGTAGTACTGTTTCAGTCACAGCTACTCTATATACTAGTAGTGTTTAGATACTAGGATAAGCAAAATGTCCCCATTTCGTAATACGATAAGGAGAAAATCAATTAACAAAACTGACTTAGCGATAATGATAATGTATTATAAAAGCCTATACAAACAAGATAAAAATAATCACAAACTACTATAGTAAGTTCAGTAGTCTTTTCAGCAAACAGCGTCAAAGTCCATGGGGCAACCCCGGTTCACGTGATTACTGAATGCTATACATTTTCGTAATCCTCTTTGTCAACACTATACATTTAAAAATAACTTAATAGTTATTTATAATTATTCAGGTTATTCGGGGAAAGTCTTTTTTTAAACTATCGATTTTATGTTGAATTATTGATAAAGTTTAAAACCTGCGTGGTTTTTTAAATGCTTTTATTGTTTAAACTATACGTTTATTCAACAGTTTGGTCTCGTAATACAAGATAACATGTTGATAATATGATTTTAAATAATAGTTATTAAGCGTTGATAACATAATTTTAATACGTTGTTATACCATAAAAACAGCGTATAAGCCCAACAGAAAATTAAGGATAGTTTCAGGACCCTGACAATTGAATGCCTGAATAATACATGTTCAGGGTATACTTAACAACGTCCTGAAAATGCTTTTCAGGATACTTTATGGTGCCCTCAATAATCAAGATTCACAATTCTCAACACAATATTTTTCACTCATCCACGATCGGTCGTGGTTCAGGATATTCAGGATATGTTCGGGATATCGTTCGGGATATCGTTCAGGATGTTCATGGATGTGTTCAGGATCCTTAATTTTCCGCTGGGAGCCTTTAACACCGGATATGGTATTCTGATACTTTAGAATACGAAAGTGGTTGGTAACATATGATGACAGGTTATAACACACTGATAACATGGTTGATAATCCGATGACCGCATAATCGGATCAGTTTTCTTGTTTGTGAGAGACGTAGACAAGTTGTTGACTGTGCATTTAGTGCTTTATTTATATAATTATACATGCAATAATATATTATTATTAATATTATTAATATTAATATTATTATTATTATTATTTAATTGCTCGTTTATTTAGTAATCATCAGTCAAAATTCATTCGTTTCGAACTTACTAACTATAACTAATGTTATAATTTTACAAATTCATTCACTTCCTCACTCATTCATTCACTCACTCACTCACTCACTCACACACTTGTTCATTCATTCACTTACTCAGTCACTCATCCATTCACTCATTCATTTCACACACTCGTTCATTCATCCATTCACTCATTTACACTGTCACTCATTCAATCACTCATCCATTCACTCACTCACTCATCCATTCAGTCATTCACTCTGTACTCACTCACACACTCGCCCAGTCACTCATTCATTCACTCACTAGTCCATTCACCCACTTACTCATTCACTCATTCGGTCACTCACTCACACACTCATCCATTCACTCATTCGTTCACACACTCATCCATTCACCCACTCACTCATTCACTTATTTAGTTTTATTCCCATAATATTTATTGTAGTTATTAACTCATGTGTCTATCAGGTTATTTACTATTTTTGCATAATTTTTAAAAAAATATTTTTTCGTTGTTGTTCTTTGGGGGGGACGGGGGGGTAGGTAAGGCAATGATCACGCAACCTTGGCGTGATGACCCACACACAGAGCAGCGGACACACCTCCGGTACGGTTACGTAAAAAAAACCGCCAGCGCTTTTCGTTTGGACGTAAACAAGTTTGTTTTCGATTTTCGTTTATTTATTTTGTGCGTTGAAAAGTTTTTATAATGAGAAAGAAAATTACAGTTGTTTTTAATACGTTTGTAATCAAATAAAATAATTTTAAAGTTGTAGAAGGAAAAAAATATTATTTTCGAGTCAATTAGAGAACTTAGGTAACATGCAAAGAAATCCTGTAATAGTTAGTACAGGTGGTAGTCGTGGTGGTAGTAGTAGTGATGGTAGTAGTGGTAGTGGTGGTAGTAGTAGTAGTGGTAGTAGTAGTAGTATACTAATGGTGGTGGTCCTCGTAATAATTGTAGTAGTAGTGGTGGTGGTGGTGGTGGTATTAGTAGTAGTGGTAGTAGTAGTAATAATACTGGTAGAAGTAGTAGCAGTAGTATAGTAATGGTGGTGGTCCTCGTAATAGTTGTAGTAGTAGTGGTGGTGGTAGTATTAGTAGTAGTAGGAATAGTAGTAGTGGTAGTGGTAGTTGTTGTTGTTGTTGTAGGAGTAGGAATAGTAGTAGGAGCGGCAGTAGTAGTAGTGACACTAATAGCAGTAATAGTAGAAGTAGTAGTAGTGGTAGTGCTGGTGGTGGTAGTAGTTGTAATATTAGTAGAAGGGGCGACAATTGTAGTAGTAGTAGTAGTAGTCATAATAAATTACATCGCAAACCGCGATTAAGTAATACTGACAAAATTTCTTGGTTCATGGAAGATAAGATTATCAGTTGTTGACTCTGGTTGCAGCCAATTGCTAGCAATGTTGTTGTAGTTGTTTATGTTCTATAGTTGTAGCTTTTGAAGTTGTTGTCATGGGTAGTCTGTTGAGATTGTAGATTTGAATGAAGGTTGTGACTAGTCGCGACGGTAGTCCTTGTAGTAGTAGTGTTGATGTTGTTGCAGTAGTAGTAGCAGCATTGTTATTGCCATTGTTGTAGCTGTTATTGTCAAAGTATATATGTTGAGATCACTGGGTTCTATGAAGGTTGTCACCCGTTGCGAGGAAGTCCTTCTATAGCGGCACTGTTGTTGCTACTGTAGTAGTTGTTGTAGCAGCGTTGTTGCAGTTGTTGTTGTCGGTTTATCTGTTCAGTGCATACAGTTGTATGAAGATTGGCCGCTGTGACGGGAGTCCTCGTTGTAGCATTGTTGTTACTGTTGTAGTTGCTGTTGTAGTAGCGTTGGTTAGAGCTTATAGCTGTAATCGTAGCTGTTGTTGTCGGTTTATCAGTTCAGTGGATTCAGTTGTATGGAGACTGACCGCTGTGACGAGAGTCTTTCTTGTAGTAGTGTTGTTACCGTTGTAGTAGTATGTTGTAGCAGCCTTATTATTGTTGTAACTGTAGCTGTCGTTGTTACGGTATGTTCTTTAATCATTAAGCTGTACGAAGGCTGTCGCCCGTTCTGACTGAGCTCCTGTTGTAGCACTGTTGTAGCTGTTGTCGCGTATGTCTCCTGACGTGAGTCAGCAGATTCGACGACTGACTGAACGATTTGTTGCACAAATGGCAACGGTGTGGTTTTTCCCCTACAACATACAGAATTATTCACATACGTCTAAAATTTATACACTTTATTCTAGTATTATATCTTAGTTTAATGAGTATAATAAACACGAACAAATATAAAAAATATTAATAATAGATCAATAATATAAATATATAAAATATAATAATATAATAATAATAATAATAATAGTAATATAATATAATAAATATAAATAAATATAATAATAATAATGATAATAATAGTAATAATAATAATAATAGAATAAAATAAATATAAATAAATATAATAATAATATAAATAATAAATAACAATAATAATAAATCATGAAAATTATAAATAATAATGATATAGAGAATTACAGAAAAATTTAAAAGGACCTGTATGTACTAGAAAGTGTTTTTTCAAGTCCGACTTTTGGTAGAATCGCTTGCCGCACAGGTTGCAGGCGTACGGCCGGAAGCCTGTGTGAATCAGGCGGTGCGTGGACAGGGTCGACGATCTGCGGAACCCTTACCACACATCAGACACTACAACATTCAACGATACAATATATTTCATTAATAAATTAACTTCAACCCTACGGAAATAATCCTTACATTTTAATTTTTAGTTTATTAGGTATTAAATTTATCTACCGTCAGTGACTTATTTCTTGTGTTTTCAGGTACAATTTGTTCTCGACAAGTTCCCCCGACGGGTATCGGGGCTCGTTTCCCGCAGTCTTCGGGAACGCGAAGCGGAGTCTCGGACAAGTCGTTCCGCTGTGGAGATTTTTCAGGTATTGCCTGAACTGGTAAATTTCCCAGTGCTGATTTTTGAAGTGATCTTCGAAGTGGTTGAATTCAACTGTTCGCCAACCACAGAAGAAGCAATTGTAACTCGGTTTGGGTCTGACTAGCATTATTGTTTCACTGGTGAAGATATTACAGATTACAAGGCAGTTTATATACAGGATCTCTGGAACAATTCCCTGGACAATCTTCTCCATGACGTTTTCAATTACTGCTCAAACGGAGGATTACTTACTACTACTGAATTCATAGAGTAATCAAACTTAACGTCAAGACTTGTACAACGGACCAGCAGGTAAGTTTTATTCAAGGATTATCTTACTCATGTGTTATTAATGTGCTGTATTCATTTTAAAAACAGATGATTTTGATTTTAAAATATACTCATCTTATGCTTTTATTGAACCAGTATAAGAGCTTAACTTACTTTCTCGCTAAAATTAACATTTTAATTAATACAGAATCAGTTGACGCCTGGTTTACTAAAATTAGAGTAAGATTATACTGGTAATATAACATTAGTTCATGAAGCTACCGCTAGATGGCGCAAGGTGCTTGCGTTATTGTATTACGTAACATAGTTAGTATACTCACTCCTAGATGGCGCTGGGGTCTTCTGTTCACACGTGACTGGAAACAGCTCCGTGATTCACCGCCAGGAAACGTGGCGTGCCTTACATATAAATTTAGTTTGTAAATTCACCGCTAGATGGCGATCAACATGGCGGCCTACTAATAAATATTTATAAGAATCATTTAAAATAGTTATGAATACTACTCCTAGATGGCATTTACTTGATACAGTTTGAAGATTCAAACCGCCAGGTAACGCAGCATGCTTCACACATGATTCCTTCACTTAGTTTAAAAGTTTACCGCTAGATGGCGTATTGAATGCAGACATAAACCATATCAAAATGGCGGCCTTCCAATAAACAACTTTTGGCAAGTGTCCCAGTCACAAAACGAAATAACAAGAATGATTTTATGGCTTTTCCAATAATCGCATTACCGAAAGAGCCATTGGTGCTAGAGAAGTAAAACGTTCTGTAGGGCCATTAAATAATTTTACAAGGCCGGACTCGAGTAGGATTTGAAACTTGCTGTCAACAACATCAACAAGTTGTAAAAGCCAGAAAATGATCCAGTTAACTTCTAGGGTAAGTATTCCACTTGTTGCATTGGGCCCATTAAAAAAAGACATGTTAATATGTTGGGTATCAGATATTATAAAATATTACAGAGGAAAATTTTGTGCCAGAAATGTGTAGGTCAAAAGTATAGAAGATACAGGTCTAAGGAAAGCATTAGGATAGCATTTACCTGGGAATCGATGACTGCCATAAAGCCTGGACCATTCTGATGCTTTACATTAGCTGTTTTTTCTTACCTTTACCTTTAACAACGTGTCGTAAAGTTTTTGCCATAAATTTTCCACCCACCATTAAGGACTCTGCCTTTTTGAACCTGTGGAGCGAAAAAACTTTTTTGCCCGGATCAAAAACAACGATATACATCGCCCAGATTATGAATGCATTAGTCATTCACCATAAAATCAATTAAAAAATAACACGAAAATTACAAAATTGAATTTAAATATGCATTGAATTAATTCACAAATAAATCATAAAATATAATATAGATTTTAGGAATTAATTTTTGGCGCGTTAGATTTTTTGACCGCTAGATGGCGCTGGTAGCTTTTTTTCTTTAAATGGCGGGAAGAGCTGACTGGGGTGGGGATTTTTGAGTAGGTTCAGTGTTTCCACTTTTCTATTTTCCCTTTTCTCCCTCTCTTCCCTTATGTTTCCCCTTTTTGCCCAGTCTGTGCTAGAATATACAATGTCTAAGGTTTCCCTCTTTACCCCTCTTCTCTTCTACTTCCCTTTTTCAGACCCCCCATTTCTCCCCTTTTTCAGGGAATTTCCCTGCGATAGTGGAAACACTGAATAGGTTATACTGTTGTGAAAAGTATGAGAGGCTCATAAAAAGATAAAAGCCTCGGCTGTTATAAAGACCTCCCTCTTCTCGTATGCCCATATAAAAAGTATAGCCGCGCTTTCTGTTACAAAACACTTAGACTTTCATAATTGCCAACCCGGGGTCCGAAACTCCGAGGAGAAGTGTACGAAGATTATTTGATAACACGTGATAACACTGAGATAACATGGAGATAACATGACCTAGGTGTACGAAGATTATTCCAAGTTTTGGACCACTTGATAATTGCCAACCCAGGGTCCGAAACTCCGAGGAGAAGTGTACGAAGATTATTTGATAACACGTGATGACACTGATATAACATGGAGATAACATGACCTAGGTGTACGAAGATTATTGGAAGTTTCGGACCCCTTGATAATTGCCAACCCGGGGTCCGAAACTCCGAGGAGGAGTGTACGAGGATTATTTGATAACACGTGATAACACGTGATAACACTGAGATAACATGACCTAGGTGTACGAAGATTATTGGAAGTTTCGGACCCCTTTGTAATTGCCAACCCGGGGTCCGAAACTCCGAGGAGAAGTGTACGAGGATTATTTGATAACACGCGATAACACTGAGGTAACATGGAGATAACATGACCTAGGTGTACGAAGATTATTGGAAGTTTCGGACCCCTTTGTAATTGCCAACCCAGGGTCCGAAACTCCGAGGAGGAGTGTGCGAGGATTATTTGATAACATGTGATAACACTGAGATAATATGGAGATAACAGGTTGGTAACAGTGATAACATGACCTAGGTGTACGAAGATTATTGGAAGTTTCGGACCCCTTGATAATTTGCCAATCCGGGGGTCCGCTGCACAAGTCTCATAAATGCGGAGATATTAGAGATAACATGATGATAACATCTTATCTGTTATAGGAAGATAAGATATATATTATAATTAATTATAAATAATAATAATAATATTAATAATAATAATTGGGAATGCTATGAACCGTGCCCGTTGGAAAAGTCCTACGGTTGAGTACTGAATGAATAGATAGCTGAACACTAGCTGAACTGACTTTAGTTCCTAAAAGTGAACCCTCTGAATAAGGGGATGAATACTGCATGACTTAGTTCTCGAAAAATTCAATAGGAACCGTGTGAAATTGGACTAATTTCACACTATCATCTAGCTGAATCCTTGGTGATCATGCACCATTCAGAGGGTCATTCTGACGTTTGACTAGACCATGGACTAATTTCACACTATCATCTAGCTGAATCCTCGGTGATCATGCACCATTCAGAGGGTCATTCTTACGTTTGACTAGACCGTGGACTAATTTCACACTATCATCTAGCTGAATCCTCAGTGATCATGCACCATTCAGAGGGTCATTCTGACGTTTGACTAGCCCCGTGTTTTATTCTGCTGGGCTATTTGGATTTGGATTTGGATTACTTAAGTTCAGCCGGATGATATTCAAGTGTATCAAGTGTTAGTAAGTAGTAAGTAGTAAGAGTAAGTAGTTCGGAAGTAGTGGAGAAGAGTTATGGAAGTGGTTTAGGGTAGTCGCGTCAGGCGCCAAGACGTTTAGCCTTCCAAAGATGGCGGCGGTGCTTTTTTTCGGTGCCATTTTTCCGGTAAGTTTTAAGTAGTGGGCTACTGAAGAAAACATGTGTGCGACATGATGTTAGTATTCCATTAGTCTCAGCCACTGGGTAAATATCCATAAATTCTCTGCGGGCAGCTGTTGATTTGCTTCTTCGTACACCGCGCCTGAAAAAAAGAAGAAGAACAAGATGTAACTTCCGTTGGTAAAAAGGGTTGGCAACCCTGCAGTGTTATCACCGTGTTATCAGTCCTGTTATCAGAAGATACCAAATGGCGGGAAAATTGTTTGAATTTGGCGCCAGAATTTTTTAAAATGTATTCTAGGTTAAGATGAGAATAAAATGTTGAAGAAGATGTAACTTCCGTTGGTAAAAAAGGGTTGGCAACCCTGTTGTGTTATCACCGTGTTATCAGTCTGTTATCAGAAGATACCAAATGGCGGGAAAATTGTTTGAATTTGGCGCCAGAATTTTTTTAAATGTATTCTAGGTTAAGATGAGAATAAAATGTTGAAGAAGATGTAACTTCCGTTGGTAAAAAAGGGTTGGCAACCCTGTTGTGTTATCACCGTGTTATCAGTCCTGTTATCAGAAGATACCAAATGGCGGGAAAGTTGTTTCAAAAATCGACTATTTGAATTTGGCGCCGTTTCCTTTTTTCCACTTGGATATTTGGATCATTTAAACTTGGCGCCAAAATTTCTTTTAAAAATAAAATTTATTCTAGTTTAAGATAAGAATAAAATGTTGAAGAAGATGTAACTTCCGTTGGTAAAAAAGGGTTGGCAACCCTGTTGTGTTATCACCGTGTTATCAGTCCTGTTATCAGAAGATACCAAATGGCGAGAAAATTATTTGACAAGGGGTCCGAAACTCCGAAGGAAAGTGTACGAAGATTATTTGATAACACGTGATAACACTGGAGATAACATCGAGATAACAGGTTGATAACAGTGATAACACGACCTAGGTGTACGAAGACTATTGCAAGTTTCGGACCCATTGTTGTTTGAAAAGTTGATTGTTTGAATTTGGCGCGGTTTCCTTTTTTCCACTTGGATACTTGGATCATTTAAAGTTGGCGCCAAAATTTTTTTCAAAAAATAAAATTTATTCTAGTTTAAGATGAGAGTTAATTGTTGAAGAAGAAGATGTGTAATTTACGTTTCTCTTTGATTATGTGTATCGGAAAAGGGGTTTGCAACTGTGTTATGGTATCACTATGTTACCAGTAGTATGTTTTAGGTAGTTGAGTGTTAGTATGTATAGTATCCCAGCGGAAAATTAAGGATGTCGGCTACATCCTGAACGATATCCATAACATATCCTGAATATCCTGAACCACGCCCGATCGCGGATGAGTAAAAAAAAAATAGTGTTCAGAATTGTGAATCTTGATTATTGAGGGCACCATTAAGTATCCTGAAAAGCGTTTTTTCAGGACGCTGTTGAGTGTACCCTGAACATGTATTATTCAGGCATTCCAATGTCAGGGTCCTGAACACCCTGGAAGTGGGCCAATTTCAATGCACTCAAGAGTCCTGATTGGCATCCAGAAAATGTCCTTTTCTGGATATTTTCAGGGTCCTAAAACTATCCTTAATTTACTGCTGGGATGTGTCAGTAGTATGTAGTATGTTATCAGTTTCCATACTTTCGTTTTTCCCTTTTTTCCTCTCTTCCCTTATCCTTCCCCTTTGCCCCTCCGTACTAGAATACAGGCGGTACGTTCAGATTTTCCATTTTCCCCTTCCTTTATTCTTCCCTTTTTCCCCTCCGTACTAGAATACAGGCCGTACGTTTAGAGTTCCCCCTTTTCCCTCTTCCCTTATTCTTCTTCCCTTTTACCCCTCCGTACTAGAATATAGGCCATACTATAAGAGTTCCACCTTTCCCCTCTTCCCTTACTCTTCCCTTTTTCCCATCCGCACTAGAATACGTACTTTTAGATTTTCCCTTTTCCCTCTTCATTTGTTTCTCCCTTTGTAGACCCCATTTTCCCCTTTCTGAGGGAATTTCCTTACAAAGTGGAAACACTGAAGCAAATGGTGGGAAAAGTTCTTTGAAGAAGTTGATTGTTTAAATTTGGCGGTTTCCTTTTCCACTTAGATATTTGGATCATTGAAACTTGGCGCCAAGATTTTTAAAAATATATATTCTGTCTGAATAGAAAAAAGAAGTTCCCAGTCAAACGTTAGAACGACCCTCTGAATGGTGCATGACTACCATGGATTCAGCTAGATGATAGTGTGAAATTGGCTGGGTTTCACACGGTTCGTCCGCTTGAATTTTCAAAGAACTATAGTGTGAAATTGGCTCACTTTCGCACGGTCCGTCTGCTTGAATCTTCAAAGAACTAAGTCACGCAGTAATCAAGCCCTTATTCAGAGGGTTCACTTTTTGCAACCAGACTAAGTTCAGCTAGTATTCAGCTAGTATTCAGCTAGTGACTCAGAGGGAAGCTAGTGTTCAGCTACCTAGTCATTCGGTACTCAACCGTAGGAATTTTCCATCGGGTTCAGAATGATCTTGTGAATGGCGCATGATTACCACGGATTCAGCTAGACGATAGTGTGAAACTGGCCCACTTTCACACGGTTCGTCCGCTTGAATTTTTAAAGAACTAAGTCACGCAGTATTCAACCCCTTACTCAGAGGGTTCACTTTTAGCAACCGGACTAAGTTCAGCTAGTATTCAGCTAGTATTCAGCTAGTGACTCAGAGGAAAGCTAGTGTTCAGCTTCCTAGTCTTTCGGTACTCAACCGTATGAATTTTCTATTGGGGTAGTCTTAGTTCAGTAAGGGAAGAAAGAACCCAGTAAAAAATTAAGTAGTCCAGGTAAGTAGTTTTACCTGAACTATTTAGCAGTGTTGACTCTGCTGACTCGGGTGCTTACCATCGCTTACTCGAAGTAAGACTTTTGAATCTTCCTACCACGGCTTATCCAGAGTAAGCAAGTCTTTGGTAGGTGCTTACAACTACTTAATCGGAGTAAGACGTCTTACACTACGGTCGGATCTGCCTACCACGGCTTATCCAGAGTAACTCTTTGTAAGGTGCTTACAACTACTTAACCGGAGTAAGACGTCTTACGACTACTGGAATCGGCAAATTTAAGTCCCGTAAGACGTCTTTACAGTTACGTCTTACAGCCTATACTGACTATGTTAAAGTAAGTACTTGCAAATGTTTACGTACGACTACTTACCAACTGATTCATTTTTTATTGGGGAAAAAGGGAAGATTTGTAGAGTAGTCCATGAAGATGAGATGAGAAACAGTGTTGCCACTTTTCAATCTTCCATTTTTTCCCCTCTTCCCTTATCTTTCCCCTTTTTTCCCCCTCCGTAGAATATACAGGGTCTATAGATTTCCTCTTTACTCTCTTCTCTTCGTCTTCCCTTTTCAGACTCCATTTCCCCCCTTTTTCAGGGAACTTCCCTGAAAGTAAGGAACAGTGTTGCCACTTTTCAATCTTCCATTTTCCCCCTCTTCCCTTATCTTTCCCCTTTTTCCCCCTCCGTGCGAGAATATACAGGGTCTATAGATTTCCTCTTTACGCTCTTCTCTTCGTCTTCCCTTTTCAGACTCCGTTTCCCCCCTTTTTCAGGGAACTTCCCTGAAAGTAAGGAACAGTGTTGCCACTTTTCAATCTTCCATTTTTCCCCTCTTCCCTTATCTTCCCCCTTTTTCCCCCTCCGTGCAAGAATAGACAGGGTCTGTAGATTTCCTCTTTACTCTCTTCTCTTCGTCTTCCCTTTTCAGACTCCATTTCCCCCTTTTTTCAGGGAACTTCCCTGAAAGTAAGGAACAGTGTTGCCACTTTTCAATTTTCTATTTTCCCCCTCTTCCCTTATCTTTCCCCTTTTTCCCCCTCCGTGCAAGAATATACAGGGTCTATAGATTTCCTCTTTACTCTCTTCTCTTCGTCTTCCCTTTTCAGACTCCATTTCCCCCTTTTTCCAGGGAACTTCCCTGCAAAAGTGGAAACACTGATGAGAAAGGGGAAAGGCTAGATCGATGGCATGGACGTTTGGGAGCAAATCTCATCTAGTGTGATAAGAGAAGCGTAGCAAAGCTTTCAGTCATAACTCTACGTCACTATGGTATGATTATACACGGTAAAATCTTGCTACCACTCTGGGGGCAAACTATACCCGCTCCAAATTGCTCTTTATGGAAGGTCTATGCATAACTGAGTAGCTTACCATCCTCCCATAACACAACACACATCCACACACACGCGTAATGTGGAGCCAACGGAAGACCAGCCCCTCTACTACGGACGGACTTCTAAAATATTTATTTAAGAAAATTCTTTTGGAAAATATCTCTAAAAATATCAGAAAAATTTGCGAAATGTTTTGGTGGAGAGAAAATTTTCAAATTCTTTGTAGTTGATTTTACAACGGTGTCCGCTGTAGCGAGAAGCCACTTTTTGTCAATAATAGCAAAAGGCCATCTATCGGCAGTTATAAGAACTAAATATAGATTAATTTCTTTAAAGCGCCTCCCTACAGCGGACACCATTATCAAGACAAGTATAAAGAATTTTGCAACTTTCTTTGTACCAAAATGTTTCCTGAATTTTTCTGCGATTTTCGGAAACATTTTTCGTTGATTTTTTTCTGTAATTGTATTTTATACGCGGGTCCGTAGTAGAGAGGCTGGTCTTCAGCGTGGCCTGTATGGAGTAAAAGCCCCGTATTCGAAGTAGGAAAAAGTATGAGACCCCGGCGACGGAGATGGATGAGGCGACGCAACAACAGCTGCATTTAGCCGAGGCCAAATTGACTTGCTTGTTAGTTTGTGAGTTATCTTTGGGCCGGCCATACTTCTCTTAAGAACTGCTTATTTATTTGCTCTATCGATTGCAAGTGAGCAACAAACCTTTCCAGCAGCAGCAGCAGCAGCTGCGCTATACACATCATTTCATCGCACCTCTGCAACTTGTAGACACTGAGTAATCATTCATCCACTTGGGAATCCACAAGATGAGGTTGATAACTGAGTGATAACATGCGATAACAGCTTGATAACCTCTGCACTTGGGAATCCACAAGATGAGGTTGATAACATGTGATAACAGCTTGATAACCTCTGCAACTTGTAGACACTGAGCAATCCTTCATCCACTTGGGAATCCACGAGATGAGTTGATAACATGTGATAACATGCGATAACAGCTTGATAACCTATACACTTGGGAATCCACGAGATGAGGTTGATAACATGTGATAACAGCTTGATAACCTCTGCACTTGGGAATCCACAAGATGAGGTGATAACTGAGTGATAACATGTGATAACAGCTTGATAACCTCTGCAACTTGTAGACATATCCACTTGGGAGTCCACAAGATGAGGTGATAACTGAGTGATAACATGCGATAACAGTTGTTGGGCAGTGACAGTATTACTAATAGTAGAAGTAGCAGGAGTGGTAGTAGTAGGAGGAGGAGTAGTAGTGGGAGTAGGTGTTGTAGTGGCATCGTTGTAGTATAGAAGTAGTAGTAGTAGAGGTAGTGGTGAGTGGTTTTTGATGTTGTAAGTACTAATAGTAGTAGTAGGAGTAGTACTGACTACGTGTAGACACTGAGCAATCATTCATCCACTTGGAAAATTACAAGATGAGTTGATAACATGTGATAACATGCGATAACAGCTTGATAACCTCTGCAACTTGGGAATCCACAAGATGAGGTTGATAACTGAGTGATAACATGCGATAACAGCTTGATAACCTCTGCAACTTGTAGACACTGAGCAATCCTTCATCCACTTGGAAAATTACAAGATGAGGTTGATAACTGAGTGATAACATGTGATAACAGCTTGATAACACGATCAGGGGGGTCGTGATTGAGGATTATGGAAAGTTACGACCCTTTGATTAAGCTGCACCAGGTGCTTAATATAAGCGCTTACTTTTAAGTGAGACTCATATATTTACCTGAGTTTTGGACAACAACATTTTCTCGTAAGATTTGAATTGAAATTTATAACACTGGATCCATTGAGCAAATTATAAATTATACTTATAATTATCATTATTATTATTAAATAGAATTATTAATGATCAAGTTTATTGTTTATTAATATTAATAAAAGTTACGTTTTTAGTCAAGATTGAAATAGAATAATAATAGATTAGATTAATAATAATAATAATAATAATAATAATAATAATAATAATAATAATAATAGTTAATAATAGAATAGATATAGGATAAAAATAGATAGAAGAATAATAATAGAATAATAATAGAAATAGAATTGAATAAGTGATTAATAATAATAACAATGAATAATATATATATAATGCACTATTGATAACATAATTTCAGATAACACTGATATAGGCACAATAGTAAGGAATGATAACAACAAGGGGGTCCGAAACTTCCAATAATCTTCGTACACCTAGGTCATGTTATCACTATTATCAACCTGTTATCTCTATGCTATCTCCTTGTTATCATATGTTATCAGATAATCTTCGTACACTTTTCCTCGGAGTTTCAGACCCCTTGGATAACAAGTAGAATGATGATAATAGTTATAGATTAACAGAAAATGTAGCTTGGACTGATTATTGCGAGTCATCAGTTCATAGTTTGATGTTAACCAATGTTAATAGACACAGTAGTAAGTACCGATAACAAGTAGAAAGATGATAATAGTTGTAGCTTAGTAGCAGATGATAGACTGATTACAGCGGTACATCAGTTCATAGTTTGATGTTAACCATTGTTAACAGACACAGTAGTAAGTACCGATAACAAGTAGATAGATGATAGACTGATTATTGCGGATCATCAGTTCATAGTTTGATGTTACCCAGTGTTAATAGAGACAGTAGTAAGTGCCGATAACCAGTAGATAGATGATAGACTGATTATTGCGGATCATCAGTTCTTAGTTTGATGTTAACCAGTGTTAACAGACACAGTAGCAAGTGCCGATAACAAGTATATAAATGATAATAGTTGTAGCTTAGTAGCAGATGCTAGACTGATTACAGCGGTACATCAGTTCTTAGTTTGATGTTAACCAGTGTTAATAGGCACAGTAGTAAGTACCGATAACAAGTAGAAAGATGATAATAGTTATAAACTAACAGAAAATGTACCGTAGACTGATTATTGTGTAACATCGATTCATAGGTTTGATGTTAACCAGTGATAATAGACACAGTAGTAAGTACCGATAACAAGTAGAAAGATGATAACACTTATAGATTAAGAGACCGTGTAGCTTAGTAGCAGATACTAGAGTGATTTTTGCGCAACATCCATTCATAGTTTGATGTTAACCAGTGATAATACACACAGTAGTAAGTGCCGATAACAAGTAAAAAGATGATAATAATTACAGATGAACAGAAAATATAACTTAGAATGATTATTGCGCAACATCCATTCATAGTTTATTGTTAACCGATGTTAATAGACACAGTAGTAAGTACCGATAACAAGTAGAAAGATGATAACACTTATAGATTAAGAGACCGTGTAGCTTAGTAGCAGATACTAGACTGATTACAGCGGTACATCAATTCATAGGTTTGATATTAACCAGTGATAACAGACACAGTAGTAAGTACCGATAACAAGTATATAGATGATAGAGCATGTGCGTTTGATTGTCGTTTTAGGGAAAGAAGCTTAGCGATCAGTTGCGATTATTAGCGGTTCCTTTTTCGGTGGAATTTTTATTGAAGCAGTTTCTTTTTCTTCTTCTTCTGTTCTTAAATGATGAACTTTAGTCCCCAAGGTATAGTTTTGACATTTTCAAGCTTCCCAAAAAGTGACCTGACCTCTTGTGTGGCCAGTACAGTACCTATTCCAAAAAGGCGCACCTCATCATAGCGGACACTTATATTAAATCAGTTTTTTAAAATTTTTAACTTTTTTGGGTATCACAGTGTTTCTCAAATTTTTTGAAGATTTTTAGACGTATTTTCAAGTCGATTCATTGACAAGGTTATTTTACACGAGCGTCCGTAGTAGAGAGGGAATGGTCTACACAGCCCTTTTTGGAATAAGGTCTATAGGGCCTATTCCAAAAAGGCGCACCTCACTACAGCGGACACTTCTATTAAATCAGTTTATTAAAATTTTGAACTTTTTTGGGTATCAAAATGTTTCTCAAATTTTTTGAAGATTTTTAGACATATTTTCAAGTCGATTCATTGACAAGGTTATTTTAAACGAGCGTCCGTAGTAGAGAGGGTGGTCTACACAGGCCTTTTTGGAATAACGTCTATAAGCCAAAAAAATAAAAAAATGGAGAAAGGTCAGGTCGCCCCAAGGTCAACAAAGGTCGTGCGGGTCATCTCGGAACTTGTATAGCGATTTTCTAAGTGAACAATAAAACGATTTGCAGTCATTTACTCTTGTTATCAACGTGTTATCAACGTGTTATCAGCTAATCTTTGTGTAGTGAATCTATAACTGAGTTATTATACTGAATATTTCTAATAATAATGACATTATAATGTACTTTTTGAGAGAATGATTCAGTAGGGAATTGACTTCGGCCTTTTTTGTGTTGGAGAAAAGCCGAAAAAGGGGAAAAGGGGGGAAAATTCCCTGAGGAATGGTAAAAATTCTCAGTACCATTGATCATCGTTTGTCGCGTCGGCTCTTGGTTTTGATCGATGGGCCTCTTCAGTGTGAACAGTGGAGGAAAAGTGAAAAAATGTTTGTTAGTTAGTAGGGATAGATAAAGTGGTAGTGATAGTAGTGGTGGCAGGAGTGGTACTAGTAGTAGTAGTAGTAGTAGTAGTAGCGGTATTAATAGTAGGAGTAGTAGTGGGAGTAGAAGTTGTAATGATATCGTTGTAGTAGGAGTAGTAGTTGTAGAGTAGTGGTAGTGGCATTTGGTGTTGTAAGTACTAATAGTAGTAGTAGGAGTAGTGGTATAGAGGTAGTAGTAATAGTTGGGCAGTGACATTATTACTAATAGTAGTAGTAGTAGTAGGAGTGGTAGTAGTAGTAGTAGGAGTGGTAGTAGTAGTAGTAGGAGTAGAAGTTGTAGTGGTATCGTTGTAGTATAGAAGTAGTAGTAGTGGTATTAGTAGTAGGAGTTGTAGTGGGAGTAGAAGTTGTAATGATATCGTTGTAGCAGGAGGAGTAGTAGTAGAGGTAGTGGTAAGTGGTATATGGTGTTGTAAGTACTAATAGTAGTAGTAGGAGTAGTGGTATAGAAGTAATAGTAATAGTTGGGCAGTGACAGTATTACTAATTGTAGTAGTAGTAGTAGTGATTGTAGTCGGTCTACCGTAGTAAAGACGATGATAGTGCTATAGAATACTGATAGTTGTAGAATTAGTAGTATAGCAGTAATGTTGTAGTGAGAGTAATAGTAGAAAAAGAAGTAGTAATAGAGAAGTAGAAGCAGCAGCTGAACTAGTGTCAGTAGTAGTAGTAGTCGGAGATAGTATACAGCAGTCATAGCGGTAGTAGTAGTACTAGCAACAGTACACTGTTAAGCCTTGGCGGCCAAAAAGTGGCCGGCCACCCGAAAAGTCCGGCCACTTTTTGGCCTCTCCGGCCACTTTTGCTAGGCCAGTCCAACACGAGGCCAAAATCCGGCCTCACTGGCCACTTTTCTTATATTTCCTCCCATCTGCAGGTTTTCAACCCTGCGAAGGGGGCGGTTTTTCTAGCCTGCAGCCCTTTTGTGGCGGTATGGTTAGCCCGTTCTCCCTTTCGCCACCCTCTACCCTCACATCACAGCGCTAAGCTAACGTTTAACTTAACGTTGATTTTGTCTCAAAAGAAAAATGTGAAATATTCTATTTATTTCATTACAATTAAAATTTAAAATAATGAATATGCCAGTAATATGGTCTGAAATATCGAAAACACGAAGCAAATATATCTGGGCATAAAAGGCGAAATAAAATGTTTGTTAAGTAAATTTGGCAACGCTCTTCAACGTTTGAAATTTCCATTGTAACGAACAACTTGGACCGAGACACACGTTGACGGGCTCTCGCTGGTATTTTTCCTTCTCGCCACATTTTACGTAAGTACGTGTAATTAGTTCACAATTTATAAAAGGAAATTTGATTTATCTAAACTTGAAAAATTCCAGGATAAGGACGTGAATGACCTGGCGAAAGTGGAAAAGTTGTCACCCGTTAACCCGGCGATACCATCTGCCCACATGTTCTAACATGTGTGAAGTTTATCTTCAAGAATATTCAAGTTTACGTGGCTGTGATATGACTTCTAGACTCCAGGTATAGAGAAAATTAAATTCATGACAACTTAACCTATACTAACTACATGTAATTGACCAGATCCTGGTTTTATTGACAAGCTGTTGCGGGCCCTGCGAAATTGGATGACGCAATGTCAAAATCAAGAAGCATTTATCTCGCAGTCCAGTATCTTAAGCGTGACCCAAAACCCATGGTCTGGTGTCAACACTGATGGACATTTAACAATCTACTGCTGTGTCGAGATCTAACGTTTCAACTTCTCCACGTAATTGGTGCTCTGAAAAGCTGCAGAACTGGCAATTGTAACGTAAGTTATCAAGTCTTCTGCTTTTCTTCTTGATCATTTGTGCCGTATGAGAATTTTAAATTATTATTTCTGAATACTGTGAAAGTATGTTGACAGAATTAGTCTAACCTACTGGAATTATTATCTCCTCAGATGACGTGGTTTTCATCGTTCGACATTTCAGCTCGCGAACCTCATCGATGAGTCTGATGTTATTCACTCATTCCCACCAGATAACTGGGATCCAATAAAACGACATTTTTCTGACGACTGCGGTCTTTAAGAATTGAATACTGTTAAACTATTTTTGCAGAATACTTGAATGCTTTTCTGCAGTGTTCTTCGCTGTTCTTTTGCTTTGACCTACGTTTTGCATGTCAAATTCATTTTTCGTGTTTTCTGCGTTCCGACTGCTGTTCTGTAATCAAGCCCGATATTTGACTTGACTGGTTTTGTAAATACAAAGACTTTGTTCTGACGGGAAAAATTATTATTTGTCGATATATTCTAATACATTTTTAGGATGCTATAAATGGGAGGCAATATAAGCCGCAGGGTAGGGGTTAAAAGGGGGTCAGGAGGTGGAAGAGGGTGGGCGCAGTGGGGAGGGTGTGAAGTGCCTGAGGGCAAAGAGGTGGCTCTCCGGCCGCCAAAACTACCGGCCAAATTTTGGCCGCAGCGGGCAGTTTACAGGATTTGCGTTTTGGCCGCTTCAACCGGCCAAAAACTGGCCGGTAGGGATAACAGTGTAGTAGTGGGGGTGGTATTGTAAAACTTAGTGATAGGCAGGAGTAGTAGTACTACAAGCACTGGTAGTAGTAGTAGCAGGAGCATAGTAGCAATTAGCAGTTATAATCATAGAAGTAATAATAGCTAAGAATGATACAGTAGTAGCAGAAATCAGTGTTTCCACTTTGCAGGGAAATTCCCTGGAAAAGGGGACAATGGATTCTGAAAAGGGAAAAATAAGGGAAGAGAAAAAAAGGAAAATTTAGAAGTATAGCCTTATATTCTACTATACGGTGCAGAAAAAGGGGAAAATAAGGGAAGAGGGAAAAATGGGGAAATTGAAAGTGGAAACACTGGTAGCAACAGTCCTAGGAAAGTAATAGCAATAAGAGCTATATCTCTTCACTGTATGTCATTTATACCAGATTGTGATTTATTCTGGAATAAGTCTTGCAGTGTCTATGGTGTTAGTTACTGTATGTATGTACCTAAACAGAGGTAGTGAATAAGTAATAGTAAAGTAAAGTAGTAGCAATAAGAACGATAAGTAATAAGATAATAAGTAATAAGTAAGTATAATAAGTAATAAGTAATAAGAGCAATAAGGTAGTGCTACTTATTGCTCAATAAGTAATAGTAAAGTAAAGTAGTAGCAATAAGAGCTTTATCTCTTTACAGTATGCCATTTATACCAGATTTGTGATTTATTCTAGAATAAGTCTTGCAGTGTCTATGTTGTTAGTTACTGTGTGTGTATACCTAAACAGAGGTGGTGAAAAGATGATGTGGCTATAAAAGGTGGGAAAACAGCATACAACCTTCGTTATTCTGTGAGAATATGCAGTGCATGGGTGGTATAGACGTGTGGTGCTAATTTGCATATTTTATGGCGCGTAATCTAGCGACGTTAGTATAAAATCCTTTGATTCTTTTGCACGTGAGGACTTTTATGCGCGTCACCGATATGGTAGGTGCTAATGCACGTGTGACTTTATGTGTGGTCCCGGTCCACACACACACACACACATAAAGGGATGCTTGTAGTATTAGTGTAGTAGTGGTAGTAGGAGGAGTAGTAGTAGGAGTAGTAGGAGGAGGAGGAGGGGAGGAGTAGGATTGGTAGTAGTAGTAGTGGTAGTAGGAGTAGTAGTAGGAGGAGCAGAAGGGGAAGGAGAGGAGCAGGATTGGTAGTAGTAGTAGTGGTAGTAGGAGTAGTAGTAGTAGGAGGAGGAGGAGGAGGGGAGGAGTAGGATCGGTAGTAGTAGTAGTGTAATAGTGGTAGTAGGAGTAGGAAGAGTGGCAATGGTAGTAGTAGTAATAGTGCTAGCTATGGTAGGGGCAGTAGTAGCAAAAGTAGTAGTAGCAGCTGTTGGTAGTGTTATTGTAACAGCAATAGAAATATTAGTAGTGGTAGTACTGGCAGTGATAGTAGTAGTGGCATTAGAAGTAGCAGTAGTAGTGATGGTTGTAGTTGTATAGTAGTAATGTTAGTGGCATTAGTACAGTAGTAGTAGCAGTAGAAGTAGTAGTATAGAAGTACTAACAGCAGAAATAGTACTAATATGGTTGTCGCAATAATAGTAGTGCAGTTGTATGATAGTAGTAGTAGCAGTAGAAGTAGTAGTATAGAAGTATTAACTGCAGCAATAGTACTAATCTGGTTGTCGCAATGATAGTAGTAGTAGTAATAGCAGTAGTACCGTTAGTGATACTACTACTATTACTATTACTTTACTTACTATTACTAATATGGTCATTAATACTACACAGTAATCATAGTTATCAGCTGTTATCTGTTGTTATCAGCTGTTATCGCACCACTCTAACTGTTGGGATCAGTGTTCCCACTTTGCAGGGAAGTTCCCTGAAAAAAGGGGAAAACGGGGTCGGAAAAGGGAAAAAAGAGTAAAGGGAAAATCTAGAACTATTACAGCCTGTCTTCTAGAACGGAGGGGAAAAGAGGGAAATAAGGGTAAAGGGAAAATCTAGAACTATTACAGGCTGTCTTCTAGAACGGAGGGGAAAAGGGGGAAATAAGGGAAGAGGGGATAATCTAGAACTATTACAGGCTGTCATTTAGAACGGAGGGAAAAAGGGGGAAACAAGGGTAAAGGGAAAATCTAGAACTATTACAGGCTGTCATTTAGAACGGAGGGAAAAGGGGGAAATAAGGGTAAAGGGAAAATCTAGAACTATTACAGGCTGTCTTCTAGAACGGTAGGAAAAAGGGGAAATAAGGGAAGAGGGGAAAATGGGGAAACTGAAAGTGGGAACACTGGTTGGGATAGCGAAAAAGGACTATAAAACCGAGTTATCACGGTTTGATAACCAGTGCTAACCTCGTTGTCCTCCATGTCTCAATTTCCCCCAAACAAAGTGGTGGGAACGTGGGAAAACCTTTGGGGGTTTTCTCCAACAACAGGGTCCGCAACTTACACAAGAAAATGACACATTTTATAAATATACTTGAATAATATACAAGGGGGGTCCGAAACTCCGAGGAAAAGTGTACGAAGATTATTTGATAACACATGATCACACGGAGATAACATGGAGATAACAGGTTGATAACACTGATAACATATAACCTAGGTGTACGAAGATTACTGGAAGTTTCAGACCCCCCTTGAGAAATATATCGTAAATATTTATTATAATAATGATAATATATGTTATAATTAATTTTAAAACTTAGAAATAAAATTATTTATAATAATAAAATATATTAATAATAGACAAATAAATACTGATGAATAGTAATTAATTTGAATCTGTATTTTTAGAGACATTTTCAAGTAGATATTCGCGTAAACGTGTATTATACGCGTGTCCGTAGTAGAGAGGTCAGAATATTCCGAACGCGGACCTCTCCATAGCGGACACTTGTATTAAATCAACGACTATTATTTTTGAAACTTTCTTTATACAAAATGTTTGCCGAATTTTTCTGTGATTTTTAAAAGAATTTTCAAGTAAATATTCCAGAAACGTGTATTATACGCTTGTCCGTAGTAGAGAGGTCAGAATATTCCAAACGCGGGCCTCTCCATAGCGGACACTTGTATTAAATCAACTGCTAAGATTTTTGCAACTTTCTTTATACCAAAATGGTTGTTGAATTTTTCTGTGATTTTTAAAAGAATTTTCAAGTAAATATTCGCATAAACGTATATTATACCTACGTCCGTAGTAGAGAGGTTAGAATATTCCAAACGCGGACCTCTCCATAGCGGACACTTGTATTAAATCAACGACTACTATTTTTGCAACTTTCTTTACACCAAAATGTTTGCTGAATTTTTCTGTGATTTTTAGAGAAATTTTCAAGTAAATATTCGCATAAACGTGCATTATACGCGTGTCCGTAGTAGAGAGGTCGGAATATTCCAAACTAGGGCCTCTCCATAGCGGACACTTGTATAAAATCAACTACTAAGATTTTTGCAACTTTCTTTATACCAAAATGTTTGCTGAATTTTTCTGTGATTTTTAGAGAAATTTACAAGTAAATATTCGTATAAACGTAGATTATACGCGTGTCCGTAGCAGAACTAAGTCATGCAGTATTTTCAACCCCTTATTCAGAGGGTTAATTTCAGCAACTAAAGCAAGTTTAGCTACCATTCAGCTAGTAATTCAGAGGGAAGCTAGTGTTCAGCTACCAAGTCATTCACTATTCAACCGTATGAATTTGTTATCGTGATAAGGATTCACTAATTATACATATGTCACATATTATATATATTATATTACTTATATTTATATATTTATTTAAATTTATATATATATATATTTTATATATTATATATATATATTATATTTTACATCTATATTAAACATATAGACATAAAGTTGCCTTTAATTCTTAATCTAGATAATAAATATTTTATTTGATTATTATTATTATTATTATTATTATTATTATTTAAGTATTTCTACAACTTTTTCCCAAAATTTGGTCAAAGAAATCTGGAACCGTCACGCTTTAAAATATTGCTTGTCAAAATGCTGTGGGACAATATTTTCCCACAGAGACTTTTTGTGGGAAAGTGGAAGAACCTTTTTCCTTTTTTTTCCCCCCAAAAGTGTGTTGTGGGAAAATGTGTCCCCCAAAACTTGTTGTCGCGGCGACAAGTTTAATCGGCAAGCGTGTCGCGGAACTAAAAAGTAAGTTTGAAAACACGTCCGTGGAAGAGGCTACCTCGGCCCGGCCACAAAACGCGGAGATCCAGGGACAGAGCGGACAGGGCGGACAGGGCGGACAAAGCGGACAAAGCGGACAAAGCGGACAAACTTGTCCCAAATGGGGTACCAGAGTGCTACCAGAGTGCTACCGCAACAGCGTGCAAGATTTACAAATGCAAGCCGCTGACCATTTCCAACCTCCATAACCAATTCTTGTAGACCTTCCTCGAAAAAGTGTAGCAAATTCCAAGAAAAATATTTTAGATATTTTATTTCAAGTCCCAGCGAAAAATTAAGGATGTCGGCTACATCCTGAATGATATCCGTAACATATCCTGAATATCCTGAATAGACCTCCCTCGAAAAAGTGTAGCAAATTCCAAAAAATATATTTTAGATATTTTATTTCAAGTCCCAGCGAAAAATTAAGGATGTCGGCTACATCCTGAATGATATGCGTAACATATCCTGAATATCCTGAATAGAACTTCCTCGAAAAAGTGTAGCAAATTCCAAGAAAAATATTTTAGATATTTTATTTCAAGTCCCAGCGAAAAATTAAGGATGTCGGCTACATCCTGAATGATGTCCGTTACATATCCTGAATATCCTGAATAGACCTTCCTCGAAAAAGTGTAGCAAATTTCAAAAACATATTTTAGATATTTTATTTCAAGTCCCAGCGAAAAATTAAGGATGTCGGCTACATCCTGAACGATATCCATAACATATCCTGAATATCCTGAATAGAACTTCCTCGAAAAAGTGTAACAAATTCCAAAACATATTTAGATATTTTGTTTCAAGTTCCAGCGGAAAATTAAGGATCCTGAAGACATCCATGAACATCCTGAACGATATCCGTAACATATCCTGAATATCCTAAACGACGTCCGATCGCGAATGAGTAAAAAATAATTGTGTTGAGAAATGTGAATCTTGATTATTGAGGGCATCATTAAGTATCCTGAAAAGCGTTTTTCCAGGACGCTGTTAAGTACCCTGAACATGTATTATTCAGGCAATTCAATGTCAGGGTCTTGAACACCCTGGAAGTGGGCCAATGTCACTGCACTCAGAGTCCTGATTGGCATCCTGAAAATGTCCTTTTCAGGATATTTCAGGGTCCTGAAACTATCCTTAATTTTCTGTTGGGGTACTACTGATGATTGAATTTTTATTATTAATTTTTTTTTGTAAATCAGTTTTACTAATTATTCCTTTTATTAAGTTATTAAACTTTGTTAAATTTATTATATGTACATTATTATTATTTTTTACTCTATTTGTACTCTCTTGTAATTTATACTCTATAGCACTACCATCGTCTCTACTACTATACTACTACTACTACTACTACTAAACTACTACTACTACTACTACTATACTACTACAACTACTATACTACTACTACTACTAAACTACTACTACTACTACTACTACTACTAAACTACTACTATACTACTACTACTACTACTACTACTACTACTACTACTACTACTACTAACTACTACTATACTACTACTACTACTACTAAACTACTACTATACTACTACTACTACTACTACTATACTACTGCAACTACTATACTACTACTACTACTAAACTACTACTATACTACTACTACTACTACTAAACTACTACTAAACTACTACTATACTACTACTACTACTACTACTATACTACTGCAACTACTATACTACTACTACTACTAAACTACTACTATACTACTACTACTACTACTAAACTACTACTATACTGCTACTACTACTATTGGTAACTTTTTACTTAAGTTTATTTTACATATTTTATTTAAATTACTACTGTTGATTGAATTTTTATGATTTATTAATTTTTGTAAATTATTTTTACTCATTATTTCATTCATTAAGTTATTAAACTTTGTTAAATTTATTAATTGTACATTATTTTTTTTTCTCTATCTTATTCCTATGAATGAATAAAATATATATTTTAATACTAAAAATTATTATTAAGTATACATTTATTTACATTATTACATACATATGATTTAATACAAGTGTCCGCTATGGAGAGGTCCGCGTTTGGAATATTCTGACCTCTCTACTACGGACATGCTTATAATATACGTTTATGCGAATATTTCCTTGAAAATTTTTTTAAAAATCACAGAAAAATTCAGCAAACATTTTGGTATAAAGAAAGTTGCAAAAATATTAGCAGTTGATTTAATACAAGTGTCCGCTATGGAGAGGCCTGCGTTTAGAATACACTCTACATGCTAAAAGGTATAATTCAAGGGGTCCGAAACGTCTGAGGACAAGTGTATGAAGATTATTCGATAACAATGTGATAGCATGCGATAACACGTACATAACATGGAGATAACAAGGAGATAACAGGGTGATAACACGACCGAGGTGTACGAAGATTATTGGAAGTTTCGGACCCCTTCAAAGTAAAAATGTACGAAGATTATCTGATAACACCTACATAACGTATGATAACAGGGTGATAACACGACCGAGGTGTACGAAGATTATTGCAAGTTTCGGACCCGGGGATAACAGGGAGATAACAGGGTGATAACACTACCGAGTTGTACGAAGATTATTGGAAGTTACAGACCCCCTCTTGGTATAATTGAGTTATAGCAACAAGAGATCTTATAAGTTCTGGATTTTATCTTGTTTGTGTTGGACACGGTTTTCTGCGGCTGTGTCGGGTTTTCAAACAAGGACACTTGGTGACTTTGTTGAAAAGTTTGTTGAGGAAAAAGCGTGAGAAAAGATATGGGCAAAAATTTAAGGGTCCTAGAATCACTCTGAAAATTTTAAAGCGTAAAACCCAAGATACAAGCTGACCGGTGTAGACCTAAAATGGCGGCTGCTTGTGTGACGGTCAGATCCTGTCTACACATCAGATACGCTACGGTCCCATTCTAACCTTATGCAGTGACAATTTTACGACCTCTTGCTTTTATTTACAAGCCTGATATACATATAGCAGGAAAAACGAAATCTGTCGAATCAGTGGACAGAGCAAAAAAAAAAAAGCCTATAGTGAAGAGATGATTTAGCTATTCCTACATTTATTCTATTAAACTAGACTAGTAGTGATGGTGGTAGTAGTAGTAGTAATAGTAGTAGTAGTAGAATTCAATCTGTCGAATCAGTGGACAGAAATAACGTGACCCCTGACCTCTCTACTTTTATTTACAAGCCTGATATACATAGCAGGAAAAACGAAATCTGTCGAATCAGTGGACAGAGCAAAAAAGCCCATAGTGAAGAGATGATTTAGCTATTCCTACATTTATTCTATTAAAGAATGTAGTGTAAACGTAGTGTAGTCCAGTAGTAGTAGTAGTAGTAGTAGTAGTATTAGGAGGAGGAGGACTAGTAGTGGTGGTGGTAGTAGTAACAGTAGTAGTAAACAAGTGTTGACTAGAGTGTAAGTGGCTATCTTCTAGTGTGTATGGTGGTATGAGAGTGCGACAGATAAGCTTACAGAAACCTTTTTAAACAAGGCATTCTAAATGGGCGCCTCTCTATAACGGACACCTTCATTAAATCAGCACCAAATGATACCAAAATTTTTTCTTCGGTAAAGTGTTTTGTTAATTTTTTGCAGATTTTTAGAAATATTTTTGGTGTAAAATTTGCTTATACAAAGGCTTGTACAAATTAAGGAGGACTAGTAGTGGTGGTTGCAGTAATAGTAGTAGTAGTAGTAGCAGCAGCAGCAGAAGTAATAGTGGTAGTAGCAGCAGCAGTATTAGGAGGAGGAGGATTAGTAATGGTGGTGGTGGTGGTGGTGGTGGTGGTGGTGGTGGTGGTGGTAGTAGTAGTAGTAGTAGTAGTATTAGTAGTAGTAGTAGTAGTAGTAGTAGTAGTAGTAGTAGTAGTAGTAGTAGTAGTAGTAGTAGTAGTAGTAGTAGTAGTAGTAGCAGCAGCAGTAGTAATAGTGGTAATAGCAGCAGCAGTATTAGGAGGAGGAGGATTAGTAATGGTGGTGGTGGTGGTGGTGGTGGTGGTAGTAGTAGTAGTAGTAGTAGTAGTAGTATTAGTAGTAGTAGTAGTAGTAGTAGTAGTAGTAGTAGTAGTAGTAGCAGCAGCAGTAGTAATAGTGGTAGTAGCAGCAGCAGTATTAGGAGGAGGAGGATTAGTAATGGTGGTGGTGGTGGTGGTGGTGGTGGTAGTAGTAGTAGTAGTAGTAGTATTAGTAGTAGTAGTAGTAGTAGTAGTAGTAGTAGTAGTAGTAGTAGCAGCAGCAGTAGTAATAGTGGTAGTAGCAGCAGCAGTATTAGGAGGAGGAGGATTAGTAATGGTGGTGGTAGTAGTAGTAGTAATAGTAGTAGTAGCAGCAGCAGCAGCAGTAGAAGCTCTCTAGAAACAACAGCTACAAACAGTGTTTCCACTTTTGCAAGGAAATTCCCTGAAAAACGGGGGAAATGGGGTCTGAAAAGGGAAGAAGAAGGGAAAAGAGTAAAGAGGAATCTAGAGCCTGTATATTCTTGCACGGAGGGGGGAAAAAGGGGAAAGATAAGGGAAGAGGGGAAATGGAAAATTGAAAAGGGAAGAAGAAGGGAAGAGAGTAAAGAGGAATCTAGAGCCTGTATATTCTTGCACGCAGGGGGGAAAAAGGGGAAAGATAAGGGAAGAGGGGAAAAATGGAAAATTGAAAAGGGAAGAAGAAGGGAAGAGAGTAAGAGGATATCTAGATCTTGTATATTCTTGCACGCAGGGGGGAAAAGGGGAAAGATAAGGGAAGAAGGGGAAAATGGAGAATTGAAAAATGGAAACTGTACCAGTGTTTCCACTTCTGCAGGGAAATTCCCTGAAAAAGAGGGGAAATAGGGTCTGAAAAGGGAAGAAGAAGGGAAGAGAATAAAGAGGGAAATCTAGAGCCTGTATATTCTTGCACGCAGGGGAAAAAAGGGGAAAGATAAGGGAAGAGGGGAAAAATGGAAAATTGAACAGTGGAAACACTGGCTATAAACCTGAGACAAGAGAAGTTTCCTCAAACTCCGCCGATACCCACTATACCCTTGAGAACTTCCGCGCCGGTGGGTAGCACTTGATCAAGGGGTCGGGAACTTTCGATAATCTTCGTACACCTAGGTCATGTTATCACTGTTATCAACCTGTTATCTCCCTGTTATCTACGTGTTATCACATGTTATCAAATAATCTTCGCACACTTGACCTCGGAGTTTCGGACCCCTTGCCCTTGATAACACTTTGTAAGACCCCGATAATGAATGGTTAAGTAGTCAAACATGATAACAGTTGATAACACTTGTTAAAATTGAATAATAACTGATAGTACATTTATTTCTTTACGTATTCATTCATTCATTCATTCATTCAGTTTCTGCAAGGGGTCCGAAACTTCTAATAATCTTCGTACACCTAGGCCGTGTTATCACTGTTATCAAACTGTTATCTCCATGTTATCTCAGTGTTATTATATGTTATCAAATAATCTCCGTACACCTTTCCTCAGAGTTTCGGACCCCTTGTTATCACCCTGTTATCGTCTACTATCGCTAGTTTCTACCCAAGGGGTCGAAAACTTCCAATAGTCTTCGTATACCTGGGTCATGTTATCACAGTTATCAACCTGTTATCTCCATGCTATCTTTGTGTTATCATATGTTATCAAATAATCTCCGTACACTTTCCCTCGAAGTTTCGGACCCCCTTGAGTTTCTGAATTTATTCCATCGATTTTGTTGTTTGTAAGTAGCGGACCCCCTCGATGGTGACGTTCTGACGCCGGCGCTGTTTCTTTGAATCACTTTTGCCGTCTCCTCGATGACACACAGCACACCGGAAGTGCTTCTTACGTTCAAGATTCAAGATTCAAGATTCAAGATTCTTGCGCACTGATTCAAGCAATGCTTCCCCTTTTTCCCCTTTTTTCCCCTTTTTCCCGCCTCCGCTTGAAAATATCAGTTTCCCTTTTTCCCCCTCCGTGATATTGAGTAAAGCTATATTTGTGAATTCACTTTTCCCTCCATTTTCCTTATTTGAGGGAATTTCCCTGCAAAGTGGAAGCACTGGATTCAAGATTCTTGCGCACTGATTCAAGCAGTGCTTCCCCTTTTCCCCCCTTTTTTCTTCCTCCGTTTGAAAATATCAGTTTCCCTTTTCCCCCTCCGTGATATTGAGTAAAGCTACATTTATAAATTGACTTTTCCCTCCGTTTTCCCCTTTCCCTATCTTCCCCATTTTCGTTATTTGAGGGAATTTCCCTGCAAAGTGGAAGCACTGGACTCAAGATTCTTGCGCACTGATTCAAGCAGTGCTTCCCCTTTTTTCCCCTCCGCTTGAAAATATCAGTTTCCCTTTTTCCCCCTCCGTGATATTGAGTAAAGCTATATTTGTGAATTCCCTTTTCCCTCCATTTTCCCCTTTCCCTATCTTCCCCATTTTCCTTGTTTGAGGGAATTTCCCAGCAAAGTGGAAGCACCGATCCAAGATTCTTGACAGTAACATTCATGAGGAAACACTAATAATAAATCAATGAAAAATTTAAAATTCGTGGAAAAATCAGTGACAATAATAATAATTAAATTGAAGTTTAAAATTAATTACAATATAAATAATAATAATAATAATAATAATAATAATAATAATAATGTAGATATATTTGTGGTTCCCTTTTTTCAGGCCCCATTTTCCCCTATTTCAGGAAATTTCCCTGCAAAATGGAAACACTGCTCTGATTGTGTGCTATACTAGTATAACTTCTAGAATAACTTTAGGTTACAAATGATGTTATAATATATACATATATATAAAATTCCCTTTAATCTTGAATATTTTATTATAATTATTTTATTTAATAAAATATATAAAAATTCACTCAATGGCCCACAACTGACTAATGGAACTCCATTCTACGCAAGCGCGAAACGCGAGGCGTTGCGCGTGCGTCTGAGAAACGCGACGCAGCTGCGTTGACTGATTATTAATATTCAAATGTAGAAATAAATAATAATAATAATAATAATAATAATAATAAGTAACAGAGAAAAGCTGAAAATTATAAATGATTCATAGAAAGTTGATAATGAATGATCCCAGCAGATAACCAATGATAGTTTCAGGACCCTGAACATATCTTAACAAGGACATATTCAGGATGCCAATCAGAACTCTGAATGCAGTAAAATTGGCCCACTTCCAGGGTGTTCAGGACCCTGACATTGGAATGCCTGAATAATACATGTTCAGGGTACTTGACAGCGTCCTGAAAAAACGCTTTTCAGGATACTTAATGGTACCATCAATAATCAAGATTCACAATTCTCAACATAATTTTTTTTTACTCATCCCCGATCGGACGTGGTTCAGGATATTCAGGATATGTTCCGGATATCGTGCAGGATGTATCCGACATCCTTAATTTTCCGCTGGGATAACGTGTGATAACTGATGATGACACCTGCTAACATGTGATAACTGACGATAAAACCTGATAACATGTGATAACTGACGATAACACCTGATAACATGTGATAACTGACGATAACACCTGATAACATGGGATAACTGACGATAACACCTGATAACATCTGATAACTGATGATAACATCTGATAACTGATGATAATATCTGATAACATGATGATAATGTTCTCACTAACCTATGTTCAGTTAGTAAAATACTTATTTACTGAATAAATATGCAAAATTAACTATTATGACTGATTATCTAGGTTAATAACTACTGGTGAACTACTGAAGTATAGGCTAACTATCTACACTGTGGCGAAAAAGGCCCTTTCACCGCAAATTCAGGGGGTGTAAAAAACTTTCACCACAAATCAGGTGGTGAAAGAAACTTTCACCACAAATTCAGGGGTTTAAGAAACTTTCATCGCAAATTCAAGGGGTGAAAAAAACTTTCACCACAAATTAATTGGTGAAAGAAACTTTCACAGCAAATTCAGGGGGTGAAAAAAACTTTCATCGCAAATTCAAGGGGTGAAAAAAATTTTCACCACTGTTTTACCCGGTGAAAGTGTCTTTTTCGCCACAGTGTACGAACTGTCTATTCATTGAACTTTATGGGACTTTGAAATGCTTTATTTCCTGTAATAAAAGTGAAAATTTGAACAAGATTAGGGAAAGTTACAGTGGCCCAATAGAAAAAAATGAGCTATAGTCAAACGTCAGAACGACCGTGTGAATGCTGCATGATTACCATGAATTCAGCTAGATGATAGTTGTGAAATTAATCAATTTGTCTCAGTCCTATGAATGAATTACCAATACTATACCCAATAGACAAAGATGCGCTAGTCAAACGTCAGAATGACCCTCTGAATACTGCATGATTACCGTGGATTCAGCTAGATGACAGTGTGAAATTAGCCTGCTTTCACACGGTATACGCTTGATTTTTTCAAGACTAAGTCATGCAGCATTCAAGCCCTTATTCAGAGGGTTCACTTTTATCAACTAAAAACAGTTCAGCTACTGTTCAGCTAGTGATTCAGAGGGAAGCTAGTGTTCAGCTACCGAGTCATTCGGTACCCAACCGTATGATGTTCCCATCGGGATACTTTAAAAATAAGATGGTCAGAATGACCGTCTGAATGCTGCATGGTTTCCATGGATTCAGCTGGATGATCGTTTGAAATTGGCCCACTTTCACACGGTTCGTACGCTTGAATCTCTCAAGAACCAAGTCATGCAGTATTCAACCCTTTATTCAGAGGGTTCACTTTTATCAACTAAAGTCAGTTCAGCTACTGTTCAGCTAGTAATTTAGAGGGAAGCTAGTTTTCAGCTACCTGGTCATTCGATACTCCACCGTATGACTTTTTTCTCGGGATACTATGAAAATAAGACGCGCTATAGTCAAACGTCAGAATGACCCTGTGAATGCTGCATGATTTTCCATGGATTCAGCTAGATGATAGTGTGTAATTGGCCCACTTTCACACGGTCCATACGCTTGGATTTTTCAAGAACCAAGTCATGCAGTATTCAGCCCTTTATTCAGAGGGCACATTTTTATCAACTAAAGTAAGTTCAGCTACTGTTCAGCTAGTGATTCAGAGGGAAGCTAGTGTTCAGCTACCTAGTCATTCGATACTCAACCGTATGACCTTTCTATCGGGATACTATGAAAATAAGACGCGCTATAGTCAAACGTCAGAATGACCCTCTGAATGCTGCATGATTTCCATGGATTCAGCTAGATGATCGTTTGAAATTGGCCCACTTTCACACGGTCCATACGCTTGGATTTTTCAAGAATCAAGTCATGCAGTATTCAACCCCTTATTCAGAGGGTACATTTTTTTCAACTAAAGTAAGTTCAGCTACCTGTTCACTCGGTTCTTGATTCTTGCCCATGATTCTTAAGTAAGATTCTTATTCTACCGGTATGAAGAGGACAAGTCTAGTAAGTATCCATATGACAGGTCATCGATCAACGTCGGAAGGAGATGCTAGGTCAAAGGTCAGGGGGTCAGAGGTCAATGTCAACTCTCGCTTATTGCATTAAGAAGTTTTGATTGGCTTTAATCCGCGTTTGTGCGCATTACTGACACGCCCTACAACACCAAATACACCGCACAAATGTCACACGAAAAATGATTTATTAACTTTTCAACCAAAAAAAAAAAAAATATTTTAAAATTATATTAATTTATATATTTTATAAATTAATAATATTTAATTATATATTATTTAAGTTTTTGTAATTATATATTTAATTATGTTTCAGTTGAATATATTTAAATCTATAAAATTATTTCTGTTAATTATTTTTTTGCATTTTATTATTAACTTAATTTATGATTATCCTTAATAATATAATGCATATAACCCCACTACGGCCCAGTGCATGTTAATTTGATAACTCTTGCATTCTTGTGTATTTATTATTAACTTAATGTATGATTACCCTTAATAATACAATGGATATAACCCCACTACGGCCCAGTGCATGTTAATTTGCTAATTCTTGCATTCTTGTGTATTTATTATTAACTTAATGTATGATTACCCTTACTGATACAATGCATATAACCCCACTACGGCCCAGTGCATATTCATTCACTAATTCATGCAGTAATCATAGTAACAGAGAATTTTTTCTACTTTTTTCACTAATAACTGAGTGTATCATTATCTTGATTATACGAGTCAAATACCCCACTACGGCCCAGTGCATGTTAATTTCCTAATTCTTTCAGTAATGATAATATTCTTATAACTGACAATAATGAGAAAATAATGAGTTAATCTAAATAAATGAAAATTCAATATTGCACGAAATCCCATAATAATAATAATAATACAATGGATTTAACCCCACTACGGCCCAGTGCATGTTAATTAGCCAATTCGATCAGTAATGATAATATTCTTATAACTGATGATCTTTAGAAAATAATGAGTTAATCTAAATAAATTACGATTCAATATTCCATGAAATCCCAAATTAATAATAATAATAATACAATGGATATAACCCCACTACGACCCAGTGCATGTTAATTTGCTAATTCTGCTCGCAGTAATAAACATTATTGTAATTGATATAATAACTGAAAATAATGAGTTAATCTAAATAAATGACGATTCAATATTGCACGAAATCCCAAATTAATAATAATAATAATAATACAATGGATATAACCCCACTACGACCCAGTGCATGTTAATTTGCTAATTCTGCTCGCAGTAATAAACATTATTGTAATTGATATAATAACTGAAAATAATGAGTTAATCTAAATAAATGACGATTCAATATTGCACGAAATCCCAAATTAATAATAATAATAATAATACAATGGATATAACCCACTACGACCCAGTGCATGTTAATTTGCTAATTCTGCTCGCAGTAATGAACATTATTGTAACTGATTATAACTGAAAATAATGAGTTAATCTAAATATTTTACGATTCAATATTCCATGAAATCCCATAAGATCCCAAGTTTTGATTTGGGAAAACTTTCCGGTGACGGCGGAGGGGACTCTATAATCAGATTGGGGAGTTTGGGAAATTTAAAAGGACGACTGTAGACCAGCCTCTCTACAACGGACAGTTATATAAAATACTTAAACATAAAATTTCGTTTCTTGAAATAGTTGAAAAATCACACAAAAATTCGCCAAACACTTCGGTGCAAAAAAATTTGCCAAATTCTTTGTCGTTGATTTGCAAAAGGTGTCCGCTATAGAGAGGCGCGCCATTTTGCAAAGTGGCTTTATCTCCAAACGGCCATTGAAGACAACTCCTCTACAACGGACAGTAGGATAAAATACTTCCGCTTAAAATTTTGGTTTTTGAAATACGTCAAAAATCTCCAAAAAATTCGCGAAACATTTTGGTGCAAAAAAATTCGCAAAATTTTTTGCCGTTTATTTGCAAAAGGTGTCCGCTATAGAGAAGCGCGCGTTTTTGGTATGTGGCCTGTGATAGCCCATGGGAGTCATCAAGTATTCATAAGCTAACGGCGGCCATGTTGGATGCTGCACAATCGAGTCCTAAACGCAGTGTGTCTATCAGAGAGCTATAAAAGACGCAAATTTACGAGCTAATTAAAGTACAATGTGATATATCCTCGCCAAACCTTCCCTCCATCTTCCCCTACCAGATAGAAAAGTCATACGGTTGAGTACCGAGTGAATAGGTAGCTGAACACTAGTTGAACAGTAGCTGAACTGACTTCAGTAGTTAAAAAGTGAACCCTCTGAATAAGGGGTTTGAATACTGCATGACTTAGTTCTTGAAAAATTCAAGCGTATGAACCGTGTGAAAGTGGGCCCATTTCACATTATCATCTAGCTGAATCCATGGAAATCATGCAGCATTCAGAGGGTCATTCTGACGTTTGACTTTAGCGCATCTTATTTTCATAGTATCCCGATAGAAAAGTCATACGGTTGAGTACCGAATGACTAGGTAGCTGAACACTAGCTTCCCTCTGAATCACTAGCTGAACAGTAGCTGAACTGACTTAAGTTGCTAAACAATGAACACTCTGAATAAGGGGTTGAATACCGCATGACTTAGTTCTTGAAAAATTCAAGCGTATGAACCGTGTGAAAGTGGGCCCATTTCACATTATCATCTAGCTGAATCCATGGAAATCATACAGCATTCAGAGGGTCATTCTGATGTTTGACTAGCACATCTTTTTTCTAAATGGGTTATATTGCTAACATAAACACTACCATCCGCTTTACCATTGATGATATTGTTGATAACATGTGATAACAGTTTAGTGATGTTATCGGGAAGGTTGCGGACCCCCTTGACATAAACACGACCCGCGGGGAACATCCAGAACACAATAGGCCCTGATTTATTTCTCTGTGCGAAAAGGGATTTGGTAATTTAGTTAGTTGCTCTTATTATAGCGTGTTATCAATTGTTATCAACGGGTTGCGAACCCTCTTATGGGAGAATACATAAGAAGAGGAGGGAAAAGGAGGGGAAAAGAGGGAAGAAGAGGGAAGGAGATGGGGAAGAATAAGAAGATTTGGTAATTTAGTTAGTTGCTCTTATTATAGCGTCTTATCAATTGTTATCAGTGGGTTGCGTACCCCCTTATGGGAGAATACATAAGAAGAGGAGGGAAAGAGGAGGGAAAAGGAGGGGAAAAGAGGGAAGAAGAGGGAAGGAAGGGAAGGAGATGGGGAAGAATAAGAAGATTTGGTAATTTAGTTAGTCGCTCTTATTATAGCGTGTTATCAGTTGTTATGAACGGGTTGCGTACCCCCCTTATTGGAGAATACATAAGAAGAGGAGGGAAAGAGGAGGGAAAAGGAGGGAAGGAAGGGAAGGAGATGGGGAAGAATTAGAAGAGAGAGAAAGTGCGAAAGAGAAGAGGAAGAGGAAGTTGAAGGAAAGAAGTGGGAGAAGTATGGAAGGAGGAAGTAGAGGAGGAAAGAGGAGGGAAGAAGAGGGAAAAGGAGGAAAAAGGAGGGAAGGAAGGGAAGGAAATGGGGAAATAAGAAGAGAGAGAAAATGGGAAAGAGAAGAGGAAGAGGAAGTTGAAGAAAAGAAATGGGAGAAGTAAGGAAGGATGAAAGGAGGAGAAGGTAGAAGAGGAAGGAAAGAGGAGGGAAAAGAAGGGAAGAAGAGGGAAGGAAGAGAAGGAAATGGGGAAATAAGAAGAGAGAGAAAGTGCGAAAGAGAAGACGAAGAGGAAGTTGAAGAAAAGAAGTGGGAGAAGTAAGGAAGGATGAAAGGAGGAGGAGGAAAGAGGAGGGAAAACGAGGGAAGAAAGAGGAAGAAAAAGAAAGAAGAGGAAGAATAGGATGAAGACGATGAAACTGATGAAGGAGAAAATGAAAGAAAACAAAGATGATGATGAAGATGATGAGGAAGAAAAGGAAGGAAGAGAGGAAGAGTAAGAAGAATAAAAATGGAGAAGAGGCAGAAGAAAATAAGGAAGAAGAAGAGGACGATAAAAGAAGAGAAATGGGAAGAATAAGAAAACTAAAGATGAGGAATAGAAGGAGAAGAAGAAGAAGAAGAGGAAGAAGATGAAGGACAAGAAAGATGTAAAATTGAATGAAGTAGGAAGAAGAAAGAGATAAGGAAGAAGAAGAGGATGATAAAAGAAGGGCAATAAGGAGAATAAGGAAACTAATGACAAGGAATAGGTAGAAGGACAAGAAGAAGAAGAGGAAGAGTATGATAAAAGAAGAGTAAAAGGAGGATAAGAAAACTAAATATGAGGAATGATAAAAGATAGGCAATAAGGAGAATAAGAAGATTAGAGACAAGGAATAGGTAGAAGGACAAGAAGAAGAAGAAGATGATGGTGATGATGAAAGACGAGTAAAATGAAAAAATGAATAAAAATAGGATAAAGAAATAGAGAAAGAAGAAGAATATCAAAAGAATAAAATAGGAAGAAGAAGAGGATGATAAAAGAAGAGAAATAAGGAGGATAAGAAGACTAGAGACGAGGAATAGGTAGAAGGAGAAGAAGAAGGACAGGAAAGAAGAAGAAGAAGAAGAGGAAGATGATGAAAGACGAGTAAGATGAAAAATGAATAAAAACAGCATAAAGAAAGAGAGAAAGAAGAAGTATATCCCGACAGAAAATTCTCATAGAGTATGTAGAATCTGGAACAGAGACTCAGTGAGATCTCAGTGAGAAAGCTCTAAAAGTTTTGAGATCTCACTGAGTCTCAGGTCCAAATTCTACGTACTCCTACGTAGAATCTGGAACAGAGACTCAGTGAGATCTCACAACTTTTAGAGCTTTCTCACTGAGATCTCACTGAGTCTCTGTTCCAGATTCTACATACTCTATGAGAATATTCTTCTGATCCCGACAGAAAACTCTCATAGGACTGTGTAGAATCTGGAGCAGAGACTCAGTGAGATCTCAGTGAGAAAGCTCTAAAAGTTGTGAGATCTCACTGAGTCTCTGTTCCAAATTCTGCATACTCTATGAGAGTTTTCTGTCGGGATCAAAAGAATAAAATAATAATAAAATATAATAAAAATATATAAATATAATATAATAAATAAATAATATAATAATAATATAATAAATATAATAATAACTAATATAATAAATAAAAAAATAATAGGAAAAAGATAGAAATAAGGAAGAGTATAAGAGGAAGAAGTTAAAACACACCAGCGATCTACGCAAGAGTAAGAAGCATAGGCAGAGCTGGAGGAGTCAGGCGAAGTTTCCACTTCGCAGGGAAATTCCCTGAAAAAGCGGACACCGTTTCTAAGCCAACCGTTAAGAATATTTAAACTCACTTTGGACCAAAATATTTCCCTGATTTTTCTGTAATTTTTGAGAGTATTTATAATTAAATATCTCTTTGAATGCGTTTAATTCGAGTGTCCGCAGTAGAGAGGTAGGACTTCCGCGGCAAAAAGCAAGCCTCTCTATAGCGGACACCGTTTACAAGCCAACCGTTAAGAATATTTAAACTCACTTTGCACCAAAATATTTCACTGATTTTTCTGTAATTTTTGAAAGTATTTACCATTAAATACCTCTTTGAATGCATTTAATTCGAGTGTCCGCAGTAGAGAGGTAGGACTTCCGCGGCAAAAAGCAAGCCTCTCTATAGCGGACACCATTATTAAATCAACCGTAAAAGATAGAACAAATTTGTTTGCATGATAGTGTTACGCTGATTTTTCTGTAAATTTTCAAGTAATTTTTAAATCAAATTGTTGGTTTTAGCGTAATTTAATTCGACTGTCCGTAGTTCCAAGGTTGGGCGTAAGGCCCTTTAACAGAACCCCCTGAATCCATATCCTGAATCCCCTGAATGAAAATTAAAGGGGCATTGTACATATGCCCCTTTAATTGGTCCCATTTTACGCCCTTGTGATACACGCATTCATACACAGCTTATCTCCCAATTGGACTGTTCTATTCCCCAATCCTAACCCCGTGAAATTGTTTTACGATTTATCTCAGTTCTATGAATGAATAACTAATACAATAACCCAATTCAGCTAGATGATAGTGTGAAATTATCAACTTATCTCAGTCCTATGAATGAATACCTAATACTATATACCCAATAGACAAAGATGCGCTAGTCAAACGTCAGAATGACCCTCTGAATGGTGTATGATTACCATGGATTCAGCTAGATGATAGTGTGAAACTATCAATTTATCTCAGTCCTATGAATGAATTACCAATACTATAACCCAAATAGACAAAGATGCGCTAGTCAAACGTCAGAATGACCCTCTGGATGGTGCATGATTACCATGGATTCAGCTAGATGATAGTGTCAAACTGGCCCACTTTCACACGGTTCATACGCTTCAATTTTTCAAGAATAAAGTCATGCAGTATTTAACCCCTTATTCAGAGGGTTCATATTTAGCAACTGAAATAAGTTCAGCTATTCTTTAGCTAGTGATTCAGAAGGGAGCTAGTGTTCAGCTACCTTTTCACTCGCTACTCAACCGTGTGACTTTTCCATCGGCTATGTTCACACTGCAAGACTTATTCCAGTATAAATGACCTATCTGAGATAATTTTCACAGTTAAGAGATACTCCTAGTTATACCAGTATAGTATGGTAATGTGAACATGGTGCAATACCGTTATTTCTGGTTAAATGATGTTAAATTGTATTTATTGTCGAAAGATTTTGGGTATCAGTGTTAATGAAACGGCTTCCGTGGACTTTGGGGGTTAAAGTAAAGTCGACAAAGTAATTACAGTGTGCGTTATAAGGCAATAGGGCATTAGGTGATCCTCGCTAATGGCCACACCGCACTGGGCTCTTAAATCTTTTCCCTACGGGAGACTGTCGCACCTTGGGACGTGACAATAGCGACTTCGGGTCCCCCACACTCCCAAGCTTCCCCACAAGTCCCCGGTGAGGATCGCAAGTCTTCCAGGAATCGCCCAAAACAAGATATTGGGTATGGAGGGTGTTCGCTTAAAAGTAGCCCCAGAGAAAAGTCGTACGGTTGAGTACCGAGTGAATAGGTAGCTGAATACTAGCTTCCCTCTGAATCACTAGCTAAGTAGTAGCTGAACTAATTTGAGTTGCTAAAAGTGAAAAGTCGCTTAAAAGTAGCCCGAGAGAAAAGTCGTACGGTTGAGTACCGAGTGAATAGGTAGCTGAATACTAGCTTCCCTCTGAATCACCAGCTGAACAGTAGCTGAACTAACTTGAGTTGCTAAAAGTGAAAAGTCACTTAAAAGTAGCCCGAGAGAAAAGTCGTACGGTTGAGTACCGAGTGAATAGGAAGGTGAATACTAGCTTCCCTCTGAATCACTAGCTGAACAGTAGCTGAACCAAATCGAGTTGCTAAAAGTGAACCCTCTGAATGAGGGGCTCAATACTGCATGATCAAGTTCTTGAGAGATTCAAGCGTATGAACCGTTTGAAAGTGGACCAATTTCACACTACCATCTAGCTGAATCTGTGGTAATCATCCAGCATTCAGAGGGTCTTTCTGCCGTTTGACTGGCGCATTTTTTTTTTTATTGGGAACATTCAGAGGTCAGAATCGATTAAGACAGCCAAACCGAAAAGGTCACGTGACACCAGTTGTCGTTTTAATGCAGTGTGGCGCCATTTTGGGTACTGAACTGGGAAAAGAAGAAGAAAAAAAGCTTCTTGTTTGACCACCATTTCAGTTGGGGAACATTATTCCCATTGTTGACGTTGACCATGTCCAGTTGGAAAGGCGCAAACGCTACGGGAGGTCGGCGATTCATCCTTGTTCCCAAATTTAGGGGCATGTGCCCCACACGAACCCCAGAACTACCACAAAACCCCTAAAAACTCCCTCCGAACTCCCTACGTCCTTAAAATACCCTGAAAACCCCTGAGAAGTCCCTTGAAACCCTCAAAAATACCCAAAGAATCCTTTAAAAAAACCCTGAAAACACCCATAAACTTTTCAGAAAACCACTGAAAATTCTGAAGAAATCCCTTAAATGAAGTAAGAATAAGAATGAAATGAAGAATAAATGAAGTAAAACCCTTAAAACCCCTGAAAAGTCCCAAACAACCACTGAAAATTCTCCAAGAACCCCTGAAAACTTCAAAATGCTACATTAATAACCCCTAAACAGCCTGACTTATTACGAAAAAACGCCTGAAACTGTCTGAAATTACTTGTAAGCCCCCTGAAAAACCTTTGAAATTCCCTGAAATATTCACACAAACCCCTGAAATCTCCTGAAACACTTTAAATTGTCTAAAAACGTCCTTAGAACGTCCTTCGAATGCCTAGGAAGCTTTAAGGAATGCCCCTGAATGCCCTACGAATCTTCTAAAACTTTCTAAATGATTTTAAAATTCTCTAGAATACCTTAAAAACGCCTGAAAAACCCTTGAAAACCCCTGAAACGCCTCTGTATATCCCAAAAATCTTCTAAGACCCCCTGAACGTCTTTAAACTCCCTGAAAACGCCTGAAACTTTTAAGAAAAGTCCCTGAATTTCTGACAGTTTTGTAAAACGTCCTTAACGCCTTTAAACCTCCTGAAAAAACCCCTGAAATTGTTTTAAGTTTTCCTTGAAATCCTTCTAGTAAGTGCTGAAAGCCTTTTGAAAGCTTTCACACATGTGCTAGAGAAACTCCATTTTTGACTCGGAAACTGAGAATGGAGCACGCGCCATTATGTCCGCCATATTAAGACCCTACAAAGTAAGGCGATACATCCACGACACAGTTCAGCCCCCCTGGTTACAAGCACTAATTGTAAAAGTCTGCTAATAGCACCAAAAAAAAATCTTCTGTTTACTTAACCCCGACTGAAAATTCTCATAGAGTATGTAGAATTTGGAACAGAGACTCAGTTGGATCTTAATGAGATCTCAGAACTTTCTAGAGTTTCTCACTGAAATCTCACTGAGTCTCTGTTCCAAATTCTACATACTCTATGAGAATTTTCAGTCGGGACCCTACACTCACACTGCAGACCATACTGGTACCAACAGAAGAAAGATGCCCTAGTCAAACGTCAGAATGACCCTCTGAATGCTGCATGATTTCCATGGATTTAGCTAGATGGTAGTGTACTGTCCCACTTTCACACGGTTAGTACGCATGAATTTTCAAAGAACCAAGTAATGCTGTATTCAACCCTTATTCAGAGGGTTCGATTTGAGCAACTAGGGTAAGTTCATCTGCTGTTCAGCTAGTGATTCAGAGGGAAGCTAGTGTTCAGCTACCTAGTCATTCGGTACTCAACAGTATGACTTTTCTATTGGAGAATAACTTATTCGAGAATAATTGACTCTTGACTATGAGATTTATACAGGAATAAGTGCTGCCTAAACTCTTCTCCGCTCTTTTTCAGGTGCGAGATGAGTCCGCCATATTTTTAATCTTAATATGGCGACCATAAGACTTAAGATGGCGCCTACAACAATCCAACGCAAAGTAATCAGGATTCCTACACTCGACTCTTGTTCAAGTGTATTATTCAAACTCATCATGTTGTGGTGTCTGTAGTCTTAATATGGCGCCCAAGACTTAAGATGGCGCCCAGTGCAGGGTCACCCAGAAGGACCCTGAATTCTTTCTCCGCTCTTTTTTTTTCAGGTGCGGAATGGAGTCGAGTAAAATAAATGGTTCCGTTTCCGCCAATGTGGTCAACGTCACTGCATAGATTTACGATGACGGGCAATAGGGCCTATTCCAAAGGCGCACCCCGCTATAGCGGACACTTATATTAAATCAATTTATTAACATTTTTAAATTTTTTGGGTATCAGAGTAATTCTCAAATTTTTTGACGATTTTTAGACGTATTTTCAAGTCGATTCATTGAATAGTTAATTTACAATAAGTGTCCGTAGTAGAGGGGGTTGGTCTACAGAGGCCTTTTTGGAATAAGGTCTATAGTAAGTTGATTTCTCGTCATGAACCCAGGGGGGGTTTGTAACCCTCAATAATCTACACATCACCAAGATACAGGGACTATAGGGATACAGGCCATTAAAGACCTACCTCTCTACTACGGGCGGGTGTATAAAATATATTTTTAGAGAAATTTAACTTTTAAATGTACGTAAAAATCACAGAAAAATTCGGGAAACATTTTGGTGTAAAGAAAATTGCAAAACTATTTGAAGGTGATTTAATAAAGGTGTCCGCTGTAGAGAGGCACGCCTTAGGGATATGGCCTATACTAGCCCCTCTACTACGGACAGGCGTATAAGATACATTTATAAAGAAATTTGACTCGGTAAGTATATCTAAAATCACAGAAAATTTCGGGAAACATTTTGGTATAAAGAAAGTTGTGAAATTATTTGAAATTAATTTAATAAAGCTGTCCGCTGTAGAGAGGCACGCGTTTGGGATATGGCCTATTCGAGCCCCTCTACTACGGACAGTCGTATAAAATATACTTGTTGAGAAATTTAACATTAAAATGTACTTAAAAATCACAGAAAAATTCAAGAAACATTTTGGTATCAGAAAAGTTGTGAAATTATTTGAAATTAATTTAATACAGGTGTCCGCTGTAGAGAGGCACGCCTTAGGGATATGGCCTATACGAGCTCCTCTACTACGGACAGTCGTATAAAATACACCTGTTGAGAAATTTAACATTAAAATGTACGTAAAAATCACAGAAAAATTCAAGAAACATTTTGGTACCAAAAAAATTGTGAAATTATTTGAAATTAATTTAATAAAGGTGTCCGTTGTAGAGAGGCACCCGTTTTGGAATATCCCCCGTAGCCTAAACACTGTTATCAACATATCATCTATCTTTTCACTCTTTGGCAATTAGATACGATACCTCACATTTTCATATGTTATCATATGTTATCAAATTATCTTTTACCAGGTTTCTGAAGAATTGCGGACCCCTTGTCATGAAGCCATTTACCTCCCAGAAGCTCAACACCAGAGGGGGTTCGCAACTCTCGTTCCTCAAGTTTAGAAAGAAAGTGCAAGTATGTGATAACAGGTGATAACAACGATAACATGATGATAACACAGCTAAAGTAATAGGCCTTTTCCTTCTCCTAGAACCGGAACTGCTCTTCAGGATTTTTTCAGGATTCTTGAGATTCTTTCTCAGGTGGTCATCAAACCAATGATAACAACGATAACATGATGATAACACAGCTAAAGATGTTAGGCCGTTCCTCTTCTAGGACCGGAACTGTTCTTCAGGATTTTTTCAGGATATTTTTTCAGGATTCTTGAGATTCTTGAGATTCTTTCTCATGTAACCAATTATAACAATGATAACATGATGATAACACAGCTAAAGATGTTTGGCCTTCCCTTCTTCTAGGACCGGAACTGTTCTTCAGGATTTTTTCAGGATTTGTTTCAGGATTCTTGAGATTCTTGAGATTCTTTCTCATGGAACCAATTATAACAATGATAACATGATGATAACACAGCTAAAGATATTAGGCCTTTCCCTCTTCTAGGACCGGAACTGTTCTTCAGGATTTTTTCAGGATTTTTTTCAGGATTCTTGAGATTCTTGAGATTCTTTCGCAGGTGGTCCTCAAACCAATGATAACAACGATAATATGATGATAACACAGCTAAAGATGTCAGGCCTTTCCCTCCTCTAGGACCGGAACTGTTCTTCAGGATTTTTTCAGGATTTTTTTCAGGATTCTTGAGATTCTTGAGATTCTTTCGCAGGTGGTCCTCAAACCAATGATAACAATGATAACATGATGATAACACAGCTAAAGATGTTTGGCCGTTTCCTCTTCTAGGACCGGAACTGTTTTTCAGGATTTTTTCAGGATTTTTTCAGGATTCTTGAGATTCTTGAGATTCTTTCTCAGGTGGGTCCTCAAACCAATGATAACAACGATAACGTGATGATAAGACAGCTAAAGTAATAGGCCTTTCCCTCTTCTAGGACCGGAACTGTTCTTCAGGATTTTTTTCAGGATTTTTTTCAGGATTCTTGAGATTCTTGAGATTCTTTCTCATGTAACCAATTATAACAATGATAACATGATGATAACACAGCTAAAGATGTCAGGCCTTTCCCTCTTCTAGGACCGGAACTGTTCTTCAGGATTTTTTCAGGATTTTTTTCAGGATTCTTGAGATTCTTGAGATTCTTTCGCAGGTGGTCCTCAAACCACAAGTCAATTGGGAAAGTGGAGAAGAGTTACCCAAAAGCCAAATGGGGGCGGTCATAGGGCTAATTCCCAAAAAAAGACCACTGAAGACTAACTCCTCTACTACGGACAGCTGTATAAAATACTTTAACTCTAAAATTTCGCTTAAAAATACATGTAAAAATCACAGAAAAATTCGCGAAACATTTTGGTGTTAAAAAAATTTGCAAATTATTTTTTGTTGATTTTATATAGGTGTCCGCTATAGAGAGGCGCGCGTTCGGAATATGGGGACTAGAGGGCCTATTCCAAAAAAAGGCGTACCTCACTATAGCGGACACTTCTATTAAATCAGTGAATTAAAATTTTGAACTTTGTTGGGTATCAAAGTGTTTCTCAGATTTTTTGGCGTTTTTTAAGATGTATTTTCAAGTCGATTCATTGAATAGTTAATTAACACGAGTGTCCGTAGTAGAGAGGGTGGTCTACAAGGGCCTTTTTGGAATGAGGTCTATAGAAATTTTTAAAGGGACAGCGCTATTCTTGTGGGGCTTTGCTTGATGCTCGTGCTACTCAGCAGGGAAGCTTCTTCTCCAGTACCAGGGACTTGCACCTTTAGCTTTTCTGGAGGTCTTCTTCTTCTTCTTCTTCTTAACATTTTTTTAGCCTATAGGGCAATGCTTAACACTCTTTTCCCCTTTTTTCCCCTTTTTTCCCCTCCGTGATACTGAGTAAAGCTACATTTGTAAATTCAGATGTTGTAAATCACACGATGTTGTAAATCTACAATTGTAAATCACAGAAAAATTTGAGGAATATTTTGGTATAAAAACACTTTGCAAATTTTCAACATGCGATTTAATAACAGTGTCCGCTATAGTGAAGCGCGCGATAGCCCCTCCACTACGGACAGTAAGTACAAGTATGTTTATCACAAAAATTTTGCTTAAAATAAGCTTAAAAAACACAGAAAAAATTTAAGGAATATTTTGGTATAAAAACATTTTGCAAATTTTCAACAGGCGATTTAATAACAGTGTCCGCTATAGTGAAGCGCGCGTATAACCCTCCACTACGGACAGTAAGTACAAGTACGTGTATCACTAAATTTTGCTTAAAATGAGCTTAAAAATCACAGCAAAATTTAAGGAACATTTTGGTATAAAAACATTTTGCAAATTTTCAACAGGCGATTTAATAACAGTGTCCGCTATAGTGAAGCGCGCGTATAACCCCTCCACTACGGACAGTAAGTACAAGTACGTGTATAACCAAATTTTGCTTAAAATTAGCTTAAAAATCACAGAAAAATCTAAGGAATATTTTGGTGTAAAAACATTTTGCAAATTTTCAACAGGCGATTTAATAACAGTGTCCGCTATAGTGAAGCGCGCGTATAACCCTCCACTACGGACAGTAAGTACAAGTACGTGTATAACCAAATTTTGCTTAAAATTAGCTTAAAAATCACAGAAAAATCTAAGGAATATTTTGGTGTAAAAACATTTTGCAAATTTTCAACAGGCGATTTAATAACAGTGTCCGCTATAGTGAAGCGCCCGTTCTACTCTCTTTCATCCAGTGCTTCCACTTTGTAGGGAAATTCCCTCAAATAGGGAAAATGGAGGGGAAAGTGAATTTACAAATGCAGCTTTACTCTGTACCACGGAGGGGAAAAAAGGGAAACTGATATATTTCAAGCGGAGGGGGAAAAAAAGGGAAAAGCGTGGAAGCACTGCTTTCATTCTTTGGTCCTGAAAACGTCCTGAAAATTTTTACACATCGACATGGGGTCCCTGAAGACATTTCTTCTGCGCTGCTGGAACTCGCCATTCACTTGTTTCCGTTCAAATCAAATCAGCATTACGGACTACAATGAACCTACGGGAAGCTAGCTGCTACCTTGGGGGGTAGCAAGCAGGTGATAACATGGTTGATAACCTACGATAACACGTGCTGAAGTGTAGTCTACAAGATTTATAGGTATCTTTTGTTAGAGTACCAATGCTTACGCCTTCACACCTTTTATACTGTGCTGAATGAATCCAGAGCTTTTCAGTGAATCTTGAAATCGTAGTTTTCAGATTCTCGCCATGTCTATTGAAAAGTTTCAACATTCAGGAAGTGATGTCTTGATACTGTGAACTGTATTTAGAAGTGTTATATGTGTTATCACCCGTTATCACCTGTTATCAATAGAGTTTCGGACCCCTCTTGTACTGTGCTGAATGAATCCAGAGCTTTTCAGTGAATCCTGAAATCGTAGTTTTAAGATTCTCGCCATGTCTATTGAAAAGTTTCAACATTCCGGAAGTGATGTCTTGATACTGTGAACTCTATTTAGAAGTGTTATCACCTGTTATCACCTGTTATCAATAGAGTTTCGGACCCCACCTTTTACTGTTATCAAATAGATCATAGGACTTTTTGCTTGTTTTAATTAATCAGTGATGTCTTGATACTGTGAACTGTATTTAGAAGTGTTATAAGTGTTATCACCTGTTATCACCTGTTATTAATAGAGTTTCGGACCCCCTTGTACTTGTTATCATATAGATCATAAGGACCTTTGCTTGTTTTAATTAATCACTCATTTCCGTGTCAAGAACCGAGAGAGGTTGACCTTGAACAAGTTTCCAGAATAAAGCGAGGTCAAAGGTCAGTACTATCTTCACCGTTGATCTTCGGTGTGTGTGTGAGTGTGTAAGGTGTGTAAAGTGGGTGTGTAGAGGTATCAACGAAGAAAATTAAGGATATACACAAACTCTTAGTAGATCTCAGTTTCCAGAATAAAAGCGAGGTCAAAGGTCAGTACTATCTTCACCGTTGATCTTCGGTGTGTGTGTGAGTGTGTAAGGTGTGTAAAGTGGGTGTGTAGAGGTATATAACGAAGAAAATTAAGGATATACACAAACCTTTGTAGATCTCAGTTTCCAGAATAAAAGCTGAGGTCAAAGGTCAGTACTATCTTCACCGTTGATCTTCGGTGTGTGTGTGTGAGTGTGTGAGGTGTGTAAAGTGGGTGTGTAGAGGTATATAACGAAGAAAATTAAGGATATACACAAACCGTTTATAGATCTCAGTTTCCAGAATAAAAGCGAGGTCAAAGGTCAGTACTATCTTCACCATTTATCTTCGGTGTGTGAGTGTGTGAGGTGTGTAAAGTGGGTGTGTAGAGGTATATAACGAAGAAAATTAAGGATATACCAAACCCTTTATAGATCTCATAAGCAATGGCTGGAAGATGTTTTAGTGGGATCTAAATGAAATGGTGGGACTTAAGAAGAGCACATTAAAAGCTTGGGGTCTAGAATTCTATGACCAGGGTCTTGTTTTAATGTGGAAGGGTCGCAAAAAGAGGTGGACAACATGGGACAGGTAAACAGTGAAAACGACGACTATATTGTTGGTCGTTAAAAGCTTCACTTGGTCCCTGTAATGTCCTCCACGGCTTGTCTTTGCCAAATTGCCATTTAAACGACCTTGTAGACCACTGTAGACCTTATTCCAAAAAAGACCTCTGTAGACCACCCCCCTCTCTACTACGGACACTTGTTGTAAAATAATCGTATCAATGAATGGACTTGAAAATACGTCTAAAAAACGCCAAAAAATCCCAGAAACAATTTGACACCGAAAAAGTTCAAAAATACTTATAAGCTGATTTGATATAAGTGTCCGCTATAGTGAGGGGCACGTTTGGAATAGGCCCTATAGACCTTTTTTCCAAATAGGCCTCTGTAGACCACCCCCTCTCTACTACGGACACTCGTGTAAGTGAACTTTTTCAATGAATGGACTTGAAAATACGTCTAAAAAACACCAAAAAATCTCAGAAACAATTTGACACCGAAAAAGTTAAAAAATACTTATAAATTGATTTGATGTAAGTGTCCGCTATAGTGAGGTACACGTTTGGAATAGGCCCTATACGGGCTTATAACCCAAAACCGCCATTAAAAACGCCGACCCCTCTACTGCGGACAGGCGGATTAAATAAGTTTATGAAAGAATTTAACTTAAATTAGGTTGAAAAATTACAGAAAAATCAGGGAAATATTTTGGTGCAAAGAACATTTTTTTATCTTTTATAGGCGATTTTATAGAAGTGTCCGCTATAGAGAGGTACGCTTATAGCATATGCCCTGCGTTCCTATGTTGATCCATATAAGCTTTTAATATATATGGCCGTGTAATTCTTTTCCTCTACTGTTAATATTATTACATTTAAATATAATTAAGTCAATTGTTAGTTAATATTAACTTGTGATAATAGATATAATAATAAATATATTAATAAAACTATAATAATAATAACAATAATAATAATAATATAATTATTATTATTATTCAGAATATGTATCTTATCATTTTAAAGTGCTGCTATATACGAATAGCCATGCAGGTTATGTATTATTATTATTATTATTATTATTATTATTATTATTATTATTATTATTATTATTATTGGTGGAGCACAAATCTGTCGACTAATTGGACAGTGTTACAGTTATCCTGTTACATCTTATGGACTGTCCACAGATTCGATAAATCATTATAATTTATTTATTCAGTTATTTTTATTATTATTATTTTAAGAGTTATTACTGGTAGAACACAAATCTGTCGAATGATTGGACAGTGTTACAGTTATCCTGTCATATCTTATGGAGTGTCCACCTATTCGACAAATTCTACTTATTATAATTATTATTGCAACACAAACCTGTCGAATGACTGGACAGTGTTACAGTTATCCTGTTATATCTTTTGGAGTGTCCACCTATTCGACAAATTCTAATTATTATAATTATTATTGCAGCACAAACCTGTCAAATGGTTGGACAGCGTGACACTTTATCCTCCACATCTTATGGAGTGTCCATCTATTCGACAAATTATAATTATTATAATTATTATTGCAGCACAAACCTGTCAAATGGTTGGACAGCGTTACACTTTATCCTCCACATCTTATGGAGTGTCCACTTATTCGACAAATTCTAATTATTATTGATATATGTTAATTTATAATATATAAGTAAATGGGAGAAATAATAAAATTATATTGTCCTTTGATTATGGCGTGAGAAATTGTGATTTATTTTGCAGACTTGCCATAAAAATGGCGGATTATATATACAACACCACGGGGGTTGGCAACCTATCGAATCTTACACTGTTATCAACCGGTTATCAACGTGTTATCATCTGTTATCATTAGTTATCAAGCAACCTTCGTACATAAAGATGATGTTATCAATAGAGAATAACGTGTTATCGTGTGTTATCAGCTGTTATCACATGTTATCATCATGGAGTTGACTACCCCCTGTTGTATTGGTTGTCATAAAAGTTGGGACAGGTCACTTTTCGACTTATGAGAACGATTTTCCATTCGAATCCTAAAATCTGATTACTGGACCCAAAAGTAATCGGTTAAGTAACCGGTATAACCGTTATAAGTGGTTAATGATTACTGGATTCGATTCGATCCAATACAGTAATCGGATTAATCTTACTCAGGAACCGTTCTAGATGTTTACTTGAACGTTAAATCGATTCGGTAGTTAGTTAGTCAATAGTAACCGGTAACAGCTCTGAATGATTACCGATTACTACAATTGATTCGGTATAGATACTAGTAACCGGATTAAGCGTTACTTTTAGTCTTCACGGTACGAATGCAAAATCTGATTCCTATATGATCAGAAGTAATCGATACAGTAACCGGTAACCGTTCTAGATGATTGACCATAATATTGATTACTCGACTCGATTTGATGGACACTATAAGTAATCGGATTGATCATTACTTTGTTTTGCCGTGGATACGAATCCTAAAATCTGATTACTATGAACAGAAGTAATCGATTGTAATCGGTAACTATTCTAGATTGATTACTGATTACTAGGTTCGATCCGATTCGAGATACAGTAGTAATCGGATTAATCGTTACTTAGTAACCGTTCTCGGTGATTACTTGATAAATAGTAACCGGTAACATTTCTACATGATTACTGATTACTATAGAGTCGGTTTCATAAGACACTATGAATCGGATTAATCGTCACTTAGTAACCGTTCTCGGTGATTACTTGATAAGTAGTAACCGGTAACATTTCAACATGATTACTGATTACTACAGAATCGGTTCCATAGAACACTATGAAGCGGATTAGAATTACTTATTTACCGTTCTGATTGATTACTTGATCATTTAAAAAATGCAATATTCAGTAATCGATACTAACCGATTACTAAGACGATTACCGATTACTACAGCCCGATTCGATTCAATAGACACTTAGTGATCAAAGTAACCGTTACTTAGTATTTTCTTGTACGATTACTGAAATCCGAATGATCGAATCGACTTCATTCAAGTAACCAGTAATCATTCATAACAGTTACCGGTTACTACCGATTACTTACCTGAAGTATAAAACTGTACTAAATAAATTCATACTTGAATTATTAAATGAATGAAAGTATCAAGGGGTCCGAAACTCCGAGGAAAAGTGTACGAAGATTACTTGATAACACGTGATAACACGGAGATAACAGGATGATAACAGTGATAACATGCCCTAGGTGTACGAAGATTATTTGATAACACATGATAAAATGCAGATAACAGGATGATAACAGTGATGACATGGCCTAGGTGTACGAAGATTATTTGATAACACATGATAACATGGAGATTACATGGAGATAACAGTGATAACATGGCCTAGGTGTACGAAGATTATTTGATAACGCATGATAACATGCAGATAACAGGATGATAACAGTGACGACATGGCCTAGGTGTACGAAGATTATTTGATAACACATGATAACACGGAGATAACATGGAGATAACATGGAGATAACACGGAGATAACAGGATGATAACAGTGATAACATGCCCTAGGTGTACGAAGATTATTGGAAGTTTCAGACCCCTTGGAAAAAAATCATAAAATGAATTAAAATCACGAACTTCAATCAAGTGTAAAATCTTCATGTTATTCGGGGATAACGGGATAAACGGGGATAACTCTTTGATAACTTATACTGTTAATCAGTTGCTAACACATTAGTCATAGGCCTCTGTTGACTTGTTGTCCCAACAGTAGGCCTATGGGAAAATCTGAGAAGACTTATCCTTGATTCGACTCGGTTATAAAAGATCAACAAAACGGGGATAACTTTGTTGTCGGCTTCTTCTTCCCCCATAAGAAACCGGGATAAAATGTCGGCAAAAATGGCGGCTCGACAAACTTCTTATACCGATTCTTTCCCAGGACCCGATATTGTCTTCATCCCACATCATAAAAATCTTGGGGGAAAAAAAGAAAAAATTTCCCATGACAACTTATTCTAGAATAAAAGTTATCCCAGAAAAAAATAGAAGAAGAAAAGAAACAGGTATAAACACGTCAGCCAAAAATCATTAGTATCAAAAGTTATCTCAGTTATCTAACCCGGTTATATTTTATAACCTTTTTATATTGATTATATATTATAATAATTATTTTATTTCCCATGACAAGTTATTCTAGAATAAAAGTTATCCCAGTTATCTAACCCGGTTATATTTTGTAACCATTTTATATTGATTACATATTATAATGATTATTGTATTTCCCATGACAATTTATTCTAGTAAAAAAGTTATCCCAGTTATTTAACCCGGTAATAATTTATAACCTTTTTATATTGATAATGTATTATAGTGATTATTCTATTTCCCATGACAGGTTATCCCAGAATAAAAGTTATCCCAGTTATTTAACCCGGTTATAATTCATAACCTTTTTATATTGATTATGTATTATAATGATTATTTTATTTCCCATGACAAGTTATTCTAGAATAAAAGTTATCCCAGTTATCTAACCCGGTTATATTTTGTAACCATTTTATATTGATTACATATTATAATGATTATTGTATTTCCCATGACAATTTATTCCAGAATAAAAGTTATCCCAGTTATCTAACCCGGTTATAATTCATAACCTTTTATATTGATTATATATTATGATGATTATTGTATTTCCCATGACAATTTATTCTAGTAAAAAAGTTACCCCAATTATTTAACCCGGTTATAAGAGTTTAAACGGGTATAATAACATAATTTTTTAATATCTTATAACATTTTATTTTATTATATATTATAATGATTATTTTAAATATTTTTTTTAATCATTTTTCGTCTGCTATGGAAGAGTCATAGATATAACGGCTCGTGGTTATTCTAGAATAAAAGTTATCCCAGTTATTCAGCCGGTTCAGATTTGGATATATACGGCTGGTCCTTATAATGGTCTTACGCAAGGGGTCCGAAACTCCAAGGAAAAGTGTACGAAGATTATTTGATAACATATGATAACACGAGGATAACATGGAGATAACAGGTTGATAACAGTGATAACATGACCTAGGGGGTGTACCAAGATTATTACAAGTTCCAGACCCCTTGGGTCTTGCAAGATTGGTTTAGATGGCTATCGTCTAGTAATACTATAGTAGGGACTATAGTTGGTAGTTGGAAATAGTCAGTCTATGTGAGATGATGGTGAAATGAAATGTGAGAGCAAGTCGTTTGGTAATGGTCGTAAGCAGTTGGTTGTAGGACGGCACATGCAGTGATAAGCGCCGACAAATAGACCAATAAATTGGCTCCCACTGAGAGCTACACAATCACTCCCGCGATCCCTATCAACCAACCAGAGGGGACTGCTACTACCCTACTACCCTACTACCCTCATTGATACTCCGATACCATACACTACTATCATATATGTATATACGACTACTAATACTACTTACAGAGCTTGCGTGGTGTGTTATCATGTGTTCTGAGAGTGGTAGTAAGGTGTTATCAGTGGTTACTAAACCGATCCCTATCAACCAACCAGAGGGGACTGCTACTCCCTACTACCCGCTACCTACTACCCTCATTGATACTCCTATACCATGCATTATCACATATGCGTGTATACTACTACTTACAGAACTTGCGTGGTGTGTTATCATGTGTTCTGAGAGTGGTAGTAAGGTGTTATCGGTGGTTACTAAACCGATCCCTCTACCCACTACCCTCATTGCTACTCCTATACCATACACTACTATAACATATTGACTACTACTATATCACATATACTACTACTTACAGAGCTTGCGTGGTGTGTTATCATATACGTTATTAGAGTGGTATAAAGTGTTATCATATGTTATTAGAGAGTTATAAAAGTATTATCGGTGGTTACTAAACCGATTCCTATAAACCAACCAGAGGAGACTGCTACTCCCTACTACCCGCTACCCTCATTGCTACGTGTATATACTGCTACTTACAGAGCTTGCGTGGTGTGTTATCATACGTTATTAGAGAGTTATGAAAGTACTATCGGTGGTTACTAAACCGATCCTTCTACCCACTACCCTCATTGCTACTCCTGTACCATACACTACTGTCATATATGTATATATACTTCTACTTAGAGAGCTTGCGTGGTGTGTTATCATGTGTTCTGAGAGTGGTAGTAAGGTGTTATCAGTGGTTACTAAACCGATCCCTCTACCCTCTACCCTTATTGCTACTCCTATACCATAAACTACTATCGCATATTGACTACTACTATATCACATATATAAGCTACTTACAGAGCTTGCGTGGTGTGTTATCAAGTATTATCAAGTATTATCAAGTGTTATTAGAGTGTTATCATACGTTATTAGAGAGTTATAAAAGTATTATCGGTGGTTACTAAACCGATCCCTATCAACCCAGCAGAAAGTTACGGATAGTTTCAAGACCCTGAAAATATCCTGAAAAGGGCATTTTCAGGATGCCAATCAGGACTCTGAGTACATTGAAATTGGCCCACTTCCAGGGTGTTCAGGACCCTGACAATGGAATTCCTGAATAATACATGTTCAGGGTATACTTAACAGCGTCCTGAAAAAATGCTTTTCAGGATACTTAATGGTGCCCTCAATAATCAAGATTCACAATTCTCGACACATTTTTTTAACTCATCCACGATCGGACGTGGTTCAGGATATTCAGGATATGTTACGGATATCGTTCAGGATATAGCCGACATCCTTAATTTTCCGCTGGGAACCAACCAGAGGAAACTGCTACTGCTATTGCTGTACCATATACCATCACGTACGCACGTATGGTTTGTTATCAAGGGTTATCAACCTGTTATCAAGTGTTATCAACGTGTTAGTGATATTATATATATAGTGAATTATACATCATTCCCTAATCATTTTTGTTACTTATTATCACTGTATTAACAACATTATGTTATCACTATGTTATCATCATGTTATCACCTTGTTATCAGTGAAGTGAAAGGGTTGCAGACTCCATCACTATGTTATCATCATGTTATCAGTGAAGTGAAAGGGTTGCAGACCCCATCACTATGTTATCATCATATTATCACCTTGTTATCAGTGAAGCGAAAGGGTTGCAGACCCCATCACTATGTTATCATCATGTTATCACCTTGTTATCAGTGAAGTGAAAGAGTTGCAGACTCCATCACTATGTTATCGTCATGTTATCCACTTGTTATCAGTGAAGTGAAAGGGTTGCAGACCCCATCACTATGTTATCATCATATTATCACCTTGTTATCAGTGAAGTGAAAGAGTTGCAGACTCCATCACTATGTTATCGTCATGTTATCCACTTGTTATCAGTGAAGTGAAAGGGTTGCAGACCCCATCACTATGTTATCATCATATTATCACCTTGTTATCAGTGAAGCGAAAGGGTTGCAGACCCCATCACTATGTTATCATCATGTTATCCACTTGTTATCAGTGAAGTGAAAGGGTTGCAGACCCCATCACTATGTTATCATCATGTTATCACCTTGTTATCAATGAAGTGAAAGAGTTACAGACTCCATCACTATGTTATCATCATGTTATCACCTTGTTATCAGTGAAGTGAAAGGGTTGCAGACCCCCCAGGGCAGGTCGTTTAAAGGTCCTTTGGCTGGGAGCCATTATTTCGTCCAAAAAGCCCAAGACTCGTTTAAACGATCTTAATAACTTCTTATAATGTTGTTTTCGTCTGCTTTTGCTTATATGCTTCTCCCATGGCCGCCATCTTGGAAAATGGCGTCTGCTACTTTCTGCTACTTCTTGCGTTGGTCCACCGAAGAGATCAATACGTTCTACAACGGCTTCTTATTAGTTCTGATATACACGATAGAAAAAGATGCGCTATAGTCAAACGTCAGAATGACCCTCTGAATGGTGCATGATTACCATGGATTTAGCTAGATGATCGTGTGGTATTGACCCACATTCACACGGTTCATCCGCTTGAATTTTTCAAGAGCTAAGTCATGCAGTATTCAAGGCCTCATTCAGAGGGTTTAATTTGAGCAACTGAAGTAAGTTCAGCTACTATTCAGCTAGTGATTCAGAGGGAAGCTAGTGTTCAGCTACCTAGTCACTCAGTACTCAGCCGTATGATTTTTCTATCGGGTATTCTTTTAGTGGAATATGTGAAGCCTGATAATGATAATTAATGATAACAAGGGGTCCGAAACTCCGAGGAAAAGTGTACGAAGATTACTTGATAACACGGAGATAACAGGTTGATAACAGTGATAACATGACCCAGGTCCACGAAGATTATTGCAAGTTTCGGACCCCTTGATTAATAATGATGATAGTATTAATACAAATGTTCATAAATATTACCTTGTTATCATCAGTTATCATCCCTTAGCATCTAATTATCATCAATTATCATACTTTGTTATCTCTTATCTTCTATCATCGTCTGTTATCATCCAATATGTAATCTGTTATTAACCGTCGATAACAGATTAAACTAAAGGTTAATAAGTGGTAGTAAGTAATAACTAATGGCAAGATTTGACAACTGATGATAATGTAGATGATGCATGATGATAATAATATATAACACATGATAACTGGTGATAATAGATAATTATACCTGATAACTAAGATAACAAAGAATAATAGATATTAATATATGATAATAAGATAATAACCCAGGGTAATATGCTGATTAAGGATAATGGATGATAACTGCTGATAATAATGAATAATAAGATGATGACAGAAGATAATGTGCTAACAAAGGATAATGAATGATAATTGTTGATAATAGATGATAACAGATGATAATAGATAATTATGCGTGATAACTGAGATAGTAAAGGATAATAGATGTTAATACATGATAATAAGATAATAACCCAAGGTAATATGCTGATTAAGGATAATGGATGATAACTGATGAAGGATAGTACGTGATAACTGTTAATAATAATGAATAATAAGATAGTGACAGAAGATAATATGCTAATGAAGGATAATGGATGATAATTGTTGATAATAGATTATAGCAGATGATAATAGATAGTTATACGTGATAACTGAGATAGTGAAGGATAAAGGGACGGTAATAAATGATAACAAGATAATGACAGAAGATAATATGCTAATAAAGGATAATGGAATGATAATTGTTAATAATAGATGATAACAGATGATAATAGACATTAATAAATGATAAAACATTAAACAGTAGGTAATGCGCTAATGAAGGATAACAGATGATAATTGTTAACAATAGATGATAACAGACGATAATAAATGTTAGCAAGATAATAACAGATGACAATAGATAACAATACGTGATAAATGATGATAACAGACGATAATCGACATTAATAAATGACAACAGATTGTAATGCGCTAATGAAGGATAACGGATGATAATTGTTAATAATACATGATAACAGATGATTATTAGTTAATTTCCCAAACCACACCAGTTCCTTTAACTTAAATTATTCAGAATTTTTTCTTTAAATTATTTAAATTAGCATAAAAATTAATTAATTAAATTTTTTAAACTGAAAATTAATTAAAATTTATTGTAGTTAACTAAAAAATTTGATTTTGTTTTCATAATTTTATTACAATCAAAAAGTGACATTTGACACACACACAAATAAATATTTACAATGAGACTAATCAAATTAAAATTAATTTTAATGTTAATTAAACACATTTTATTATAATTCAATTAAAACTTATTTTAATAAATGAACCAGGAACTTTTTTTAAAATACATTGAAATTTTCCAAAAAATATTCAGGAAAAATTTAAGCTTTTTCGTCCAAGTCTAGTTTGTAGGGCTGAAACAGTCTAGGTTGTTGCTGAGGAGTAGCGCTACGTTTAGGTATCGCTGAGGTAGCAGTAGTATCGAGAGTAGCAGCAATAGTAGCTGTGGTAGCAGGCATAGCCGAGAAGACTGGGCTGCTACCGAACTGCTGATGGTAAACTGAGGTAGCGATGGTAGCGGTAGCAGGTGGCGAGTGCTGTACTGGTGACAAGTTGGGCGAGATGGACAGTGGTGGCGAGACTGTCTGGGGCGAGTGCGGTAGCTTGACGGAAAGTGGTAGCGTGGGCGAACCGAAGGTAGCAGGTAGTCGGGTAGCAGCACCGAACTGTGGTAGCAGAGAATCTGCTGGAGTAGCACGAGGTATGAAAGGTACTGCAGTCGCTGGGTGTGGGCGAAGTGGTAGCGAGTATGGGGCGAAACGATTCATCTGCAAGGGCGAGGCTGTGTTGTAGCAAGGTAGCGTCGGTGGTAGCGGTAGGGGGTATGGATAACCTGCAGCCTGAAGCAAGTAAGCAGCAAACATAGGGTCGGTTACAGGCCAAGCAAGCGATAAACGCTGACGTTTATCTTTCATCCGACGGTTTTGGAACCAAACCTATTTATAATTTAAATTTTAATTAAGATTTAATTAAGTTAATTAACTTTTTAATTAAATTTACCTTAATTGTTGATTCTTGAAGTCCTAATTGAGCAGCAAGTTCGCATCTTCTTGGTCTGGAAACGTAATTTTCTTGCAGAAATTCTTTTTCCAGTCGGGCGAGTTGTTCTCTGGTAAAGGCGGTACGATACCTTCGTACTGGAGGCTGTTCTCCACTACCGACGGTAGCAGATCCTGCAGGAGAAGTTGAGGTTTTGGAATTTTCCGTCGGGTTGTTACAGTCGACGTTTGACGGCGACGAGGCCAGCGAATCGTCAATGTCCAATTCGTCGCCGTCGGAAACGTGCGACGCGAAACGCTCGTGGTGCAGAAAATGCTGCTGCGGTTGTTGGTTCTCCATAGGTCGAAACAGGGGCTGCATTTTTCTTTAGTAACTTATTTGAAAAACTTAGAAAATTTTAAAAATTTATTTGAAAAATATTTTCACAAGCGAGAGTGAGATGTTTTCACTACTGAGACAGTAGCAAGACTGATGAGTGCTCCTGATGACCGCTGGCCTTTTCTATTTCTATTGGGGCAAGGGCCGTAACAATCCTCCGCGCCAATTGGTCAAAGAGAGCAAGAGGCGCGGCTTATTTCAGGCTGGGACCAATCAGTAAAGGGGGTGGGACTGGACTTGGCCAATCGGCGCTTAGCTACGGTCATAAGTGGCCCTAATGGGCCAATAGGAGGAGCTCTGAATGTCTTTATCAGGGGAATTATTGTCTGGATGACTGGGTCCCACGGTCGCCGTTTTATTGAAACATCATACCGTGATATAAACTATGAAGCAATAAAACTTCTGTGTTATATTATAGGATTTTTTTGGGGAAAAAAAGCCTATAGGTTTTTTCGTTACGCGCTAAAAGACTGTGAGAAAAATAGGAGAAAATTTTTGAATTATTACCCAATGGAAAAGTCATACGGTTGAGGACTGATTGACTAGGTAGCTGAACACTAACTAGTTGAACTAGTTGAACTGTTGAAAAACAGGGGAAATTTTTTGAATTTATACCCGGTGGAAAAGTCATACGGTTGAGGACTGAATCACTAGGTAGCTGAACACTAACTAGTTCAACTAGTTTGTTAGTTAACTAGTGTTCAGCTAGTTGTTGAACACTAGTTAAACTAGTGGAATTGTTGAAAAACAGTTGACTGTGAGAAAAACAGGGGAAATTTTATGAATTTTTACCCGGTGGAAAAGTCATACGGTTGAGGACTGAATGACTAGGTAGCTGAACACTAGTTGAACAATAGCTGAACTGACTCTCGTTGCTAAAAGTGAACCCTCTGATTAAGAAGTTGAATATACTGCATGGCTTAGTTTTTAAAAATTCAACCGTATGAACCGCGTGAAAGTGGGCCAATTTCACGCCATCATCTAGCTGAGTCCATAGTAATCATGCACCGTTCAGAGGGTCATTCTGACGTTTGACTGGCACATCTTTTTCCTATTGAGGCCTCGATAGAAAGTCATACGGTTGAGTACCGAATGACTAGGTAGCTGAACACTAGCTTCCCTCTGAATCACTAGCTGAATAGTAGCTGAACTGACTTTAGTTGCTCAAATTAAACCCTCTGAATGAGGCCATGAATACTGCATAACTTAGCTCTTGACAAATTCAAGCATATGAACCGCGTGAAAATGGGCCAACTTCACACCATCATCTAGCTGAATCCATGGTAATCAACCACCGTTCAGAGGATCATTCTGACGTTTGACTGGTACATCTTTTCTCCTATAGAGTACAGAACTTATGTTTTCGAATATTATATAGGTGCGATATTCGCACTGATGATACTGCACAAAACATCAAAGAAAATGAAAAATTCAAGCACATGAAACGCGTGAAAATGGGCCATTTTCACATCATCATCTAGCTGAATCCATGGCAATTATGCACCGTTCAGAGGGTCATTCTGACGTTTGACTAGCGCATCTTTTTTTTCTATACAGTATAGAACTTCTGTTTTCGAATATTATACAAGTGCGATATTCGCACTGATGATACTGCACAATACGTGCAAGAAGAAGTGATTTGATCAATACATTAGCATTTGTGTGGTATTGTAGTAGGCAAGCTCTAAAAGCCGCCTTAAGAGCAAGGGGTCCGAAACTCCGAGGAAAAGTGTACGAAGATTATTCGACATCATACGATAACACGGAGATAACATGGAGAGAACTGGTTGATAACAGTGATAACACGGCCTAGGTGTACCAAGATTATTTGACAACACACGATAACACGGAGATAACATGGAGATAACTGGTTGGTAATAGTGATAACATGGCCTACGTGTACGAAGATTATGTGACAACATACGATAACATGGAGATAACTGGTTGATAACAGTGGTAACGTGGGCTAGGTGTACCAAGATTATTTGGTAACATACGATAACATGGAGATAACTGGTTGATAACAGTGGTAACACGGCCTAGGTGTACCAAGATTATTTGGTAACATACGATAACATGGAGATAACTGGTTGATAACAGTGGTAACGTGGGCTAGGTGTACCAAGATTATTTGGTAACATACGATAACATGGAGATAACTGGTTGATAACAGTGGTAACGTGGGCTAGGTGTACCAAGATTATTTGGTAACATACGATAACATGGAGATAACTGGTTGATAACAGTGGTAACGTGGGCTAGGTGTACCAAGATTATTTGACAACATACGATAACACGGAGATAACATGGAGATAACATGGAGATAACTGGTTGATAACAGTGGTAACACGGCCTAGGTGTACGAAGATTATTTGACAACATACGATAACATGGAGATAACTGGTTGATAACAGTGATAACACTGCCTAGGTGTACAAAGATTATTGCAAGTTTCGGACCCCTTGCTTAAGAGTGTCTTAATTGTCAGCTAGTGCGATCAGGGTGTGGTTCTTGCTGCAATTTGTGTTTGACTTATTTTGTTTGTTGACCAATTTTCGCAGGTACCCGACACAGTGTCCCACCACACACACACAACACACACCGCCTTTTTGACGGCTTACACACTCTAAACAATACCCGCTTTTCCCACTATTGATACGCTCACTTATCACTTCTTATGATGAAGGTATACACGAATTGTCAACTATGACTAGTTCAATTCACGACGCTCAGTATTGTGTTGAAATTCCGACTTGCAAAAAGAACCGGCAAATGACGTCAGCTGTATGAAGAGCGGTGCTCGAACGCCATCTAGCGGTGAATTGTAGAAGCTTTTGTTGAAATTCTCATTTTTTTACTTTGAAAAGTTTTGTAAGTTCTTATGATGAAGGTATACACGCATTGACAACTATGACTAGTTCAATTCAGGACGCTCAGTATTGTGTTGAAATTCCGACTCGCAAAAAGAACCGGCAAATGACGTCAGCTGTATGAAGAGCGGTGCTCCGGCGCCATCTAGCGGTGAATTTTAGGAGCTTTTGCTGAAATTCTCATTTTTTCATTTTGACCAGTTTTGTAAGTTCTTATGATGAATATATACACGCATTGTCAACTATGACTAGTTCAATTCAGGACGCTCAGTATTGTGTTGAAATTCCGACTTGCAAAAAGAACCGGCAAATGACGTCAACGGAATTATGAGGGGGCGGGGTACCGTAACGCCATCTAGCGGTGAGTTGTAGAAGCTTTTATTGAAATTTGGTTGAAACTGAAAGATTAGTCAGAAAAAGCAAATAAGCTAATAAAAGTAGTATTAATTTATCACTTCATATGATGAATGTATACACGAATTGTCAACCATGACTAGTTCAATTCAGAACGCTCAATATTGTGTGTTGAAATTCCGACTTGCAAAAAGAACCGGCAAATGATGTCAACGGAATTATGAGGGGGGGCGGGGCACTGTAACGCCATCTAGCGGTGAGTTGTAGAAGCTTTTCTGAAATTCTCATTTTTTTTTTTACTTTGAAAAGTTTTGTAAGTTCTTATGACGGATGTATACACGCATTGTCAGCTATGACTAGTTCAATTCAGGACGCTCAATATTAAGTTTAACTTTCGACAATGCAAAAAGAACTGGCAAATGACGTCAGCTGTATGAAGAGCGGTGCTCAAAGGCCATCTAGCGGTGAATCGTAGAAACTTTTGGTAAAATTCTCATTTTTGTATTATTTTGGGACGTCAAGTGCCGGTTCTTTTTTGCATAAAAAAACAAATAAAAAATGGAAGGAAAAAATGAAAATTCAGCAAAAGCTTCTACAATTCACTGTTAGATGGCGTTGCACCACCGCACTTAAATCACTTGGCGTCATTTGCCGGTTCTTTTTGCATGTCGAAAGTTCAACACAATATTTCATTATTAAGTTGTTTCAACATTATTAAGTGAATCTTAGTCATCAATATTTATTAACTGAAACTGAATTTCTTGCTAGGATTTCAATTGGAGCTACTCAAACGCCATCTAGCGATGGTTTTTATAAGCTTTTTGTTTTCAATTATGTATCTTCTAGAAATAATGTTAAGTTTGATGATATGATTTTGTTAGCGTTACAAGTTTTGTAACCTGTTATGAAAATGCAAGTTTACTGGAACAAATATGAGTTAACTAGCGAAAGTAGCTAATTTATTCTAATCATTGTTTCTACTTTTCAATTTCCCCTTTTTCCCCTCTTCCCTTATTTTCTCCCGTTTCTGCTCCGCACCAGAATATTAGGCTGTATTTCCAGATTTCCCCCTTTTCCCTGTGTTTCCTTACTCTTCCCTTTTCAGACGCCATCTTCCCTTTTTTCAGGGAATTTCCCTGGAAATTGGAAACACTTATTCTAATTAATATTATGGCGTGTTTCAATTTAAACGCGCCACCTCATCGCCATCTAGCGGTGATACATGGAAACAGTCTTTTATTTTTGAGATATGTATGTATTCTTTCCAGACACTGATACTTACACGAATAATAATATGAATTTGTACAACATGGTTTTATTAGTGTCAGAAGAAACAGTTACTTAACTGGAGAAAGTAATATAAACCTAAATCTCTCGTAAAATTTACGGGCGCCTTTATAACGCCATCTAGCGGTGGTTCGTGTAAAATTTAACGGACCCAATTCAACGCCATCTAGCGGTGGCTCGCGGAAACTGGTACGATATTTATATTATATGATTTTATTTTTGCTAAAAGTTTTTCTAAGTTATTATTACGAAACATAGAAGGTTTAATCAATGACTAGTGAGGGGTACGGTATTCAATTGAAAGTTGTGCGAGTAAACTGCAAAATGCAAAACGACTGCAAATTCAACGTTTGTTTTGCACTTTTACCTGGTTTGCACACGATACGCATTTTGCATTTTACTCAGTGTTTCCACTTTTCAATTTCCCCTTTTTCCCCTCTTCCCATATCTTTCCCCTTTTCCCCCCTCCGTGCAAGAATATACAGGGTCTAGATTTCCTCTTGAGTCTCCTCTCTTCTTCTTCCCTTTTCAGACTCCATTTCGCCCCCATTTTCAGGGAATTTCCCTGCAAAAGTGGAAACACTGATTTTACGGGTTGCAATTGGTATTTTGTAGTTGCAGAGAAAGCTCTTGGACTCTGTTATACTATGAAAGGAGTTCTCAAATTCATTGCAATTGTTAAACAGAGTTTCCACTTTTACAGGGAAATTCCGTGAAAAAGGAGGGGAAATGGAGTCTGAAAAGGGAAGAGGAAGAGAGGAGTCAAGAGGAAATCTAGACTCTGTATATTCTTGCACGGAGGGGGAAAAAGGGGCAAGATAAGGGAAGAGGGGAAAAAGGGGAAATTGAAAAGTGGAAACACTAGTGTTAAACGATTTCAACATAGACTGACCAAATGTAATTGGGTGTCCCAACTTCACAACAAATTTGTGGTTATGACAGTGTTCCCACTTTTCAATATTCCATTTTCCCCCTCTTCCCTTATCTTTCCCCCTTTTCCCCCTCCGTGCAAGAATGTACAGGGTCTAGATTTCCTCTTCACTCTCTTCTCTTGGTCTTCCCCTTTCAGACATCATTTCCCCCCTTTTTCAGGGGAATTTTCCTGCAAATGTGGAAACACTGGGTTATGAGGACTGTGTGGATCGCTGCGCCATCTCTTGTAATGGCATTCAAAGACCCGCGTATCTTAGAGTATGAATAAGACTAGAGAGGCCCTTGGCTATCTCTCCTTAACAAACCACCCGGTCCCACCAACTTTTGAAAGAAGCTCTGAGGTGCTACGCTCTGATTGGCTACTGCACAAGAAACAAAACACTATCGCTTAATGTAAACAGAAAAGCAGACGAAGTCAGAGACAAAGTGAAAGGGCGCCTTTTGGGCAAATCAAATATATGTTGCGGACTGCGTTCGTCATTTATTTCTTCTGTTTTAAGCCCCTCCTACAAAAGTGGGTGGTTCAGGGAGAAATGCGCGCCTGCTGAAGCCGAGTTTGCCGTACTAAGGGCCTCTCCAGCCAAATCAAATATTTGTTGCGGACTGCGTTCGTCATTTATTTCTTCTGTTTTGAGCCCCTCCTGCAAAGTGGGTGGTTGAGGGAGGAATGCGTGCCTTCTGAAGCCGGGTTTGCCGCACTAAGGGCCTCTCTAGTCTTATTCATGCTCAAAGACCACGTATACATTGCTGGCAGTGTTGCCACTTTTCAATCTTCCATTTTTCCCCTCTTCCCTTATCTTTCCCCCTCCCCCCCCCCCCCCCCCCCGCCTCCGTGCAAGAATGTACAGAGTCTAGAATTCCTCTTTGCTCTCTTCTCTTCGTCTTCCCTTTTCAGACTCCATTTCCCCCCTTTTTCAGGGAACTTCCCTGCAAAAGTGGAAACACTGATTGCTGGCTGGGTAGATGTATTAAAGGGACAGTCCGGAATTTTTGGAAAAATATATGTTATAGATCTTTTTACGCTGATCCCGAATATATATAGTGTCCCTATCTCGATTTCCTACCGTTTGGCCGCAAAAATTAATGAAAGTTTGAAAATAGATATGGCAACGTCGGTCACATGGGGGCAGCGCTCTGATTGGTGGCCAGTGGTCACGTGATCACGTGAAGCTGACTTAGGTATGGTTCTTCATTCTGCCTGTTCCCGTTCTGCATTTTACCGTTTTTTCAGATTGGATTTTGCACTTTGAAACTTACAAATACTCTCAGTTGAATCTTTCGTCGAATTGAATTATGGAAGTACAACGCCATCTAGCGGTAGCTTTTGCAACCTTTTCTATATTTTCGAGAAATTGTGTATTATTTCAGAAAATTAATATTTACACGAATAATGATATGATATTTCAAAATACGATTTAATGTGTTACAAGGTTTTCCTTTGAGTTATTATAAAACTGAAAATTCACTTAAAACAGTTAGTTAACTAGTGATATTAAATAATATTAATGTATCACATTATACTGTGCAAGACACGAAACTATAGAATTAACTTTTTGTGAGTTAGTTGATGATTTCAGCGCTAGATGGCGGAGTCTTCAAACGAGCTGTCATGGAAAAAGCAGTTCTCTTCGTTTGTAGTTTTCTTGATTTTAATATCATCAGGGCCTCGAACTACTTCTCTATCAGCTTCTGGTATTTCATGAACAGCTGCTGCTGATTCCTCTACATTTGCATCAGGTTTATCGTCTTCTGCGGGAAAAGCGATACTGTCCAGACTGCGAGCTCTTCTCGTTAAAGTCCTCGGAAAAGATTCTGCCGAAGATAGACTTCCTTCGATTATTGCACAGTCGAAGCTTTTACTACTGAAGACACCTAGATCGTAATTGAAGAAATTTAATGTAAGTAATAACTACTAAACTTGGAAGAGGAAAGTATAGCTAGTTGTAGCTGCGGGAAACTTCACTAAGTGCTACGTCCAACAATATTTCTTATTATTATTAATAACTGTTTATAAATAACGGTATAATGCATTTAAACGTATTTAACACTATACAATATTGCAACTAATTTCTTACTACCGTTTTTTCTCGTGAAGTTGAATTCAGTTTTCGCCAAATCGCTTTTATGTTGAATTTGCTTCATATCTTCGCCGCTAGATGGCGTGGTTGAAGAAGGAAACACCAACCCCTTGTCATCTTTCAACAAGTTTTTGTTTTCTTTAGTTAACTTGTCAGTAATTGCTGCACTTTCATCAAATAATGAATTGTCTGTAGGTCCACCGTTTTCAGTAGATCCTGAAAGTTGCTCTTCTTCCGTTTCTTCGAGGCTCGTGGGCTGTATGACTGAGGACTCTTCGCGCGGGACGACAAGTTCTGCTGATTCCATCACTTCTCTAAACAAACACACAAAAAAGGTTTAATTTGTAGCTAAGAAAAATACTGAGTTTCTTGTCTAACTGAGTTTTTTTAGTCTGAGTCGAAGACGGCAGCTGCTTGTCATCATCGGAACTTGACGGAACGTTCTCGACGTTCTGAAGGCTCGTCTTTGTTCGCCACGGGACGACAGTGTCGCAATTTTCAGCCGACTGTTCAGCTTTCTTCGTTTCGTCCAAACTTTCTGAAGTCTGCAAATCTTCAGTCTGCACTATGGGAAGTTCTGAGGTATCAAACTCGCAGGTATCAGCTTTGCGAGTATCATGATTCATGCTAAGAATTTCTTGTGTATCGATTTTTACGATAGCAACTTCTGCAGTATCAGTGTTCAGGGGTGGAACTACTGCGGCAGCAGTTGTCTGGGTATCGTCTTTTAAAATGCTGATCTCTCGAGTAATGGCTTCGAAGATATCAGCTTTCTCAGTAGCATTCTCTTGGGTATCAGCACTTAGGGTAGCAATTTCATACTTGGTATCACATTCCTTCTCAGTTGCTACATCGTTCTCTTTGGACGACGTATCAGTAGATTTTTCGTCAACTTTTTTCGGAGTCTTCGTCTTCGGTCTGTCGACTCGAACAGGAATCTGCAGTACCGACGAACTGAGAGCTTCAATCCGGGCCGTAATGTCGCTAACTCTCGACAGTCCTCCAGTTTTTCTCCAAGGAAGTCTTGGAGAACCTTCCGAAATATTTTCTATGGTTCTGCGTTCGGCATCGGGGGTTCGAAGAACTGCAGCTTTGCGTTCATCGGCAGACGATTTGCTCCGCTCGGCCGACACATCGTTCTGGGAGCCCAACTGAACCACGGGTTTACTTTGTCGAAGACCGATTCCTGATGACTTGGCCTCGGAAGCCGAGTTTTGGTCCGTCTCGGCCGAGGAGTAAGAGACCGCTGGATCGAACGCTCGACGAGCTCGAATCCGCTTATTCCCGTCTTCTACTGAAAATCAAAGATTTAAATAAAAGTTAATTTATAATTTAATTTATGTACGAACCATATGAATCACTAGTTGGCGTTACTTGTTCTTCAGTCAAAGAACGGTTGAGATTTGATTTTCTTTTCGTACTTTTGTCCTTGTCGAGCCTAGTCGACTTTCCAACTCTCAAGGTGACCGCTTCTTGTTTCTTCGATAGCGAGATATCCTCGGTGGATCCGTGACTATTGTGCTGAGAAGAACCTAGAACCAAAGTTCGTCAAAACAAACTTGTAGAATAAAAGGAAAAAGTCTTACATGTTTCATTTCCAGCATTGCTAACGTTGGGACTGTTCCTACGAATGTAACGCTTGAACGGTGTGCCAGGCGAGTAGTTTACACTCAGTAGATGTTCGCTAGTCGAGAAATCCTCAGAATTTGAATTATCTTTCTGAATTATTGGCTTGTGTTTTTTCTTCAGTTGTCGGAACTGTGAATAGGACTGCTGCTGTTCCTGTTCGTCGTTGGAGGAACTTTCTTCTCGACGTCCACGGTCTGTTGATCGATGATGATGTCTTAAACGTCCAGATTTCTCGTCTTGAGTTTCTACATTCGATCTTTTCAGACATCTTGGAGGTCCAGCACATCTTGATGAAGTAAAATTCCTGATTAATTCTGTGCGAAACATAAGTTAGACGAGAGTTTACTTGATCGGAATTCTGGATTCGTTGTTAATGGTCTTTGAGGTCCACGGAGCACCTGCAATTCGGTCCAGTATAATTATATTCGAATATTATTATTCTAATTTTAGATACGAATAAATATTTTACTGCTGTATTTAATGTTATTGTATTTTCGATTAAAATTACCTGGTTTCGAGCTCGAACTAGAATCAGCTGGTAGCAGCCGGTTCGCATTTGGCAGTTTCTTCACTTTCGTTTTCTCTGTAACGAATCAAAGTTTATCACGATTCTAGCAAATTTAATGAATTCAGTTGTTTTTATAAGGAAAAATTTATCTTGCAAACAGTGTGAGAATAAATAGAACCTTCGATGTTTGTCTAAGCAGTTGATAAGGCATCCATCCATGCCGAGTCATGGACCGTAACTATCAAAACATTAATTTCCCGTGCAATCTTAACGTGCAATCCTGTATACAGAAAAAGTGCAAAAAATCCTCAGTTAAACCGTAAATTATTCTTGTATTGTCAAACCGTAAGATAAAGCAGCACATATACACAAAACAATACGACACATAACCCATGCTCTCTGTATAGAAGTTTAAAGTTTCATGCTCGCTCTGTGAAAATGCAAGCCAGAGCAACGATAGCTAGAACTAGGTGACAAGTGGTAGAAACATCAAGACCGCACAACAGCAGTAAAGCAGACAACACGCAACATGTGCCAACCGCTCTTGTCAAACACGTGTTGTCTTTGGGTGAAGAGTGCTGCCACCTGTCGGTGGAAAGTGCCTCACCTCGATTTCTGCTGGTCGTCTGTTGTCTGTTATCTGAGAGAGAATAGTCACATGCAAACGGGACGGCAACGATATCTTCGGATTCGCTCAGATCTTGAGTCTCCTCAGCGCTGCATCCAGACGGCACAGGGGATTCACAGAACACAGAATCGGTTAAGTCAAGATTGTTCTCGCTACCGACACTCAGACTAACACTGCCATTGTCGCTGTTGTCGGTACCCGCGACGATGGCCGAATCGCTACACGACATGCATCTCGACTCGACAGGCCCACAGTTACAGTCGTCTGCTACAGCACAAACATGAGCTTGGTCTAAGGGTTTCATGCAAGGAGTGTGTTCGTTACAAGGGACAGATTCAAGCACATCGACCGAGAACTCGGCAAAAAGCTCACCTGATTCAGCGTTTCTCAAAATCTCTTGGACTTCTTGTCCCTCGCAAGATGTTTCACTGTGATTGCCACTGCGAGTCACGCCTGAAGAAGCTCCGTCCTTAACAAACAGTGGAGATTCTTCCCACTGATGTTCGTCCTTAGCGTGGGACTGTTCATTCTTGCCGGGAACCAGGTCAGCTATTAAACTATGAAGCGTTTCGTCGATTTCTTTCTTCGGGCTAGCGGACGAACGTTTCTCTAGAAGAGCAGATTTTGGATAAAGTGCTGCTAGTCCAGGTACTTTTTCTCCACTCTTTTGGTTCGCTTCGGGCTGTTTCGGTTCCTTCGAGGATGACCTCTTTGCCCTCTGCCGGATGATCACGTCCTGGATTACACTTTCCATGTCCAAGAGATCATCATCTTGCTGGTTCGTACCTTCCAGTCCGCCTGAGGGTAAAGCTGCTTCTTTTCTGATCAGATCTGTGATATTGGCCGACAGTGAACGAACGGGTCGTTTTTTCTCAGACATTTCTTTGCTGTTCGCTTCTCGAAGAATGTCGTCCAGTTTCTCAGTGTTCACGTGAGATCCCGAAGGTCCCAGAGATGGTCCCTGACCTCCATCTTTACGCAGATTGCGGTACGCTAAGTCATCCTTCACGAGATCGGGGTATTTCATGGGACGGAACAGAAAACGAGGCTTTTCTTCGGAGGTCGCGTGTAAGTAATCCGTGAGAGGTGCTGGAGTTACTGGTCCCAAAGGAATGCCAAATGGTGGCTGAGGATCAACGATCTTATTCGAGTTTGCCTGGCGAACGTTACGGAAGACGACATCATCAAGAACGATGTCAGGATCACTCGAATCACTCTGACGCACAGGGATTTCGTTCCCATGAACCGCGCTTGAAACAAGCAAATACGATCCACTCTTGGCTATAATGGACTGCGGTTTAGTCTCGGAATGCGGACGAACACTCAGACGACGGACAGCCATGTCGTCGCCAACTTTGTCCGGAATGGCGGAGCGTCGAGAAACCGGCGCTCGGGATCGAGGTTGTCCAGGATTGATGATCGATTCGAAGGATCCAGAGATACTCCAGTTCATCATCGTGTCCAGATCGGACGTAACTCCAGCACCCACTCTTCCTGCAGACTCGGACCCTGAGCTGCAGGACGAAGGACCTCGACTCAGTTCCTGATGCGCGGTCGGTAGGTCCCTTCTTTCGGCTCGGTCCAGCAGGTCTTCATCGCTAAGACGAAGGCTGTCGTAGATTTCTTCAAGTTCGCAAATTGCTTGTTCCAAATTTTTATCTGTTGTCGGTCTGAGTTTAGATAGGTCACGAATGTGATGTTGTTGCTGTTGAAGTGGTGACATGGAGTGGCGGGTCAAGTTTCGGCTCGGGGTCACGGGGTCATGTGACGACCCCGATGTTTTGACTGAATCCTCAAAACTTGTTTTGCTAGTCGGAATAGAAAGTTCGCTACTTTGCGAACTCAGTGACCCGGTACGTTTCGGCTGAAAACTCAGACGACCTTGAACGCCATCTTTCCGACTTTCCAAAGCAGCAGGTTTCATTTCTGGTCTCGTGAAATCTTGCTGAACCGGTTTACTCGACGCACTTGAACTTCTTGGCGAGCTACTTGAAATCAAACTCGATCCGGCTTTGGTTCCAAATGGTGAGGGACTCTTCTTCATCAGTAGTGGTTGAGGACTGAATGAAGCAGATGACGCTGTGCTTCCTGCTGGTATCAGAGGAGGAATAGAAGACGACGACGAAGCATAGCTGGGATTAGGTGAAGGTGTCACCCAATTCCTTTGTGTTCTCGGCGAACTTGACACCGTGGGAGAATGGTGATGCTGCTGCTGCAAAGGAACCTGGGAAAAATGACCTGTGCTGTAAGGTCTAGATCCTATCTTGGGACTGAAGTTTCCTGCCACAGGCGTTTCCTTTCCCAGGTTCTGGTAATCGTGGCGGAACTGACCGAACGAAGAACAAGATGTCGGGCGACTACTGTTATCTCCAGGAGAAACTGTTAGGAGATAAGATCTCGTGACGCGGTTTCTCGGTGGAGGAGGTGGTGGAGTAGGAAGCTTCTGGTCCGCAGGTCCTTGAACGTCTCTCCGGGTCCCTAAAAATGGCGGCTTAGGTCCGAGAACTGCTGGTGCTTGGACTGAAGGCAAACCTTGTGCCCACGGATTTTTGTGGAAAGGAGACGCAGTCGGCGAGTAATTCACTTTGGTATGGTCATGCAAATACTGCGGACTGGCGGATTTCTGCATCCGTAACTCTCTCTGCATATAGTCAGGGTCACGTGATTTCCGCTGCAGGTAGCGTTCAGTTCGTGCGGTTCGGCTGCGGCGACTCGCATTGCTGCTCGCCAGGCTGTCCTGACTGCGGTACTGACGACTTCCAAGCGATTCGTCATCGGAACTGAAACTCTGACCCTGTCTGCCATTAGGCGCAGGTCGCCCCTGAACAACCTCTCTGCGCTCCTGACCGTTTAAGGAGTTCCGGCTCGAGCTCAAATTGCTCCGGACCACGTCAGGGGCCCAGGGAACATTTCTCTCTCGGCTCTGAATAGCATTTCCAAGGGTATCGCATATCAAGTTGGGTTCTGCGACACGTTTTTTCACAACGTTTCCACTTAATTCCTGTTGACTGCATTTCTTGGGAGGTTTTACAGGCTGGTGGCGGGTATCAATTTCGCTATCCGAACTATGTTCGGAACTGCTTTTTTTAGGCGCTGCCGCAGTCTTGGTGGTGCGCCGAAAGAATGAACCCCATCCGGTCCATTTCTTTTTCTTGTCTTTGCTTTTTGTGTCGTCTGCTTCTTTGGAGGGTACCAACACTCGGCCGGGTGTTCTGCTGCTAACCCCCAAATTACCACCACCTGACGGGCTATAATTTAGGAAGGCGTCGTGGAAACCTCGCGTATAACCGGGCAGGCTGGATGATTTCTGCTTGATGCCTTGCAGATCCATCACTGCTGGTGGGGCGTAATCTTTCTTCGTGTACGTCACAGCCTGCAAACCAAACACACAAACAAAATTTCACATGAGCTATCGCTTGTTATCAATGGTTATCAATCTCATCTGTTTTGTAGACGGATTGAAAATTTAGGAAAAAAAGTCACGCTACGCTGATTGAAACGCTTTGCTTATGTCTTATTTAGATAAGCCCACCGACAAGGGAGGGGGGTCCGAAATTTTCCAGACTGTTATCACCCGCTATCACGTGTTATCACCAGGCTTTTGCAAACCCCTTTGCGTATAGTGGGAAAAATAGTTGAGCATATGTTCTGGGATTAGCGCGTCTGGAGGTTCTATTTTGACCCTAGCCGGGGTTCTAAAATTAACCTAGCGGTTCTGTTCACTTCACTACATAGTAACGCACCCTCACGTTCGCAACTCTTCGTTAGAAAGTACCTAAAAAGGGCTCGTGAACCGGTTTGAACCGTAAGACCTTTCCATAAACCAAAACATCAAGAATCATAGATTACGAATCTTATGAATAACTTACGATTACCCGACTGAAAATTATCTCATGGAGTATGCAGAATTTGGAACAGAGACTAGGTGAGATCTCACTGAGACCTCACAACTTTTTAGAGTTTTTCACTGAGACCTCACTGAGTTTCTGTTCCAAATTCTACATACTCCATGAGATAATTTTAAGTCGTGTACTTTTACCTGATATCTTCAGTCTCCATAAAACTAACACACGCAACTGAATTATTATAAATATTAAATATATTACAAATAAATGTCAATTTATTGAAATCATTTCGATACTAATACAAAGCAATCACTCAACTAGAAAATGCTATCGCCACAACTAACCACACCTTCTACACTTTTTCGACTGAAAAGCTTTCACGCCGAATGGAGGATAAACAAATACTCTGTTATCACGTGTTATCAACTGTTATCAGGATTATCAGCACCTTCTCTGTCATTTTTTTCCCCTGGTTTTGTGTTTGTTTCGGGGACGTGGCAAAGTCCCTTGAAGCGAATAGTGTAAGCAACAAAGTAGGTCGACGAAAGAGAGAGTGTAGATGATAAAATTCTATATTTATTTTATTTCTATTATTATTATTATTATTATTTCTTTATTCATCCAGTGATATATTTAATTAATTTTAAATATTTTAAGTATTTTGATTGTATTTCTATTTATATATTATTATTTATATTTATATTTACATTTTTGAAATATTATCAATTTTCAAAAAAGCTGATTGGCGTTTCAATGGTCCACACACGTTTCCAAGGGGGTCCGCAACTTATTCAAACAAATTCAAAAAAATAAATATAAAAAATCATATCATATCTAATATATTTAATATATTTTTATATACTCAATAACTATTCTATAAGATTTTAGTGGATTTTTTCACTATGTTATCAGTGTTATCAAACTGTTATCACTGTGTTATCAAAAGTTATCACCTATTCGTTTGTACAAGTGTCACCTTCTAATTTAACCTTCTCACAACAGCAAAGAAGATTTTATAATATTCCAGGGGGTGTGAAACTCCGAGGAAAAGTGTACGAAGATTATTTGATAACATACGATAACACGGAGATAACAGGTTGATAACAGTGACAACATGACCTAGGTGTACGAAGATTATTGCAAGTTTCGGACCCCTTGATAATAATTCACAATACACTTCGAGATTCGCGAGAATATTGGTGATAAGAATCTTAAAGTAAGAATCTTGAGATTCCTGGGATTCTTGGAAAAAGCTTAATTGAGTTTCTAACCCTTGGGAAAAGCAGAGCAAGGGGTCCGAAACTCCGGGGAAAAGTGTACAAAGATTATTTGATAACACGGAGATAACAGTGATAATATGACTTAGGTGTACGAAGATTATTGCAAGTTTCGGACCCCTTGAAGCAGAGGTAACGCTTGATTGCTTATGACGTTTTCCATTGTCCTACAAAATTTAGCAAGGGGGTCCGAAACTCCGAGGAAAAGTGGTACGATGATTATTTGATAACATACGATAACACGGAGATAACATGGAGATAACGGGTTGATAACAGTGATAACACGGTCTAGGTGTACGAAGATTATTGGAAGTCTCCAACCCCTTAAAATTTATTTTATTATTCCAGTATATTATATTATAATTAGGCATTTGAATATTTATTATTAATAATATAATCAGTTCAAGGGGGTCCGAAACTTGCAATAATCTTCGTACACCTAGGTCATGTTGTCACTGTTATCATCCCGTTATCTCCATGTTATCATGTGTTATCAAATAATCTTCGTACTCTTTTCCTCGGAGTTTCGGACCCCTTGAATCCAGTTTTACACATATTTATTTAGATACGATAACTTAAGATAATTGAAAAACGAAGAAAATTTATATTAACATGTGATAACAGAGGTCAATGTTGATAACACGATGATAACAGGGATCTACAGTAGTGGTACAGTTAATCTGATTACATTTAATCCTATTAAATATTATAATTTAGTTAATAGTAAATTCTACAGGATTGTGATACCTTGTCCAAACATTGGGCTTGTGCTGATCCATTTTATAACATTCTAAGGCTTCTGACAGCAGTAGATAATAAGCTGATGATAACAGGTGATAACAGTTGATAACAGGCGATAACAGTGGGTGATAACAGTTGACAACAAGAGACAACAGTTGTCAAATAGGCGATAACAGCCGGTGATAACAGTTGATAACAAGAGATAACAGTTGATAACACGTGATAACAGTTGATAGCAAAGGAAGAGAAATTACAATAAGGTACAATAAGTGATAATAACTGATAGTTAATAAATGTGATGATAACTTAATAACCATTGATAACATGATGTTAAGTGATGATAATAGATAACACTGTGATGACGGATACTACAATTCTTTCTTTAAACCAAATAATGCATTAATAACATATGATAACTTATTAACAACTGATAACACTATATAAACACTACAGTAACATGGTAACCCAGTTTTTTCACTTTGCAGGGAAATTCCCTGATCAAGAGGGAAACGGAGTCTGAAAAGGGAAAAATAAGAAGGGAGGGAAAAGGGAAAATCCAGAAGTACAGCTCGTGTTCTAGCACGGCGGGGGAAAAGGGAAAAATAAGTGAAAAGGGAAAATCTGGAAGTACAGTCCGTGTTCTAGCGTGGCGGGGGAAAAGGGAAACATAAGGGAAGATAGGGGAAAAAAGGGGAAATTTGAAGTGGAAAAACTTTGGGAACCTATGATAACAGACACAGAAAAAATTCCTACCTGAACTAGATACATTTTCGTTCGTTTGCGATCAGAATTTTTAATACAATAATGATTTAAATATAAAATATATAATTATTAAATATATTTTATATTTAAATTATTATTTTTGTGCACAGTAAATGATCGGATAACTTTACGGCTAGACGAATGATTTTTGACTGAAAGAAAAAGCTAGACGGCTGCAGGCATTGCTTCCACTTTCAGTTTACTGTTTTCCCTCAAAGAGGGCTACATTTTCCTTCTTTTTCCCTCATTTTGAAAATCTTGGTTTTCCCTTTTTCCCCTTTACACTGTCTACTCACTCCCATCTGTGAATACTTATTTTTAGGGTTTCTAACGATTATTTTAAAAATCCAATGGTAAAATAACCATTTAGCTTAAAAATGTCATTTTCCCCTCGATTTTCCCTCTTCCCTCATGTTTCCCTTTTGAGATCCCATTTTCCCTTTTTGAGGGAATTTCCCTCAGAAGTGGAAGCAGTGGCTGCAGGTTATTGTCATCCCTTTCTCTTTCAAGGATGTAGGACAACACACAACACCTCAGGGACGCGTGATAACATGATAACAGGTGATAACAGGTGATAATAAGTGATGGTGATTTGTAAATAAGGGCTTAAAATGAATGGGAACATAGGGGAATACGGGTGATGATAAAGTGATGACACGTGATAACAGGATGATAACACTGATCAAAAGCCCTTATTCCAATAGTAACTACTACTACTGCTGCTACTACTAGTACTACTACTACTACTTCTACTTCTCCTCCTCCTCCTCCTACTACTACTACTATTGCTCTTCCTCCTCCTCCTACTACTACTTCTGCTGCTACTACTACTACTACTACTTCTGCTACTACTACTACTACTACTACTACTACTACTACTACTTCTACTACTCCTACTACTACTACTACTACTTCTACTACTCCTACTACTACTACTACTACTTCTACTACTACTACTACTACTACTATTTTGCTACTAACTACTCCACTACTACTTCTACTCCCACTAATAACAATAATAATTCATCACTGATTTCACCATAGATTTTTTCTATCGCATATTTCTTCCTTTATCGTAGTTAGTAGTTCAAGGTACAAAGGTGCGTCCTGCACGTAACCTTATAACCATACAAGAATCACACAACCTTAAGATTCTTGATTTCGTAAGGTTATTTCAAGGGGGTCCGAAACTTTTCATAACCTTCGTACACCTAGGCCGTGTTATCACTGTTATCAACCTGTTATCTCTATGTTATCTCCGTGTTATCAGATAATCTTCGTACACTTTTCCTCGGAGTTTCAGACCCCTTGTTTGAATGTTCATTTATGTTCCTCAAGGGGTCGCAAACTTCCAATAATCTTCGTACACCTAGGCCGTGTTATCACTGTTATCAACCTGTTATCTCTATGGTATCTCCGTGTTATCAGTTGTTATCAGATCATCTCCGTACACTTTTCCTCGGAGTTTCGGACCCCTTGTTTGAATGTTCATTTATGTTCCTCAAGGGGTCCGAAACTTCCAATAATCTTCGTACACCTAGGCCGTGTTATCACTGTTATCAACCTGTTATCTCTATGTTATCTCCGTGTTATCAGTTGTTACCAGATCATCTCCGTACACTTTTCCTCGGAGTTTCGGACCCCTTGTTTGAATGTTCATTTATGTTCCTCAAGGGGTCCGAAACTTCCAATAATCTTCGTACACCTAGGCCGTGTCATCACTGTTATCAACCTGTTAACTCTACGTTATATCCGTGTTATCAGTTGTTATCAGATCATCTCCGTACACTTTTCCTCGGAGTTTCAGACCCCTTGTTTGAATGTTCATTTATGTTCCTCAACGGGTCCGAAACTTCCAATAATCTTCGTACACCTAGGCCGTGTTATCACTGTTATCAATCTGTTATCTCCATGTTATCATGTGTTATCAGATCATCTTCGTACACTTTTCCTCGGAGTTTCAGACCCCTTGGGTTATTTACACTGTAGGACTCAAGGATAAGATTTGTTAAAAGCATTTCGTAATCATTGAGAAATTTAATTATATTCAATTCTTCAAATGAATCAAGTTTGTGTAATTCAAGGGGGTCCCAAACTCCGAGGAAAAGTGTACGAAGATTATCTGATAACACGTGATAACACGGAGATAATTTTATACTTTTGACCTTTGACCTCGGGTTGTGACGCCTCTACTACTACTACTACCTACTACTACTACTACTACCTACTACTACTACTACTACTACTACTACTACTACTACTTCTACTTCTCCTCCTCCTCCTCCTACTACTACTACTGCTCCTTGAACATAGGGATAACAGGTTGATAACAGTGATAACATGTCCTGGGTGTACGAAGATTACTGGAAGTTTCGGACCCCTTGGTATTATTATCATTTTCTTATTAATATTTATCGATTTTTTTTCAAATGCAATTAAGTCATTATGGAAATATTTCCAGATTTTCAGGTTCCCACCCCCCGGAAAATAATGTCCCTATTATTGAGAAATAATCATGGGGTCGAAAACTTTGCAATAATCTCCGTACACCTAGGTCATGTTATCACTGTTATCAACCTGTTATCTCTGTGTTATCTCCGTGTTATCAAATAATATTCGTACGCTTTTCCTTCGGAGTTTCGAACCCCCTTGTATAAATCTTAACACAAAAATTTCAAAAAAAATTCTCTTCATTTCTTAACAAACATAATTAAATATTTAAAATTGCTGCATTAATTAAAGTTAATTTTTTCCCAATCGAATTGAAATAAAATCAGTTAAGGGGTCGGAAACTTCTAATAATCTTCGTACACCTAGGTCATGTTATCACTCTTATCAACCAGGTATCTCTGTGTTATCGTATGTTATCAAATAATCTTCGTACACTTTTCCTCGGAGTTTCGGACCCCCTTGGAAATAATCTTTTTCTCAGAGAAAACAGAAATTACAGGAGTGGGTTCGTCACTCTTCCAGAATCACGGTATCACGATTCTCTAGGAATTAAGGGGGTCCGTAACTCCAAGGAAAAGCGTACGAAGATTATTTGATAACATGTAATAACACGGAGATAACATGGAGATAACAGGATGATAAACGGTTATAACATGATCTAGGTGTACGGAGATTATTGCAAGTTTCGGACCCCTTGCTTCCTAAGAATCGTGATAAATAATAATAATGATGATAATTTCCGAAAAAAATACGGAAGGGGTTCGTAACTTTGCAAAGAATCAGGGAGAGAATCACGAATCTCTAAGAATCTTGATTAATAATAATAGTAATAATAAGAATAATAAGAATAATAATAATAGTTCATAATTTTTTTAAAAATACAGAATAAATTATGGGGGTTCGTAACTCAGCAAAAAATCAGGGTGAGAGTCACGAATCTCTGAGAATCTTGATGACTAATAATAGTAATAATGGTAATAATAATAATAATAATAATAGTTAATATTTTTTATAAATACAGAATAAATTATGGGGTTCGTAACTCATCAAAGAATCAGGGTAAGAATCACGAATCTCTAAGAATCTTGATAAGTAATAATAGTAATAATAATAATAATAATAATAACAGTTAATAATTTTTTAAATACAGAATAAATTATGGGGGTTCGTAACTCTGCAAAGAATCAGGGTGAGAATCACGAATCTCTAAGAATCTTGATAAGTAATAATAGTAGTAATAATAATACTAGTAATAATAGTAATAATAATAATAGTAGTAGTAATAATAGTAATGATAATAATAATAGTTAATAATTTTTTTAACATACAGAATAAATTATGGGGGTTTGTAACTCTTCAAAGAATCAGGGTAAGAATCAAGAATCTCTAAGAATCATGATTAATAATAGTAATAATGGTAATAATAATAATAATAGTTAATAATTTTTAGACATACAGAATAAATTATGGGGGTTTGTAACTCTTCAAAAAATCAGGGTAAGAATCACGAATCTCTAAGAATCTTGATGATTAATAATAAAAATAATAATAGTAATAATAGTAATAATAATAACAGTAATAATAATAATAATAATAGTTGATAATTTTTTTTTATACAGAATAAATTATGGGGGTTCGTAACTCTTCAAAGAATCAGGGTAAGAATCAAGAATCTCTAAGAATCTTGATTAATAATAATGGTAATAATAATAATAATAATAGTTAATATTTTTTTAAATACAGAATAAATTATGGGGGTTTGTAACTCTGCAAAGAATCAGGGTAAGAATCACCAATTTCTAAGAATCTTGATGAGTAATAATAGAAATAATGATAAATATTATTTTTTTGAAAGAAAAGCGTGAGAAATGGAACTTCACCTTGCGGGGCATTTATTACCCAAAGACTTGAAGAGAACGGAAACTCTTAACTGTTTCACCTTCAAGGCTATCAACATTAAAATATATTTAATTATCTTATTATTAAGCATTTATATTAATATTTATTTGATTATTTTTTATTTTATATTTATATTTACATATATTTATATTATTCTTGAACATTTACATTAATAATAATAATAATAATAATAAGATCGTGTAATAAGATAATAATCAATACATTTAAAATTTAAATTTAATTGTTACTTTTAGAATTAAAATACACAAAATTTGTTCATTTAAAGAGTTTAATTTCATTAGATTTCTAAATTACAAAATAATAATAATGATAATAATAATAATACGATCGTGTAATAAGATAATAATCAATACATTTAAAATTTAAATTTAATTATTACTTTTAGAATTGAAATACACAAAATTTGTTCATTTAAAGAGTTTAATTTCATTAGATTTCTAAATTACCAAGGGGTCCGAAACTCCAAAAAAAGTGTATGAAGATTATTTGATAACACGTGATAACACGGAGATAACATGGAGGTAACAGGTTGATAACAGTGATAACACGGCCTAGGTGTACGAAGATTATTGGAAGTTTCGGACCCCCTTGGATTTTTCAAAAGCTTTTTAGGCGGCTTAAATATTTTTTGACATTATTATCTTCAGATTTCAATCTGTGATTGTAACATTTTCACTCTTCTGACAGGTGTTATCACCGTGTTATCATTGTGTTATCATCATGTTATCAGCTTATGATTGATTGAAAACCTCTATAGTTAGCATTTTTCCTGTTTACCACCATAGATAATACAGTGTTATCACCGTGTTATCAGTTTATCATTTCGTTTCTCTGCTTCACCACGAAATATACTACACTGTTATCAACTGTTAACACCTGTTATCATCTTGTTATCATCTTGTTATCATCTGTTATCACGTGTTATCAGCTTATCATTTCGTTTCTCTACTTCATCACAAAGTATACCACACTGTTATCATATTTTACCAACTGTTATCGTGTTATCATCTGTTATCACCTGTTACCAGCTTATCATTTCATGTTCTTCTACTTCATCACAAAACATACTACACTATTATCACATGTTATCAACTGTTATCATCGTGTTATCAACTTTTATCACGTTACCAAATGTTATCAACTGTTATCAGCTCATCATTTCATGTTTCTCTACTTCATCACCAAACGTACTACACTGTTATCACAAGATATCAACTGTTATCATCATGTTATCAACTTTTATCACATGTTATCAACTGTTAACAGCTCATCATTTCATGTTTCTCTACTTCATCACAAAATATACTGGGCTGTTATCACAAGTTATCAACTGTTATCATCCTGTTATCACATGTTCTCAAATGTTATCAACTGTTATCATCGTGTTATCAGCTCATCATTTCATGTTTCTCTACTTCATCACAAAATATACTGGGCTGTTATCATATGTTATCAACTATATTATCATCGTGTTATCATATGTTATCGAATGTTACCAATTGTTATCATCGTGTTATCAGATAAGCTGCTTAACAGCGATGAAGGATGGTTTATAATCTTCTATTGTTCTTTTGTTGGGGGTGGGAAACCTGTTGTACCTTTTGACCTTTGACCTCGGGTTGTGTCGCCTCCTTTCCAGGTAATAACAGGAGAAACGTTGACAACACGCGATAACAGGTTGATAACACTTGATAACACATGATAACCAAGGGATCTGAAACTCCGAGGAAAAGTGTACGAAGATTATTTGATAACACATTATAATACGGAGATAGCGGGATGATAACAATGATAACATGACCTAGGTGTACGAACATGATTGGAAGTTTCGGACCCCTTGATGATAACGCGTGATAACATGATGATAGCACGGTGATAATTGTGATAACACAAAACAACACACTTGATGGTTGCGGACCCCAGCTTCCCGCTTTCAGAAAATAGCCTTAGGCCTAATGACCTTACGGGGGGTTCACAACTCATCTCATCTCTGCGCACTCGTTACCTGTTATCAGTGTTATCACCGTGTTATCATTGCATCATCACTACGCCACGACACATGTGACATGTTATCATCCTGTTATCATTTTGTTATCACCTGTTATCATCTATTATCACCGTGTTTACAGTATAGGTTGAGAAACCCCCTCGTAAAGCAACCCCCCCGTCTGTGAGACCTCCAGCAATTTATTATTTTTTTACAAGAATTTTTTTTAATATTTTACTTAGAACTAGGGGTCCGAAACTCCGAGGAAAAGTGTGCGAAGATTATTTGATAACATGTGATAACACGAAGATAACACGTTGATAACAGTGACAACAGGAAGAGGTCCGAAACTCCAAGGAAAAGTGTGCGAAAATTATTTGATAACATGTGATAACACGAAGATAACACGTTGATAACAGTGATGACAGGAGGGGGTCCGAAACTCCGAGGAAAAGTGTGCGAAGATTATTTGATAACATGTGATAACACGAAGATAACAGGTTGATAACAGTGATAACAGGACCTAAGTGTACGAAGAGTATTGGAAATTTCGGACCCCTTGACTTAGGAATAATAATAATAATACTAATAACATTAATAATCATAATAATAATAATAATAATAATAATTTTTGCAACTATTTCGCAATAGAGAATTCTTAGAATGGATTTATTGCGACAGATAATTACCATATTTCGAAATTTTCTTGAAATTATCACTTGTTATCACTCGTTATCATCAAGGGGTCCGAAACTCTGAGGACAGATGTACGAAGATTATTTGATAACAAGCGATAACACGTAGATAATAAGGAGATAACAGACTGATAACAACCGATAACACGACCTAGGTGTGTACGAAGATTTGAGGAAGTTTCGGACCCCCTTGGTTGGCATCATGTTATCATGGTGCTATCGTATGTTATCATCATGTTATCAACTACCAGCATTCGCCCACAACTCAAGTTTGGTACATTAATAGATACAAATATATTTAACATTAATTTTAATCACAAAATATTTCTAACGAAATAATGATTAATTATATATATTATTATTAATAATTATTATTATATTTAATTCATTTATTTATTCAATATTTATTTAACAAATAATTATTATTAATTATATATATAGAAAAGTGCAATTAAATAGTTTGATAATAACTAGTTGATATAATTAATTTAATACTGTATAACATTACCGTAGTTCTAATTTAAAAATATTTTGTTAATAATAAAATATTTACGTACCTTTTTCTGTTTCCCGTTATCGAATTAAAAATTATCACAAATTATAATCGTCACTTGTCACAATATTTATTTTAATTTAAAAGAAATTAGTTTATTTTTTAATAATAATTAATTTTCACTTGTAAAAAAATTAAAAAAGTCCAAAATTAGATTTTTCTCGGTTCACTGTGACAAAAAGAAATTTTTCTGTGAATTTATTTAATAGTAATTAATTATTTTTAACTCGGCGTTCGAAAAAGTTTAGAACGTCCTCCGAGACGTTCTTTCCGGTATGGAACACCCAATATTTTCACACGTAAAAAATTCAAAAACTTCAAAATTTTATTTTTCTCAGTTCACTGATATAAAAACTAATTTTTCTCTGAATTTATTTTATAGTAATTAATTATTTTTAACTCGGCGTTCGAAAAAGTTTAGAACGCGTCCGAGACGTTCTTTCCGGTATGGAACGCTGTACTTATCTGAATGAAGGGGAAGGCAGACGCGGACCCCTTCAGTCGGGCGGCTGGCGCCAACGGAAGAAGATGGCGCTCGCTTCTCCGAAATAAATTAAGATCCCACTCTTTCCGCCTCAGAATCCGATTACTTCATACAACTACCAGAACCGAGCATGGTTCAAACCGAATCCAGTAATCACTTTATTTTACACACAAAACCAAAAACAGGAAAGTGATTACTGGATTCGCTTGCTTTGAGTAACGGTTACTGAATATGATTACCAGGACGGCTTAAACCGGTTATTGAGCTCCGTTCAAAACCGAATCCAGTAATCACTTTGTTTTACACACAAAACGAAAAACAGAAGAAAAATGATTACTGGATTCGGTTACTCACAGAGGTAAGTTGATTGGCTTACTAAGAATAACGGTTACTGAATATGATTACCAGGACGGCTTTAAACCGGTTACCGAACTCGGTTCAAAACCGAATCCAGTAATCACTTTTTATTTTCACTCACAAAACCAAAAACAGGAAAGTGTTTACTGGATTCGGTTACTCACAGACGTAAGTTGATTCGCTTACTTTGAATAACGGTTACTGAGTACGATTACCAGAACGCCTTAAACTGATTACCGAACTCGGAATCCAGTAATCACTTTTTATTTTCACACACAAAACAAAAACAGAAGAAGAAAAATGATTACTGGATTCGGTTACTCACAGAGGTAAGTTGATTCGCTTATTTTAAGAAACGGTTGCTGAGTACGATTACCAGGATGCCTCAAACCGGTTACCGAACTCGGTTCAAAACCGAATCCAGTAATCGCTTTATTTTGCACACAAGACAAAAACAGAAGAAGAAAAATGATTACTGGATTCGGTTACTCACAAAGGTAAGTTGATTCGCTTACTTTGAATAACGATTACTGAGTACGATTACCAGAACGCCTTAACCTGATTACCGAACTCGGTTCAAAACCGAATCCAGTAATCACTTTTTATTTACACACACAAAACACACACACACACACAAAACAAACAGGAAAGTGATTACTGGATTCGGTTACTCGATCCGGTTACTACCTTCAGTGTGGCAAGTAATCATCTTCATATATATTAGATGAATAATTAAAATGTCATTTTCTTATGAATTTCTTTCTTTTAAGTGATCCTTCATCGAGTCCTAAAAAGATCCTAGCAAGGGGACCGAAACTTGCAATAATCTTCGTACACCTAGATCATGTTATCACTGTTATCAACCTGTTATCTCCACGTTATCTCCGTGTTATCATATGTTATCAAATTATCTTCGTACTCTTTTCCTCGGAGTTTCGGACCCCTTGGATCCTAGTAGTATATGTGACGTTTTTAACAAGAATAATGGCTACTAACGATCCTGTTACATTAGTTTGGCACTGACTAGGGGTTCGTGACGTGAAAAAACTTCAGTCTCAGTCCACACACCTGATGTTATCAACCTGTTATCATCTGTTATCAGTATATGATCTAGTTACCATGACGTTATCACATGCCATCAAATAACTTTTTCACTTTACCCAGTTCGTGCTATCCGCTGTTATCAACTTGTTGTCGCTGTGTTATCAGATGTTATCAAATTATCTTTTCACACTTTTTATGGAGTTTCAGACCCTCTACGGACAGGGACTCTATTTATAAAAATGACGCTGAAAGTTTCTTTGAAAAACTTGGGCAAAACTAGAATTTTAAAACAAGAATCTTGAAAACAAGAGAATCTTGAAAAAAAAAGAATCTTAAGAATCATATGAGTGAAGACAGACGTCCAATGCTTCCATTTTTCAGGGAAATTCCCTCAATTCGGGAAATGGGGAAGGAGGAAAGGGGAAAACGGAGGGAAAAGTGAATTCACAAAAGTAGCCTTACTCTGTAGCACGGAAGGAGGAAAAAGGAAAATTGATATCTTTAAGCGGTGGGGGAAAAGGGGAAAAGGGGAAAAGGGGAAAAAAGGGGAAAGAAGTGGAAGCACTGCAGAGGTCCCTTTGAACGTGAATCGGCCTCCCAAAGTGTTTTTACCAAGGGGTCCGAAACTTCCAATAATCTTCGTACACCCAGGTCGTGTTATCACTGTTATCAACCTGTAATCACCATGTTATCCCCGTGTTATCATATGTTATCAAATAATCTTCGTACGCTTTTCCTCGGAGTTTCAGACCCCTTGGTTTTTACCACACTCTAAGAGGTTCGCGGCTTTGTTATCAGTGTTATCATCATGTTATCAGCGTTATCAACATATTATTAGTCTTCTTAGTCTTATGAAAGGGGGGTCCGAAATATCTTCATTATTCCGTAACAGGTAGATAACAGGTTGATAACAAGTTGATAACAGTGATAACATTCAACCACGTGTTTACACTCGACTGGAAGTTGCAGACCCCCGATGAACGTTATCACTTATTAAACTTCAACCTTAGAGCTTCTGCTTATTTATATAAGTTATATAAACATAGCAAAAATCAAGGGGTCTGAAACTCCGAGGAAAAGTGTACGAAGATTATTTGATAACACACGATAACATGGAGATAACAGATTGATAACAGTGATAACACGGCCTAGGTGTACGAAGATTATTGGAAGTTTCGGACCCCTTGGTCTGAAACTCCGAGGAAAAGTGTACAGATTATTTGATAACATATGATAACACGGGGATAACATGGAGATAACAGGTTGGTAACACTGATAACATGACCTAGGTGTATGAAGATTATTGGAAGTTTCGTACCCCTTGGAAAAATATTCAGATTATTCATAATACCAGTAATAATAATTTATTTTTAAATATATTAATTTTATTTAATTTGAAGTTTAAAAGACTTACATTAATATTAATCAATTAAATAGAGAAAAATTTTAAATACTAACTGAATTAAATTTATCTTTAGTATTTAAGTTATGAAAATATATTTTCTGATTAAATTTATTTATCAAAATTCATTTTATATAAATTAGTCAAGGGGTCGGAAACTTGTAATAATCTTCGTACACCTAGGCCGTGTTATCACTGTTATCAACCTGTTATCTCCATGTTATCTCCATGTTATCTCCGTGTTATCATATGTTATCAAATAATCTTCGTACAATTTTCCTCGGAGTTTCGCACCCCTTGAAATTAGTTATTATCTATTACGTTAAATTTGAAAAAATTACATAATAATGGAATAATAAAAGAGAAAATTTTAAAATATTATTTACATTAAATTTATCCGTGGTATTTATGTTATTAAAATATATTTTCTGATTAAATTTATTCTGAAATAATTAGGAAAATTAAAATTGATTTTACATAAATTAGTTATTGTCAATTTGAAAGTATTGCATAATGGTGGAATAATAGAAGAGAAATTTTTTAAAGATTATTTACAAATTTATGTTATTAAAATATTTTTTCACATTAAATTTACTTTTAAATAATTAGGAAAATTAATGTTCATTTTACTTAATTTAGTTATTATCTATTACGTTAAATTTGAAAAAATTACATAATAATGGAATAACAACAGAGAAAATTTTAAAGATTATTTACGTTCAATTTGTGTTATTAAAATATATTTTCTGTTTAAATAATGTGGAAAATTAAAATTGATTTTACATAAATTAGTTATTATCTATTACGTTAAATTTGAAATAATCACATACTAATGGAATAATAAAAGAGAAAATTTTAAAATACTATTTACATTAAATCTATCTGTGGTATTTATGTTGTTAAAATATATTTTCAAATTAAATTTATTCTGAAATAATCAGGAAAATTAAAATTAATTTTACATAAATTAGTTATTGTCTATTTCATTAAATTAGAGATAATTACATAATAGTGGAAAAAAATAAAAGATAAAATTGTTAAAGATTATTTACGTTAAATTTATGTTATTAAAATATATTTTCTGATTAAATAATGTGGAAAATGAAAATTGATTTTACAAAAATTAGTTATTATCTATTACGTTAAATTTGAAATAATCACATACTAATGGAAAAATAACAGAAAATTTTTAAAGATTATTTACATATTTATCTTATTAAAAAATATTTTCAAATTAAATTTATTCTGAAATAATTAGGAAAATTAAAATTAATTTTACATAAATTAGTTCTTATATATTACGTTAAATTTGAAAAAATTACATAATAGCGTAATAATAACAGAGAAAATTTTTAAAGATTATTTACATGTTTATATTATAAAAATATATTTCTGGATTAAATTTCTTCTTAAATAATTAGGAAAATCAAAATTAGTCTGATAAAGTAACAAACGTTTAATTAAGTTATTTTTTTTTAAATGAAAATTCCATAGATTTCTCTTGCGGCTTTGACATGAGATGAAATTATTAGATAAAGTTATTTATAAATCTAATACGAAGATTAGCTATATCTCTTCACCGTGTGATTTATCCCTGATAGGCCATTTATACCGGAATAAGTCCTACACAGAGTGTAACGTGTGGTGTTTTGCTGATTGCCAAGGGGTCCGAAACTTCCAATAATCTTCGTACACCTAGGCCTTGTTATCACTGTTATCAACCTCTTATCACCATGTTATCTCCGTGTTATCATATGTTATCAGATAATCTTCGTACACTTTCAGTCATTTTTCAGTTACCTCACAGTTTTCATTCGTTAATCAGCCGTTGTTAATCCGTACGGAGTAATAGCACGATGAATTAAAATAAATATTTGGAAACGAGTTTTCTACGTAGTACAAAATGTTGCCGCTAGATGGCGTTGTACACGATTGTGCTAAATATTTTTAAACGGATAAGTTACGTGAATAATAATTTTAGGCTCGTTTTGTAGAGGTTTTCATGCTGATCCGTAAAATATACATAATTCGACCGGAAAAAGTTTTTCATTATTTTATGCTGCTTAACGTGGCAATGGCGGATTGTATGTCGTCTGAAGTTAGCAGGATTCGAACGTTTTCCCGCGCGTTGCTTAGCCCGGTAAGTAAATAAACAAACTCAAAATATCTTCCAATATTTTTTTTTCCCACAACATTTTCTTCTGCCGTTAACTGGAACAGACTGAATCTTACAATGGATGTCTTAAGGAAAATCTTACCACTATAACACCTACTGCATCTGAAGATGCTGGAATGGCGGCGGAGTATTTTCAGTCGAGCCAAGATTTTGTTTGTGCAGAGCTCGGAGGCACCAAAACAGCAAGGTGAGAGAGTTTGCAAACTATTTTTCTTCACGTTGTAGTATTAAACTATTGGCATCTGAAGCCTCAACTTCTACAGTCCGAAATAGCTACAACAAAATTAAACCATCTCATTTTCAGTAAGCAGAAAACAGTATATTTCACAGCACCATTTGGTAAAAATTACAGAATCGTTACAACTTGACGGCAGAAATGTTGAGTGCCTGTTCGGCAGCTTCAACCGCGCTACGAACAGTCTGCGCTTCGCTGGGGTCCATCTTGTCGATATTGGTGAGTAAGAAATGATGCATGAACAGTCGGAGTCCCTCTCTAAGAAGATGAAATTTCGGCTGACTGGCAACCCGCAGGAAAACTGTTCTGACAGTTTGCTCCGACTGATGAAGGAAAAGCTCGAGCAAGAAGAGTCGCAGGAATCGAACAAGAACTTTGTCCATTTCTGCGAAAGGTATAACTTTGAGAACTGCCAAAGACATGCTCTGTTCTGCGATAACATGACTCGACATTTTGGCCAGGTTCATAATCTGAGGTGTTTTCAAGGCCCCGAGCTCTTTGAAACGATCCCACAGGCAAAACTGGAACGCCATTTGATATTTGCGATCCACGTTCAGAAGTTTCTGAGCCAGGTACGCGTAGTAAGGGTTGAACTTTTTCTCGTGCAAACAGCAGTCAACCAGTACGTTGATTATTTCTCTCTCCTGCTGGTTCTGCAGCCCAAGACCTAGCAATCGTTCTGAGGCTTCGACATAGTCCTCCGAGGACATGATAATACAAAATATATTGCGGCGAGTGTCTGTGTTCATTCGCTGTTTCCTCGCCAGCTCCAGCAGCTCGTCGCTGAACTGCTGGTCTTTAGGCCGAGACTCGCTGGTGGTGTTTGCAGCTGACGAGGGGCCTTCGCCGGCCCAGGCCGAGCCGACGACCCACCAACGGCCTCTGCTGTGAGCGATCAGCAGTTCGCGGTACGAGATCTTGAGCTGCGTGACGGTGGCGTCTTTGCGGGTCAGCGTGTTGCGGAGGATCTTGCGCAGATGCTCTGTGTGCGAGGGTCGTAGTTGGGGATTTTGGCAATATTGTTGTTTCGTATAGCTAATAGAATATCGAGCATGAAACGAACTCTAGACTGGTCTCGCAACTCTTCAGCCGCGTTAGCTTTGCTCTGAAGATTGAGAATAACTTGCTTTAGCGATAAGGGATCATCTTTTCTCAGGGCGAAACCGACAGACCTTATGATAATCAGAATTAGCTCGATATCTTTTTCTCGAAAACTTTCCGTGAGATTCCCGAGAATGTCGAATATTAGCTGAGAGCCTATAACTTTAAAGTTATACAAATGTGAAACGATCAGAATCAGATTATCTAGATTTTTCGAGTCCTCATCGCGGGCTTTGCTCTGATAGATCTCGTCAAACTTTCTGACAGTCGACTCGATGAACTGGGCGCCCACTTCCGTGCCCACGTTCGCGTGAAGAGCTGCAATAAGGACGGCGTGCTCCATAACGAGACGTTCCGGTGACAGCGTGTGACGAATGAGTGACGAAAATATCAAATCCGTCATGACCTGGTTCATAGTGTGACGACTGTTCTTCAGGTACAGCTCTTCGACAGTCGATAAAATGCTCGGCAGGTTCTGTTCGGCCAAGCGGTTGAGCAGACCCTTCAGCTGTCGCTCCAGACGTTCAACGTCAGCGTTTTTAGACTCGCTAAAACGTTTCGCCGGCGGGACGTACTTTCCCGTTTCCAACTGTGAGATGATTTCTCCTTTCTTGTTCCGGAGTCGCCCGTAAATGTCTTCCCATAATTCACCTTTACCTGAATTCTTGTCTTCTTCTTTGTTGTCTTCCTCGTCCTCGTCTCCTTCTTCCTCGTCCTCATTTTCTTCAATCTCTGTTTCGTCTTGGTCCACTTCAACTTCTTCATCCAGTTCCTCGTCTTCTTCGCCACTAAACTCTTCGTTCGCATCATCCAGATCTTTCTCTTCTTCTTCTCCCTCTTCATCAAAGACTTCTTCTCCTTCCTCCATTTCCATTTCTTCATCATCTTCTTCTTCTTCTTGTCCTTCTTCTTCTCCATCGTCCATTTCATCATCAACTTCAGAAAAATTGTCACTTGCTTCTTCTTCGTCTACTGTTTCCCGCCTTCCCCTTTTCTTCAAGACTTCGGTTTTCTGTGTCTTGGGTTTGTCGTCAGTATCAGCTTTTCCTGACAACAGAGCCAAGTCTTCTTCGAAACCTTCCTCAGTTTGCGCAAAGTTAACTTCTTCTTTCACAATCTTTTCGCGGTTTTCCGGATCGCAGATCTCGAGCAGGTAGTCCAGACCATCGTCCGTAAACGATTTGGGGATATTTTTTGATTTCCGTTTGTTTAGTTTGAGCAGCTTCTCCATTTTCTTGATAACCTACAAAAAACAAAAACGATGACATTTTATGTTATACTTAAAACATAAAAGATTCAAAAGGCAAACCTTATCTTCGTCCTTGTTCGCACGTCTCATTTCTTTCTGCCTGTTTCTTTTCTCCTCTTTAACTCTGGCGGCTTCCTTCTTCTCGTTTTTCTTCGGTTCTGCTTGACGTACGTCTTTTTTCACGTTTTGTTTCTGCGGTTTAGAAATTTCTTCTACCGGCATTTCGTCATCATCTTCGCTACAGGACTCGGCTTCTGCGTGCTTTCCAGATTTCTTCATGTAGTAAGCCTGTTTTGCAGCTTTCTTCATTTGTCGTTCCTCTTTCCGCTGCTGCTTGCGACTTTTCGTTTTTGCAGGAAATTTGTTCAGTCCCTTCGTTTCCTGACCGAGAAATTTCTGAATATCTGACTTGGCTTTGTGGACGTTAAACTTCTGGTTAGCTTTATTCTTGACTTTCATTTTTGCCAATTTGGAAAACTGCAGTTAAATGATCAAATATTTCTGAATTTGCGAATTAGACGAGACCAAAAGTCACGTGTTTCAGTGCAGACGACACTGATCACAGATGTCAACAATGTGTCAAATGTATACGAAATGAAATTTAAACCTCCAAAAAAACGTCAATAATAACAATAACTATGTAATTCTTAAACTGAAGAGTTAACATATTATTGAATTATACTATATAAATTACTACTTATAAGAATATAATCAAAGTTATACGAAGTTCACATTATGACCGCTAGATGGCGTTAGCTTAAATTCATTAGCACCCATCAGCTTAAAATAAATCACTTAGTAATTAATTACTATTATAAAATAATACCCATTAATATTATAATAAAATTTAAATTATTTTTGTTTCACTTTATATAATTTACTGTCCATACATAACGCGTAATGCGATTTCTACTGAATAGAGGTTTTTCCCTACTTTTTGCTAGAGAGATCATGTCAGCGATCAGGAAATATTTATGTTGCACTTAACATTAGTACACTTGAACGTCATGTTGCTTGCAAGATGGTTGCAACAACTTTCGTAGTACCTTTTTTATGGCACTGCATAATAACAACGCGAAATGTCACCGTTACTTTTTGTAAATGTCCCTTTTCGCGCAGTTCCCAATGCGGTTTTATTGTTCCATCATATCGTAAAACTACGATATGAAATAACTATTAGTAAGTGTCACAATAACTCTGAACCGGTTCAGTACGGTTCGACTTGTAGTACCCACGGTTCAGGGCTCGGTTCACGGTTCACTAAGTTTTCTATTATTCGTCCTCGAGGACTAACTTAGTGAACTTAATGCTAAACTATTTTTGCAGCGCATACAAAAGCCTCGTGTTAAAATGCGTCCTTGGGTTTGAACCGTTTTGCAGGAGGAACTTATTTACATTTTGCACAAAAACTAATAACATCACCAGGAAAGTAGAAAACGACTCTAAAAGCTTCAACAGATAAGTGCAGTATAAATGAAGCCTCTTCTCCAGAGGCTTGAAACTTTTAACTATGAAATACTGGTGAACTAAACACTACAAAATTATTTCAAAAATAGTGAAAAATTCCTAAATAATCACAGAATATGAAAATATTATCAAAATCTCGATAAGTTTTGTTGTTAACGCGTTTTGCGAAGACTTAGGAATGACGGGACAATAGCTTTCAAGTTATGTTTAACGTGAAGTCTCTTCTCTAGAGGCTTGAAACTTTTAACTGTGAAATACTGGTGAACTAAACACTACAGAATTCTTTCAAAAATAGTGAAAAATTCCTAAATAATCACAGAATAAGAAAATATTATCAAAATCTCGATAAGTTTTGTTGTTAACGCGTTTTCCGAAGACTTAGGAATGACGGACAATGGCTTCCAAGTTACGTGTAAAGTGAAGTCTCTTCTGTAGAGGCTTGAAACTTTTAACTGTGAAATACTGGTGAACTAAACACTACAGAATTCTTTCAAAAATAGTGAAAAATTCCTAAATAATCACTGAATAAGAAAATTCAATCAAAATCTCGATAAGTTTTGTTGTTAACGCGTTTTCCGAAGACTTAGGAATGACGGGACGATGGCTTCCAAGTTATGTTTAAAGTGAAGTCTCTTCTCTAGAAACTTGAAACTTTAACTACGAAATACTGCTGAACTAAACACTACAAAATTTTTTCAAAAATAGTAAAAAATCCCTAAGTAATCGCTGAATAAGAAAATTCAATCAAAATCTCGATAAGTTTTGTGGTTAACGCGTTTTCCGAAGACTTAGGAATGACGGGGCGATGGCTTCCAAGTTATGTTTAAAGTGAAGTCTCTTCTCTAGAAACTTGAAACTTTAACTACGAAATACTGCTGAACTAAACACTACAAAATTTTTTCAAAAATAGTAAAAAATCCCTAAGTAATCGCTGAATAAGAAAATTCAATCAAAATCTCGATAAGTTTTGTTGTTAACGCGTTTTGCGAAGACTTAGGAATGACGGGACAATGGCTTCCAAGTTGTGTTTAAAGTGAAGTCTCTTCTCTAGAGGCTTGAATCTTTAACTGTGAAATACTGCTGAACTAAAGACTACAAAATTATTTCAGAAATAGTGAAAAATTCCTAAATAATCACTGAATAAGAAAATTCAATCAAATTTTCGATAAGTTTTGTTGTTAACGCATTTTCCGAAGACTTAGGAATGACGGGACAATGTCGCAGCATAGGACTCTCGTTACATACTTTATAACGAGTCTTTCCAAGATTCTTTGAATATTCTATGATTCTTGTAAGATTCTCAAGATTCTTGAGAAGTTAAGGATTCTCTCCTGGCGTATCTTGGGAATAGAGGGACAACAAGAAAAACCGCTTTGAATACTGACCGAATCAACATGGTCGTCTTATTTAAAATTCAATGAAAGTTTGAAAGTTTCAGTAGATTTTCTCGTTTACCCTGAATCCGATGAAAATTAAGTTAAATCGTATAATATAATATTGTTATTTTTGATAGTAAGGAAAACATGAATGATGAATGAAGCTTCTTACTGTCAAGTGATAAATCTTATAAGGGAAACTTCTTCAGAACTGGGACCTACCAATCTGTAAAGGGGATTATTCATCATGCAAAGTTCCATGACGTTTTCAAAAGTTCTAAGTTCCGACCACGTAGCCAAAGATCATGTGCTTGATAACCTGTGATGATAGGTGACGGTGAGGTGTTAACAGATGATAATAAGTTGATAACGTGTGATAACAAGTGGTAACCATCAAACAGACAGGGTAAAATCGCGATAGAAACTTGGATTTTTCATTAATGTTTGAAGTTAGCTACTTGATAACGTGCGATAATAGAACGATAACAGGTAAATAACAGGTGATAACCCAGCAGAAAATTAGGTATAGTTTCAGGACCCTGAAATTATTCTGAAAAGGACATTTTCAGGATGCCAATCAGGACTCTGAGTGAAGTGAGATTGGTCCACTTCCAGGGTGTTCAGGACCATGACATTGGAATGCCTGAATAATACATGTTCAGAGTACTTAACAGGGTCCTGAAAAAAATGGTGCCCTCAGTAATCAAGATTCACAATTCTCAACACAATTTCTTTTGCTCATCTACGATCAGACGTGGTTCAGGATATTCAGGATATGTTACGGATATCGTTCAGGATGTAGCCGACATCCTTAATTTTTTTTTCGCTGGAAACACACTGATAACATCCACGATTGGCATTCACCAGTGTTATCACTATGTTGTCAGTTGTTATCCAACTATTGTTTTGCACATTAAACTTGAAGGGTCATTTTTATTGTCATGTTATCGCATGTTATTATCATCATTATCATATTATTATCCGTTCATTCGAAATCTCTATGTCTGTAATTACTTTTAATAACATTAATTTTAATTTTGATGAATTAAAGATTTTTTTCACCGGTTATAATGATTGTGTATTGTGCCAAACAGAGAAAAACTTCAAAACAAACGAACTTTTAAATGACTATAACACTGAACAACATTAACATAAATACATTATTATATTATTAGAAGTTATTGGAATTTATGTGCTGCATTTTCGCCAAATTTGTGCAAATTTTTTTCTCAGAATCTGCCGTTTTCGAATCGCGGAGCTTTGCCTTCGTATTTCGAGTCTTCGTAAAGGTCCAAACCGCCATTTCTGATCAACTGTATCGATACGAAACAATCGATCAATCAGTAATCTCTTGATAATAACAGTAAGTAATAGTAATGCTATATAAACGAAACTATAAACCGTAGCTGCAATCATAATAGCATAAGAATTACTATGAGATAAAAACGAAACAGTCGATCAATCAGTAATCTCTCGATAATAACAGTAAGCAATAGTAATGCTATATAAACGAAGCTATAAACCGTAGCTCCAATCATAATAGCATAAGAATTACTATGCGATAAAAACGTGATAAGGTACAATTAGGAATCGATTAATATTGTGAGGTGGTTACGTCTTTAATGGCGTCGTAAATCCTGTCGAAACGAGGATCTTCTCCGCGCGGAGGAGCCGCTGGGAAATAAGGATCCGATCGAGTGGGAAGGTAACGAGCCTCGCATTGACCTGTCATCAACACCAACACAGTAGCCATTGCCACAAAACACATGCAGAGAACTAGGGATTTCATTTTTGCAGGTTCCTGTAAATAGAGTTAGTAATCATTTTGGGGTGAATGTAGTCGGTAACTCGGTAAAGAGTAAAGAAGTAGTTATGCTGTGGTGCTGAGTAGTATGAAGAGCAAGAGAAGGGGTTGTAGTGGTAGTAGTAGTTAAAGTAATAGCAATAGTAAAGGTAGTAGTAACAGGACCAGTAGTAAAAGTAGTCGTAAAAGTAGTAGTAATAGGAGTAGTAGTAGTAGTAGTATTAATAAGAATAGTACTACTAGTAGTAGTGGGAATAGTAATAGTAGAAGTAGTAGTAGTAGGAATAGTAGTAGGAATGGTAGTAGTAGTAGCAGTAGTAAAAGTAGTAGTAGTAGAAGTAGTGGTGGTAGTAGTTATAGCAGTAGTAGCAAAAGAATTAGTGGCTAGAAGTAGTAAGCAGCACTTAAAATTGCAATTTGTATAGTAAAAGCTAGTAAGAACTTTTAGTAGTTAGTCGAACTTACAAGTTCAGGATGTAACTAATTTATAGGTCAGCTTAACTGACTACCTAGTTTGGTTTAGCTAGTAAGTTCACTAGTGAAGCCAGGAGTTTTAAGGCAGTTAAAAACTTACGAGTAAGCCAGCACAACTAAATTAGCATTTACTTAGTAAGTAACTGAACAGAAAGTAGTAGGGTTCGGTAGTAAGCAAGTATTAGCAATAAACTTAGTATTAGTAGCAAAGCTAGCCTAGTTAGTAAAAACTATAACGATAGGAGAACTAGTAAGCTAGAACTGGCAGAAACTAGCAATAGTTCACGTAGCAAAACTAACGTTATTACGTAGCTAACGCAGGTAGCGAGCCGCAGTAGCTAGCAAGAGCTACTGAAAACTATTACTAATTTACGGAAAAGCATTAGCGACTTTAGTGAGCCAGAAATACTAAACACTAGCAAAAGTAGGTAGCAAACTAAAGTAGCTACTTACCGCTACCACTGTTTTATTCTACAATAGCAAGCATGATCTACAAGCAAGGTACTACTAGATTACGGAAACTTACTAACTTAGGAATGTAGTCTTAGTAAACTGCTACTCCTGAAGTAGGTTCAGTACAACAGTCGGTAGCTGAGTGGTAGCAAGTGGGTAGCAGAGTAGAGTTTTTACAGGAACTACTTGGGCTTTAGGTAGCAAACTAAGACATTTAGTAAAATTAACAATAATTTACGTACCAGAACTAGTACTGTTACTTAAAACTAGCAATTTGCTGTAGCTAGCAAGAACTACTAAAAGAACTACTACTAGTTTACGGAACTTACTAACTTACGATCTTAGCGAGCTGCTACTCTTTGAAGGAGGTTCAGTACAACAGTCGGTAGCTGAGCGGTAGCAAGTGGGTAGCAGAGTAGAGTTTTAACAGAAACTACTTGGGCTTTAGGTAGCAAACTAAGACATTTAGTAAAATTAACAATAATTTACGTACCAAAACTAGTATTGTTACTTAAAACTAGTAATCTGCTGTAGCTAGCAAGAACTACTGAAAGAACTACTACTAGCTTACGAAACTTACTGACTTACGATCTTAGCGAGCTGCTACTCTTTGAAGGAGGTTCAGTACAACAGTCGCTAGCTGAGTGGTAGCAAGTGGGTAGCAGAGTGGAGTTTTTATAGGGACGACTTGGCACCGGGTAGCAAGTAGTACGCAAGAGCAAAACCACATTTCCTTTTCCTGTAGAAGAAAAAAAAAAATCTTAAAGAAAATTCTATCCGCCCACGTTATTCATTATTATCAGTATTAATAATATATTATCATCAATGTTAATTATAATATTATATAATATTTTCCATATATATATTCACACAACTTTCAGTTTCGATTTTAATAATTATTTGATTTCCTTAAAAATTTTTAAAAAATTGTGTTCTAATTATTTATTTGATTGGAATTTAATTAACATTTTATTGTATTATAATTTTTAAAGTAAAATATTATTTAAAGATAACGTCATATTAAGGGGTCCGAAACTTCTAATAATCTTCGTACACCTAGGCCGTGTTATCCCTGTTATCAATCTGTTATCTCCATGTTATCTCCGTGTTATCATATGTTACCAAGTAATCTTCGTACACTTTTCCTCGGAGTTTCGGACCCCTTGCGTCATATCCACTAAAATTATCATCACATGTTATTATTATCATAATCAAGTTCTTAGCAAGTACTTACAGTGTTTTTATATCGTCATGTTATCAAGTTGTTTGTCACCGTAAATTTATTTATTTACTTACTTCTTTTCGGCTTATGGTCGTAGGTCCATATTGCCACATAAAGATTTTACATACACTTTTCAAATAAGTTGTTGGGTTGTATGAAATTATTACTGTCACTACTACCGTGGTTACTACAATCCTAGCACAGTATTAATTAAGTAGTATAAATAGTTAATAATTGTAAATATTGATTTACAATTATAGTATTAAATAATTAATTTAGTTAGTAATTTAATTTCATTAGTATTAAAATAAATAATAATCATTAAGTTATAATGTTATTAACTTACTTATCCGATTGGTGTGCTATTCACCTTGGCTTTATTTAGGTTTAATCTTAATATGCAGTAATGGGATATCTAACATTTTGTTTATTTTATCTTATCTATGTATTGCTATTATTAACTATTGTTAATAATATTGTTATTATTATCATAATTAATGTTAATTAATTATATAACAATTATTATAATTATTTAATATTATAATTATTGTTATTGTTAACTCTTTACTAACCGCTTATAGACTTATCATCATGTTATCAACTTGTTATCCGCCTTTGAGTTATGCACGGCGGGATAGGGAAGAGGAGGACAGAGCGGCGCCTTTTGTCGGCGCAATGCGGAGATGCTTTTTAGTGCATCTGATGTTATGCCATTGAGAGAAATGGCAACAGCGCAGAGCTTCCGCACAGTCACACGATTTATTATCACGTCTGTTCACTAACTTAACATTATTGCCCGTTATTCGTTCATTCATTCGTTCATTCGTTCGGTCATTCATTCGTTCGTTCGCCATTCACTCATTCATCCATTCGTTCACTCATTCATTCATTCGTTCATTCATTTATTCATTCGTTCATTCACTCATCATTCGTCCATTCGTTCATTCGTTCACTCAGTTATTCATTCGTTCATTCACGCATCATTCGTCCATTCGTTCATTCGTTATTTCATTCATTCATTCGTTCATACATTCACTCATTCGTTCATTCACAAATTAATTCATTCACTCACTCATCATTCATTCATTCATTCATTCATTCGTTCGTTCGTTCGTTCACCCACTCATCATTCATTCATCTATTCTTTAGTTCATCCATTCTTCCCTCATTCATTCATTTACTCACTTTCATTCGTTCATCCATCCATTCATTCATCCGCTCATTCGTTCTGTTGTTATCGTCCTTACCAAACCTTGTATTACTAATGCTTCGCAACAACTTTCACAATTACTTGACACAACACATCATAATAATGCAGCTCTACTTAATGTATTGCATTACTAGTAATATAGTAATGAATGCACTATCTCAAATAGTTAGGAATCTAGTTGGACTGACCTAAGAGGCTAATCCGCTTTCCGTACTTAAATTATTAACTCATGCTTTCCTCGGCTCGTTTGGTATACTTATAGATAATTAATCTAGAAAAAGTAGTAAGTACTATTATAGAATAGGATTTTATGAATATGTTATTCTTGTAAATGAAAAGTTTCTTTTAGCAGAGGCTTCACGTCTTTTTTAGGAGTTTGGTTGGAAAATGGCGGACCACAACAACAGTAACCCTGAGTAAACAATTGCTAATTTACAGTAACTGGTTTTGCGTAGCTGAATTTTGATATACTTAAATTATATCCTTAGATATTGCAAATTCAAGTTTTGCAAATTTTTTTTGCAGTGTAGAGGGAAAATAGAGAATTTGCAAAGTCTCTAGAGGGTTTACGTGGGACGTATAAACTGTTTATATTTTGTATTGGATATTAAACTAGTTCACATTATAGAAACAGTATCGCATCAAGTCCTTATCTCCACGTGATAAAGCGGCGAGCGCGAGACTAGCGCCAAATTTCTGCAGGTGGCCGCTTTTGGTACTACGAGTGCTCACAGGATCAGTGTTGCCCAGCCTTTGGTTTCCCTAACGCAGTCTTAGTTCCGACTGCAGCCGCCCATTAAAGTTTGGCGCTAGTGTCGCGCTCACGGCTTTAATACGTGGAGATAGGGCTTGATGCGATACTGTCTCTGTACTGTGAACCAGATTTTGACGAGCACTGAATCTTAAAAGCAATGGCTGATTCAAGATTCTCTCAAGATTCTTGCAGGATTCCTTCGACACTAACACTTAACTGCAATCAATAAGCTATCAGTAATTCCCCATTCGTATCCTTTTACATGTACATTAACAATTATCGTCAGTTATCATTAGTCAAATTGTGTACGGCGCATCTAGTATTCTGCGTGGTAGTGATACTTAAGATAGTGCAATGATAGTTTACCGTAATGGGTTAATCTGTTTAGGATCGTAGTTACTAATTTCGTTACTGTCAAGCCCTTTTAAGCAACTAATAACTGAGCCTATCTAACTATTAGTAGTTTGGGTAACTAAGAAATAAATAGTTAATGCTGGAAACGTGTAGAACTAGTTCAAACTACCACTTTCATAATACAGATTTATGTTGTAATAAAAGTTGAAAAACGTATTTTTTAAAATCTAATTATTTATAATATTTATCATTACTAGTACTAATTGAATTCTCTTAACAATTCGTTAATGTAATACAAAGTTAAATTTATTTAATTAGTAATTTTGTCTCACTCTAATATAATTCAACTTAGTTTTTCGATTAATTTAACATTTAATTATTACTTGTAAGTATTAATTAATTATAATTATTAATTATTAATTAATTACATTTAATGTGCAATTTTCTGTCATAAAAGTAATTTAATTCAAACTAAAAGTTATTCGCATTTTAATACAATGTAACTCAATTTTTCTACTAATTACATGTAATGTGCAATTTTTCCCATCATAAAAATTAATTTGCTCAAATTAAAACGTCGTCTTACTCCAATAAAATTTAACTGAATTTTTCGAATAATTACGTTTCATGTGCAATTTTTTGTTTGCAGTGGAAAATCGCAACAGGGCCTGCAAGATTTGGGTCGTCATAAGCCTGTGGAAGAGTAGCACATGGTTCTCATCAGCAGCGACGTTTTGCTTATAAACAGAAACCTATGCGCCAAACTACTTGTAAACAATGCAGCATAAACAAAACCGGGGGTCTGCAACCCCTACAACCCTTCAACAACAAAGATTCCCAGATTCTTGAGGATTCCCAGATTCTCCGTATGAATCTTGAGCGTTCTCCAGTCCTAAGAATCTTGAGATTCTTTTAAAAAATTCTGGCGGGAATCTTAGTTTGATTGGGAATCGTGATTTTTCGAGAGTTACGAACCCCCTGAAACAAAATGGCGTCAACTGTGGTGCTGCTGTAATAGCCGAAGCTTTGCTAGTGTTGCAGAGTTAGTAGCAGCGACTACTACAGCTACAACATGTTGCTAAAGGCTTTCGTGTTGGTTGTATTCAGTTTTGGGAGCCTGGAGTCTGCTAGTATTAGCATCTTGAACGCTACAGGTCCTACTACTACTACTACTACTACTACTACCATTACTACTATCATTACTATTACTACTACAACTATTATTGCTACTACAAGTGCTACTACAACTTCTATTACTCTCCTACTTCTACTACTACTGTTACTAAAACGACTACTACTACTACTACTACCACTACTACTATAATAACTATTACTCTTACAACTATCATTGCTACTACAAGTACTACTACAACTGCTGTTACTACTGCTACTACTACTACTACTACTACTACTACTACTACTACTACTACTATTACTACTGCTTCAAATAATGTTGGCACTACTACTACTACTACCACCACCACTACCACCCTTACTACTAGTAGTACTACTACTACCACTACTGTCGCCACCCCTACTACCACCATTACTACCACCATTACTACCACTAATACTACTACTACTTCTACTACTGATACCACAACCATCACCACTATAACTACTACAGTTTTCCCTTTTATTGTTCTTTTCAGACTTAGGCTCTTCCGTCCCAACGCAGGAAGAGCATCAGCAGCAGCAGCAGCACAACGTTTCAGTCGACTACAATGTCACCGAAGGTATCGACTGGGTGATCAAGTCTCCACTAAACCGAACCAAGTTAGCAGATCTTCGCAAACCAGCAAATTTCAGTTGGTCCTTCGGTCACAATATGACCAAGGATCAAGTGAGGTCACTGCAAGGTCAAATCATGTCCAGCTACATGAACCTGACAGCCGATCCTTGCAACGACTTCTACGACTACGTCTGCGGCAACTGGCAGGATCACAACGAGATTCCCGACGATTCCATGGGGTTCGATACTTTCGAAAAACTCAGAGAGGAACTCTACATCGTCCTGAAACAACTACTCGAAAGCGAAGCCATCCCTGAAGAAGGATCGGCTATCGCCAAAGCTAAGATCCTGTACGATTCCTGCATGGATCAAGGTTGGTTTGTTTTAGTTTATATATTTTACATTAATATTAGTTATTACTTATAAAATATTATTTATTTATTTCTACTGTTAGCTTCTTAGGGATCTTGGTCATTTAGCAAAGCGAATTATTTCACTGTTTTTTTTTTTTAAATAGCTGTTATCAGTTCTGCGTTATGTTTTATTGTAGTAATTCAGTATACGAATAATACTGTAAAAATGTTTGCATGGAAGAGCAACATCATCGTGAATGCCGAGGCCTTTTGACTTGAATTCATTGTTATGTGCCATTCATTTGCATAGGAGATGCAAGCGAAAGATTCATTGTATGCTTGACTAGCAAATTGTGAATTCTAAGTTAATAAGGTTACCATGGTTACCATAGTAATTCTATAGAAGATCTTTCAAGGATGGATAATCGATTATGATGTTAATAACTAGATGATACAACGTGGTAATATCACCTAGGTTATTATTATGATTGTTACTGCTACTACTACTACTACTACTACTACTACTACTACTACTACTGCTATTCTGTTTCCTAGAGTCTCTGGAAGCTCGCAAGGAGAAGCCTTTACTGGATCTGCTGGACCAGTTGGGTGGTTGGCCGCTGTTATCATCCGACTGGAACGCTTCCCAATTCGACTGGGTCGACTTAATGGCGCGTCTCCGGCTCTTCAACAACGACATCTTCGTCGCCGTCTGGGTGGGTCCCGACAGCAAAAAATCCGACTCGTACATAGTGCAACTGGATCAGGGGGATCTTGGATTACCCAGCCGTGAATACTACGTCCTTCCTAGCCACGCCATCGTCGTCAACGCCTACGCTGATCTCATACGCGGCGCTGCTTACATCCTCGGCGGACGTCATCAACAAGTCGACCCCGATGTCGAGGAGATGATCGACTTTGAAAAAGAATTGGCTAAAGTTAGAACTTTCTGATAGTATGTTAAAGTAAACAGAATGAATGAAGTAGTAGTAGTAGTAGTAGCACTAGTAGTAGTAGTCGTAGTAGTGGTCGTAGTGATAGTAGTAGTAGTAGCACTAGTAGTAGTAGTCGTAGTAATGGTCGTAGTGATAGTAGTAGTAGTAGCACTAGTAGTAGTAGTCGTGGTAGTGGTCGTGGTGATAGTAGTAGTAGTAGCACTAGTAGTAGTAGTCGTGGTAGTGGTCGTGGTGATAGTAGTAGTAGTAACAACAATACTAAAATGTATTATTTGTTCTAAACATCAGATTCTGGTACCTTCTGAAGAGAGAAGGAACTTCACATCCCTGTATAAAAAGATGACCATCGAGGAACTGGAACAGCGGACACCGACGATACCCTGGTCCAAGTACTTGTCCGTTTTACAGGGCCAACAACCCAAGATGAACGATACCATCGTCGTATATGCCGAGGACTATCTGGTGCTTCTAGCAGAACTTATTCAGAAAACCAAACCGAGGTAACTTATTACCAGTGTTATTATTGTTATTTTAGTAGTGGTAGGAGAAGTAGCAGTAGCAATAGTAGGAGGAGGAGTGGTAATAGCAGTAGTACTAGAAGTAGTAGTAGCAGTAGTAGAAGCAATAGTAGTAGTGAAATTAGTAGCAGTAGCAATAGTAGGAGGAGGAGTGGTAATAGCAGTAGTACTAGAAGTAGTAGTAGCAGTAGCAGAAGCAATAGTAGTAGTGAAATTAGCAGTAGTAGTGGTGGTAAAAGTAACAATAGAAGTAGTAGTAGTAAAAGAAGTAGTAACAGTAGTAGCAGTAGTAAGAGTAATAGTAGCAGTAGCAAGAGTAATGATAGTAGTAGTAAACTAATGAGTAGCAGTAATATTATTAAAACCAGTAGTAACAGTAGTAGAAGTAATAGTAGTAGCAACAGTAAGAATATTAGTAGTAGTAACAGTAGTGATAGCAGTAGCAGTAGAAGAAGTACTAGAAGTAGTAGGAGTAGTATTAAAAGTAGCAGCTGCAGCATTAGTAGTAGTAGAACGTAATTCTAATTCCAATTTTAATCCTAATTATTATTATTATTTTTATTATTTGTGTTCAAGGGTTGTTGCCAATTATTTAATGTGGCGTTTCATTCGGCACCGTTTGAGTAACCTGGACTCGAGGTTCAACGATCTGAAGCAGGATCTGTACGCCATCGTTTACGGTCGTCGACAACAACCGGAACGGTGGAAAAATTGCGTATCCTACGTCAACGGCAACATGGGAATGGCCGTAGGATCCCTCTTCGTCCGCAAATATTTCAGCGAAAGCAGTAAAAATGATGTAAATTCTATTATTAAATTTTTATGTCCCTATAAATCGATATTATTATATTTATTAAATACATTCTTAATTTCTATTAATTTTTAATATTTATATATGAATTAATTATTAACTTTTTTTGCATTATTATTTTTTGTTAATATTTTATATTCAATGTAAATTATCAATTATGCTCAACTATTATTATTGTTAATCTTAATGTTATTAATTTTGATATATAATAGGCGATAAATTATCAATATAAATTTCAATTGAATAATATTGATGATAAATTTTGTAATTTTTAGACGACCCAGTTGACGGAGGAGATCCAGAGCGTGTTCCAGGAAATGTTCCAGGACGTCCAGTGGCTGGACCAGGAGACAAAGACCAAAGCCCGGCAGAAACTCTACAGCATGACGCTGAAAATCGGATACCCGGACCATATCGTCATACCCGAAAAACTTGACGCTGAATTCAGAGGAGTACAACTATTAATTAATATAATTATTATAATAATTATAGTAAATATAGTACATAGATTAAATATCATAAGAGGTAATTGAAAATCCAGGGAGAGAATTATATTTTTAATTATAATACAATTAATTTAATTTCTTATTTCTTATATATAACGATAATTGTATATATTTAACATATTATAATTGATGTATTATTATATGTTATATATAGATATATAACGATTATTATATTTGGTATTATTTTGCGCTACTACTGTGTATTACTGTATTATGTGCTAATTGAATTTTGATTAATGAATTATGTATATTAGTCTAATTAAATTTTTTTTAAATAGTTGGAAGTCCAGCGTGGAGAGTTTTTTGAGAACGTTCTTCGCATACTAAAATTCACATCCGAAGAAGAATTCGCCAAACTGCACACACTTATCGATAAGACTCAGTGGAGTACACGCCAGCAGTGGTCAACGCCTACTACAGCAGAAACAAGAATCAAATCAGTCAGAATCCCATTAAATATCTAAGTTTTAAGTCTGGTCAATATTAATTAATTGTATTATTGTTTATATAAGTATCTGAATTATTTTATTGTTGTTTTATTAATTAGTATTATTATATAGTATGAATTACAATAGCGAATAAATATTATTCTTATTATCGTATTGTCATTACAACTACAACTACTACTACTACTACTACTACTACTCTTATTATTATTATTTTTATTCTAGTGCTTCTACTACCACTACTACTACTACTATTCTTCTTCTTATTATTATTATTCTAGGGCTTCTACCACCACTACTACTACTATTCTTATTATTCTTATTATTATTCTAGTGCTTCTACCACCACTACTACTACTACTTTTCTTATTATTCTTATTAATATTCTAGTGCTTCTACTAATACTACCACTACTACTATTCTTCTTCTTATTATTATTATTCTATGCTTCTACCACCACTACTACTACTACTATTCTTCTTATTATTATTACTATTATTCTAGTGCTTCTACTACTACTACTACTACTACTACTACTACTACTACTACTACTACTACTGTTCATCTTCTTATTATTATTCTAATGCTTCTACCACTACTACTACTAATACTAATACTACTACTCTTCATCTTATTATTATTATTATTCTAGTGCTTCTACTACTACTACTACTTTTCTTAGTATTCTTATTATTATTATTCTAGTGCTTCCAGCCGGAATCCTGCAGCCGCCTTTCTACCACGCTCATTTCCCGAAAGCTCTAAACTACGGCGGAATTGGTGTAGTCATCGGACATGAAATCACTCACGGATTTGATGATCTGGGACGTCAGTTTGATATCCGAGGCAATCTAGAACCCTGGTGGCCCGACGAAGCTATCTCCAACTTCCATTCCAGGACTCGCTGTATCATTGGTATATCGATACTTGCTACTTTTACTACGAACCAAAATTTACAGCAGTGCTTCCACTTTGAAGTTCGAGCTTTCCCCCCGAAGGAGCCTCAGTTTTCCCCTAATTTTCCCTCTCATTTTCCTGTTTCCCCTCGTCTTTCCACTTTGAAGTTCAGGCTTCCACCCGTAGGAGTCTCTATTTTCTCTTTTCCCCCCTAAGGGAAATTTTTTTTTCGTTTTTCCCCTATTTCTCCTCTCATTTTCCCGTTTTCCCTCGTTCTTTTTCCTTCCATTCATAGATAATTAAATATTCAAGTTATTAATTTATAAACTTTGCGTTATGGTTGATTTACAGTTCACAAGAAAAATATAACATTTTTGAGAAAAAAAATCCCTTGTTTTTCCCCTCTTCCCTTCTTCTTCCCTTCTTGGTGCCGTTTTTCCCTTAAAAAAAGGGCATTTCCCCCTAAAAGTGGAAGCACTGGTTCGCAGTACAGTCCCTCTGTGTGGTAGCAAACTTCTAAGCAGATTAATGAACGTATAAGATACCCAGCTGGTGAAGTGTGAAAAGATTTCCCAGAGATGAATCTTGTGCACTAATTACGAGTTTCTATAGCGAACCGTGAACCGTGCATGTGTTTTAGCTGATTTGCTGAGTAGCACTACCCACGGTGCATTGAGCAAGTAATTTGCTGCGCTACTACTACCGCTACTGCAATAGCGAGACTTGAATTATAGAGTACCACTTTAAGTAGTTACGTTTAAAGTAGTAGCAAGCAAAGTAGTAGTGCTAGTTTTTGCTAAATGAGGTTAAAGCGCTGGCTACTTGTAGTCTGGTGTATCAGTTATTGTAGTAGTGAATGTTGTAATGCTTGTTATGCTACTACCACTACTACAATACCGAGACCTAAGTAATTAAGTAGCACTTAAAGTAGTAGCACGTAAAGAAGTAGTGCTATTTTTTAGTAAATGAGGTTATAGCATTGGCTAATTGTAGTCTGGTCTGACAATTACAGTTGTAGTGAATGTTGTAATGCTTGCTGTGCTACTACCACTACTACAATACCGAGATCTAAGTAATAATTAACACTTAAAGTAGTAGTACTAGTTCTGCTAAATGAGGTTAAAGCGCTGGCTAATTGTAGTCTGGTTTAGCAACTACTGTTGTAGTGAATATTGTAATGCTTGCTGTGCTACTACCGCAACTACAATACCGAGATCCAAGTAATAATTAGCACTTAAAGTAGTAGTACTTGTTCTGCTAAATGAGATTAGAGCGCTGGCTAATTGTAGTATGGGTGTATCAGTTACTGTTGTAATGAATGTTGTAATGCTTGCTGTGCTACTACCACTACTACAATACCGAAATCTCAGAAATAAAGTAGTAGTCCTAGTTCTGCTAAATGAGGTTAAAGCGCTGGCTAATTGTAGTCCGTTGTATCAATTACTGTTGTAGTGAATGTTGTATTTGTTGTATTTTCAGAGCAGTACAACAACTACACAGTCCCCGAAGTGCAGATACCGGTCAATGGTGTCCACACGCAAGGGGAAAACATCGCGGATAATGGAGGAGTTCGCCAAGCTTTCAAGGTTTTCATTTAATTAAAATATCGCAATAATTTAAATATTTAATTAAATATATTCAATTATCGTAAATATTAAAATATAATATTAAGCAAAATTTTCGTTAAAAATAAATTCGTGTAATAATTTAATTGGATAAAATAAATAATTAATTGTTAATTACATTTGAATTAAGATTTAACTAAAATCAGCGAAATAGTAATAATAAAATAGTTACGTAAAATAATATTAATACTAACATATACTGTTAAATACATTTATAATAAATTTTATTAAAATTCCAGGCTTATTCCAACTGAATCAAAAGTTAGATCAACGAAATAGGAATAACAATATAATTACATTAATTAATAATAATACTATAATATACTGTTAAATACAATTATAATAAATTTTATTAAAATCCCAGGCTTATTCCAACTGGATCAAATCATCGGGTGACTCAGTGAACGACGAAGTTATTCCTGGTGTAAATGCTACTGCCGAACAGTTATTCTTCATTAATTTCGGACAAATTTGGTGCGGGGCTACCAGACCTGAAGCTGCTGCCTCACGAATCCGCAATGCCCTTCACTCACCCGGCAGATTCCGGTATATGTTGCTTTGTAGCCTATTCATTGTATAGACTTACAGTGTTTCCACTTTCAATTTCCCTTATTTCCCCCTTTTTCCCCTTCGTGCTAGAACACACCCTGTACTTCTAGATTATCCCTTTCCCCTCTTCCCTTACTTTTCCCCTGTTCCCCAGTGTGTTAGTACACAGTCTGTACTTCTAGATTTTCCCTTCTCGCTCTTCCCTTATTTTCCCCTTTTCCCCTTCGTGGTAGAACGCAGCCTGTACTTCTATATTTTTCCTTTTCCCTCTTCGCTTAGTTTTCCCCTTTTTCCCCTTCGTGCTAGAACGCAGCCTGTACTTCTACATTTTCCCTTGTCTTTCTTCCCTTCTTTTTCCCTTTCAAGACTCCATTTCTCTCTTTTTCGGGGAACTTTCCTGCAAAGTGGAACCACTGCAGACTTTGTTCATAAAAGAACGGTACAGCATGTGGGAAAGTTAAATATCGTTTTATTTTCAATTTATAGATATAATTCAGCAATTAATTAACTATATTTGAACGAAATTAGCGAAAATATATCAAGTAATATTATAATATCTTCGCAAAAACGGAGAAAAAGTAAAGTTTAACCTTCCCATATGCTGTAAAATTTTTTTTCATGAACAATGGCTGTTACCTGGTATATCAAAATCAGTGTTTCCACTTTGTAGGGAAATTCCCTGGGAAAGGGGGAAATGGAGTCTGAAAAGGGAAAATCTGGAAGTAAAGCGTAGTATTCTAGCACGGAAGGGGAAAATGGGGGAAATAAGGGAAGAGGGAAAAAAAAGGGGGGAATTGAAAGTGGAAACACTGATCAAAATGTATGGATTTAGATTTGGTGTATTGAATTCTCTGATTGTAACTTTTTGTTGTTTGCACATACAGAGTGGTCGGTTCGTTGTCCAACCTGAAAGAATTCACTGAAGCTTTCAAGTGTCCGGAAGGAAGTCCGATGAATCCGGCCAACAGATGCACGGTCTGGTAAACTTCCGCACTGCAAACTTGTCTTCACATACAGAAAGAGAGAATCCCATAAGAAAAAATATACAAGAAATAAATCACCAAATGGCAAAACCACCTCAACATCAAGGAGCTTCTAGTCCCCTTATACACTAAAGCAGTTTCTTAACACTTATATGTTCACACTGGCAGTTCTTATTCTGGTATAACTTCTTTTGTGGGATAAGCGCATCTTTTCAATGTTGATTCATCCCTCTTACGTGGCCTTGTTATACTGGAATAAGTCATGATGTGTCAATATAGTGTAGCACCTTGTGTTCACACTGGCACTTCTTATTCTGGTATAATTTTTCTAAGGGATAAGTGTATCTCTTCAATGCTGGTTTATTCTCTTGTGTGGCTGTGTTATACTGGAATAAGTCGTTGCAGTGTGAACTGTAGTGTAGTACTTTATGTTCACAACTGGCAGTTCTTATTCTGGTATAACTTTTTGGAGGGATAAGCGCATCTTTTAAATGTTAGTTTGTTCTCTTATGTGGCTGTGTTATACTGGAATAAGTCGTGCTGTGTGAATGTAGTGTAACAACTTATGTTCACACTGGCAGTTCTTAATCCGGTATAATTTTTAAGGATAACCGTATCTCTTCCATGTTGATTCATCCCTCTTATGTGGCTGTGTTATACTGGAATAAGTCGTTGCAGTGTGAACTGTAGTGTAGTATAGGCAATCCCGGATTCAGTTTATCATAGTTAACTGATTAACGATTCAATAAACGTTTGAGATAACTCAGAAAATGGTTAATTGAATGGTTTGGGTATAAAGTAGTTTATTGTGGATAATTTTTAACATGGAGTAAATCGACAAATATTTGTATAATAGTAATATGATTGTGTTGTAGTGTTGTAGTGTTGCAATGTGGTATAAGATGTAGTTATAGCACTGTTGTAGGACTAATATTCTTACAATTCTAATACTACTTTCGCTTATGTTTTGTAAGCAGCTTTCTGTTACTGTTGTAGTGTTGTATAAGATGTTGTAGTAGTGTTGCAGGACTGATTTATTAATTGAACTACTATTACTACCTTCAAATAGTTAATAAGATTTATTCTAGAATTAATTTTTATTAGTGTTGTAGTGGTGTATGGGGTGGTGTAGTAATGTTGCAGAACTGATTTATTAATTAAACTACTATTACTACCTTCAAATAGTTAATAAGATTTATTCTAGAATTATTTTTTATTAGTGCTGTAGTGGTGTATGAGGTGGTCTAGTAGTGTTGTAGGACTAATGTATGGTTTAAACTACTACTACTTTCGAATGGTCCACAAGAATAATTCTGTAAGCAGGTTTTTTATTAGTGTTGTAGTGCTGTATGAGATGTTGTAGTAGTGTTGTAGGACTATTATATGGTATGAACTAATACTACTATCGCATAGTTAATAAGATTTATTCTGTAAGCAGCTTTTTGTTGGTCTTGTAGTACTGTACAAGTCGTTGTAGTAGTGTTGTAGGTCTTATTATGGTTTAAACTAATACTACTATCGCATAGTTAATGAGATTTATTCTGTAAGCAGCTTTTTGTTGGTGTTGTAGTGCCGCACAAGATGTTGTAGTAATGTTGTAGGACTATTTTACGATAGTAGTACTACTTCTTACTTTTATTAAAAATTATTTATTCTGTAATTTGTAAGCTTCTTGTTAGTTTTTTTTAGTGTTGTACGAGATGTTGTATGAGATGTTGTAGGACTAATTTACGATAGTACGACTACTTTATGTTTATTGAAAATTATTTATTCTGTAATTCTGTAAGCTTCTTGTTAGTTTTCTAGTGTTGTACAAGATGTTGTATAAGATGTTGTAGGCACTAATTTATGTTTATTGACCACAATATGTTGTGTTGGGTTCCGCTGGGCGATCGTCTTTTGTTTCTAGATCCGGCCCGAGGGAGATGGCTCTTAAGACTATTTTCTTTTCATCACAAACCTCCATTATTCCTCCCAGCTCTCTTAATTTCTTGTAATTTTCTGTAAAACTATGATATTGTTATTTAATTATTTATTAATTAGATTAATGAAGGAATAAATTCTTCATTACTGTTTTAGTAGTAGTAGTGGTAATAGTAGTAGTGGCAGTATTAATAGTAGTAACAGTAGTAGAAATAGTAGAAGTAGTAGTAACAGTAGTAGCAGTGTAGCAGGAATAGTAGTTGTACTATAGCAGTAGCAGTATTATAGCAAGTAAGTGGTAGTGATATTAGCAGCAGCAGTGGTTGTAGTACCAGCAGCAGCAGCAGTAGTAGTAGTAGTAATAGTAGCAGTAGCAATAACAGGAGTAGCAGTATTATACCAGTAGCAGTAGTCAGCAGTAGTATTATAGCAGTAGTAGTCGCAGCAATTGTAGTATAGCAGTAATAGTAAGTAGTGGTGATAGTAGCAGAAGCAGTATTAGTATTACTATCATTTTATTATTATCATCATCATTAGTACTCTCCTCATTATCTTTATTATGGTTATCTTAGCATTGTTACTACTACCACTATTACTACTAGTTTTACTACTACTATTACCATCACTGCAGCAAGCTTAATCTTCCAAGCTTTAAGCTGCCTATAAAGTAACCTAGTCTCCATAGGATTTCTTATGGTAAAAGAAAATAGACACATGTACAACGGCATAGTTGAATAGTAAGTTCTCAAGATTCACTAAGCTACTTACTGAAAAAGATTCAAGCAAAACTACAAGACGGAAAAAGATAGTTCGGGTTCACTACTTTTTTTTAAAATCACCATTCCAAAAAAAAATACTAGTTGTGCTAGTAATTTACTAATAAGTATAACTAATAAACTTACTTTTACCTTAGTATGTTAACCAACTCAGTGTTTCCACTTTGCAGGGAAATTCCCTGAAAAAGGGGAAAATGGGGTTTGTAAAGGGGAAAATAAAAGAAGCGGGAAAAGTGAAAAACTGAAAGTACGGCCTGTATTCTAGTGCAGAGGGGAAAAAAGGGAAAAATAAGGAAAGGGGGGGGGAAGGGGAAAATGAAAGTGGAAACACTGAACCAACTCACTTATTTATTATACAAATTTATATATTAATTATAGTATTAATATATTATTATATACACAATATTTATTATACAAATTTTGTCCATAAATAACACTTTCAGTTCCAGAATCCGCTGGAGAAGAATTTTTTTTTTGAAACATGACTTTACATAAAAGAAATGCTATTTTTTTGCTGTTTCCAAAGGAGATAAATATAGATTGAAAAAATACACGGTTTTGGCATTGAGAGTATAAATCAAGGTTCGGTCCCTGTGTGTAAAGGTTTGTTATTTGAATAAGAGATTCATGGATGTGGGAATTGGTAGTGATGTCCCTCTTTTTTGTTAAAGTCAAAAATAAATAAGGAAAATTGTATTTAGTCATGTTTTTATTTATTTCAAATACTAATTATACATTGTACATTAAATATGGTTATGGATTATTTTAGTCTAATTTAGGCAAGGGGTCCGAAACTTCCAATAATCTTCGTACACCTAAGGTCGTGTTATGATTGTTATCAACCTGTTATCTCCATGTTATCTCGTTATCATATGTTATCCTATAATCTTCGTACACTTTTCCTCGGAGTTTCGGATCCCTTGAATTTAGTGAAACATTTTATGATAAATAAGTGGGATAGGAAAGATTCGCAAATTGAAATATCTGATTTTAATTAACATTTAGTTGATATAAATATTATATATCGATAAATACACAATATAAATAATACATTAACATATTAAAATAGTGTAATTAACATATACAATACTATACTGGAGTAATTCGTAAAAAAAACTAATACATAATGTTAATTAAACTAACTCTTTAATCTATGGAAATAGTGGTTTAGAATTAGAACTGTCTAGCACTTACAAAATAACTATCAAAAATAGTAAAATTATCGATTTAATAGTTAATTAAAATAATTTAATTATCAATGGGAAAGCGCACGTTTATCAGAAAACATTTCGCAGTTTAGCAGCACCCTCAGATTGATGACAGCTCACCAAAATAGCAGCCGGAGTAACAAGCACAAGAAATTTCTATAATTTAACACACTTACAAACTACCCTACAATTTATTTATAAAAATCTTTAGACGCATTTATTTAATTGAAAAATGAGCGAAAATACAAAAATTAACACTGAAACTGAATCTGACGCAGCTGCTCTCGATACCAAGTTCCTCGAGAAATGGGGTTTCGACTTGAAAGACCTTTACAAACTAGCGCTGAGGTTTTACAAAGGTACGAGCATAAAAAAATAACGTGAAATAAGACTATTTAACGATTATTTTGCTTTATTAGAAAAAGAAGGCAAAGCCGTGCACATAAGCTATCAAGAGAAATGTGCTCTCGTAGCCTACACGCAGCAGGTTTCCCAAGGGCCTTACGATCCCGCAGTTCATGGGGACGTCGGGGTTTTGGATGTTATCGGAAAAGACCGAAAAATCGCCTGGCAGAAACTGCGTAGCATCAGTCGAGAAGTCGCGATGTCCGCGTTTGTCGAGAAGCTCGATACACTCTGCCCGTCTTTTCACCCTTACGTCGTGGCCCAGAAACAGGACGCGGAAAATCGAGCGATAAAAGCGAAAGAGGAAGAAGAGCAGAGACGTATCGAAGAAAAACGCAGACTTGAAGAGGAAGAAGAAAAACGCAGACTCGAAGCGGAACAGGAGGAAAAACGCAAACTGATAAAAGAGGCGTTAAACCAGCAGACGTATACTCAGTTCAAGGCTTATGCCGAACAGCAGTACCCTGATAACCCAGATCATCAGGGTGTGCTGATCCGTCAGCTTCAGGATCAGCACTACGTTCAGTACATGCAGCAGATCTATCAGCAGCAGGTTCTGGAGAAAACGAGGGAGGAAGCGGAAAGTTCGAACCTTCCTGTTGATGTGGAGGCTGCCGCTCTCAATGCCCTAGAGTCCGTCCCTCCCGTTCAGAACGAAGAGCAGTACTCTGACCTCAGTGACGGGGACCATGAAGAAGGTCTGTTTTGATCCTTAATAGTTAATAATTAATCTAACGGAATGTATTTTAGATTTAATAGACGTTGCCCCAGCTTCCATGTGGACTCGCAAAGACATTAAGGAGTTTAAGGAGTCGATTCGCAAAGAAGGGAAAGAATCGATCATCAAAGTCGGTCACGGGGAAACTGTTACGGTATAGATACTCGTCTTATTATCGTATCTCGTATGATAATTAATCAGTAGTTAATAGTAATTATTACTAAAAATCTTAAAATATTTTAAAAATAAGTATTAATAATCTAACTGTAACTAATTAGTAGTTAGTAATAATTAATAAATTAGTTCTACGGTATACTTCTGTCTGTCAGGCATAAGCTTCTCAACTGAACTGGATTTAATTGTTAATTATTTAATATTCATTAATAAATTAGGTTCGAGTCCCGACCCATGAAGACGGGTCTTGCCTGTTCTGGGAGTTCGCGACAGACAGTTACGATATCGGGTTCGGTTTATTCTTCGAATGGACCAAATCTCCAACACAGCAGGTCTCTGTGCACATCTCGGATAGCGAAGAAGATGAAGACGACGAAGAGGACACTGGTAAGTCACTAAATAATTAGTTAGTTCTGCTAATTTAACTATTTCATTATTGAACTACTATTTAACTTAACTATCAATTTTAATTTTAAAGATGTTTTAACTATTTCACTAATTTTAACTATTAGTTTAACTGTTACAACTATTTAACTTGACCATTTAGTCTAACTATTTAACTTTTCACAGTGGAAGTTACAGAAGAGGATATCGAGCAAGGGGGTTCCCTTCTGCGGAACAAAGAAGCGGACCGTCCTCCATTGTCGGTTATCATCCCCGTTTATCGTCGGGACTGCCAGGAAGAAGTTTACGCTGGAAGTCACATGTACCCGGGACAGGGAGTCTATTTACTGAAGTTTGATAATTCGTACAGTCTATGGCGCTCCAAAACTCTGTACTATCGCGTCTATTACACGCGATAATTGATTATAAACCCGCCAAATCGATATTTATCGCTTATTTATCGATATTTGGAAGTGCACACGCAGCTCTGGCAGTATTTTTCAGCTAGCATTCTGCACAACTTTTGTTTTTTTTTCTAAGTTTTTATTTTTCTCGCTGTTTAATTTAAATGAAACAATTGAAAAATATTTGGAATTTTTGATTGTCCGTTATGTGTCATGTCATGTGTGTTTTGTCATTCATAAGGAAATCATGTGGAGAAGAAATAATATTCTATGAAGTTTCGGACGAATCGTTTAGTTTGACCAAGTTCTCGCTGAGCTCCCACAGTCGTCGCGAAGTCTCGTCGTCAAGGGCCTGTCGGGCAGGTCGCTTCTCCGCGCAGTCGCTGAACGACAACGATAAGTATCGTTTGCAATTTTAAATGGTTTGTAATGATATAAACCTGTAATATTTCCCGCTCTCTTTAGCGAGGGCTTCCTCCGTGGCGCAGTAAATACTCGTCTGTGCGCCCATCTCGGGAGTCTTGAAAAAATACTGGCCGAAGAAGTTGAAGGCGCTTTTCATTGGACGGTTCAGCGACAAGTGCAGATGTCGGCCGAGCTCGGTTTGAACGACTCCGGGATGGAGCGAGTAAACGGTGACGTTGGTTCCTTCGAGGCGCTTCGCCAGTTCGCGAGTGAAGAGAACGTTTGCTAACTTGCTCTGACAGTAGGACTTGGTAGCGTCATAGTTCTTATTCAGCATTATGTCATCGAAGTGGATCCTACCACCTTTTGTTGTGGAAGAAGAATTATAGTTGTAGTAAGAGGAGCTGTAAAGTAGTATAGTAATGACATTAGCAAATAACAGTAGTAATAGCAAGATAGCAGTAGCATATGGCTAATGATGTGTGGCAAGTAAGAATAGTAGCACTAAAGATACCGATGGTGTAAGTAGTAACTACCTATAGCATTTGTAATAGTAACGTGTTGTGGTGGTAGTGGTAGCAATAGTTCTTATAGTTAGTAGTAGTAACAGTAGTGGAGGTAGTGTATAGGGATCAAAAGTAGTAGTAGATAAGCACTAGTGATGGTGATAGTGGTAGCAGTAGTACTTATAGTTAGTAGTAGTAACAGTAGTGGTGGTAGTGTATAGTGATCAATAGTAGTAGTGGATAAGCACTAGTGATGGTGATAGTGGTAGCAGTAGTACTAATAACCAGTATACAGTATTAGTAGTAGTAGTGGTTAAAGTCTTGGTGGTAAGTAGTGATAGTAAGACGTAGTTGTAGCAAGGGTAGTGCCACTAGTAGCAGTAGAAGTACCTAAAGTAGCACTAGTTGTAGTAGTAACAATTTGAAGCATATGAACCACAGATGCACTAGTAGTAGTAGTAGTGCTTAGTAGTAAATAAGGTAATACATTAACACTAGTAGCGGTATAGTAGTAGTGTTTAGAAGTATAAAAGTAGTACAGTTCCACTAGTAGCATTAGTAGTAGTGCTTCAAAGTAAGTAAGGTAGCTCAGTAGCAGCAGTAGTAGTGTTTAGTAGTAAATAAAGTAGTACATTAGCACTAGTAACAGTAGTAGTAGTACTTGGAAGCACAGTAAGCAGCACTAATAGCAGTTATAGCAGTGATAGCAGTACTAGTAGTAGTAGCAGTAGTACTTAGAAGAACAGTAAGCAGCACTAATAGCAGTGATAGCAGTACTAGTAGCAGTAGTAGTAGTACTTAGAAGTACAGTAAGCAGCACTAACAGCAGTGATAGCAGTACTAGTAGCAGTAGTAGTAGTACTTAGAAGTACAGTAAGCAGCACTAATAGCAGTGATAGCAGTACTAGTAGCAGTAGTAGTAGTACTTAGAAGTACAGTAAGCAGCACTAATAGCAGTGATAGCAGTACTAGTAGCAGTAGTAGTAGTACTTAGAAGTACAGTAAGCAGCACTAATAGCAGTGATAGCAGCACTAGTAGCAGTAGTAGTAGTACTAGTAGTAGTAGTAGTAGTAGTAGTAGTTCATCTTACGTGTGTGGGCAACTGAAGAAACGTTGATAATCCTAGCAGGTGCTGATTCTTTGATCCGTTCCAGTAGCAACAGAGTCCACAAGAAATGTCCCAAGTGATTCACTCCCAACTGCATCTCAAATTTATCTTCCGTTTCCCATCTGGGACACATCATTACACCTAAATTCGTTAAAATTTAATCAATTTTCATAGAATTCAAATAATTTTATTTAGAATGTAATATTAACTTGAATTAATTCATAAGACTAGTATTGACTGTAACAAAATTACATCCTATTAATGGTAATTGTGGTAGAGTCCAGTAGTAGTAGTAAAAGTAGTAGAAGCAGCAGCAGTAGTAACAGTAGTAGTATTAGTAATAACAATGCATTAATGATAATAACAAACAACGACACGTAACCAGTGTTTCCACTTTTGCAGGGAAGTTCCCTGAAAAAGGGGGGAAATGGAGTCTGAAAAGGGAAGACGAAGATAAGAGAGTAAAGAGGAAATCTAGACCTTGTACATTCTTGCACGGAGGGGGAAAAAGGGGAAAGTTAAGGGAAGAGGGGAAAAATGGAAGATTGAAAAGTGGCAACACTGTATGTAACGGATATAATTAGCAATTAATACCTAATGTAATAATAATAACAATAAATTAATTAATCCTATTATTCTTTTCATTATTCTATTAATATTTACTGTTTAAATACCTGTATTATTAATGAGAATATGAATTTAATGTATCAATAATAATAACAAACAACGATATGTAACGGTTATAATTAGTAATTAATACCTAATATAATAATAATAATAAATTAATCAATTAATCCTATTATTCTTTCTATTATTGTATTAATCTGTAATATTTAAATACCTGCATTATTAATGAGAATATGAATTTAATGTATCAATAATAATAACAAACAACGATATGTAACGGATATAATTAGCAATAACACCTAATACAATAATAATAATAATAATAAATTAGTTAATCCTATTGTTCTTTTCATTATTATATTAATATTTACTATTGAAATACCTGCATTATTAATGAGAATATGAATTTAACGTATCAATAATAGTAACAAACAACGGTTATAATTAGTAATTAATACCTAATATAATAACAATCATAATAAATTAATTAATCCTATTATTCTTTTCCTTATTATATTAATATTTAATATTTAAATACCTGCATTATTAATGAGAATGTGAATTTAATGTATCAATAATAATAACAAACAACGGTTATAATTAGTAATTATTACCTAATATAATAATTATAATCTAATCAATTAATCCTATTATTTTTTTCATTATTGTATTAATATTTAATATTTCAATACCTGCATTATTAATGAGAATATGAATTTAATGTATCAATAATAGTAACAAACAACGGTTATAATTAGTAATTAATACCTAATATAATAACAATCATAATAAATTAATTAATCCTATTATTCTTTTCATTATTATATTAAATTATAATATTTCAATACCTGCATTATTAATGAGAATATGAATTTAACGTATCAATAATAATAACAAACGATGATATGTAACGGTTATAATTAGTAATTAAGACCTAATATAATAATAATAATAAACTAATTAATTAATCCTACTATTCTTTTCATTATTATATTAATATTTACTACTTAAATACCTGCATTATTAATGAGAATATGAATTTAATGTATCAATAATAATAATAAATTAATTAACCCTATTATTCTTTTCATTATGATATTAATCTGTAATATTGAAATACCTGCATTATTAATGAGAATATGAATTTTGGGTTCCGTGTTGAGAAGCTCTTGTGCTGCTTCCCTCACTGAACGCAGGGAAGCCAAATCCAACTTGACAGTCTTGACGTCATTTCCTGTTTTTGAGGAAATTTCACGAGCCGCACTTTCACCTTTGTCTAAATCGCGACAAGCTATCACCACACGAGCACCTGAATTTCAATAATAACAAGAATAATAGTAATAATAGTTGAAAGTAATATTAGAATCAGGGAAAATATCAGTCCCCTCTTTTCCCCCCGCGCGCTAGCATGTTAACAGGGATCTGAAACTCCGAGGAAAAGTGTACGAAGATTATCTGATAACACATGATAACACGGAGATAACATAGAGATAACAGGCTGATAACAGTGATAACATGAACTAGGTGTACGAAGATTACTGGAAGTTTCGGACCCCTTGCATGTTAAGCTATGTTTCAAAATTTTACCTCTTCCTCTATGCTCTTCCCTTATTTTTCCCTTTTTCCCTGCATGCTAAGTAATGAAGCTATACTTCTAAATTGCCCTCTTCCCTTATTTTCCCCTTTTCCTTCCTTCGTGCTAGAATGTTGAGCTGTGTTTCAAAATTTTACCTCTTCCTCTATGCTCTTCCCTTATTTTTCCCTTTTTCCCCTCCGTGCTAAATAATGAAGCTATACTTCTAAATGGCCCTCTTCCCTGATTTTCCCCTTTTCCTTCCTCCGCGCTAGAATGTTGAGCTATGTTTGAAAGTTTTCCTCTTCCCTTATTTTTCCCTACGTGCTAAATAATGGACCTATACTTCTAAATTGCCCTCTTCCCTGATTTTCCCCTTTTCCTCCCTCCGTGCAAGCATGTTGAGCTATGCTTCAAAATTTCCTCTTCCCTTATTTTCCTGATTTTTCCCTCCGTGGTAAAATATGACACTGTAATTCTAAATTTCCCTCTTCCCTGATTTTCCCTTTTTTCCTCCATGCCAACATATGAAGCTATAGTTCTAAATTTCCCCTTTTCTGTTATTTCCGCCTTTTCAGGGAATTTCCCCTTATTTTTCTCTTCGCTAATTGTTAGTGTTGATTGTTTTACCTCGTTTACTGAGTTCTAGTGCAGTTTCTTTGCCGATTCCAGTATTTCCTCCGGTGATGACAACCGTTTTACCGTCCAGGCGAACCGAGTTCAGACAACGAGCACCCTGAAACCAGCGCGGCATTTTACACAATGACCAGCTTTATCAGTGCTTCAGTGCTTCCACTTTAGGTTTTAGGTTTTCCCTCCGAGAGGTCTCTGTTTTCCCTTTATTTCGCTTCTTCCAGTACAACTAAATTTCCCTTTTTCCCCTTTTTAAAATGTCCACTTTCCTTCCCTTTCTCCCTTCTGCATAAGAGCTCATAAACTTACTTCAGCTGTATACTGGTTAGATATACATGTCTCATACTCGAAAATTTGCGTTTTCCCTTAATTTCCCTTTTCCCTTCATTTTCCCTTCTGAGAACTCATTTTCCCTTTTGGAGGGAATTTCCCTCAGAAGTGGAAGCAGTGAGCCTTATTCCCACACAAGTGGCTTAAGCAGTGTTCCCATTTTCAGTTTCCCTTTTCTTCCCTCCTCCCTTATTTTTCCCCTTTTTTCTCCTCCGCGCTAGAATAGAATGCTTGTGCTTCTATATTTCTCCGTTTCCCACTTCTCTTATTTTCTCCATTTTCCCCTCCGCGCCAGAATAGAATTGCTCGTACTTCTAGATTTCCCCTTTTCCCACTTCTCTTATTTTCCCCATTTTCCCCTCCGCGCTAGAATAGAATGCTTGTGCTTCTATATTTCTCCGTTTCCCACTTCTCTTATTTTCCCCATTTTCCCCTCCGCGCCAGAATAGAATTGCTCGTACTTCTAGATTTCCCCTTTTCCCACTTCTCTTATTTTCCCCATTTTCCCCTCCGCGCTAGAATAGAATGCTTGTGCTTCTAGATTTCTCCGTTTCCCACTTCTCTTATTTTCCCCATTTTCCCCTCCGCGCCAGAATAGAATTGCTCGTACTTCTAGATTTCCCCTTTTCCCACTTCTCTTATTTTCCCCATTTTCCCCTCCGCGCTAGAATAGAATGCTTGTGCTTCTATATTTCTCCGTTTCCCACTTCTCTTATTTTCTCCATTTTCCCCTCCGCGCCAGAATAGAATTGCTCGTACTTCTAGATTTCCCCTTTTCCCACTTCTCTTATTTTCCCCATTTTCCCCTCCGCGCTAGAATAGAATGCTTGTGCTTCTAGATTTCTCCGTTTCCCACTTCTCTTATTTTCCCCATTTTCCCCTCCGCGCCAGAATAGAATTGCTCGTACTTCTAGATTTCCCCTTTTCCCACTTCTCTTATTTTCCCCATTTTCCCCTCCGCGCTAGAATAGAATGCTTGTGCTTCTAGATTTCTCCGTTTCCCACTTCTCTTATTTTCCCCATTTTCCCCTCCGCGCCAGAATAGAATTGCTCGTACTTCTAGATTTCCCCTTTTCCCACTTCTCTTATTTTCCCCATTTTCCCCTCCGCGCTAGAATAGAATGCTTGTGCTTCTAGATTTCCCCTTTTCCCACTTCTCTTATTTTCCCCATTTTCCCCTCCGCGCTAGAATAGAATTGCTTGTACTTCTAGATTTCCCCGTTTCCCACTTCTCTTATTTTTCCCTTTTCAGACTCCATTTTCCCCTTTTCCGGGGAATTTCCCTGCGAAGTGGAAACACTGGGTTTAAGTATGAAAACTTATCCAAGTTACGCTCGAATGCAATGGGAGATATGATAATACAGTAACTGAGATAATAGTAAATGTAATTAAAATAATTTGATTGGTGTATATTAAGAATAAATGAATAAAGAATAATTAGAATTAATTAAATATCTTATTTGAACCTTCATTTATGTTATTCAAGGGGTCCGAAACTTCTAATAATCTTCGTACACCTAGGCCGTGTTATCACTGTTATCAACCTGTTATCTCCATGTTATCTCCGTGTTATCATATGTTATCAAATACTCTTCGTACACCTTTCTTGCGGAGTTTCAGACCCGTTGTTATCACCCTGTTATCGTCTATTATCACTTGTTACTACCCAAGGGGTCCGAAACTTGCAATACTCTTCGTACACCTAGGCCGTGTTATCACTGTTATCAACCCGTTATCTCCATGTTATCTCCGTGTTATCATATGTTATCAAATAATTTTCGTACACTTTTGCTCGGGGTTTCGGACCCCTTGATGTTACTATATAATAATACAAAAATACGATGTGATCCAACAATATTTATATATATATTCATATATAAGTACAATAATATAATAATAATTTTATTAATTTTGGCAAATATTACAATTACGATTTTTACCGATTGCCAAGGGGTCCGAAACTCCGAGGAAAAGTGTACGAAGATTATTTGATAACGTAACGATAACATGAAGATAACATGACCCAGATGTACGAAGATTATTGCAAGTTTCGGACCCCTTGCCGGTTGCGGATTTCTATTTTATTTCGATTATCTGAAATAAGTTGTATTTACCTATTAAAAATTAATTGGAAATGATATATTATAATATTTTATTACATTAATATTAATATTTACTTTTATTTGTTGCTGAGTCATCGATGATAAGTTGCTGATGTACAATGACGTGGCAACTTAGAAGTTGACTTACAAGTTGACTTAGAAGTTGACTTAAAGGGACAGTCCGGACTTTTTTGGGGAATAAAACATATGTTATAGAGCTTTTTACGCTGATTCCGAATATATATAGTGTCCCTATCTCAATTTTCTACCGTTTGGCCGCTAAAATTAACCAAAGTTTGAAAATAGAAATGGCAACGTTGGTCACATGGCCAGCGCTCTGATTGGTTCGCACTGGTCACGTGATCAAAACAGCCAATAAGAAAGTACGAATGATGGATCAAGATGACAATATTACAAAAGCGTATGCTCGTATGCCATTGGCCGGTTTGATCACGTGACCAGTGCGAACCAATCAGGTCGTCCGCTCAATTTGCAGCGTTGCCACGTGCATTTTCAAACTTTGATTAATTTTAGCGGCCAAACGGTAGAAAATTGAGATAGGAACACTATATATATTCGGAATCAGCGTGAAAAGTTCTATAACATATGTTTTTCCCCAAAAAAATTCTGGACTATCACTTTAAGAAAAAGATTTAAAATATTATAATTTTAGTACTATAACTTCCTAAATTTAGTATTATATCATAAGAATTTTTATATTTTTGTCACTGACATTGTGGTACGCCGTTCAGATGTATTCAGATACACTCAGTAAATACACTGAAAAGATAAGATAATTTTTATTTAGACTCTGCGTTATTTTGATTATAAATTTATCAATATTTCATTGAAGTTAAATATAAAGTATATGAAGTAGATGATTAAATAATAAGTATATGAAGTTAAAGATAAACAGGATTTCTACTATTTATTTTATTGATACACCAAACAGGAAGCTTCGGATGAAATTTCATATTTAAGGACTAGAGACTTTAGTTCGATACAAATTTAAGATGATAAACTAATGAAGTAGAAAATAATATTTAATAGTGAGAAAACGAAAATGAAAGTGAAAAAGAAAGTGACATGAAATTTATAATAAAAATCCATGGAAACAACGTTTACTATTTTTATTTGGAATATTCTGATAAAAAAACTTAATTAGAATATAAATTATAATTACAGATAACATTAATATTACTTAATATTACTTAATATTAGTGAAAATAAGCTGTTGAGTTTATTTTCTGAATGAAATAAAAAATAAATTTAGCATTTAGTACTATTTGCGCACACTAGATGGCGTATGACAACAGTGTTTCCAGTTTGCAGGGAAATTCCCCGAAAAAGGGAAAAATTGGTCTAGAAAGGGAAAAATAAGGGAAGAGAGAAAATAGATTGAAGGGAAAGTTCCAGAAGAGATGGAAAAAAAGGGTAAATCTAAATTCTCTAGCCTATGGAGAAAGGGGAAAACAGAGCTCTCGTTAAGGGAAACGGGAAAATTTGGTCCAGAAAGGGAAAAGTAAGGGAAGAAAGAAAATGGAATGAAGGGATAGTTCAAGAAGAGAGGGGAAAAAAGGGAAGATTTATGCTCACTAGCCTCTGGAAAAAAGGGAAAACAGAGCTCTCGTTAAGGGAAAAGGGAAAGTTTGGTCTAGAAAGGGAAAAGTAAGGGAAGAAAGAAAATGGAATGAAGGGATAGTTCAAGAAGAGAGGGGAAAAAAGAGAAGATTTACATTCTCTAGCGTAATGGAAAAAAGGGAAAACAGAGCTCTCGTTAAGGGAAAAGGGAAAGTTTGGTCTAGAAAGGGAAAAGTAAGGGAAGAAAGAAAATGGAATGAAGGGTCAGTTCAAGAGGAGAAGGGAAGAAAGGGAAGATTTATATTCACTAGCCTCTGGAAAAAAGGGAAAGCAGAGCTCTCGTTAAGGGAAAAAGGGAAAATTGATAGTGGAAACGCTGTTTAGCAGCAGCCTTCTTGTTTACAACGTAGCATCCCTACAAGGAATAACATACACGTGTCGACCCGGAATAAAACTCCGATGACTTTTTAAGTACAAAATATTTTCCCAAATGTTTAAAAAAATAATCTTTGTATTCAAAAATGGCATCAGAATCCTAGACTGTAGTTTAGATAACAGATTTTTTACTCTATATGTACAAATAACCGTTCTGTTTATATAAGAAGGTGTTAGCAGTCTACTACTGTTATGTTTCAAGATTAAAGATTAGATATGAAATATTTACAGCTTATCGTTTTTATTTGAAAAATAGTATTTTTTGGATTCCGTTTGAACTATTTCTGTGCTCATCATGTTACATTTTTATTCTTGAATTACGAAAAGGTACTCCAGAGCATAAATAACGTTCATTAAAATAATCTGTCTTTAAAATCAACGTTACAAAAAGTGTGTGGAGTATCTGGTTTCATTTACGTTCATATTAATACACACAAGAAATGTCCTTGTAACTACTATATATAGCGAGGAGATTTTTAAATTTAAGCACTGCACTTTTACTTCTGTTACAGGGCTGTTGCGTTTTTTCAAACGAGAAAATGGTCGGCAAAAACGGACCTTTAATCGGAGCGATCGATCAGGGCACCAGCAGTAGTCGTTTTCTCGTAATTTATTACAATTTTACCAATATACTTCTTACTAGTTTTTCTGTTTAGGTTTTTTCTGCTGAACGAGCTGAGCTGATAACTTACCACCAAGTGGAGATAAAACAAATCACTCCGCAGGAAGGCTGGGTCGAAGAGGATCCCAACGAGCTTCTTCACACGGTTCTCGAGTGCATCGAGCGGACGGTCGAGAATCTGAAAAACTTAGACATCAATCCCGCAGACATTCGTGCCATCGGAGTGTCTAACCAGAGGGAAACGACCGTTGTCTGGGATAAGCTGACCGGGAGCCGCTGTATAATGCAATTCTGTGGCTGGACGCAAGGACTCGAGCTACAGTCGACTCTGTTCTGGCCAAAATACCTGGCGGCAATAAAGATTTTTTAAAGGAAAGGTGCGGGTTGCCTATCTCGACGTACTTCAGTGCCCTGAAGATCCGCTGGCTTCTTGACAACGTCCCCGAAGTGAGAAAAGCTGTCGAAGAAGGAAGGTGTCTGTTCGGCAATGTTGATTCATGGCTCATATGGGTAATTTAATAAGTTCAAAAACTGTAGTAAATGTAATAATTTTATTATTATTATAATATTAGTATATATATAATTTTATACCATCATATACTAGAATCAATAGATCAATAGATAGTGTGATCAGTGTGTCCACTTTCAAGTTTCCTTTTTCCCCTTCTTCCCTTGCTCCCTTATTTTCCCCCTTTTCCCCTCTGTACCAGAATACAAGGCTGTACCTCCAGATTTTCCTTTTCCCTCTTCTCTTATTTTTCCCTATTCATACCCCCTTTTCCCCTTTTTCAGGCAATTTTCCTGAAAAGTGGAAAGACTGATGACGATAAATGATATTTATTGGATTAAAATAGGTTTTAAGTTAATATTTATTGATTTTATTCTTACCTAACACATAATCCGCCTTATATGTCAACATTTTCATTATACCGACCATTATTCTATAATTTAATTACATTAATATTCATTTGTTTTACTGACAGAACTTAACTGGAGGAAAGAAAGGCGGCTTACATATTACTGATGTGACCAATGCGTCCAGGACAATGTTAATGGACCTGTCAACACTGCAGTGGGACCCTTTTCTCTGCAAGTACAAAAAATTTTTTGAAAATGAAGTAATTTTCAGTAATTAAAATAAACTATATTTGAATTTATTAATGTTAAATAATTATTAACACAAAATAAAATTCACAAATAAAAAAAGAAGTATTTGGAAAGTTTTGTAATACTCAATATTAGTTAAAATTAAACCAAATTGAGTTATATTGTTATAAAATTTATTTATTTAATGTTATATCAAAATGTTATCAAATTGTTATATCATTTATTATTATATTATTTACATGTTGTGTGATTATTAAAGAAATATGATTAAAAACAGGTTTTCCGAATTATTTAAAAGTATTATAATATTTATCAATGAATTTTGCAGATTTTTTGACATCCCGGTTTCAGTGCTTCCCGAGATCCGCAGCTCCTCGGAAATCTATGGCTACCTCACACTCGGCTCTCTGAGCGGGATCCCAATCTCCGGGGTAAATGCTGAGCTCAATCTAATTAAAGTCACTTAAATATTAGTTAAAATTATCCGTCTGCCTGACTGTTTGTCTGTCTGTCTGTGTTTCTGTCCAGTTAACGGTTCATCTCCCTTCTGTCTGTTTGACTGTCCTCTGTCAATCTAACTTTCCACCTCTCTTTCTCTCTGTCTGCCGTCTATCTCTCTCGGTCTGTCTGTCTCTCTGCCTGCCTGCCTGTCCATTTATATATCTCTCTCTCCCCGTCTCTCTGCCTATCTCTCTGTCTGTCTGTCTGTCTGTCTGTCGTCTGTCTATCTAGCTTTCTATCTACCGTTCTCTCTGTCTGCGGTCTTTCCCTCTCGGTCTGCCTGTCTGACTATCTCTATCTATTTTTCTCTCTGTCTGTCTGTCTGTCTGTCTGTTATATTAATTGAATATTTGATTGCAGTGTCTAGGTGACCAGCAAGCAGCTCTCGTAGGCCAAATGTGTCTTCGTCCTGGACAGGCCAAAAATACTTATGGCACTGGATGCTTCCTTCTCTATAACACTGGAACTCAAGTATAAATAACAAATAAATCAAAACATATACATGTGCATACATAAAATATAGAAGTGAAAGCAATATAAGTAAAACATACTAATAATATGCATTTTTGGAAAAGGTATACTGGATCGATAGTAATATTAATACTATGACACATATGTATGATAAGATAATAACAATTAATTAGGAGATTTTTGGTCATTAATGAAGCCTACTACAGTGTTTCCACTTTCAGTTTCCCCCTTTTCCCCTCTTCCCTTATTCTCCCCTTTTTCCCCTCCGTGTTAGAATACAAAAGCCGTATTTCCAGATTTTCCCTTTTCCCTTAATTTTTGCCCTTTTCAGATCCCATTTTGCCCTTTCTCAGGGAATTTCCCTGCAAAGTGGAAACACTGGTTTACTTGTAATAGCCAATAATATTTTGTTTATATTTAATCAATTTATGTGTTATAATATTTTTCCTTATCGTGTTATCAGTAACATATTTAATATTATTATTATATCACAATCAGCCAATAACGGTGATAAGGCAAACTTCTGTCATCAAAGATAAATTAAAACTTAGTAATTTTCTATTTAATAAGAATTTAATACTTTTGAAGTTTATTATTTATAGTAATAAATATTAATTATTTATTTTAATTTTTAGATTGTGCAATCAGAGCACGGGCTGCTGACCACTGTTGGTTACAAGATGGGCAAAAATAAACCTCCTGTCTACGCACTTGAAGGTAATTCATAATTTGAATAAAATAAAATAATGGATAATAATAATTGGTAATTTATAATAATGGAGAAATGAAAATAATCAATACAAACTATTATATGATTAAAATTAAAATATATATTAGCAACAGAAGGTGCTTCATAATTTCAATAAGATAAATCTGTTAGTATAATAGAAATAATGTGTATTATAATTAACGTTTAATTACTGACTTAAGTTAACTCGAGATATGTTGTATTTTAATCAGTTTATCCGATAAATGATAAAATGACTTGAAATACGCTAATCAGAAATACGATAAATTAATTAATACATTAGTTTTAACTGATTCTATATTTTTAATACCGATGATAGGTCAATTAATAAATATTTTTGTCTTCAAATCAGGATCTGTAGCAGTGGCTGGTTTAGCCATTCGCTGGCTGCGCGACAATCTGCGAATCCTTGACGATCTGAAAGACTGCGAGCCGTTGGCAGCTTCAGTTCCCAACACGGGCGGAGTCTACTTTGTCCCCGCCTTCTCAGGACTCTACGCACCCTATTGGCGGATGGACGCTAGGGGGTGTGTCTTTCGTTTCTTTGCTCCTCTTACTCTTATCCTGTTGGCTGCTGAATCCGTATTACTTTCCATTATCGTTACTATCTTTGCGATTGATTATAATTTTTACTTATTTTAATTTTGTATTATTGAATATTTTCATTTAGTGTTATTTTCTTGTTATTTATTATTATTCTAAATTTTATTTTATCGCTATACTATCAGATTTGTTATTAATTTCAATCATCTATTATTATTTAGTATCGATCATCGCTATCTATCGACTATTAAGAGAATCGATTGATTGATTCAGCAATCGATTATCGACTTTTTTCTTAGAGTGATTTGCGGCTTGACGCAGTTTACGACCCGGGGTCACTTGGCCAGGGCCGCGCTGGAGGCTGTCTGCTACCAGACGCGCGATATCCTCCAGGTACTGTTACGCTTGTACCCACATCGAAAGGATGGTGCTTTTTGCGGTGCCCTTTTCAGTGCCTTGAACTGGCATTCTGAACATTGTTAAAGCTTTGGACGCGTTAGGGGAGTGTTTCCACTTTGGAGGGAAACTCCCTGAGAAAGGGGAAAATGGGGTCTGAAAAGGGAAATAAGGGAAAAGGGAAAATCTGTAGTACAGCCTTGTATTCTAGTACGGAGAGGAAATGGGGGAAAATAAGGGAAGAGGGAAAAAGGGGAAACTGAAACTTGAAACACTGCGTTACGGCGATTCGGGCACTGTTGAAAGAAATTGCGAAACTACGAAAAGGCACTGTAGTGGTGCCTTTCCACAGTGTTTTTTTATTTAATCGCCAAACATACTTTTAACCTGTACCCTTTTAAATGTTATATTATTTATATAATGTAACTTTACTCAGTGAAAATATTTTCATAATAAAATTAACATTCTTCAGGTGATGCACCGCGACGCCGGGGTTCAGCTGCAGACGCTGCAGGTGGATGGAGGAATGGCTGCCAATGATCTGCTGCTGCAGCTTCAAGCGGATCTGCTGGGAATCCCCATTGGTATGACACAGAAATTGCTACGCTGAGTCTGAATCGGTTGTTATTGTTGTTGTTACTACTGCTACTATTGCTGATGCTGCTGCTGCTGCTAGTATTACTACTACTACTGTTATTATTAACGTCTTTAACATTACTGCTACTATTACTACTAGTAGCACTATAACAAGTACTTCTACGTGTTATTACGAATGTGATACTGAATTTTTACTATTATTACTGTTACTATTACTACTGCTACCACGACTTGTACTACTATTACTACCATCACTACTAATACCACAACTACTACTGGCACTACTACCACCAGTACTACTACTACTACTACTATTACTAGTTCTATGACTACTATTACTATTATTATTACTACTTCTTCTATTACTTTTAGGTCTTCTACTACTACTACTATTACTGCTACTGCTACTCCTACTCCTACTCCTACTACTTGCAATACTATGACTACTACTATTACTACAACTATTAGAGCTCCTACTCCTCATCTTCTGTTAGTGGTGAAGATGATTAATATCCAATATTATTATTACGTCGTGTTATTTTGTAGTTCGTCCATCGATGTGCGAAACCACTGCCTTGGGTGCCGCAATGGCTGCTGGAAACGCGGAAGGAATCGAAGTCTGGAACCTGGAATCTGCTCAAGACTGCCCTCTTGCCACTGATGTCTTCAATCCGGCCATCTCCGAAGACGGTATACACGTTACTTTTATTACTATTATTATTATAATTATTATTATTGTCATATATATTAATAATAGCACGATATTGTATTATTGTTAGAAAGATTACTACTGTTGTTACCATTACCATTACTACCACTACTACTACCACTACTGCTACTACCAGCACTACTACTAATACTATTACAACCACTACCATTACTACCACTACTACTATTACCACTGTTACAACAACTACTTCTGCTGCTGCTACTATTACGACCACCACGACCACTGCTACCACTACTATTTCTATTACGGCTGCTAATACTACTACAACTGCTGCTGCTACCACCACCAGAACTACTATACTATAACTACTATTATTATTACTACTGTTTTATAATTTGTATCTGTTGATATAGAGAGGGACACTCGTTACATGCGCTGGAAGGACGCTGTATCTCGCACCCTGGGCTGGGAAAACGATCCTTGCACCGATGAGGCCAATCCAGCCAATCCAGGTAAATGAGGAAATGCCCCAACAACCAATCCCGTAGCTCGTCTGCATCTGAGAACCAATCGCATGTTTTCTTCGACTTTAATGCACTAATTTGCCTTCACTGTTCCACTACTGTAATCTCTCCTTCTTGTTTAATGGTCTGTTATCATAGGTTAACAATATTCGGTTATTTGCTATTCAAATTTGCTGTCTCCTTGTCTAATCGCTCTGTTATCGCAGGTTAACAGTTCCTGATTATCAAGTTTGCTATCTCCATCTGTTATCCGTATGTTTTCAGGTTATCAGATTACTAGACTTTACTTATCGATCTGTTATCACAGGTGAACAGTTCTTGATTATCGGTTTGCTATCTTCTGTTATCGATCTGTAATCACTCTGTTGTCACAGGTTAACAGTTGCCATCTCCTTCTGTAATCGCTCTGTTATCACTGGTTAACAGTTTTTTGATTATCAAGTTTACTATCTATATCTGTTATCCGCATGTTATCATGGGTTATCAACGTTTACGTATCAAGTTTGCTAATCTCTCCATGTTATCGTTTTTTTTTAAACCGGGTTATCACTCTGTCATCTGATTATCAACGGTTAATAACCGATTATCCGTTCCGGTGGGTTATCGATCTGTTATCACATTATCAACATATTATCTTAGTTTATTTTTCAGTAATCGATTTATAAAAGAATTTTCAATCGGCTGCCGTTTAATCGATTACTTACCAATTATCGGACTTTCTACAAAAATTATCCATCACCAGTCGAAAGAAAAATTCAATTAATCGATTCCTAATCAATCGATAATCAGTTAATCGACCGCTGATCAATTTAATCGATTTAAATCAATTGATTGAAAATCTTCAAAATTACGATAATCAAAATTAATTTCCAAATAAAATTTCGAAATTCAGTTCTTGCCAAGGTTCGTGAATCTGACCTCTACTCCCGCCGTTTGTCGTTTGCAGTTTTTCTTTGCGCTTGCAATTGTTTGCTAATTTTTTGTTTGGCAAATATTACTAACCGGCATGAGTAGTTTTAGTTAGTCGTATTATATTTGTCAGGAAAATTATATATTTGGTTTTCTAATAGATTTCTATTGTAGTTTTTTGTTGTGTGTGAATGGGACCAAAAATAAAGCTCTGGTTACTGGTTCATTCATTCATTGATTCATTCGATTCATGCATTCACTTGTTCATTCATGTATTCATTCAGTTCGATTCATTCATTCTATCATTCAATCGTTCAGTCAGTTCATCCCTTCATTCCTTTACTCTCTCATCATCCGTTCATTCACCCATTCATTCAGTACATTCATTTACTGATTCACCCAGTTCATTCGCTCAATTATTCATGCATTCACTCTCTCATCATCCATTCATTCACCCATTCTTTCATTCAGTTGATTCACGTATTCAGTCAGTTCGCTCATTCACACATCCACACGCTCATTTTTTCATTCAGCTAATTCACTCATTCAATCAGTTCATTCATTCACCCATTCATTCAGTACATTCATTTACTCATTCACTCAGTTCATTCGCTCAATCATTCATCCATTCACTCACTCATCCATTCATTCACTTACTCATTCATCCATTCATTCAGTAACTTTTCTTGTGTTATTTTCTATACTACACACATATATACATTATATTGTAATTTTTTATATTACTTTAATTTGACGCTTTACTTTTATGAATAAATGGCTTATTAATTACAGAATATCGTTCACGTCTAATCGGGTCACTGAGTGGGAGCCTCTTTTTATTCACGTCGTTCGCCCTCGTTGCCATGGCTGCCAGTTTCCATCGAAGTCTGAGGTAGACACATCAAGGTTTTTAACACTCGCCTGTAGCCATATCTTCAAACCCCACTACGGCCCAGTGCGACGGCTATCTACTCCAAATGGTACTTAACGTAGGACATGCACTGGGTCTTAGTGGGGTTTGAAAATTTGCTACCTGTAGTCATATTTTCAAACCCCACTACGGCCCAGTGCGACGGCTATCTACTCCAAATGGTACTTAATATAGGACATGCACTGGGTCTTAGTGGAATTTGAAAATATGCTATTTGTAGCCATATTTTCAAACCCCACTACGGCCCAGTGCGACGGCCATATACTTTAAATGGCAATTAACATAGGAGATGCACTGGACCGTAGTGGGGTTTGAAAATTTGCTACCAGTAGTCATATTTTCAAACCCCACTACAGCCCAGTGCGACGGCCATCTACTCCAAATGGTACTTAACATAGGACATGCACTGGGCTATAGTGGAATGTGAAGATTTGCTACCTGTAGCCATATTCTCAAACCGCCCCACTACGGCCCAGTGCGACGGCCGTGTAGTTTATTTGGCAAGTAACATAAGGAGATGCACTGGACCGTAGTGGGGTTTGGAGATTTGCTACCTGTAGTCTTTTTTAATGCAATTACCGTGAACAGTGCAATTGTTCAGCAAACAAAAAGGGAAAAAAGTTCAAATAAAGTTTTATAGTGGATCTTATATATTTGTATTATTATTTGGTATGATGGAAATGAATCTGTCGAATACGTGGACAGTAGCTTAATATCGTACCCACACTTCTAAGCTGTCCACACATTCGACAGATTAGCACTTCTAAACATAATTTAGGACAAATCTGCCGAATACGTGGACAGTAACTTAAAATCATACCGATAATCTCATGCTGTCCACATATTCGACAGAGTTAACTAAATTTTGTCCTCCTTTGGTGTGCACTCATTTTCTTCTCCTGAAACAAATCTGTCGAATGCTTGGACAGTAGCTTAGTATCACACCGTCACGCCTAAGCTGTCCACATATTCGACAGATTAGCATTTCTAAACATAATTTAGGACAATTCTGTTGAATACCTGGAGAGTAGCTTAACATCGCACCGGTAATCTTAGCCTGTCCACATATTCGACAGATTACCCAAATTTACTCTTCCCGTGCGAAATAGTAGTTTTTCTGTGACTGGGACAAATCTATCGAGTACGTAGACAGTAGCTTGGTATCACAGCGTCACTCCTAAGCTGTCCACACATTCGACAGATTAGCATTTCTGCGTTAAACTAAGTATTATACACACTGACAGTTTGTATTTCTCGCTTCCAACTAAGGCACGGTGCAAGTATTATCGGTTTTGGTTGGGGGGGATCATAATCAGTTGGCGGGAAAACGACACATAAAACTTAATTTCAAATTAATTTGTCCAAAGACTTGTAATTAATACAAAATAAGAAAATAATCAGAATTACAGTACAATACACAAAAACGTGTGAGAACGACACAAACGAAATGAAAATGGATGTGGAAAGTAAACGAAAAAAATTGTATAAATATTTACGGATTTGACTAGGACACGACATGTAAGTGTAGATACAACATATTCCCATAAAGCCTTTAAACAACACAAATCAAATTTTTATTTAGTTTTACATACACGGTTTTGACTTTCATAGGGAATATTCTAGGAAGTATTTGAGAAAAATTGGGAAAAATCAGAGCTTTGTGGGGAAATTCCCTGAAAAGGGGAAAATGAGGGGACGTGAAATTTAGAAGCTTTAGGTCAACTTTTTAACATGGAGGGAAAAAGGGGGGAAATAAGCGAAATGGGAAATGGAGGGGAAAAGTGAAACTTAGAAATGTAGCTTTACATTTTCGTGCAGAGGGAAAAAGAGGAAAAATAAGGGAAAAGAGAAACTTGGAAAAATTTTCGCACAGAGGGGAAAATAAGGAAAATGGAGATTTTCTCTTTTTTCTTCGCGAAGGGGAGACAGAGGGGAAAATCCCTCTTTTAGGGGGAAAAACGGAAAACAAGGGAAATGGAAACACTGAATCAAAGGCACAAGCTTCTTTTTCAGCTGCTTAATTAAAGAGATTAACGCAAAGCGACAAATACGAAGCGCGGGATTTAAGACAAAAGATTAAGTGAGATCCTAAGATTTGTTTTCCCTTTAAACCAAATGACCTTCCGTTTCCAGGGACCTGATAGTGGCTAACGAGGGTCCTGAATAATGAGCCCTGGGGTCTGCAAACTCCATGGAAGCTGCGGGAATGTTGAAATTCGCTACCTTGGGGTACGGTACGTAGCGGCTGGTATCACTGCGAGGGGTAACGGGGAAGTGAGGGTCGTAAGGTTCGTCCGAGTGATGATAGACGTTCCGGCGACGGGTATCGATGTAGTTGTCGTCGCTCATGTCGAAGTTGACTGTCTTCGACTGACGGGGTATCGTACCCTGAGACATGCGGTAGCTACCGTAGGAAGTCTGCGGCTCGCTGCTGCGGTCCATGAGGTAAGTACTGACGGCTGGCTTGGATGTGTCTTCGTGCTAAATTAATTATAATTATATTTAATAATAATAATTACTATAATACATATTAATTATAATATATGATGAAATAATAACGAGAAAAAAGTAATAATAACTTATAGTAAATTTTATAACTAAAATAATATTACGAAAAATAACAATAATATTAATATACAGTGAAAATAAAATTATTTATTCTGATTTTTCGTCTACTTTATTATTATTCTTACTGCTACTACTATTACTGCCACTATAAATTTAATTTATATTAACTATATTAGCTTGACTACCACTTCTTTTACTACTAACTACTACTAATATACTAGCACTATTATTATTATTATTATTATTATTACTACTACTTCTTTTACTACTAACTACTACTAATATACTACCACTATTATTATTATTATTATTATTATTATTACTACTACTTCTTTTACTACTAACTACTACTAATATACTACCACTATTATTATTATTATTACTACTACTACTACTATTACAACTACTATTAATGTAATTCATATTACCTACATCAGATTGACTACTACTTCCACGACTACTAACTACTTCTACTACTACCAATATACTACCATTACTATTTTTATTATTTCTCCTATTATTACTATTATTTACCATGAAATCGCTGTTGCTACCACTCTGGCTGTACGATTCGCTCTTCTCGGAGATCGAGCTCATAGTTTCGCCAATGACTGTTTCGTTGTAACTACTGGGTGCGTACATTTCAATAGTAGCCGACTTGCTACTTCCACCTTCGCTGGACATGGCTGTAAAAATAATAATAATTAATTTGTATCAAAATAAAATTTAATTTAATACAAACTAACAGTCATTCATTACATTAAATAGTTAATAAAATAAAATAAATAATAGTAAATTTCAATTGCAATAAAATATAATCTGATTAAATGTAACTGATAGTGCTGTATTGATATAAATAGTAACAGGCTATATAATTAATTTTCTACAATTTAGTATATAATATAATAATAAAAATGAGTATAATGTAATTAAATATTATTATTATGAATTTAGGTAGTAAGTGTACCTTCCATGTTTTGCTTTCTGTGTTTCTGTTTTCGCAGCAGGTAGCACGTGATAACCGTCACATTGACAAGCAACAAGAGACACACAGACGACGACACGGCGATAATGATCACCTGCGGCGTATCGAGCGTCTGCGTCGCGGCGCTAGACGTCTCGTTCCAAGCCTCCACAGACACTAACAAACCAACATGCAAGACAAAACACACAACATTTAACATCCAGTGAACTTAAAATAACATAAAATTAGACATTAAATCACATAAATCTGAAAATAATAATTGACATAAAATTAACGCAGAATTATGGTTAGTTGGCGAAGAAGCTGAAGAAACTGAAGAAGAAGCTGACAAAATAGCAAAAATTGTAGAAAAATATTCACTTACCTTTACCAACTTGTTGGAAGAGGTCACCAAGTCTTGTACTGATTTAAAATATATAAATATAATACATATTTTAATAATCTTATCTTATTAATAATACAGAACCAAGATATTTTATTAAATATATTTTAAGAACCTTTCTTGATTCGTCGTCGATGCCTCCTACGTACGAAACAAGCGATTAGTGCTACATTGAGCACCAACAGAGAAGTCCCCACCATGGTGATAACAATGATCAGCATTTTGGGCATTTCTCCAGGACGAACTTCCAGGTCACGTGGTCTCTGGGCAGAGGGCGGGGCTTCGGCTGGTCAATTTGTTTAATGAAGTTTAAGAAGATCCCAGAAAAAAAAAGAAATAGAGAAAGAGAAGAAAAATGTTGCTAAGTCTTCCCAAACCACCAATAGCGCACAATTAATGCATATTCTCAAAACCCCACTACGGCCCAGTGCGGCAGTATGCACTGGAACGTAGTGTAGTTTTGAAAATTTTACAGTAAAATTATTAATTTGCAAGAAATAGAAAAAAAAAAGAGAAAAATGTTGCTAAGTCTTCCCAAATCACCAGAAGCGCATAATTATTGCATATTCTCAAAACCCCACTACGGCCTAGTGCGGCGGCATGCACTGGGCCGTAGTGGGGTTTGAAAATTTTTGCAATATCTGGATAGAAAATCATGGAAGAGTCAAGGTAGAAACGATAAATTAAACTGTTCGCGAATTATTATAATTAATTAGCATAGATGAAATAATATAATTAATAAAAAAATATTATTAAAGTTAATTTATTAAAATCACCCAGAGTCCTGGCTTTGACGATGTCTTCGGTGTAGTTGCTTCCGCCGCGTTCGTTAAAGGCCATGATGCTGAGCAGGAATTCCGTGTCCAGCGACAAGCCGCTCAGCACGAACGACGTGGCGTTCGGCGGGTGAACATCGGCGTACTTGAAAAACTCCGTGCTAATCTGAAAAACCCAATTGAAAAACGTTTACTTTAAAATCAACTTAATCTAATAAATTCAATTTGGTTTTTGATAAAATATAATTTAGTTAAGATATTTAATTTAGCAATAAATAACAATAAACAGGGTTCCCACTGAAAAATCTTAAATTCTCTGACTTTTCCCTGACAATTTTTCCAGTTTTTTCCCGGCTTTTTAAGCGCATTATACTTCCTAGAAGTTATTCACTAGAGGATTCAGCAAAGGCTAGCTGAAGCTGAGTGGAGTGGCAACTTAAATTCCCTGACCTTTTCCTCATTTATTACCAATTCCCTGATATTTCCCTGTATTCCATGACTTTTCCCTAATTTCCCGGTATTCCAGGTAGGTGAGAACCCTGTATAATATTTAATACCTTTTTATAACGTATGCGATACGATTGGGCGAGTCCACCATCAAATCCAGGTTTCCATGACAACTCTACCGCATCGTGCGTTACGTTAATAACATTGAGAGCTAGCGGAGGGTCAGGTCTGCTGGTTCCAGACAGAGTGACAGTCGTTTTGTGAAACCCCAATTCATTGCGGGCGATACAATCATAGGTCCCGTAATCGCGCGACTGAACGTCCCGCACCGAAAGTATCGACTGCCAAGTGGTTAAATCGATCTGCTCGATACTGCTCGAGTATTTGGAGTCGGTGTCGGTGCTGGTAGTCAAGGAAACGCCTTCCCTGGTCCACGTGAAGCTGATGTTGGGAGCCCCAGATGCGCGGCAGACGATTTTCGCTACTTGGCCTTCGTCCCTGCAGCTTTCTGGTATTCGGGAGACTCGTCCATGACAGGCTCATCTACGTGGAAAAGAATTGTTGTTATTTATTATTATTATTATTATTATTAGTAGTAGTAGTCAGTATTATAGGTGCAATACTAATGTGTCGAATCCTTGGACACCATTAAAGTTTGCAGTATGGGGCTTACAGAGTGACCAAGGACTCGACAGTTTTATTATTATTACTCTTATTTATTATATTTATGGTTACAACACGAATCTGTCGAATCACTGGACAGCAATCTACGAGTCTGCCGTATGCACCTTATGGGGTGTCCTTGCGCTCGATAGATTAATACAACAGCTATACTATTCTCATTATCACTACCAATATTACTACTATTACTAATAATGCCACTGCTACTATTAGTACTACTACTATTACTACTACTACTACCACCACCACAATATTATTATTATTATTACATTTAACAACAAGCCAGGTTTTCTGGACGGTTTCTTCTCCGATGCCGTTATTAGCGACACACTCAAAGGCTCCATAGTCGCTTCTAGTCACTTGCTTCACCGTCAGGTAAGCGACTCCGACGTCAGTGGCTTGTTCAGTCCGGGCGTCCATGTCGTAATCCGCACGTCTCCACTTGACCGTGTCCTTGGTTAGCGGATTTCCAGCAGCCCGGCACTCGAGGAAGGCATCCGCACCCTCACTAACCAGAATGTGAGGCTCTGCTGCTGCAATCGACGCTGCGTCTGTTTTATAGCAATAGGTAAATTAGTAACTTGTGCTACTGCTAATGATACTGAAACTACTACTACTGCTACCGTCTGTCAATAGTAATAGGGAGAATAGTAAGTAGTACTACTGTTAATAAATAATGATAATGATACTAGTACTATTGCTACTATTGCTGCTGTCACTATTGCTGCCACTACTGCTACTACAATGGCTAAAGCTACTATTACTACAACTGGTACTAGTACTACTACTGCTGCTGTAACTGCTATTACTGCTATTACAGTTATTACTAATACTGTTACTACTACTGCTGTTGTTGCTGCTGATACTACTACAATTGCCACTACTTATACTACTAGTACTGCTACAATTACTACTATACTAGTACAACAGCAGCAACACCCAAAATAATAACAACTACCAATGCTACTGCTACTGCTGCTACTGCTACTCCTACTACCAGTACTACTAGTAATACTTATTCTTCTATTTCTCTTCCTGTTCCTACTATTACTCCTACTGCTTCTACTACTTCTACTACTGCTACAACTTTATTTAATAAAAGTTATACATAGGACGTTGATCTTGACTAGTGCTGTAGTAGTTCCTTCCGCGTTCGTAGCGTTGCATCGAAAGTTGCCAGCGTCGTCGCGCTTGACGCTAGTCAAGTGCAGGACGCCGTCGCTGTAGAAGACGCGCTCGCCGGGCTGCGCTTCCGCACCGGGGCGAATGGGCCATCCGTCGCGGGACCAGGCGAACGTCACGTTCTGCGGATTACTGCGCACAGTCATGTTGACCACTGCTGACTTCCCTTCTTCAGCGTCGATCGAGTAGTCTGCTGGCTGAATGAACTGCGGTTTGTCTGGTTTGGAATAGTATTGTGTTAGTTAGTAGCTTAGTTAGTTAGCTAAGCTTGTTACTTAGCTGTTTAGCGAGTTACTGACTTATAGGGTCGGTTAGTTAAGTCAGTATTCAAGTTTGCTACTTAGCTATTTAGTTAATTAAGTATTTAGCTACTGGTTACCTAACTGTTGGCTGGTAAGCAAGTTGGTAAGTTAGTAGTTACTGCTAGTCCCTAAGGTATTTATTTACTTACTTATAAGGTCGGTTAGTATTCAGTATCTTAGTATTCAGTTGCTTAACTAGTTAGTTACTTTAGTTATTTAGCTAGAAGTTAGTCAGTTACTGGACTAGCTAGCTAAATACTTCCTTACCAACTTACTTATTAACAAACTAACTTACTTACTTACTAACCAACTTACTTACTTGCTTACTAACAAACTATCTTACTTACTAACTACTTACTTACCAACTTACTAACTAATTAACTAACTTATTTACTTACTTACTAACTCACTTACAAAAAAAAAGATCTTAAAAAACTTACAGAGTACTTCCAGAGTGACAGCATCATGGACACTCTGTCCCAGAATATCATTGGTAGCCTGGCACGTGTAGACCGCATCATCCAGATCTGGGACAACTTCCAGCTGCAGCGTAGATTTAGAAACAGTGCCATGGAAGGGTCCTGACTGAGTAGAGTTGGACGTGGCAGCAATCATCGATCCGCCTTTCCACCAGGATAGTCGCGAAACAGGATTACTGCTTGCGGATTCGCAAGTCAGAGTCGCAGTTTGTCCAGGACGTAGTTTGTCGGTGCGGCCCTTGACGCTTACGCGAGTCGGAGGAACTAGAAAGGTAATAGATAATCGATTTAAAATTTATAATCGACATATCGACTACTATTCAGCAATTAAAGTAATAATCAATTTTAATCAAAATATAAACAAATACTAGTAATTAATTAATAGCCTATTTTCAGTCAGTGAATCAGTAAATCGATAGTATGTAATCGATAGTTTATTTAAGGACTATTGCGAAAAGTTAGATTAATCGATCCAGTATCGATTTATCGTCAGAAGTTAAATCGATACTTACACAAACCAATTAATCGATTAATTATTAAGACTGAGATCTTTTCATCAGTCTGTGCCAATTAGCTGATCATCGATTACTAATCGATAGCCAAGTAATCGATAATTAATCAATTTATCGATATCTAAAGTATTACATTCGACCTGACGTACAGCCGTGTCAATCAGTTACTAGATTCAGCCATTTGCGTGATCGATCCTTGTCAACCAATCTAGTCAATCCATATGTATCAATAACTAATCGATTTACATAGATCGATCAGCTATAACATATTTTATTCCTATATTAATTAACTGTATATATCTGTCTATTGATATCTTAAATCTTACATTCGATTTGAAGTACGGCCGTTTCGCTCAACGGCGATTCCAGCGCGGGGTTCGTCGCCTCGCAGCGGATGTCCTTGCCGTTGTCGTCGCGTTTCGCCGTCAGTTCCAGTTTGGCGGAAGCGACGTTGCCGTTCACCGAATACTCGGATTTCAACTACAAATAATAATAATAATTAATATAATAATAGTAGTAATAGTACTGGTACTGGTGGGGGTGACTGTAGTAGTAGCAGTAGTAGTAGTAACAATAATAATAATAGTAAATCCATAATAATCAATTAAAATGCAAATTGACCTTATTCATTCATTCACTCACTCACTCACTCACTCACTAATTCATTCGATCATTCACTTAGTCACTGTAACAACAACAACAACAACAACAACTACAACTACTACTACTATTAATAATAATAATAATAACTCATAAAAAATGCGAATAAATCAACGATTCCAGGAGATTTAATTGACGTCAATTGACGATTTTTCAATGTTAAATTACCTCTTTTTTGCCTTGGTACCACTTCAAAGTTGCCAAAGGGTTGCCGCCCATGGAAATGCAAGTGAGGCGGATAAGCGATCCTTCCCTGATACTTCCTTCCTCGCGGAGACCGTAAATCACAGGCTTCTGCGGAGGATCTTTAGGGAATTGCAAAATTGATGTAAATCATAAATAATAATAATAATAATAACTCCTACACAACAACAAGAACAACAACTACTAAAACAGCTACCACTTACGAACAACACTGATGACTTTAGTATCGACGATTGTCTGTCCAAGCTCGTGAACTACGGCGTAGCAAGAGACGGTCAAGTTACGTTCCGACGATCGGACGACAGTCGTCAGGTTGGAAGACGAGACCCAGCCACCGTTGGGTGAAGGTGCCGAGCTGGAACCGTTCTCTCGCTGCGGTCTGCCGTCCAGGACCCACGACAGACGAGCCTCCGGGTTGCTGTTGGATGTTGTACAGCCCAGCGAGACTGTGTCGCCTACTTTGGCTTCGTTTGGTCCTGTGATGGTCACAGTCTTCGGTGGAACTGTTTATAATAACGAAGATGTAGCGGTGGTAGGGGTAGTGGTACCAGTAGTATGAAAAGGAATATTAGGAGTAGTAGTGAGAGAAGGAAGAGGAGGAGTAGTAGTGGTAGGAGTAGTAGTATGGGTAGATGAATAGTAGCAGGTGGAGGAATAGCAATGATAAGTAGTGGTAGTACTAGGTAGATTAGTAGTAGTGGGAGTAGTAGTACTAGCTAGCAGGAGTATGAGTAGCATAAATAGGAAGCATAATGGTGCAGTAGTAGTACGAGTAGAAGTTACAGTACCAAGTAGTAGCTGCAGGAGTAGCAATATGGTAGTACGAGGAGTAGCAGTGGTGTAAGTAGTAGTAGGATAGTAGTAAGGAGTAGAAAGTACAGGAATTTAATACCAGCATAAGTAATACTTAGAAGAGTAGTAATAGCAGTAGAAGCGGTAGGTAGGGTGGAAGTAGTACTTATGGAAAGTAGCAGTACAAGTTGTAGGTAGTTAAGTGGCAATTGTATTGTGAGTAGAAGTAGTAGTATTGGTTGTATGAGAAGTACTAGAACTAGTAGTATTAGTAGGAGGTGGGGAAGCAAAAGTAGTAGTAGAAGAGTAAGTAGTAGTAGTGCAACCCATGCGTAGAGTAGTAGCAACAACAGTTAACAGCACTACTACTTACAGTGCACGACAAGCGTGACCTCCGTCTTCATGGGGCAGGACTGAGCGGGTTCGAGGCTTCGCATCGGAACTTTGCGTTGTTGTCGGTTCCTTCCGCAGTGAAGATGTAAGTGTTACGAGACTCTCTTCCCGACGTTGTATACGAGAAATCCACTTTGACGTCATTCTTGTACCAAACCACTTGAGCCAGCGGATTACCTCCTCGCGATATGCAAACCAAGGTCACCTCTTGTCCCATTCGCACAGTTTCGCCATTGCTGTAGCCTATGATCTCTGGCGGACCCGGAGGATCTATAACAAATTAAATAATGAAAATATTACTAATAATCATACATTAATTAAATCATCTGAAATCACTTGTTGACTTAGCTAGCTGTGATTTAACTTTTGAATTTAGATAAATGTTACACTGAACACTGAATCAGACGCTATTTCGCTTGGCTTTTATTAAAATATTATTAAAAATCGGGAAATAATTCATCATTATTCAATTGCTATAGACCGGACTTGTTTTAATAGAACTTTTGAATTTAGATAAATATTTACACTGAACACTGAAGAAAACGCTAGTTCGCTTGGGAATGGACAGCGCGGCGTGTCGCGCCTCGCACGTGTATTCGGCTTCGTTGTCGTCGGCTTGCGCTCGGACCGTGATCTTTGACAGCGTGTTGCTGCGCCTGGGAAGGTCGCCGTCTGTAGTACTCACTTCTGCCGCTAGGGGGTTCGATTTCAAAATATTTTTTTTTTAGATATTTAATAATACCATATTTTTAACAAGATAAATTATTAAATAATAAATGGTTAATAGTCAATAATGGTAAAGTAATAAAGGTCTGTAGTTCTCACTTCCGCCGCTAGGGGGTTCGATTTCAAAATATTTTTTCTTTTAGATATTTAATAATGGCACATTTTTAACAAGATAAATCATTAAATAATAAACGGTTAATAGTCAATAATGTTAATAATGTAAAGGTGTAGTTCTCACTTCTGCCGCTAGAGTTCATATTAAGATATTTAAACAATAATAACATATTTTGATAAAAATGTTGGATAATAAATAAAATAACAAAAATAATTCTTAAAAATGATGAATAAATTACAATTCATAAATAAAATATAATTTTATACAAATCTAATAATGAGAATAATTATAATAACTAAATTAGTTCGACATGATTTGGATTTCTGATTAGTCTAATTCAAGCGATCTAATTAACTTAATTAACTTTTTATTCAATCAAATGAATTGAATTTACGGATTTGAAGTTGTTTGTTGCGTTTGAACCAGACAATCTCAGCGGCGGGCTTGGCGTTGCGCACGACGCACGTCAGCGAGTAGTCCTCGTTCTCGCGCACGTCGATCCTGCCGCCCTCACGGTGATCCTGAATCTCCAGCGACGTGGGAGCAACTACAAAAAAAGAATAACCATTATAAACATTACTAATAACAAATACAGTTTAAGAAATACTTGAAGAAGATGGACGATAGTAATACTAATAGACCATATTCTAAAAAGACCTCTGTAGACCACCTCTGTAGACCACCTCCTCTACTGCGGACACACGTTTCAATTAACTTTTTCAGTGAATCGACTTGAAAACACGTCTAAAAATCGCCAAAAAATCTGAGAAACAATTTGACACCAAGAAAGTTGAAAAATATTAATAAATTAATTTGATATAAGTGTCCGCTATAGTGAGTTACCCGTTTTGGAATAGGCCCTATTACACATGAACAAAAAAGTAACATTTGTATCGAGTCCTGGCTATTTTTCATGGAAGCGAAACTGGTTTCTTTGTTCAAGGGAAAGGATATTTCAATAGCAGAGATTATCCAGGTAATTCCCCAGGGTAGAACATATCACAAAACTGGGCAATGCGTCTTCATTTCACTGTAGACACTTTCTCCCATAAGGGATTCGTTTCCAACTATTACTTTGAAACCTAAGTGCGTTTTTCACTGGCCACAATCACTTTTCTGCACTAAGATTCGAGAACCGTTCTTTTAAAATGTAGTTGATAACAAATGATAACAGGGTGATAACTAATCTAATTTATGGGTGAACTGCTGGGGGGGTGGAACCTTTTGGCTATTTGCAAGCGGCAAACGCGGTGTGTTTGAGCAAAAAACTCGACTGTTGACGCTGCACTTACCTCACATGTTTACTCAGAATTTACTTTTTCAATAAGAGTCATCTTGCCCAAACCCCCGGTAAAACCCTTGAGAAAATAACTCGGAAAAGTTCCTACGCAAACATTGATCTCTTAGATCTTTAGATCATTCCTTGTTACCGTCATGTTATCAAGTGTTATCAACTGTTATCATCCTCTACTATCGATATACTAACTCGTCCCAAACCTAATATAAATCAACCCATTGAAATTTGAAAACGTTTAGCTCGAAAGTAGAACCTTGTCTAGCAAATAGTTCTAGCTTCCGCCGCTAGATGGCGTTGTACATCAAGATTTCTCGGCGCGCTTTTTAAATTTCGCGCTTTTTATTTTATTTTATTTTTCCCCCTCTTTACCAATGGTATCAAGGGAAGATAGCGACAGTGAAAAAAGTTATTGGCGGGGATCATAAAATTGCGGGATTTTATGTGGGATCTATGGTACGTACTGAGGACAGTGAGGAGGGCGTCCGCCCTGATGGGTTTTTGATTGCCGCGCGGTCCGACTTGGCACTGGTACTCGGCGTCATCTTCCAGCGTGGCGTTGTCGATCCTCAGAATGTGTTCCCGCTCGAGTGATCCCCGGTGACCGAATAGCGCGGGTAGCCCGGAATATTCCGCTCGAATCCTGTGTGTCAACGAACCGTGTATAATGTTAAAAATCAGTCATTTACAACGGAAAATATTATAGAATATTCTAGATAATGGAATTTGGTATACGATTCAAGCTGTTAAGAATTAGTCAGCACTAATACCCAGCAGAAAATGAAGGATAGTTTCAGGACCCTGAAAATATCCTGAAAAGGACATTTTTAGGATTCCAATCAGGACTCTGAGCGCAGTAAAACTGGCCCACTTCCAGGGTGTTCAAGACCCTGACACTGGAATGCCTCAATAATACATGTTCAGGGTACGTTAACAGCGTCCTGAAAAGACGCTTTTCAGGATACTTAATCGTGCCCTCAATAATCAAGATTCACAATTCTCAACACATTTTTTGTTTTGCTCATCCACGATCGGACGTGGTTCAGGATATTCAGGATATGTTGCGGGATATCGTTCAGGATGTAGCTGACATCCTTAATTTTCCGCTAGGTACAAACTAATACAAATGACATAAAATATTCTATCAAATATAACATTGTGGAATTGGTATGTACAGTCATGTTCATTAAGAAAGATTTAGGAATTAGAGCGAAGGAACAGCCAGTGTTTCCACTTTCAGTTTCCCCTTATTCCCTCATCCCTTATTCTCTCCTTTTTCCCCTCCGTACTAGAACAATGCTGTACTTCAGATTTTCCCATCTCCCTTTCTTCACTTATTTTCCCCTTTTTAGATCACGTTTTCTCCTTCTTCAGGGAATTTCCCTGCAAAGTGGAAACACTGGGAACAGCCCGGAAAACAGGCGTACAGTCATGTTCATTAAAAAAGAGTATACAGCATGGGAAGGTTTGAAAGTCCTTTTTGCAGTTTATAAAATTATTTATGCATAAGATTTAGTTAAGATAGATTAAAGTAACTGTACTTCAACGAAATTAATGCATGTTATCAAGAATTACTCTAATATTCCTGCAAAAATTAAGGAAAAGTGACGTCTGGCTTTCCCATGCTGTACCCTTTTTTAATGAACAAGACTTTACGATTTAAGTTGGGTATGTTTCGTGTGGACCAGTGTTGCCACTTTTCAATCTTCCGTTTTTCCTTTCTTCCTTATCTTTCCCCTTTTTCCCCCCTCCGTGCAAGAAAGTACGGGGTCTAGATTTCCTCTTTACTCTCTTCTCTTCGTCTTCCCTTTTCAGACTCTATTTCCCCCTTTTTCAGGGAACTTGCCTGAAAGTAAGGAACAGTGTTGCCACTTTTCAATCTTCCATTTTTCTTTTTCCCCTCTTCCCTTATCTTTCCCCTTTTCCCCCCGCTCCGAGCAAATAAATACAGGGTCTATAGATTTCCTCTTTACTCTCTTCTCTTCGTCTTCCCTTTTCAGACTCCATTTCCCCCCTTTTTTCAGGGAACTTCCCTGCAAAAGTGGAAACACTGGTGTGAGCAAAAAAAAAAACCTGTTGACAAGTGTCAGGGCTTGTAATTGTGTGTGTGCGAGGTTTAGGTATCAAGAGTAGATTTGGGTAGCGAGGCCTTTTGTGCTGTACCGTATGAATTAGACTGTCGTCGAGTCAGGGGCGACAAAGAGACAGAGAGAGCGAGAGAAAGTCGACGCTGCTCGACGTCAACGTCCGTGTCAAGGAATTGTTGTCGCACCCAGCGCCTGACTTGATTGCTGTGCACAGCTCAGCGAGTTCCCCGTGCAACAGCGGCAGTGTTATTATCACATTATCAGCCTGTTATCCGTGGTTATCAAGTCTAGCAGTGTTGTGGTGTGTATTAGACACGGTTACATCTCTTATGACATCGATTCAGACCCAACGACGCGCCACCAAAAATCAATTGCCAATACACAAGGGGGTTTGCAACTATCCCAGTTATCGTATTATCACATCCTACTATCGTGTTATCCACTGTTATCAGTGTTATCACCTATCTATCAAGTGTTATCTTCGTATTTTCCTGCTATTATTGCTACTTTAACATCGATGCTAAGTTGTCCCAATAGGAAAAAGGTACCCTAGTCAAACGTCAGAATGACCCTCTGAATGGTGCATGATTACTACGGATTCAGCTAGGTGATAGTGTGAAATTAATCCACTTTCACACGGTTCTTACGCTTGAATTCTTCAAGAACTAAGTCACGCAGTATTCAACCTCTTTTTCAGAGGGCTCACTTTTTGCCACTAAAGTAAGTTCAGCTACTATTTAGCTAGTGATTCAGCTACCAAGTCATTCGGTACTCAACCGCATCACTTTTCTATCGGGATATACCACTGCCATTATTATATTTTATTTTATCTATTAATTTACTAATATTTTATTCATTCAAGTCATCATGTATTATCATATTTATGTTATTATCGTATTATTAATAGACTTTTCTTGTTATTTGTTCAAAGGGGACAGGTAAATTGGATAACAGACGACTGGCAATCAGTCTCCATCTTGGAAAATTTTCTCCCACGTCAATGTGGAGCTTTGCTGATGAGCCAAAAAGCGATCCTTATCACAGTTCCTTCTATCTATCATCCGTTGGACATCAATTACTAACCTACGATAACATCGAACGTGACACAGAAGGGCAGTAGCACAGCAATCAGACCAGTGTTTCCACTTTGCAGGGAAATTCCCTGAAAAAGGGGAAAATGCGATCTCAAAGGGAGAAAATAAGTGAAGAATGGAAATGGGAAAGTCTGAAGCACAGCATTATTCTAGTACGGAGGGGAAAAAGGGGAAAAGGGGAAAACTGAAAGTGGAAAGACTGGATCAGACAGACAGACAGACAGACAGACAGACAGACAGATAAATAATTAATAAATTAATAAGTAAACAGCCAATAATAGGAAATAGATAATAATTACAATTATCAATAAATATTTAATTTCAATAATAAATTAATTAATCTAATCAATTTAAGAATAATATTTTAATTAATTTAATTATAAATCAACAGATATTTAATTTGTTAATAATTGTAATAAAAATAAATGATTAATAGATTAATAAGTAAACGGCCAATAATAAGAAATGAATAATAATTTAAATAATTGATAATAAATACGTTAAATTAAAAAATAGTCATTCATAAAATAATATAAATAGCGATTAAAACACAACTGAATTACAATTATCAATAAATATTTAATTTCAATAATAAATAAATTAATTAAAAATTAGTAAATCACAAAATAATGTAATTAGCGATTAAAACAAAAGTGAATTACAATTATCAATAAATAATTTAATTTTAATAGTAAATAAATAAATTAATTACAAATTAGTCATTCATAAAATAATATAGCGATTAAAATAATATATATAATATATAATAATAATATAATATATAATAATAATATAATAATAATAATAATAAAATAATAGCGATTCAAAAACAAAACTGAATTACAATTCTCAATAAATAATTTAATTTCAGTAATAAATAAATAAATTCATTACAAATTAGTCATTCATCAAATAATATAGCGATTAAAATAATATATCTAATATATAATAATAATATAATAATAATAATAATATAATAATAATAATAATAATAATAATAATAATAATAATATAATAATAATAATAATAATAATAATAATAATAAAATAATAGCGATTCAAAAACAAAAAGTGAATTACAATGAAACAAGTAGAAGGATCTTCTTGCTGGTGGATATCTAAAAGGAATTGGGAACTTGTAAAAGAGGATTACAGGGCCAAGGGGATCCTTGATTGTTCCTGCGGGATCTTTTCTATTAGCCGTAAAAGGGCGACAATGTTGTCTGTCACCGACAAAACAATGGAGACCTTTCAGTCGACAGACACGCAGACACATACACACATGCAAACCGACGACGCCTGTCCAAACAGCGAAACCAAACACCATATCAAAGTGTTAACCAAGGATAACAATGGATAGGAAGGTTGTTAAGATGATAATATTACTATAATAAATACCATATCAAAGTGTTAACCAAGGATAACAATGGATAGGAAGGTTGTTAAGATGATAATATTACTATAATAAATACCATATCAAAGTGTTAACCCACGATAACAATGGATAGGAAGGTTGATAAGATGATAATGTTTACTATAACAAACACCGTATCAAAGTGTTAAGTTGATAAGATGATAATATTTACTATGACAAACGACATATCAAAGTGTTAATCAAGGATAACAGTGGATAGGAAGGTTGATAAGATGATAACATTACCATAACAAACACCATATCAAAGTGTTAACCCATGATAACAGTGGATAGGAAGGTTGTTAAGATGATAATATTACTATAATAAATACCATATCAAAGTGTTAACCCACGATAACAATGGATAGGAAGGTTGATAAGATGATAATGTTTACTATAACAAACACCGTATCAAAGTGTTAAGTTGATAAGATGATAATATTTACTATGACAAACGACATATCAAAGTGTTAATCAAGGATAACAGTGGATAGGAAGGTTGATAAGATGATAACATTACCATAACAAACACCATATCAAAGTGTTAACCCATGATAACAGTGGATAGGAAGGTTGTTAAGATGATAATATTACTATAATAAATACCATATCAAAGTGTTAACCCACGATAACAATGGATAGGAAGGTTGATAAGATGATAATGTTTACTATAACAAACACCGTATCAAAGTGTTAAGTTGATAAGATGATAATATTTACTATAACAAATACCGTATCAAAGTGTTAACCCACGATAACAATGGATAGGAAGGTTGTTCAGATGATAATATCACTATAATAAATACCATATCAAAGTGTTAACCCACGATAACAATGGATAGGAAGGTTGATAAGATGATAATATTTACTATAACAAACACCATGTCAAAGTGTTAACCCACGATAACAATGGATAGGAAGGTTGATAAGATGATAATATTTACTATAACAAACACCATGTCAAAGTGTTAACACACGATAACAGTGGATAGGAAGGTTGATAAGATGATAATATTTACTATAACAAACACCATATCAAAGTGTTAACCCACGATAACAATGGATAGGAAGGTTGATAAGATGATAATATTTACTATAACAAATACCGTATCAAAGTGTTAACCCATGATAACAGTGGATAGGAAGGTTGTTCAGATGATAATATCACTATAATAAATACCATATCAAAGTGTTAACCCACGATAACAATGGATAGGAAGGTTGATAAGATGATAATATTTACTATAACAAACACCATGTCAAAGTGTTAACCCACGATAACAATGGATAGGAAGGTTGATAAGATGATAATATTTACTATAACAAACACCATGTCAAAGTGTTAACCCACGATAACAGTGGATAGGAAGGTTGATAAGATGATAATATTTACTATAACAAACACCATGTCAAAGTGTTAACCCACGATAACAATGGATAGGAAGGTTGATAAGATGATAATATTTACTATAACAAACACCATGTCAAAGTGTTAACACACGATAACAATGGATAGGAAGGTTGTTCAGATGATGATATTTACTATAACAAACACCGTATCAAAGTGTTAACCCACGATAACAGTGGATAGCAAGGTTTTTCAGATGATAATATTTACTATAACAAACACCATGTCAAAGTGTTAACCCACGATAACAATGGATAGGAAGGTTGTTAAGATGATAATATTTACTATAACAAACACCGTATCAAAGTGTTAACCCACGATAACAGTGGATAGCAAGGTTTTTCAGATGATAATATTACTATAACAAACACCACATCAGTGTTAACCCACGATAACAGTGGATAGGAAGGTTGATAAGATGATAATATCACTATAATAAATACCATATCAAAGTGTTAACCCACGATAACAGTGGATAGGAAGGTTGTTAAGATGATAATATTACTATAACAAACACAATATCAAAGTGTTAACACACGATAACAGTGGATAGCAAGGTTTTTCAGATGATAATATTACTATAACAAACACCACATCAGTGTTAACCCACGATAACAGTGGATAGCAAGGTTTTTCAGATGATAATATTACTATAACAAACACCACATCAGTGTTAACCCACGATAACAATGGATAGGAAGGTTGATAAGATGATAATATTTACTATATAACAAGTGGAATAATTCAATTATGTAGAAATTTTTATGGAGGACAAACTGAATGGTTTATGGCGACAGATATGGAGAAATGTCCATCTATAGGGCAGCCAATAGGAAAACAGAGAAATTGGCTTAGACTTTCCAATCCGCGTTTAGGCTTTTTTTATTGTGGGATATCTCGCTTGACCAGACGCTGCCATTTTTATGCAAATTTTCTCCTTTTATTGCAGCAAAACTTCTCTTTTCGACCAATGTAATACAGTCCATAATAATAAAACAATAATAATCAATAAATAATACTCGACATATTATTATAATAAGAATAATAAATAATAATCAATAATAAAATCAATAAATAAATCAATAATAATCAATATATGATAATCAATATAATATTATAATAACAATAATAATAATAAATAATAAAATCAATAATTAAATCAGTAATAATCAATAACTAATAATCAATAATATTATAATAAGAATAATAAGTAATAATCAATAATAATGAATAATAAAATCAATTGATAAATCAATAATAATCAATGTATAATAATCAATATAATATTATAATAACAATAATAATAAGTAATAAAATCAATAAACAAATCAATAATAATCAATAGATAATAATCAGTATAATTTTATAATAAGAATAATAAATAATTATAAAATCAATAAATAAAGTCCATAACAGAAAATAAGTAATAAATAAATACAAGTCCATAATAAAGTGCACTTTATTAAGATCGTGTTATCAGTGTGTTGTTATTTTGTTGTGTAGGAAATAATGTTTTAGGTAGTTTGTAGTGTAGATAAAGTGGGTAAGGAATGAGTGAATGAGTGGGTGAATCAGTGCATGAATGAATGAATTTAACGAGTGCGTGAATGAGGGTATGAATGGGTGAGTGAATCAGTTCGTGAATGAATGACTGACTGAATGAATGAAACATTGCATGAATCAATGAGTTTAATGAGTGAATGAATGAATTTAATGAGTGAATGAATGAACTTAATGAGTGAATGAAAAGAGGGTATGAAAGGGTGAGTGGGTGAATGAATGAATGACTGAATGAGTGAGTGAATCAGTGAATGAATGACTAAATGAGTCTAAGGAGCGAATGAATCACTGAGTGAATGAAGAGAGCATGAATGTGTGGATGACTGAATGAATGAATGTGTGAATGAATTACTAAATGGGTCTAAAGAGTGAATGAAGAGAGCATGAATGTGTGGATGACTGAATGAATGAATATGTGAATGAATTACTAAATGGGTCTAAAGAGCGAATGAATCACTGAGTGAATGAATGAATACATGAATCAGTAAATGAATGAGCGCGTGAATGGATGCGTGAACGAGTGAATAAGCGACTAAATGAGTGAATGTCTGAATGAACAAACGGAGGAATGAATGAATCAATAGGTGAATGCATAAGCACCTTAATCAGTGAATGTGTGAATGAACTGGCGAATGAATAAGTGAGTGAATGCATGTTTTCACGATTGCAGTGACCGACTGATGAATGAACGACCGAATGAATAAGTGAGTGAGTGCATGTCTTCAAGATTGCAGTGACCGACTGAATGAATGAACGACCGAATGAATAAGTGAGTGAATGCATGTTTTCACGATCGCAGTGACCGACTGAATGAATGAACGACCGAATGAATAAGTGAGTGAATGCATGTCTTCACGATTGCAGTGACCGACTGAATGAATGAACTGGCGAATGAATAAGTGAGTGAATACATGTTTTCACGATTGCAGTGACCGACTGAATGAATGGACGACCGAATGAATAAGTGAGTGAATGCATGTCTTCACGATTCCAGTGACCGACTGAATGAATGAACTGGCGAATGAATGAGTGAGTGAATGCACGTTTTCACGATTACAGTGACCGACTGACTGAATGAACGACCGAATGACATTGTAGTTAAGTAGAAAGTTACAGATAGAGAAGAAAACAAGTTTAGAAAATGTACCGAGGGCAAGTCCGTCTTTGGTCCACTGTGATCTTCCCTGCTGATAGCCGACTCGACATCGCAGATAGGCAGTCTCCCCTTGACGCACGCTCACGTTCTGTGGACGCTCGATAAAGTATTGCTGCTGTCCCTCGCCTGTCCACACATAAGTTTATTCCATTACTGTCTTTAACTGCGATTATTTTTATTCATTATTTGAATTAGTACGTGTTATTCTCATTGTTTTACACTTAGTTCAGGATCTTAATGAGTCTAATTACTTATAAAAATTTAATATTAATATTATTATATATTTTTAATATTTATAAGAATCTTATTCTTTTGTATATAAATACAACTTAAAAAGTTTTTGTCTAAAGTGTTGTCAGACGGATTCTCCGAAGTTGTCGACTGTTGTCGACTGTTGTTAAGTGTTGTCAACTGTTGTCGCAATCAACTTGTCCCGTGCAACAAACTTGGTAATTCACATACAACAACATCTAAAATCAGATAACCAAACAAGGTAAGGGCGAAATAGACAGTTCTAACACTTGATAACATGTGATAACACCTGATAACAGGGGTGATAACACTGATTTCCGGGTCCGTTTGGTTTGCGGGTCTTTTGGGTCTAAATATTTAGTTTCGAGCTGGACTCGGAACGCTTCCAGAATTAGCTCTGTTCGCTGCAATAAAGTAAACCATCACATTGGCGGGTACTAGATAAAGACAAAGTCTCAGTTATCCGTGGTTAACAAGATGTTAACCAGTGATAACACGTAAGCGAATTGTAGAGCTTATTGACTTAGACAAGGGCTCCGAAACTCCGAGGAAAAAGTGCACGAAGATTATGTGATAACACGGAGATAACAGGTTGATAACAGTGATAACATGACCTAGGTGTACGAGAAAATTGGAGGTTTCGGACCCCTTGGACTTAGAAGATTAAACAGGAATCAATAGTAAGATAATAGTGTGATTAATATGTGATAACAAGGTGATAACACCTTGATAACACCTGATAACATCCCTTACAAGTCCAGAAAGCTCTTCGCTTCCATCTTCGCTCAATAGAAGAAAGATGCGCTAGTCAAACGTCAGAATGACCCTCTGAATGGTGCATGATTACATTGGATTCAGCTAGACGATAGTGTGAAACTGGCCCACTTTCACACGGTTCATACGCTTGAATATTTCAAGAACTGAGTCATGCAGTATTCAACCCCTGATTCAGAGGGTTCACTTTTTAGCGACTATAAAGTCAGTTCAGCTACTATTTAGCTAGTGTTCAGCTACCTAGTCATTCGGTACTCTAACCGTATGACTTTTCAATCGAGGTAGCCGGAATACGGGATTATCAGAGACAGTAAAGGTGATAACAGGTTGATAACACGATGATAACAGTCGTGTGGAGAAGTTGTTTACCCGGTGGCATACTTTCGCTTCATTTGACTGCACGCTCTGACGATTCGCTCGGACGAAGAGAAACATTCCCGCTGACGTCTTCAACAAACACCACTTCCTCTACCAATCCTAATCTGCTCTGCCCTTTTACTCCTCCATACACTACACACTTAGTACAATTAATTAGTGTAATACAGTAGGAGTACTAGTGGTAGTAGCGGCAGCTAGAACAGGAGTACTAGTACTGGTGGTAGTAGTAGGAGGAGTAGTGCCAGTAGCAGCAGCTAGAACAGGAGTACTAGTACTGGTGGTAGTAGTAGGAGGACTAGTGGTAGTAGTAGGAGGATTAGTGCTAGTAGCGGCGGCTAGAACAGGAGCATTAGTACTGTTGGTAGTAGTAGGAGGAGTAGGGCTAGTAGCGGCGGCTAGAACAGGAGTACTAGTACTGGTGGTAGTAGTAGGAGGAGTAGGGCTAGTAGCGGCAGCTACAACAGGAACATTAGTACTGGTGGTAGTAGGAGGAGGAGTAGGGCTAGTAGCGGCAGCTAGAACAGGAGTACTAGTACTGGTGGTAGTAGTCGGAGGAGTAGTGCTAGTAGCGGCGGCTAGAACAGGAGCACTGGTACTGATGGTAGTAGGAGGAGGAGTAGTGCTAGTAGCAGCAGCTAGAACGGGAGCACTAGTACTGGTGGTAGTAGTCGAAGGAGTAGTGCTAGTAGCAGTAGAAAGTGGTGGCGGTAGTAAGAGTAAGAGTAATAGTAGCAGTAATAGTGCTATCAGTAGTAGTGGTGTTAGCAGTAGTAGCAGTAATAGCGGTAGGAGTAGTGGTAGTAGAGGTAGTAGAAGAAGAAGTAGTAGTAGTAGTAGGGTAGCGCAAATACATCACCAATAACAAATACTGTCGAATCAGTGGACACTCCATAAAGCTCTACAGATGAATTTAAATGCTGTCCACGGATTCAACAGATTAGCTTTAACAGTGACATACTACTACTACCACTACTACTAATCCTATACTAGCACTAATATTACTGCTACTACATCAACTACATCTACCACTACCACTGCTACTACTACTACTACTACTACCACTTCTAATCCTATATTAGTACTAATATTAGTGCTACTACATCTACTACATCTACTACATCTACTACATCTACCACTACGACTGCTACTACTACTACTACTACCACTTCTAATCCTATATTAGCACTAATATTACTACTATTACATCAACTACATCTACCACTACCACTGCTACTACTACTACTACCACCACTTCTACTCCTATTCTACTACTGGTACTATTACTACAGCTACTACTAATAACAACAGTAATGTTATATTCCCTTAATAATTATAATATTAATATACCAATAGGCCGAGAATCTTTTAGGTCATTACAAGTAACGCACACAGACCGATTCCCTCAACGAAGAAAAAGTCACGAACAAGTAGTTATAGCAACTAGTGAACATGCTAACATCCCCGTAGACACTTGTTATCAGCGGTTATCAAGTTATCATCACAGTAATAGAGGTAGTAGAAGTAGTAGTAGTAGGGGTAGCGCAAGTACATCACCAATAACAAATACTGCCGAATCAGTGGACACTCCATAAAGCTCTACTGATGAATTTAGTTGCTGTCCACGGATTCAACAGCTTAGCTTTAACAGTGCTACCTAATCAACCCAACAGAAAAAGATGCGCTAGTCAAACGTCAGAATGACCCTCTGAATTTTGCATGATTACCATGGATTCAGCTGGATGATAGTGTGAAATTGGCCCACTTTCACACTGTTCGATCGCTTGAATTTTTCAAAAACTAAGTCATACAAGTATTCAACCCCTTATTCAGAGGGTTCACTTTTAAGCGACTAGAGTAAGTTCAGCTACTGTTCAGCTAGTGACTCAGAGGGAAGCTAGTGTTCAGCTACCTAGTCATTCGCTAGTCAACCGTACGATTTTTCTATGATGAAAGTAAGTGTATAAATGAAGGACAATCAAACTCAGTAGCTGCGGTTCTAAAATTGTTGCATTTAACACACACTGACCTTTGACCTCGAGTCCTTGCCACTATGGGGCGTAACCTCAAACGAGGGGTTAGCAACTTCCGTAAATTATTCCAATGATAACACGTGATAACACAATGATAACGAACCGAAAAAAAAAAGTTTCTAGAAATTCACAACAATATAAACGACAGATAAAAATGTTGATAACACTGATAACAGGTGATAACATTTTTCGGGGAAAATCTTTGTGGGAAAGGGGGAAATTTCCTATGAAAGATTCAGTAGCTTTATAGTGCCACTCTGAATTTCCGTTGACGTGAATCCACTTTACTTTGCATTAATATTCCAGTGATTTCTTGATTTCTGAGAACGATTCTTAAGAAAGATTCTTCCCGATAGAAAATTCATACGGTTGAATACCGAATGACTGGGTAGCTGAACGCTAGCTTCCCTCCAAGTCACTAGCTGAACAGTAGCTGAACTTACTGTAGTCGCTGAAAGTGAACCCTCTGAATAAGGGCTTGAGTGCTGTATGACACGGTTCTTCCAAAAATTCAAGCTTCTGCACCGTGTGAAAAGTGGGCCATTTTACCCACTGTCATCTAGCTGAATCCATGATAATCATGCACCATTCAGAGGGTCATTCTGACGTTTGACTGTTGGGTCACATTTCGTACTTATAGAATACCTTTTCATCTTAATGCGTAAGATTCATCCCATGATTCCTTAAAAATAAATGACTGAATTTGTTACTGAATAACGCGTTTGTTTCTTGCGTCCATTAGAGTGCGTTATAAATTTCATCGAAATTTTCAATTTTTCATAGAGGCATTAGCTCATGTCGGATGCTGACAATAGAACTCCATTAGACCTTTAATGCCACGATCTTATGATACAAGCCACTGAAAAATTAATCAGTCGGTAAGTAGCCGTACTGAAACACTTGCAAGTACAGTCATGTTCACTGAAAATGGGTACACTTTCACGGATTTTGCATCCGTGAAAGTTTTCTTCAAGGATTCTAATCCGTGAAAAATTCCGTGACATAGCTTAATTTGCTGATCCTTGAAAAATTTTTCAAGGTTTGAGAATACAGATCCGTGAAAGGGCTTTTTTTTCTCTACGGTGCTTTTTTCTCAAAAGTTTTCATAAGTCTCTTTTCTCAAATCATACAGTAATCATGCAGTACTCATACAGTATTCATTCAACGTTTAAGCGCTCTAAGTCGCTCACAAACCGCGTTTTCATTCATCAGTCTTAAAGTAATCAACAACCGGGTACTCATACAATACCAGTAACCGTTCTCTTAGAACCGATTACGTATTCACATATAAGTAATCAGTCAATCATATAGTAATCATATAGTACTCATATAGTATTCATTCAACGTTTAAGCGCTCTAAATCGCTCACAAACCGCGTTTTCATTCATCAGTCTTAAAGTAATCAACAATCGGGTACTCATGCAATACCAGTAACCGTTCTCTTACAATCGATTACGTATTCACACGAATCCTATTAAGTAAACGCCGTTTGAAAACTTAATCACTTTGCATTTACCAAGGTAATAACACGGTAATTATATTCAATTTTTTTCTCTTCCTTTTTCCAGAACGGTTGACCCCGTAGCAGGGGGTCCGAAACTTCGAGGAAAAGTGTATGAAGATTATTTGATAACATAAGATAACACGGAGATAACATAGAGATAACAGGGTTGATAACACTGATAAAATGACCTAATGTATACGAATATTTTTGCAAGTTTCCGACCCCTTGACCCGTAGTAATGGTTTCGTGATTTTTGATTATTTGTGATTACGTACGAAGATTATTTGATAACATAACATAACACGGAGATAATATGGAGATAACAGGTTGATAACAGTGATAACATGATCTAAGGTGTACGAATATTATTGCAAGTTCCGGACCCCTTGACCCCGTAGTAATGGTTTCGTGATTATTTGTGATAGTTTATTTACAAGTGTACGAAGATTATTTGATAACATAAGATAACACCGAGATAACAGGTTGATAACAGTGATAACATGACCTAAGGTGTACGAATATTATTGCAAGTTTCCGACCCCTTGACCCGTAGTAATGGTTTCGTGATTTTTTGATAACATCAGATAACACGGAGATAACATAGAGATAACAGGGTTGATAACAGTTATAACATGACCTAAGGTGTACGAATATTATTGCAAGTTTCCAACCCCTTGACCCCGTAGTAATGGTTTCGTGATTGACCCAGTAAATAGTTTATTCCTTGAGAGTAGTTTTTATAAAAGTGCTCATTATAATTTGTGTATAACTATAACCCCACGGGTAAATCGTTTTCCGTGTGACCTTTTTGACTCCCAAGTCCCCATTGCACCCATGGTAAGAAAACGTGGCCATTGCGTGCAATCAGTGTTTCCACTTTTGCAGGGAAGTTCCCTGAAAAAAGGGGGGAAATGGAGTCTGAAAAAGGGAAGACGAAGAGAAGAAAGTAAAGAGGAAATCTAGACTGTCTAGACTAGACTGCCCTGTACTTTCTTCCACGGAGGGGGGAAAAAGGGGAAAGATAAGGGAAGAGAGGGAAAATGGAAGATTGAAAAGTGGCAACACTGTTCGTTATTTTCAGGGAAGTTCCCTGAAAAAAGGGGGGAAATGGAGTCTGAAAAGGGAAGACGAAGAGAGGAGAGTAAAGAGGAAATCTAGACCCTGTATATTCTTGCACGGAGGGGGGGAAAGGGGAAAGATAAGAGAAGAGAGGGAAAAATGCAAGATTGAAAAGTGGCAACACTGTTCCTTACTTTCAGGGAAGTTCCCTGAAAAAAAGGGGGAAATGGAGTCTGAAAAGGGAAGACGAAGAGAAGAGAGTAAAGAGGAAATCTAGACCCTGTACTTTCTTGCACGGAGGGGGCAAAAAGGGGAAAGATAAGGGAAAAGGGGAAAAATGGAAGATTGAAAAGTGGCAACACTGCCAGAAGGGCCCCAGCAGATTTTTCCGTTTGTATAGGGCCTATTCCGAAGGCGTACCTCACTATAGCGGACACTTCTATTAAATCAGTTGATTGAAATTTTGAACTTTTTTGGGTATCAAATTGTTTCTCAGATTTGTTGACGATTTTTAGACAGATTTTCGAGTCGATTAGTTGACAAAGTTATTTTACACGAGCGTCCGTAGTAGAGGAGATGGTCTACAAGGGCCTTTTTGGAATAAGGTCTATAAATGTGAAGGAATAAAGGCGCGCCTCTCTATAACGGACACCGTTATGAAATCAACCAATGAGAATTTTCAAACTTTCTTTGTATATTTTCAAACAGTTTGGTATAAAGAAAGTTTCAAAATTCTCATTGGTTGATTTTATAACAGTGTCCGTTATAGAGAGGCATTGCCTTATGGAACGTCTTCCCATGAACCCCTCCACTACGGACAGCGGTATAAAATACGTCTGTTGAAAAATCTCACTTGAAAACGTTTCTAAAAATCACAGAAAAAATCAAGAAACATTTTCGTATCAAGAAAGTTACAAAATTCTTTGAAGCTGATTTAATAACGGTGTCCGCTATAGAGAGGTGCGCCACTGGAAAATGCCCTGTTCAGTTCAGGCCACTGAAGACCAACCCCTCTACTACGGGCAGCGATATAAAATACGTCTGTTGAAAAATCTCACTTGAAAACGTTTCTAAAAATCACAGAAAAATTCAAGAAATATTTTGGTATAAAGAAAGTTTCAAAATTCTTTGAAGCTGATTTAATAACGGTGTCCGCTATAGAGAGGTGCGCCACTGGAAAATGCACTTACCGAGAAAATCAAACGGTGATTCATGATTCTGCGTAAACAGCTAATGGTTTCTTCTGTCCAGAAAAAGAGCAGTGCTTCCACTTTTTCCCCTTTTTTCCCCATCCACTTGAAAGTATCAATTTCCCTTTTTCCCCCCTCCCTGCTACAGAGTAAAGCTACATTTGTAGATACACTTTATCCTCCATTTTCCCTTTTCCCTCTCCCCCATTTTCCTTAGTTGAGGGAATTTCCCTGCAAAGTGGAAACGCTGAAAAAGAGAGAGAGACAGAGAGACAGAGGCGAGGGGGTCCGAAACTTGCAATAATCTTGGTACACCCAGGCCGTGTTATCACTGTTATCAACCTGTTACCTCCATGTTATCTCCGTGTTAATCAAGTAATCTTCGTACACTTCTCCTCGGGAATTGTCCGAAACTTCCAAAAATGTTCGTACATCTAGGCCGTGTTATCACTGTTATCAACCTGTTATCTCCATGTTATCTCCATGTTATCTCCGTGTTATCAAGTAATCTTCGTACACTTCTCCTCTGTAGTTTCAAACCCCTTGGACAGAGGTAGATTATAGAAGGAAAGAACCGCGAAAACGCGGGAGGGAAGTGAGTATTTTTCAGTCTGGCAACCCTGGAAGCTCAAGTCAATTATTCAAATGAAGGGGAAAAGTCACGGAAGTGTTATTCCGCTCATTAGAGCCTCCGTTTTCTTCACAAATCTCTTAGCCCTTTGGGGATCTCTATCTTTATCAACGATTCACTATATTGTTAAAGCCCCAAGAATCTTGTAAGAATCTTATAAGAATCTCAAAAGAATCTTACAAGAAATCCTGAGAGAATCTGGGAATTGTGAGACGGTTCTGCAAGATGTGGAAGGATTCTTACGAAAAATAGACTGGAGAATATGAATCTCAAAGATTCAAGAATCTTATAAGAATCTTACAAGAATCTTACAAGAATCTTACAAGAATCTTACGAGAAATCTTGTGAGAATCTGGGAATTGTGGGAGGGTTCTGCAATATGTGGAAGGATTCTTACCAAAAGTAGACTGGAGAATATGAATCTCAAAAATTCAAGAATCTTATGAGAATCTCAAAAGAATCTTACAAGAAATTCTGAAAGAATCTGGGAATTGTGAAACGGTTCTGCAAGATGTGGAAGGATTCTTATGAAAAGTAGATTGGAGAATACGAATCTCAAAGATTCAAGAATCTTATTAGAATCTCAAAAGAATCTGGGAATTGTGAGACAAATATATGGAAGGATTCTTATGAAAAGTAGACTGGAGAATATGAATTTCAAAGATTCAAGAATCTTATAAGAATCTTGTAAGAATCTTACAAGAAATCCTGAGAAAATCTGGGAATTGTGGGACGGTTCTGCAATATGTGGAAGGATTCTTATGAAAAGTAGACTGGAGAACAATGCTTCCACTTTGCAGGGAAATTCCCTCAAATAAGGAAAATGGGGAAGAGGGAAAAGGGAAAATGGAGGATAAAATGAATCTACAAATGTAGCTTTACTCTGTAGCACGGAGGGGGGAAAAGGGAAATTGATATTTTCAAGCGGAGGGGAAAAAAGGGAAAAAAGTGGAAACACTGCTGGAGAATTTGAATCTCAAAGATTCAAGAATCTTATAAGAATTTTGTAAGAATCTGGGATTCTCCCACCCACCTCCTAGTCCCCCATCCAGTGTTGCCACTTTTCAATCTTCCATTTTTCCCCTCTTCCCTTATCTTTCCCCTTTTTCCCCCTCCGTGCAAGAACGTACAGGGTCTAGGTTTCCACTTTACTCTCTTCTCTTCGTCTTGCCCTTTCAGACTCCCATTTCCCCCCTTTTTCGGGGAACTTCCCTGCAAAAGGGGAAACACTGCCCCCATCACCAACCGCTATCGTCCCACTTACCTCCCAGCTCTCTCTATCGTGGCACTCCAACTCCCACTTCCCACCTTCCTCTCATCCCATCAGTGTTTCCACTTTGCAGGGAAATTCCCAGAAAAAGGGGGGAAAATAGAGTCTCCAAAGGGAAAAACAAGAAATGAGGGAAAAGGGGGAAATGGAGTAGTACAATCTGTATTGTAGCACGGAGGGAAAAAGGGAAAAGTAAAACAATAGGGGAAAAACGGGAAACTGAATGTAGAAACACTGCATCCCATCCCATCTTTCCTACCTGCTTCCCAAAATCCCACTTACCTCCCAGCTATCTCTATCGTAGCACTCCAACTCCCGCTACCCACCTTCTACCCCTACTCCCACCTACCACTACCCACTACCCTCTCTTAACTCCCACCTTCCTCTCATCCCATCCCATCTTTCCTACCTACTTCCCAAAACCCCACTTCCACCCACTTACCTCCCAGCTCTCTCTATCGTGGCACTCCAACTCCCGCTACCCACCTTCTACTCCTACTCCCACTTACTACCACCACCCACTACCCTTTCTGAAAACCTCCTCTTCATCCCACTACCACCCACTACCCACTACCCCCACCTTCTACTCCTACTCCCACCTCCCACCACCCACTACCCCCCTCTTAACCTCCTCTTCATCCCACTTCCACCCACTACCCACCACCTTCTACTCCTACTCCAACCTACCACCACTCACTACCCTCTCTGAAAAACCTCCTCTTCATCCCACTTCCACCCACTACCCACCACCTCCTCTCCTTACCTCCCACCTACCACCATCCACTTCCCACCTTCTACTCCTACTCCCACCCCACTACCCACCACCTCCTCTCCTTACCTCTATCACGCACTCCACAGACCCTCCCTTGGCTATGGGGAATCCAATACAGCATTCCTGGAATGCAATACGTGCGCAATCAAGCGATCATCTTCCCAATCGTCGAGGTGGGGAACCTTGGGAGTGTATGGGAGATGTTGGGGGATAGGAAACTTCTCTTAGCTGCTGTCATGGCGTAAAAATTGCAAACGTACCCAAGAAATCTCTACAACAATGTCTTTTCTTCTTCTTCTTCTTCTTCCTCTTTGCCCATGGAAAAGAGATGCGCCAGTCCAACGTCAGAATGATCCTCTGAATGCTGCATGATTACCCATGGACTCAGCTAGATGACTGTGTGACATGTCTTTTCTTCTACTTCTTCTTCCTCTTTGCCCATGGAAAAGAGATGCGCCAGTCCAACGTCAGAATGACCCTCTGAGTGGTGCATGATTACCATGGATTCACTTGGATGACAGTGTGACATTGGCAGACTTTCACACAGTTCGTACGCTTGAATTTTTCAAGAACTAAGTCATAACTTTTCTATCGGGATACTATGAAAATAAGATACGCTAGTCAAACGTCAGAATGACCCTCTGAATGCTGCATGATTACCATGGATTCAGCTGGACGACAGTGTGACATTGGCAGACTTTCACACGGTTCGTATGCTTGAATTTTTCAAGAACCAAGTCATGCGGTATTCAACCCTGATTGAGAAGGTTCACTTTGTAGCGAGTAAACTAAGTTCAGCTAGTATTCAGCTACCTAGTCATTCGGTACTCAACCGTATGACTTTTTCTATCGTTTTTTTTTCTTCTTTTTGTTATCTTTTGTTATCTTCTTATCATCATCATCTTCTTTTTCTTCTCGTTTCTCACCTTTGTCTCTTATCGTTTTTCCTGTCGTTATTTCGCATGGTCAATCTAGTGAACCGTAGGTTTCATGGGGCGAAAAATATGGCTGCTGTCGCTGCAGATTTATCGCGGGCAATCGCCGCGCGATACGCTGCACATACACACGCGCAACAACAACAGCAGCAGCAGCAGCAGGACACGACAACAACGACAACAAGAAGAAGAAGAAAAAAATGTGCCTTACTAAGCTTATCTCTCTTTTATATCTATCTTCGTTCTTTTCAAAGAGCCAACAGAAAAATCAAACAGTCGGACAAATGAGGATCAGATCCTCTCGCCTTTGGACCAGATTGAAAGCAAACAAGCTTCTACAAAAGCAACCAAAGAGAAAGATCTGATAAAATATCCGATAGAAAAGTCTTACGGTTGAGTACCGAATGACTAGGTAGTTGAACACTAGTTGAATAATAGCTGAACTTAGTTTAGTTGTTAAAAGTGAACTCTCTGAATAAAAGCAAACAAGCTTCTACAAAAGCAACCAAAGAGAAAGATCTGATAAAATATCCGATAGAAAAGTCTTACGGTTGAGTACCGAATGACTAGGTAGCTGAACACTAGCTGAATAGTAGCTCAACTTAGGTTAGTTGTTAAAAGTGAACTCTCTGGATAAAAGCAAACAAGCATCTAGAAAAGCAACCAAAGAGAAGGAACTGATAAAATACCCGATAGAAAAGTCTTACGGTTGAGTACCGAATGACTAGGTAGCTGAACACTAGCTGAATAGTAGCTCAACTTAGATTAGTTGTTAAAAGTGAACTCTCTGAATAAAAGCAAACAAGCATCTACAAAGGCAACCAAAGAGAAAGATCTGATAAAATACCCGACAGAAAAGTCTTACGGTTGAGTACTGAATGACTGGGTAGTTGAACACTAGCTGAATAGTAGCTGAAACTCTTGGATACTAAAAACTGAACCCCCTGAATAAGGGCTTAAATACTGCATCACTTGGTTCTTGAAAAAATTGAACCGTGCACACCGTCTCAAAGTGGGCCAGTTTCACACACTGTCATCTAGCTGAATCCATGATAGTCTTAGTTTTATATCTTTTAGTGATAATAAGATGATAATAACTCTTTCTGCAAAGGGAAATGTGTTAAAGAACTTAGTGAAAGGGAAGGAAGTAGAACTTTAAAAAAAAAAAAAATAATCAACGTCACCCATTGAGAGTTTTAATTTATACGACAAAAGCCGCAGTTTTCCCACACACAAGAAGCAGATAATCACTGGCCAACCTTGGCACAAGAGGTTACCACACAACACCAAGAAAAAAAAAAAAGCCCCGGCACAGAGAAATAATTAAGTAATACGGCTTCCGGTTATCAAAGCAAAAAAGGTCACGTGACCAAAGCATTAAGGCTCCGGGTAAACGCCGGGAGAAGTTTGAAGAACGGGGGAAGTGCGGGGAAAGCGCTAATATAGCCCCAGGGCATTTTTGCGCTTTTCGTTAAAAACCTCTGAATTTTTATGATTTTTTATGAATTTTTATAAATTATTTAATTTAGTTATTATAGATTTGCATTGTTAATGTTACTTATCTATTTTTGGTGTTGTGGACACTTCAAGTTTTGTCACGTGATTTAAAGTAAACGACGGGAATGGTGGAAAGCGCTAATATAGCCCCAGGGCATTTTTGCGCTTTTCGTTTAAAACCTCTGAATTTTTATGAATTTTTATAATTTATTTAACTTAGTTAGTATAGATTTGCATTTTTAATGTTACTTATCTATTTTTGGTGTTGTTGACACTTTAAATTCTGTCACGTGATTTAAAGTAAACGACGGGAATGGTGGAAAGCGCTAATATAGCCCAAGGGCATTTTTGCGCTTTTCGTTAAAAAACCTCTGAATTTTTATGAATTTTTATAAATTATTTAATTTAGTTAGTATAGATTTGCATTTTTAATGTTACTTATCTACTTTTGGTGTTGTTGACACTTTAAATTTCGTCACGTGATTTAAAGTAAACGACGGGAGTGGTGGAAAGCGCTATGATAGCTCCAGGGCATTTTTGCGCTTTTTTATTTAAAAACATTTAAATTTCTACAGATTATTAAAACTTATTTTATTGATATTGAAGGGTTTTTCAAATATTATTATAGATTAATTGTATTAATAATAATTTGCTAGTTTGATGTTATTGACTATTTATTGTGTCACGTGACTCAAGGTAAACGTCGGGAGCAGAGAAGAGCGCTAATTCAGCCTCGGGGCATTTTAGCGCTCTCCATTGAATTCTCCAATAAAACAACGGAAATCAATAAAAAAAAATATTTTTTCACAATTACTGAAAAATAATTTAAATAATACAAAATATCTGCTAATAAATCCTTTAATTATTATTATTCAATAATTATCTAATAATCAGTATTATTTAATAATTACAGTTTAGAAATAATTATTTCATTTAATTAATTATCTATAAATTAATAAATAACCAAATTATTATTAATTTACGAAAAGAAAAGTAAGAATATTATTGTTTTTATATATAAATTTAAATTAAAACTCTAATATTCAGTTAAAGTACAAGAAAATAATAAAATTGAAGCATTTTATAATAAAAATACGTTCAATAATTTTATATAAACACGACAATATTTACAACATTTATACATAATATATATTATTTATAATAAGACAATATTTATTTAAATATGTAATAATATTACAAAATAAATTAAAAAATACAAATATAATAATAATAATAATAACAACAATAAATAATAATACAAAAAATATAATAAAATAGTAAAGAAATAAATATATATTTATTTAATATATATATTTAAAATATAATAAATATATATATACAAAACCCAAGCATTTTACAATAAAAATGCATTCAATAAATTTTATATAACACGACAATATCCATTTAAATAGCGTACAACTATTTCTCAAAGTTTGTTATTGACATTCAATACGGCCAAAACTTTATCCAAGGAATGCAATAGGACCCGTTATATTGTGTTCCAGGTTACCAGAGAACAAGTCAGAACCACCTACTTTTTTCCGGTATTTTCATCACCGTTTTCAGGGAGTACCTGAAATATTCCAGTGTAGCACTGGAAACCTATGGGCGTATACAAGAATATCTCTTATTACAGTACGCGGCGTAACGGGGATAAAGGGCGTATTAATTAAAAATCGATTAAACTTTTTTTTGTATCCCCACAATCAAATCGATCAAAATCGATTCAGGACGTTTTTGACTCTTTTGTGACCTTAAAAATCACTAGGCAGAATAAGAAAAGACCTACTCTCTCTCACTATAAAGCCCCGCAGCTGTGAATGACGTCTATCCAAAGCTTTGGATTTTCTATAATATTTTATATAATAAATAAATATTTTTCAAGACGAGCCTAAAATAAATAAAAAAAATTCCTCATTTCCTACCGCACAAAAAGTTTCCGAGGAAATAGGCATTTTTCAATCACTTCAAGTCAAATCGCTCGTTTCCGCCACCACGGCCTACCACACCGTCAGGGATACCCTGAACATCAAGGCGATAACAGGTGATAACAGCTGATAACAGGCTTGAATTTTGACGGTTGTTTTAAAATATTTCAGAGTGAATGGGGCCATATGGAAGTTGCAGACGACTTTCAAGAGCGTTTGTCTGAAGTGCGTCCAGAGTGCAAGAAACACTGGATAACGGGGGGTCCGAAACTTGCAATAATCTTCATACATCTAATAGGTCATGTTATCAGCCTGTTATCAGCCTATTATCTCCGTGTTATCATATGTTATCAAATAATCTTCCTACACTTTTCCTCGTACTTTCGGACCCCCTTGAACTGGATAACAGTCTGAAAAAGTTATCAAGTGTTATCAAAATAATTGCATGGATTTAATTATTATTATTATCATTAATTTTAATAATTTTAATTAATTTGAAAATAGTGTTAAAGTGTTATCATCATGTTATCTAACGCACTGATAGAATTTTTGAGAGTTGCCGACCCCTCTGTGGTGTGTCATGTCAACGTGCACGAGCAAAGCAAAGGGTTGTCCCAAAGTGACCTTGACTGTCAGTCAAGAGTGTCCCATTAGTCCCCACGCTTCAACACGGGTGGCAAAGAATCGCCCCCCGCTGATCACGTCTTACCCGATTGCCTTGCTAAGCAACTGAAGCGAATAATAATAATAATAATAATATAATATTTCACTAATCTGTCGAATCCGTGGACACTGGACAAGACCTGTGCGCGAAACATAAGTGCTGTCCAAGGTTTCGCCAATTCATATTTTACTGATAGTAGTAGTTTAAGTAAATGATTAAATAAATTGAGTAAATTTAGTAAAAGGTAGGAGTAGCAGTAGGAGTAGTAGTAGTTGCAGTAGTGGTAGTAATAGTATTAGTACTGATAGTAACAGTAGTAGTAGTAGTAGCAGCAGAGTTATTATTATTAGCAGTAGTAGTAGAGTTATCAGTAGTAGTAGCAGTAGTAGAGGTATCCATAGTAATAGTGGTAGGAGTAGCAGTAGAGGTAGTAATAGTATTAGTACTGATAGTAACAGTAGTAGTAGTAGTAGCAGAGTTATTATTATTAGCAGTAGTAGTAGAGTTATCAGTAGTAGTAGCAGTAGTAGAGGTATCCGTAGTAATAGTGGTAGGAGTAGCAGTAGGAGAAGTAGTAGTAGTAGCAGCAGAGTTATCAGTAATACTACTGGTAGGAGTAACAGTAGTAGTAGCAGCTAGTAGTGGTTAGTAGTAGTAGCACATACTTCATAGTAGCTGGGTACTAAAGTAGTATTGGTGGTACTGGTAGTAGTAGTATTGGTGGTAGTGTGAAAGTAGCATTAGAATAGAACGATGGCTAGATTAGCTATAAATAGAAAAGTAATGGTCCGTAGCGTCAAGTGTTTACCACAAGGAAACAACGGTCCTTTCAAGCACATAACAAACTCCATAAACCTTCTCAAAGATTCAGGAATCATTCTTAAGATTCACAGAATCAAGAATCTTAAGAAGAATCCAGAATCATTCCCAAGAATCCAGAATCATTCCGAAGAATCAAGAATCATGGCCAAAAGACTCAAGAATTAAGAATCTTGACAAGAATCAAGAATCTTTCTTAAGATTCACAGAATCAAGAATCTTAAGAAGAATCCAGAATCATTCCCAAGAATCAAGAATCATGGCCAAAAGACTCAAGAATTAAGAATCTTAACAAGATCAAGAATCATTCTTAAGATTCACAGAATCAAGAATCTTGACAAGATTCAAGAATCATTGCCAAGATTCACGGAATCAAGAATCTTGACAAGAATCAAGAATCATTCTTAAGATTCACGGAATCAAGAATCTTAAGAAGAATCAAGAATCATTCCCAAGATTCACGGAATCAAGAATCTTGACAAGAATCAAGAATCATTCTTAAGATTCACGGAATCAAGAATCTTAAGAATCAAGAATCATTCCCAAGATTCACGGAATCAAGAATCTTGACAAATTTCAAGAATCATGGCCAAGATTCATGAATCATTCCCAAGGTTCACAGAATCAAGAATCTTGACAGGAATCAAGAATCATGGCCAAAAGACTCAAGAACTAAGAATCATTGACTTTTAAGAGTTTTCGCCCGATAGAAAAATGATGCGCTAGTCAAACGTCTGAATGACCCTCTGAATGCTGCATGACTATCATGGATTTAGCTAGACGATAGTGTGAAACTGGCCCACTTTCACACGGTTCATACGCTTGAATTTTTCAAGAACTAAGTCGTGCTTATTCAACCCTTTATTCAGAGGGTTCACTTTTAGCAACTAAACTAAGTTCAGCTACTGTTCAGCTAGTGATTCAGAGGGAAGCTAGTATTCAGCTACCTACTCATTCGGTACTCAACCGTATGACTTTTCAATCGGACAGCTTATCTTTTTTTTTTTTTTTACTTTTGAAAAGTATTGCCTGGTCCAAATGTCCCTTATGGAGTGTCCCAATTGGCCTATAGGGGTAGCAGGTCGTTTGATTGAGTATGGCTACGCCCCGCATAAGAAATCAATACGTCTTGGCTTGGAATCTTTGCTTTTTGCTAATACTTGTTTAATATGCAGTAACTTCACTTTTTTACTTACTTACAAACTTTCCGGTGAGATTTTTTTTTTCTGCGTTTTTTTTTATGTCACAGTTTCTAAAGAATTCGTTATCTTCAAGAATCTTGGTGAGAATCATGGTGAGAATCATAGTGAGAATCATGGTGAGAATCATAGTGAGAATCATGGTGAGAATCTTAGTAAGAATCAAGAATCTTCATTGACGAAACTTCTATTGTAAGAATCTTGGTGAGAATCATGGTGAGAATCTTAGTGAGAATCAAGAATCTTCATTAATGAAACTTCTATTGTAAGAATCGTTGTAAGAATCTTGGTGAGAATCTTGATGAGAATCTTAGTGAGAATCAGGAATCTTCATTGATGGAACTTCTATTGTAGGAATCTTGGTGAGAATCTTAGTGAGAATCAAGAATCTTCATTAATGGAACTTCCATTGTAAGAATCTTGGTGAGAATCTTGATAAGAATCTTGGTGAGAATCAAGAATCTTCATTTATGGAACTTCCATTGTAAGAATCATTGTAAGAATCTTGGTAAGAATCAAGAATCTTTACTAACGGAACTTCTATTATAAGAATTAAAGTAAGAATCTCGGTAAGAATCATGGTGAGAATCAAGAATCCTGGAGTTTGTAATCCATTTAGGGTGTAAAAATCATTCGTATGTTATCATGTGTTATCAACATGTTATCACCCGGTATCAGTTTACGTAATCTCACCTTACTCTTTCCAAAGCACAAAGCAAGGGGTCCGAAACTACCAATAATCTTCGAGCACCTGGGTCATGTTATCACTGTTATCATCCTGCTATCTCTACGTTATCTCCGTGTTATCATGTGTTATCAAATAACTTCGTACACTTTTCCTCGGAGTTTCGGACCCCTTGACACAAAGGATTTGTATTTATATAATAATATTTAAATCTCGTATAATAAATTTCATTCTCTTATAATAAATATTAATAATATTATAAATTTATATTATATTTATATTATATTTATATAATATAACTAATACAATAAATATATATAGCATTATAATTTGATATTATTATTTTATTATATTATTAATATAATAAATATTTATAACATTATAATTTTATATTATTTCATTATATAATTAATATATTAAATAATGTATATTATAATTTTAATATATATAATATAAATATTTTATAAAAATAAAATCTTTCCGTTGATTGACGTTTGTCTCACTCGTTAATTAAACTCGAATTATGACGTCACGCACGTTGGATGATGTCATCACTAATGACGTAACATTCAAAGGGGGGGTCCGAAACTCCCAGGAAAAGTGTACGAAGATTATTTGATAACATATGATAACAAGGATATAACAGTGATAATATGTCCTAAAGTTGTACGAAGATTAGTGAAAGTTTCAGACCCCCTTGGTAAAATTTATATCTCTTTATTTTAAAGTAATTATTTTATTTAAATAAGAGAGGAAAAATAACGATAATAATAATAATAATAATAATAATAATAATAAATCTAGTAATAATAACAATAATAATAATAATAAATAATAATATTATAATGTTATCAAAGATTTATTCTTAAATTTTATCGTATTATTTTAATTCATATTTTAATTTCAAAAAATAAAATTTTATATAATATCATAAAATAGTTTGAACATGTGAAAACAAAAAAAAACATTAAATAAATACACGTCAAATTTTATCTTAATTTTTGAATGAAAATTTAGATTTATTATTATTATTATTATTACATTTATTATTATTATTTTGTATTTCCAACAAAGCACGAGGCCAAAGGCCTATGGCTGAAAATATTATTATTATTATTATTATTATTATTATTATTATTATTATTTATTATTAATATTATTATTATCATCATTATTATTTTGTGTTTCCAACAAAGCACGAGGCCAAAGGCCTATGGCTGAAAATATTATTATTATTGTTATTATTATTATTATTATTATTACTATTATTATAAAAATTAAGATTTCAACGGAAAGTTTCAGAAATGATGGAAAATAATTTTCAGACTTACACTGGAGAACGCAGCAGACGAGAAACAAAAGGTAAGATGACAGCAGCAAAATTCCACTCGCTCCTGCCATCTCTGCAAAACTTTTCAGTTTGACCTTACTGAATAATCTTTGTTCAAATATCAAAAACTTGTGACTTAAATCTGAAAATTTAGTAAAAATTCAGACTTAAAAAAAAAATCCTTTCTGGGAAGACACATATGGAAATTTAATACAATCCAAAAAATCCTAATATTAGAATTTTGTAAGAAAAACTGATTTTAATGTTTGTAAACACTGAATATGGAACAGTCAGACATTGATTGATCGATAAATGCCGATTGTATCGATTATGAATAAAAAATTCGATTTTTGTAGATTTTTTTTTCGTAGTGGTTGACGGAGCACTGGAGCGCACGTCCGCTCGCGACGACAGCCAGCGAAGCACTGAGCGCCTTCCGGTTGTGAATGGGAAAAGATGCGGCATTGCCTCAGGCGTTATTCCCTTTTTTGTTTTATTCTTTTATTACAACGGGAAGTCTTGCGCCTTGATGATTACTTTCCCTAAATACAAAATTGTAACGGTTACTTTAATAATTACTCTGATGATTACTTCAATGATTGTGGGGATTATTTTTTATTTTTTATTTTTTATTTTTTATTAGAAAGGGAAGTATTGCACCTTGTTGATTACTTTCCCTAAATACGAAATTTTTACGGTTACTTTAATGATTACTCTGATGATTACTCTGATGATTACTTCGATGATTATGACGATTATTTTTAATTTTTAATTTTTATTTTTTATTTTTTATTAGAAAAGGAAGTATTGCACCTTGATGATTACTTTCGGTAAATATGAAATTTTAACGGTTACTTTAATAATTACTCTGATGATTACCTCGATGATTATGACGATTAGTTTTTATTTTTTAATAGAAAGGGAAGTATTGCACCTTGATGATTACTTTCTCTAAATACGAAATTTTAACGGTTACTTTAATGATTACTCTGATGATTACTTCGATAATTGTAGGGATTTTTTTTATTAGAAAGGGAAGTATTGCCCTTGATGATTATTTTCAATGTATACAAAATTTTAACGGTTACTTTAATGATTACTCTGATGATTACTTTGATTATCATTAGCCTGGTAAGAGTTAAATTGACAGAGTTATCGATTAAGTACTATCAGGATATGATTACTTTCACGGTTACTGTATTGATTACTGTAACGGTTACACGAACGATTACTCCGGTTACTACTTAGACGATTACTAGTCTATTAATCGATGTCGTATGAGTGATTACTTTAACGATTACTTAAACGATTACTATCGGGATTATTTCGATTACTAGCTTATTAAACAGTATAGCAATCGAGCAATCAATTCGCTACCATTGAGTACATAATTACTTTCACGGTTACTTATACGATTACTCTGATTACTAGCATCCTAAATAACCGCCATTACCACACTCAAATACTTGATTACTATAATAATCGATTCCTATATAATTCGATTATTTAACACATCAGTAATCGATACAGGCTTCCATTAAGAGTCTTATCCGTGGCAAATCTAACTCTGCAAATGATTACTTAAAGTCATTAGGATAATGTAACTCCAAGGGGGTCCGAAACTCCGAGAAAAAGTGTACAAAGATTACTTGATAACATATGATAACCGTTTATAACAGGGAGATAATGGATTGATAACACTGATAACATGACCTATAGTTAATTAGATATGCGAAAATTATTGGAAGTTTCGGACTGGAAACTCCAAGGAGAAGCGTACGGAGATTATTTGATAACATATGATAACAGGTCGATAACAGTGATAACATTTTTTCCCTCTTTTCTTATTTTCCCTTTTCAGACCCGATTTTCCGCTTTTCCAGGGAATTTCCCCTAAAGCGGGAACACTGTCAATAAGTGAGATAATTCTGAAATATTTTCTTTCAGCAATTCTTACCAAGGGTGCGAAACTTCCGATAATCTTCGTACACCTAGGTCATGTTATCACAGTTATCAACCTGTTGTCTCCCTGTTATCTCCGTGTTATATCATATGTTATCTAATAATCTTCGTACACATGGGTCATGTTATCACAGCTATCAACCTGTTATCTCCGTGTTATCTCCGTGTTATATCATATGTTATCAACCTGCTATCATAAGTTATCAAATAATCTTCCTAGACATGGGTCATGTTATCACAGTTATCGACTTGTTATCATATGTTATCAAATAACCTTCGTACACATGGGTCATGTTATCACAGTTATCAACCTGTCATCTCCATGTTATCTCCGTGTTATATCATATGTTATCAAATAATCTTCGTAAGCTTTTCCTCAGAGTTTCGGACCCCCCCCTTGTAGTTTGCCATTCATTTTAAAAGGCAATCTGAGATTGAATGGAACAATTCCTTTCAGGATCCTGTTTCTGGGAAAACTTGGAAGATTTTTGTTACTTTTTCTTCGTTTTATTTTTTTTGCGGTAAAAATAATTCATCGCACGTGACTTTGTTTCTTTACTTCTTTTGGTAACAATTCGACTCGCGATTGTTTTTAATCTTTCTTCCAAAACTGTACACCGAGTTCCGGAAACTTTAATTTTTTTTTTACTCAATTTTATTCAAGGGTCTGAAACTTCAATAATCTTTGTACACCTGGGTCATGTTATCAGTGTTATCAGCCTGTTATCATATGTTATCAAAGAATCTTCGTACACCTGGGTCATGTCATTGGTGTTATTAGCCTGTTATCTCCGTGTTATCATATGTTATCAAATAATCTTTGTACACCTGGGTCAATGTTATCACTGTTATCAACCTGTTATCATATGTTATCAAATAATCTTCGTACATATGGGTCATGTTATCACTGTTATCAACCTGTTATCTCCATGTTATCCTCGTGTTATCATATGTTAACAAATAATCTTCGTACAATCTTCGTACACTTTTACTCGAAGTTTCGGACCCCTTGGACCAAATTTCGCTATTTTAATTCTCTTAATTTTATTTCAATTATTTATTTTAATTCAATTTTAATTAATTAGATTATTTAAATCAAGCATTTTTCAAGATTTTATTTGAAATAAATATTTCATTATTTTATTACGGTAATTTTTTAAGTTATTAATTTGGACGTATTTGAATTTTTTGATATATTAATTAAGTTCTATAAATAGATCATATTATAACTATTTATTTAAAGTTCTTTATTTTGTATATTAATTAATTATATTATTAATTATACATATACTTTATTATTTAATTTATAATATATATTAATTAATGTTGAATTAAGGTAATATTAAGAATATATTTTCTATGATTGTGTATTAAAATATTTTATTTTGTTGCCCAAGGCAAGATTCTTGGCTTTTTCGTCATGATTCTTAACTCGAATTCCTATGATTCTTGATTCCCGGAAAAGATTCTTGATTGGATGAACCGTAGTTTCTGGTAATGGTAAACCCATTGTAATGAATGGGCTTAGGCCCATTCATTGATTGCAGGACAAGGCACCAAGGGGTCTACAACTTTACAAACATTCTATCAGTGTTATCACCCTGCAGAAAATTAAGGATAGTTTTCAGGAACCTGAAAAACGACAAATTTTCAACATTCTGTCAGTATTATCACCCAGCAGAAAATTAAGGAGAGTCTCAGGACCCTGAAAACGACAGCTTTCCAGCATTCTGTCAGTGTTGTCACCCAGCAGAAAATTAGGGTTTGTTTCAGTACCCTGAAAATATCCTGAAAGGGACATTTCAGGATGCCAGTCAGGACTCTGAGTATAGTGAAATTGGTCCAGTTCCAGGGTGTTCAGGATCCTGACAATGGAATACCTGAATAATACATGTTCAGGGTACTTGAACCGCGTTCTGAAAAAACACTTTTCAGGATACTTAATGGTAGCCCTCAATAATCAAGATTCACAGTTCTCAACACAATGTTTTTCACTCATCGGACGTGATTCAGGATATTCAGGATATGTTACGGATATGGTTCAGGATGTAGCCGACATCCTTAATTTTCCGCTGGGTTATCAACGTGTTATCAATCTGTTATCACCAGTTATCATCTCCTTTACTGAATATTAACCTTCATATAGTTTTATGATCCCAAGGCTTTATCCGTAAGGCGTCCATTATACGTAAAAGAGATTCCATTTCAGAATCCTATTAATTGAATCCAAGGAAATCCTGCGGGGAATGGCTAATTGCGTAAAAGGATCCTTAATTAGCACTTGGCGAGTCCTGAAAGGATCCTTGAAGGATCCTTGGGTAAACACAAAAAGTAACTTTTAACTCTTTCACTATAAGAAAAATCTTTTCTTCCAAAGTCACAAAATGAAAAGAATCGATTCTGTATTTGTCATGGACCTAATAGGTGTTATCATCGTGTTATCACCTTGTTATCAATCATATAATCTGTGTATTATTAGTTTGAATTACTATATGGTAAACGCATTATACTTAGCAACGTTGAATAATTGCTCTTTACTATATATTTATACATTTTTTACCATATATTACTATTTATTACTATTATATTGATTATATTAATTATTATTTAATATTGATTATTATCTATTATTATTTATTACTTTTATGTTACTATTTTTACTGTATATTTACTATATATTTACTTGATTGTATGAAATATTATTTAATTAATTAATTATTATGTATTTTATTATTTATTACTATTATATTACTATTGTATTACTATATATGCACATTATCACATTAATTATTATTTACTATACTATTTATTACTATTATATTACTATTTTTTACTGTATATTTACTATTTATTTACTTGGTTATATTAAATATTATGTAATATTAACTATTATTTAATTAATCAATTATTATTGAATATTAATTATTATTTATTATATTATATATTACTATTATATTACTATATATTTACTTTATTATATTAATTATTATTTCTTATAATATTTATTACTATTTATTACTATTATATTTATAATATGAAGTATTAATTACTATACTATTTATTACTATTTTTTTACTATGATATTTACTATATATTTACGTTATTATCTAATATAATATCATAAAAATCCAAAAAATTTAATATTGGAGAGGATTGTTGTGGGGGTTACGGGGTTGACAGAGGAACTATAGTGTCCTGATATTGGTGTCGCTTGTATTCGGCCGAGCCAATGCAGCAGCTGTCACGTGAGAAAAATTCCACATCTTACAGGGCGACAGGTGAAATAAATACATCCTCTCTCTGTCTTTTTACATTTGTCCTCTCTCTTGGTACAAAACTTGTAAAAAAAAAAAGTAGTGCGCAAAATAGTTCCGCTCTCAAGGGGGGGTCCGAAACTTCTAATAATCTTCGTACACCTGGATCATGTTATCACCATGTTATCTCCGTGTTATCATGTGTTATCATGTGTTATCGAATAATCTTCGTACACCTGGGTCACGTTATCGCTGTTATCTACATGTTATCTCCGTGTTATCATGTGTTAGTAAAAATAATCTTCGTACACCTGGGTCATGTTATCTCCATGTTATCTGCGTGTTATCATGTGTTATCGAATAATCTTCGTACACCTGGGTCATGTTATCTCCGTGTTATCATGTGTTATCGAATAATCTTCGTACACCTGGACCATGTTATCGCTGTTATCTCCATGTTGTCTCCATGTTATCATGTGTTATCATGTGTTAGCAAATAATCTTCGTACACCTGAATCATGTTATCGCTGTTATCATCGTGTTATCTCCATGTTATCTCCGTGTTATCATGTGTTAGCAAATAATCTTCGTACACCTGAATCATGTTATCGCTGTTATCATCGTGTTATCTCCATGTTATCTCCGTGTTATCATGTGTTAGCAAATAATCTTCGTACACCTGGACCATGTTATCGCTGTTATCATCCTGTTATCTCCATGTTACCACCGTGTTATCATGTATTATTGAATAATCTTCGTACACTTTTCCTCCGAGTTTCGGACCCCTTGTTATCACCCTATTATCGTCTATTATCACTTGTTATTACCCAAGGGTCCGAAACTTCCCATAATCTTCGTACACCTGGGTCATGTTATCGCTGTTATCATCCTGTTATCTCCATGTTATCTCCGTGTTATCATGTGTTAGCAAATAATCGTCGTACACTTTTCTTCCCAGTTTCGGACCCCTGGTCCGCTCTAAAGAAACATTTTTATTTTCTAAATTATAAACATTTATTAAATTACAATTATATCAATTATAATAATTATAATAAATAATAATTAATAAACTATAATGTTTAATATAAACATTTAATAAATTATAAACATTTTTATATTCTATAAACAACATGTGTATTTGTCGTTTTGTTGTCACGTGATTTGTCTGGTAATAATTAAAACGTCATAAAATCTTATTTAATCATCGTAATAATTTATCATTATATTAACAACTGATAATAATATAGTCATTCAAAGTAATTTTTCTGTATTTTTTCTGAAAAATAAAATATATTTGTCGCTTTGTTGTCACGTGATTTTTCTGGTAATAATTAAAAGGTCATCAAATGTAATATATTCATAGTAATAATTCATAATTGTAATAACAAATGAGAATAATATAGTCATTAAAAGTAATTTATTTGTTACAAAGTTGAAAAAAGTAAAGCACAAAATAAATACTCTCTAAAGAAATATAAAATGTATTTGTCGCTTTGTTGTCACGTGATTTGTCTGGTAATAATTAAAACGTCATAAGATGTAATATATTCATAGTAATAATTCATCATTATAATAACAAATGATGATAATATTAGTCATTAAAAGTAATTTATCTGTTATTTCTATTCCCCACTATTTTCCCACGGATGTAGTTTTCTTTTTTAGTTTGATTTTTCTTTGAATTCTTCTATTATGTCGAATTCTCTTTCTATTTACAGAATTTGAAAAGAAGTAAAGCACAAAATAAATCTCCATAAAGAAACATAATATTTGTGTTGTTTGGTTAATAATTATAGCGCGTGTATTGACTTCAATGCATAATTTGGATTATAGTCTTATTAATTAATTAATTAATTAATAATAATAATTAATTTAGGATATTAATATTGATAATTAATTAATAATAATTAATAATTAATTTCTCATTTAACATTCTAGGCCTATAAAGAAACACACACTGAAGAAATGATGAAAAGTCAAAGAGAAGGACATTTAAAAAACAACAAAATGAAACCACAAAAAGACACTAAAAGAATGAAAAAATTTCAGACAAAGTCAAACGTCCAGCCCAGTGAAAAATTTAGAAATATTCAGTATGCTGAATAACGTCTGGATAAGCTCTGAAACCATGGCGTTTCAGCATGCTGAAGGTACTGAAATTGGCCGGTTTTCAGTACGTATCAGCATGCTGAATTGTTTTTGGCGAAAAGTTTAGGTAGGATTGAGGATGCTGAACAACGTCTGAAATTGTTCAGCATCCTCAATCCTACCTAAACTTTTCTAACTTTTCTTTTCTCTGTTCTTTTCTTTTCACCGAAAACAATTCAGCATCCTGATACGTGCTGAAAACTGGGCAATTTCAGTACCTTCAGCATGCTGAAACGGCATGGTTTCAGAACCTGCCCATACGTTATTCAGCATACTGAATATTTCTAAATTTTTCATTGGGCATATGATTCTATATTTAGACTCTAGTACTTAGCACTTTTACCTCCATTCATTCTCATTCTTGTTTATGTGGATAGTTTTAACTCAGTTTATCAATAGGGCCTATTCCAAAAGCGCACCTCACTATAGCGGACATATATATTAAATCAGTTTATTAATATTTTCAACTTTTTTGGGTATCAAAGTGTTTCCCAGATTTTTTGGCGATTTTTAGACTTATTTTCAAGTCGATTACTTGAAAAATTTTTTTGACACGAGTGTCCGTAGTAGAGGGAGTGGTCTACAGAGGCCTTTTTGGAATAAGGTCTATAAGTGCTCTCTAACTGTTAGCGACAACCTCTATAACCAGTGTTTCCACTTTTGCAGGGAAGTTCCCTGAAAAAGGGGAAAGAGGCAAAACTGAAAAGAGAAGACGAAGAGAAGAGAGTAAAGAGGAAATCTAGACCCTGTACATTCTTGCACGGAGGGGGGAAAAAGGGGAAAGATAAGGGAAGAGGGGAAAAATGGAAGAGTGAAAAGTGGCAACACTGTCTATAACTGAACTGAAATTAATATATGTCACGGGCTATAATCCTACAGTGGATTGAAATTCCTCGAAATAAACGCTTGAAACGTGCATATGAAACAAAACACACTCGATTCATTGTATTGTACATGTAGAAGAATGGTCATTTTGTTGTAACGTGATTTGTCTAGTAATAACTAAACCGCAAAAATTTTCTCTCACTACTTCTAATTCACTAATTCTCACTAATCCTATTTAATTCACTAATTCTTACTAATTCTAATTATTCTTTAATCGTTACAAACTTGAAAAAAGTAGTGCACAAAATAATTTTTTTTTCTAAAGAAATCTAAAATATATTTTTCGTTTTGTTTTCACGTGATTTGTCTAGTAATCAATTAACCGCAAAAATTTTCTCTCACTAATTCTAATTCACTAATTCTCACTAATCCTATTTAATTCACTAATTCTTACTAATTCTAATTATTCTTTAATTGTTACAAACTTGAAAAAAGCAGTGCACAAAATAATTAATCATTAAATAATAATAATAAATAAATAATAATTAAATAATATTTTTTTTCTAAAGAAATGTAAAATATATTTTCCGTTTTGTTCTAAACGTGATTTTTGCACTTATAATTTTATATGTAATATATAATATAATAGTAATATAATAATGTATAATATATATATATATAATATTCTATACGTAATATAATTTTAATTAAAACGTATTCATTTCTTTATTTTTCTATTAATTGTTACAAACTTGAAAAAAGTAAGGCACAAAAAATAAATCCTGTCTAAAGAAATATAAAATGTATTTTTCCTTTTATTGTCACGTGATCTGTGTAGTAATAATTAAAAGGTAAAAATTTTCTGTCTAATTCTATTAATTGTTACAAACTTGGAAAAAAGTAGTGCACAAAAAATAAATCTTTTTTCTAAAGAAATATAAAATATATTTTTCCTTTTATTGTCACGTGATCTGCGTAGTAATAATTAAAAGGTAAAAATTTTCTCTAATTCTATTAATTGTTACAGACTTGGAAAAACGTTATGCACAGAATAAATCTTTTTTTCTAAAGAAATGTAAAATATATATTTCCTTTTATTGTCACGTGATCTGTGTAGTAATAATTAAAAGGTAAAAATTTTCTCTGTCTAATTCTATTAATTGTTACAGACTTGGAAAAAAGTTATGCACAGAATAAATCCTCTCTAAATAGGTAGAAAATTCATTTTCCGCTTTATTGCGATGTGATGTGGTTTGTGTAGTATTAATTAAAAGTTATTTATTTCTCTCTTTTCCTATGAATTGTTACAAACTTGAAAAAATGAATGCACAAAAAAATAAATCCTCTGTAAAAAAACATAATCTTTTTTCCTTTTTATTGTCACATGATTTGTCTAGTTAATAATTAAAACGTAAAAAACTTGTTCCGTTTCTATTAACTATCAATCTATTAATTAATCTATACTGGAGCCCGGTCAAAACAAACAAATAAATAAATAAATAAATAATTGATCTATTAATTTTTATATCTCTTCTATTAATTGTTACAAACTTGTAAAAAATAATGCACAAAAATTAAATCCTCTCTAAAGAACATAATATTTTTTTCCTTTTGTTGTCACCTGATTATGTCTATCTAAATTATTATGTCTCTCTAAAGAAGTATCAAATTTATTTTTCGCTTTATTTATTTATTTATTGATTTATTTATTTCATTTACAATTATAATCAATTATAATATTTAAATTTAATTTATTTTTCGCTTTATCGCGATGTGATTTGTGTAATAATGATTAATACGTAAAAATTTTTCTCTCTCTTGTACTAATTGTTACAAACTTTCAAAAAATAATGCACAAAATTAAATCCTCTATAAATATAACATAAAAATATTAAAATATAATACATAGATATATATAAATAAATCCTCTGTAAAGAGATATAGCATTTATTTTTCGCTTTATTGCGATGTGATTTGTGTAATAATCATTAATACGTAAAAATTCTCTCTCTCTCTCTTTTGTATTAATTGTTACAAATTTCCAAAAAATAATGCACAAAAGTAAATCCTCTATAAGTATAATATAAAATATTATAATATAATAAATATATATATAAATAAATCATCTCTAAAAAAATATAGGATTTATTTTTAGCTTTATTACGATGTCACGTGATTTGTGTCGTAATCATTAATACGTAAAAATTTTTCTCTCTCTCTTGTACTAATTGTTACAAATTTTCAAAAATTAATGCACAAAAGTAAATCCTCTATAAATATAATATAAAAATTTTAAAATATAATAAATATATATATATATATAAATCCTCTATGAAGAAATATAGCATTTATTTTTAGCTTTATGACGGTGTCACGTGATTTGTGTAATAATCATTAATACGTAAAAATCTCTCTCTCTTGTACTAATTGTTACAAATTTTCAAAAAATAATGCACAAAATCAAATCGTCTATAAATATAATATAAAAATATTAAAATATAATAAATATATATATATATATTTATATGTAATTCTAAAATATTTTGACGCGTAATATTCCAACAGTAGACCTTAGAAAAATCAATTAACCTTTCCTTCTAATTGTTTCGTAGAGCTAAGCGCATTTTTGTAAAATATGTATATGTGGCATTGTACGTGGCAATGGGCTGAGTAGCCTTCGCCGAGAACAAATAAATAAATAAATAAATAAATAAATAAATATGTAAATCCTCTATAAAGAAATATCAAATTTATTTTTGGCTTTATTTGAAGCGTGTATTAAGGCTGGAATCCTCTTTGGGATTATAGCCTTTATAGCAGAGTTGAAACAATTTTGAATCAAAATGAAATAGCTGATCAAGTTTGAACACTTGGCTGAAAATTGTCGCTTTATTGCGATGTGATTTGTGTAGTAATAATTGAAACGTAAAAATCTTCTCACTCTCTTCTATTAGTTGTTACAAACTTGAAAACAGTAATGCACAAAAGTAAATCCTCTCTAATGAGGTACAGAATTTTAAGAGGTAATGAAGGGGTCCGAAACTTCCAATAATTTTCGTACACCTAGGTCCTGTTATCACTGTTATCAACCTTTTATCTCCATGTTATCTCCGTGTTATCATATGTTATCAAATAATCTTCGTACACTTTTCCGCGGAGTTTCGGACCCCTTGGAGGTAATATTAAATATTCTAAAGAGGTAAAAATTTTCTCTCTCTCTTCCATTCATTGTTACAAATTTCTAAAAAATAATGCACTAAATAAAATCCTCTCTAAATACGTAAAAATTTTCTCTTTCTCTTCAATTAATTCTTAATTAATTAATAATAATTAAGAATTATTACATTAAATAATTCTTAATAATTCTTAATATATTATTCTTAATAATAATAATAATAATTGTTCATAATACTATTATTCTTCTATTAGTTGTTACAAATTCGAAAACACTAAGTTCACAAAGTAATTTGTTTTTTTGACAAAAAAAATTAAGAAATTTTCTCCCTGCTCTATGAACTTGTTCTGTTCATATTCTATATACTATATGATAAAATTTATAATAATATTCTATACGTATACTGATTATTTATTTATTTCATTATTATTATCTTATTATTATTTATTTAAGTATACTGATTATTATCTATTGTTATTTTCATTATTATTCTGATATTATTATTATTATTATTATTATTATTATTATTATTTAAGTATACTGATTATTAACTTAATAAATTTTTTTTCTGTCTCTGTTAATTAATTACAAGCTTGAAAACTTTCAATTCACAAAATAATTCATTTTTAGAGAAACTATCAAGTGTATTATCAGATTAACAGGTTGACTATACATGATAACACGTTCCAGCAGAAAATTAAGGATAGTTTCAGGACCCTGAAAATATCCTGAAAAGGAGATTTTCAGGATGCCAATCAGGACTCTGAGTGCAGTGAAATTGGCCCACTTCCAGGGTGTTCAAGACCCTGACATTGGAATGCCTGAATAACACATGTTCAAGGTACTTAACAGCGTCCTGAAAAAACGCTTTTCATGATACTTAATGGTGGCCCTCAATAATCAAGATTCACAATTCTCAACACAAATGTTTTTTTCTACTCATCCACGAACGGACGGGGTTCAGGATATTCAAGATATAGTTATGGGATATCATTCAGGATGTAGCCGACATCCTTAATTTTCCGCTGGGTGCTACTGCTACTATTGCTACTCCTCCTCCTCCTCCTACTACTACTACTACTTCTTCTTTCACTGATACTTTCACTGCTACTATTACTACTACGACGGATATCGTTCAGGATGTAGCCGACATCCTTAATTTTCCGCTGGGGGTTGATAACACATTGATAACAGTTTGATAATTACACTGGCCCTTTGGGTTGGAGGTCTTGGGCGTATAAGTCATCGAGGAAGACGTATTCAACAAGGTGGAAAGCGGAAAATGGTTATTTAATATTTGATTCACAACTTCATTGGTTGGTTGAACACGCCATTATCTCTTATGAAAACGTCGTCCCCAATTCATATACCGTCACCAGTGTTGCCATTTTCCCCTCTTTCCCCTTTTTCCCCTCTTCCCCCCTCCGGGAAAGAATGTACAGGGTCTAACTCCGTTGGTTGGTTGAACACGTTATTATATCTTATGGAAAAGTCGTCCCCAACTCATATACCGTCACCAGTGTTGCCATTTTCCCATCTTTCCCCTTTTTCCCCTCTTCCCCCCTCCGTGAAAGAATGTACAGGGTCTAACTCTGTTGGTTGATTGAACACGTTATTATCTCTTATGGAAAAGTCGTCCCCAACTCATATACCGTCACCAGTGTTGCCATTTTCCCATCTTTCCCCTTTTTCCCCTCTTCCCCCCTCCGTGAAAGAATGTACAGGGTCTAACTCTGTTGGTTGATTGAACACGTTATTATCTCTTATGAAAACGTCGTCCCCAACTCATATACCGTCACCAGTGTTGCCATTTTCCCATCTTTCCCCTTTTTCCCCTCTTCCCTTATCTTTCCCCTTTTCCCCGCTCCGTGAAAGAATGTACAGGGTTTAACTCTGTTGGTTGGTTGAACACTTTATTATCTCTTATGAAAACGTCGTCCCCAATTCATATACCGTCACCAGTGTTGCCATTTTCCCATCTTTCCCCTTTTTCCCCTCTTCCCTTATCTTTCCCCTTTTCCCCGCTCCGTGAAAGAATGTACAGGTTTAACTCTGTTGGTTGGTTGAACACTTTATTATCTCTTATGAAAACGTCGTCCCCAATTCATATACCGTCACCAGTGTTGCCATTTTCCCATCTTTCCCCTTTTTCCCCTCTTCCCTTATCTTTCCCCTTTTCCCCCCCCCCTCCGTGCAAGAATGTACAGGGTCTAGATTTCCTCTTTATACTCTCTTCTCTTCGTCTTCTCTTTTCAGTTTTCCCTTTTCCCCTTTTCTCAGGGAACTTCCCTGCAAAAGTACACCATTGAAAGGGTTTTTTTTCCTCTACGGTACTTTCACGGGTCTGTATTCTCAAACCTTGAAAAATTTTTCAGGATCAGCAAAACTCCGTGTTTTCTAAACTATCTCACGAATTTTTCACGGATTAGAATCCTTGAAGAAACTTTCACGGATTCAAAATCCGTGAAAGTGCCTTGGTCCGCGACAGTGTAGGATCTTTAGGTTCTTAATTAATTCAGACTGAATTATCATCAAGGTTTATAATTGGAATTAAGTATAGGCCGTGTGTTCAGTGTTAATGAAAAATTTTTCAAGGTTTGAGAATACAGATCCGTGAAAGGACTTTTTTTCTCTACTGTACTTTCACGGCTCTGTATTCTTAAACTTTGAAAAATTTTTCAAGGGTCTCTCTCAAATCTTCAGATTCTTAATTAATTCAGACTGAATTATCATCAAGGTTTATAACTGAAATTAAGTATAGGCCGTATGTTCAGTATTTATGAAAAATTTTTCAAGGTTTGAGAATACAGATCCGTGAAAGGGCTTTTTTCTCTACTGTACTTTCGCGGTCTGTATTCTTAAACCTTGAAAAATTTTTCTAGGGTCTCACGGATTCAAAATCCGTGAAAATGTTCAGATTCTTAATTAATTCAGTTTATCATTGAAATTAAGTATAGGCCGTATGTTCAGTGTTAATGAAACAAGCGGACCGCAGCCAAAAGTGTCACACACACTGCGACCTTTAATTAATTCACCTTATTAATTACACCAGAGTTTTGTCGACATTTGCCTTGTGTGTCGACAACCGAGTGTTTAATTATTCCATAATTATGATAATTGTTCGTTCAAAACGATCCGTTTCAGAGATCGATAGAAGCCATTGCTATAGGACTTTTGAAGAACCTCGCTATAGCGGGCAGCTGTAGTGATTCAGTAAATTAAGTTTCTGACTTAATTTTTATACCAGATTTTTTCTTATTTTTTTCTGAATTTTTCAGTGCAATTTAAATGCTTCTATTACCAATAAGCGATTTAAACAGAGTGTCCGCTATGGGAGGCACTAGAACCTAGTCGGTATCAAAGAACGGGATACATTAATTCAGCAGTTTTAATTTTCGGTTTCAGATTTATTCTAGAATAATTCTGATTTTTTTCTGAATTTTTCAGTGTAACTTAAATGATCTAAGATTAAATAGCTGATTTAAACTAGGTGTCCGCTATAACGGATGGCTGTATTAAATTCAGCAGTTTTAAATTTTGGTTTCAGAATAATTCTAGAATAATTCTGATTTTTTTCTGAATTTTTCAGTATAATTTAAATGATCTAAGATTAAATAGCCGATTTAAACTAGGTGTCCGTTATAGAGGGGTACAGGTAAATCACTATAACGGACGGCTGCATTAAATTCAGCACTTTCAGTTTTTGGTTTCAGTTTTATTCTAGAATTATTCTGATTTTTTCTGAATTTCTCAGTATAACTTAAATTGTCTAAGATTAAATAGCTGATTTAAACTAGGTGTCCGTTATACAGGGGTTCCTTTTGACTCGCCATAACGGACGGCTGTATTAATTCAGCAATTTTAATTTTCGGTTTCAAATTTATTCTAGAATAATTCTAATTTTTTTCTGAATTTTTCAGTATAACTGAAATTCCATATAATTAAAAAACTGATTTAAGCTAGGTGTCCGTTATACGGGGGTTCCCTTTAACTCGCCATAACGGACAGCAATAGTAAATCGCCAAAACTATTTAAGGATTCAAAAACTATTTCAAAATGTCTCTGAAAATGTATTAAATCAAACTATTACCCATTACAATAGTCAGATTATCATTATTATTATTACTATTAACTATATAATAACTATATAACTATATAATTATTATAATTATATAAATATTATACAATAATATAAATCTATAATATATTATATAATCAATAATAAATATCAACTATATAATAACTATATAATTATTATATTATTGTTAATATTAATTCTTATGTGGCAATAGGCCTAGGGCCTAAGCCGAGAAGAAATAAATAAAATAAAATAAAAATAGTTATATAAATATTATATAATCAATAATAAATATTAACTATATAATAACTATTATCATTATTATAATAATATTATAACTATTATCATTACAATACCTGATTTAAATAAGGTGTCCGTTATAGCGAGTCACGCCATACAAAACATTCAAATGCTAATTTACATTATGCAAGAAGAAAAAAAAAAACTAACCAGTGCTTCCCCTTTTTCCCCTTTTTCCCTTTTTCCCCTCCGCTTGAAAATGTCAGTTTCCCTTTTTTCCCCTCCACGCCTCTGAGTAAAGCTACATTTGTAAATTCGCTTTTTCCCTCCGTTTTCCCCTTTCCCTCTTCCCCATTTTCCCTTATGTGAGGGAGTTTCCTTGCAAAGTGGAAGAACTTTTTCCCCTCCGGGCTACTGAGAAAAGCTACATTGGTAAATTCACTTTTTCCCTCCATTTTCCCCTTTCCCTCTTCCCCGTTTTCCCTATGTGAGAGAATTTCCTTGCAAAGTGGAAGCACTTTTTCCCCTCCGCATTACTGAGTAAAGCTACATTTGTGAATTTGCTTTTTGCCTCCATTTTCCCCTTTCCCTCTTCCCCGTTTTCCCTATGTGAGAGAATTTCCTTGCAAAGTGGAAGCACTTTTTCCCCTCCGCATTACTGAGTAAAGCTACATTTGTAAATTCGCTTTTTCCCTCCGTTTTTCCCTTTCCCTCTTCCCCATTTTCCCTTATGTGAGGGAGTTTCCTTGCAAAGTGGAAGCACTTTTTCCCCTCCGCATTACTGAGTAAAGCTACATTTGTAAATTCGCTTTTTCCCTCCGTTTTTCCCTTTCCCTCTTCCCCATTTTCCCTTATGTGAGGGAGTTTCCTTGCAAAGTGGAAGCACTTTTTCCCCTCCGCATTACTGAGTAAAGCTACATTTGTGAATTTGCTTTTTGCCTCCATTTTCCCCTTTCCCTCTTCCCCGTTTTCCCTATGTGAGAGAATTTCCTTGCAAAGTGGAAGCACTTTTTCCCCTCCGCATTACTGAGTAAAGCTACATTTGTAAATTCGCTTTTTCCCTCCGTTTTTCCCTTTCCCTCTTCCCCATTTTCCCTTATGTGAGGGAGTTTCCTTGCAAAGTGGAAGAACTTTTTCCCCTCCGTGCTACTGAGTAAAGCTACATTGGTAAATTCACTTTTTGCCTCCATTTTCCCCTTTCCCTCTTCCCCGTTTTCCCTATGTGAGAGAATTTCCTTGCAAAGTGGAAGCACTTTTCCCCCTCCGCATTACTGAGTAAAGCTACATTTGTAAATTCGCTTTTTCCCTCCATTTTCCCCTTTCCCTCTTCCCCGTTTTTCCCTGATATGGGAATTTCCCTGATATTTTCATTATGAAATGTTTGTAACCACCATTGCAGTACTCAGTGCCAACTTAGTGATTTAAGTAGCGTGTCCGTTCAAGGGATCCGAATCTCCAAGGAAAAGTGTACGAGGATTATCTGATAACATATGATAACACGGAGATAACAGGTTGATAACTGTGATAACACGGCCTAGGTATACGAAGATTATTAGAAGTTTCCCACCCCTTTGTGTCCGTTGTATAGTGCAGAAAGTTTGTGGCTACGCTATTAAATCAGCTTTTCAGTTGGACAAATTTTCAACTAAAAAAAAATTTCTTCATATAAATAGTCAAAAATAGTCTTAAAATAGTGTTTTAATATCAGTGCTGAATTCTGATTCGAAGATTTAATCAAGGTGTCCGTTATAGCGGCGAAGCACGTCGGTGCTTCCACTTTGCGGGGAAATTCCCTGGAAAGGGGAAAAATAAGGGAAGAAGGGAAAAAGTGGAAACCTTGAACCAGATGCATAAGGCCCAAAACCAGTGTTACCATTTTCAATTTCCCTTTTTTTTCCTTCCTCCCTTATTTTCCCCTCCGTACTAGAATACAAGGCTGTACTTTGAGATTTTCCCTTTTTTCCCTCTTCTCTTATTTGTTCCTTTTCCCCTCTGTACTTAAAACACAGGGCAGTAATTCCAGATTTTCCCCTTTCCCTTATGTTGCCCTGTTCAGATCCTCATTTTTCCCCTTTTTTTCAGGGAATTTCCCTCCCAAATTGGAAACAATGCCCAAAATGCCTACATCAAATCACACTTTCAGTTTCTGAAATTTTAAACTGTCCAAAAAGCTTCTTAAAACAGTCAGGAATGCTAAGTTATAATTTCAGAGCTCAGCTCTAATCAGCTGACTTATACAAGATGTCCGCTATAGGTGGAAACAGCGAAACTAAATTAATATAAAATCGCACTTAGAGTTTATGAATGTTTGAATTATCAAGACATCTTCTTAAAATAGTCAGGATTACTATTATTATAATTTCAGAGCTTAATTCTGAATAGGTGATTTAAGCAAGATGTCCGCTATAGGTGGAAACAGCGAAACTAGTAAACATAAAAGTCGCACTTAGAGCTTATGAATGCTTAAACTATCAAGAAATGTTCTTAAAATAGTCAGGATTACTATTATTATAGTTTCAGAGCTTAATTCTGAATAGGTGATTTAAGCAAGGTGTCCACTATAGGTGCTAAGAGCCAAACTAATGAATATAAAATCGTACTTAGAGTTTATGAATGCTTAAACTATCAAGAAATGTTCTTAAAATAGTCAGGATTACTATTATTATAATTTCAGAGCTTAATTTCAATCAGCTGATTTATACAAGGTGTCCGCTATAAGGTAACAATCTTAAGTGCACAAATATAATCACTTTATTAGCTTATAAGATTCAAGGGGTCTGAAACTTCCAATAATCTTCGTACACCTAGGCCGTGTTATCACTGTTATCTCCATGTTATCTCCGTGTTATCACATGCTATCAAATAATCTTCGTACACTTTTTCCCCGGAGTTTCGGACCCCTTGATAAGTTTGCAAACTATCGACAAATCTTATGAAAACAGTCAAGACTATATTACGATGTCAGTGCTCAGTGCCAGAAAGTCCCGGCAGAAAATTAAGGATAGTTTCAGGACCCTGAAAATATCCTAAAAAGGGCATTTTCACGTAGCCAATCAGGGCTCTGAATGCAGTGAAACTGGTCCACTTCCAAGGTGTTCAGGACCCTGACTTTTGAATACCTGAATTATACATGGTTCAGGGTACCTATAACAGTGTCCTGAAAAAACGCTTTTCAGGATACTTAATGCTAGCCCCTTAATAATCGAGATTAACAATTCTCAACACAAGGTTTTTTACTCATCCACGATCGGACGTGTGGTTCAGGATATTCAGGATATGTTACGGGATATCGTTCAGGATGTAGCCGACATCCTTAATTTTTCGCTGGGACTTGAAATAAAATATCTAAATATGTTGTGAAATTTGTTACACTTTTTCGAGGAAGGTCTATTCAGGATATTCAGGATATGTTACGAATATCGTTCAGGATATAGCCGACATCCTTAATTTTTCTGTTGGGAGGTTCTAGGCGGTAGCCAGCCAAAGTGGATGCTAATAAGCAATCTCTTGTTTTTTTCAACGTGTGGTTCAGGATATTCAGGATATTCAGGATATGTTACTGGATATCGTTCAGGACGTAGCCGACATCCTTAATTTTTATGCTGGGGGGGGGTCGACTTAAAGAAGATATCCGTTTGTGGGAGGTTCTAGGCGGTAGCCAGCCAAAATGGATACTAATAAGCAATCTCTTTTTTTTTCAACGTGTGGTTCAGGATATTCAGGATATGGTTCAGGACATAGCCGACATCCTTAATTTTTCTGCTGGGGTGGGGTGGTCGACTTAAAGAAGATATCCGTTTGTGGGAGGCTCTAGGCGGTAGCCAGCCAAAGTGGATGCTAATAAGCAATCTCCTTCTTTTCAACGTGTAGTTCAGGATATGTTACGGATATGGTTCAGGACATAGCCGACATCCTTAATTTTTCTGCTGGGGGGGGGGGGGTCGACTTAAAGAAGATATCCGTTTGTGGGAGGTTCTAGGCGGTAGCCAGCCAAAGTGGATGCTAATAGGCAATCTCTTTTTTTTCAACGTGTGGTTCAGGATATTCAGGATATGGTTCAGGACATAGCCGACATCCTTAATTTTTCTGCTGGGGGGGGGGGGGGTCGACTTAAAGAAGATATCCGTTTGTGGGAGGTTCTAGGCGGTAGCCAGCCAAAGTGGATGCTAATAGGCAATCTCTTTTTTTTCAACGTGTGGTTCAGGATATTCAGGATATGGTTCAGGACATAGCCGACATCCTTAATTTTTCTTCTGGGGGGGGGTCGACTTAAAGAAGATATCCGTTTGTGGGAGGTTCTAGGCGGTAGCCAGCCAAAGTGGATGCTAATAAGCAATCTCTTGTTTTTTTCAACGTGTGGTTCAGGATATTCAGGATATGGTTCAGGACATAGCCGACATCCTTAATTTTTCTGCTGGGGGGTGGGTGGTCGACTTAAAGAAGATATCCGTTTGTGGGAGGTTCTAGGCGGTAGCCAGCCAAAGTGGATGCTAATAAGCAATCTCCATATTGACTTAGGCTTATTTGGAATAATCGTATGCCGGTGAAAAGGGCGGCCAGGGTCTCTAGCTCATGCTCCAGGGGAAAAGTCAAAAAGCCATTGATTAAGTAGAGCAAAGCAAAACCGCCGGCATTTATGTAACGAGATCCAGGACATAAATCAAGTATAAAGCGGCATATCCTCCACTACACCCTTTGGCTTGCGGGGATAGGACCTTCTTCCCAAAAGGGCCACTATCAAGACTAGCCCCCTCTACTACGGACTGGTGTATAAAATATTTCCACTGGCAAATGACACTTGAAAATATCTCTAAAAATCGCCAAAAAATCTGCGAAACACTTTGGTACCCGAAAAAGTGCAAAATTTCGTCAAGTTGATTTAATACAAGTGTCCGCTGTAGCGAGGGCGACCGTTTAAAGGGCAAAAACAAGCTGACTAAAACTTTGTGCAAAACCACTTAGCACTGTCCATTCATATACATTGCTCCGTGCCATATATCACTATAAAAGTAGCAAATCTAGCAAATCCTGTACACGATTTAGAACCTTTGCTGGACAAAAAACTACTTCTGCCTGAAATATAACCGTGTGAAACTTGGAAGCCCGACAGAAAATTCTCATAGGACTGTGTAGATTTTGGAACAGAGACTCAGTGAGATCTCAGTTAAGAAATGTCTAAAAGTTGCGAGGTCTCACTGAGTAATATCTAAAAGTTGTGAGATCTTACTTGAGTCTCTGTTCCAAATTCTCATAGGGCTGTGTAGATTTTGGAACAGAGACTCAGTGAGATCTCAATTGAGAAATCTCTAAAAAGTTGCGAGGTCTCACTTGAGTCTCTGTTCCAAATTCTACACAGTCCTATGAGAATTTGAAACAGAGACTCAGTGAGATCTCAGTTGAGAATTCTCTAAAAAGTTGCGAGGTCTCACTTGAGTCTCTGTTCCAAATTCTCATAGGACTGTACAGAATTAGGAACAGAGACTCAAGTGAGATCTGCAACTTTTTAGAGATTTCTTAACTGAGATCTCACTGAGTCTCTGTTCCTAATTCTGTACAGTCCTATGAGGATTTGGAACAGAGACTCAGTGAGATCTCAGTTAAGAAATTCTACACAGTCCTATGATAATTTGGAACAGAGACTCAAGTGAGATCTCAGTTGAGAAATCTCCAAAAAGTTGCGAGATCTCACTTGAGTCTCTGTTCCAAATTCTGTACAGTCCTATGAGGATTTGGAACAGAGACTCAGTGAGATCTCAGTTAAGAAATTCTACACAGTCCTATCAGAATTTGCAACTTTTTGGAGATTTCTCAACTGAGATCTCACTTGAGTCTCTGTTCCTAATTCTATACAGTCCTATGAGGATTTTCTGTCGGGGAGTGTACCTCAACTTGAAATAAAATATTGACAAGTCCAGCAAGTTCCATTGGAGAACCTATTGAAGTTTCGGGGACTGGAAGTCCAAGTTTGTCACATAGTCACTTTGGCCAACTTTACTTTAGGTAGTATCACTTGCTCCGGCCAAAAAGGATCGATCCCGTGCGGGATGGTATGGGAACAAGGAAAGCTAAGAGAACAGGGGGTCTGATGGTTTTTTCAGTTCATTAGCATGTTAATCAAAGCTTTCCACATGTTCGGTTTCATTGTTGAACATTGTTGAACAACCTTTGGGGTTTTTGGTGCAGAGCCCATCTCGACTCGACGACGTGGATCCATTATGGAGAAACAATGAACTTTTGGTCACACGCCCGTTAGAAAACAACGAGGTCTTTTCTTCCTCGAGCATATACAACACGACAACAACAACAACATCAACAACAACAGATGATGAAGCTTTTAGCCTCCATGCTGTAGTAGCCCTATACAATGAAAGAAAGGATCAGTTATAGTCTTGAAATTATTTTTATCAGTCTATAGTTAGAATATCGAGGCCTGGAGAATGCAGATGAATGGAAAGGTAGATGGATCATGATGAATAGATAGATAGAAAGTGAAAAAATATTTATAAATGTAAGAAAAATATTATTAGCAACTACGGGCACAACAGCCGTACAGAAGCCTCTTCTTCCAATAAAAGTTTCATTAATTATTATAAAATCAAAACTTGGATTTTTAGACATTTGAAATATGCTAGAATATTCTAAATTTTATGCTGAATGTGAATATGTAATCAATTTGTAGATATTTCTTGAAAATATTTTACAATCAGTTAAAGAAAGTTTTGCATACAAGCTTCATCTGCTTCCAATAAAGTTTACTTAGTTATTATAAAACCAAAACTTGGATTTTCAGAACTTGTAAATATACTGAAATGTTCTAAATTTTATGCTGAATGTGAATATATAATCACTTCGTAGGTATTTCTTGAAAATATTTTACAATCAGTTAAAGAAGGTTTTGTATACAAGCCTCATCTGCTTTCCCATAAAGTTTACATAATTATTATAAAACCAAAACTTGGATTTTCAGAACTTGTAAACATACTGAAATATTCTAAATTTTATGCTGAATGTGAATATGTAATCATTTCGTAGATATTTCTTGAAAATATTTCACCACCGATTAAAGAAAGTTTTGTATACAAGCTTCATCTGCTTCCAGTAAACTATACTTAATTGTTATGAAATCAAAACTTGGATTTTCAGAACTTGTAAATATACTGAAATATCCTAAATTTTATGCTGAATGTGAATACGTAATCACTTCGTAGATATTTCTTGAAAATATTTCACCACCGATTAAAGAAAGTTTTGTATACAAGCTTCATCTGCTTCAATAAAGTTTACTTAATTATTATAAAATCAAAACTTGGATTTTCAGAACTTGTAAACATACTGAAATATTCTAAATTTTATGCTGAATGTGAATATGTAATCGCTTCGTAGATATTTCTTGAAAATATTTCACCACCGATTAAAGAAAGTTTTGTATACAAGCTTCATCTGCTTCCAGTAAACTATACTTAATTGTTATAAAATCAAAACTTGGATTTTCAGGACTTGTAAATATACTGAAATATCCTAAATTGTATGCTGAATGTGAATATGTACTCACTTCATAGGTATTTCTTGAAAATATTTTACAATCAGTTAAAGAAAGTTTTGCATACAAGCTTTATCTGCTTCCAATAAAGTTTACATAATTATTATAAAATCAAAACTTGGATTTTCAGAACTTGTAAACATACTGAAATATCCTAAATTTTATGCTGAATGTGAATATGTAATTACTTCGTAAATATTTCTTGAAAATATTTTACAATCAGTTAAAGAAAGTTTTGTATACACGCTTCATCTGCTTCCAGTAAAGTTTACATAATTATTATAAAATCGAAACTTGGATTTTCAGAACTTGTAAATATACTGAAATATCCTAAATTTTATGCTGAATGTGAATACGTAATCACTTCGTAGATATTTCTTGAAAATATTTTACAATTAGTTAAAGAAAGTTTTGTATACAAGCTTTATCTGCTTCCAATAAAGTTTACTTAATTATTATAAAATCAAAACTTGGATTTTCAGAACTTGTAAACATACTGAAATATCCTAAATTTTATGCTGAATGTGAATATGTAATTACTTCGTAAATATTTCTTGAAAATATTTTACAATCAGTTAAAGAAAGTTTTGTATACACGCTTCATCTGCTTCCAGTAAAGTTTACATAATTATTATAAAATCGAAACTTGGATTTTCAGAACTTGTAAATATACTGAAATATTCCAAATTTTATCCTGAATGTGAATATCTAACTACTTCATGCCTATCTATAACAGGTTTTTTAAATTATGCTAAAGAATATTTGCCGCCTGTTACTGAAACTGAGAAAAAGTTTACTTAATTATTATAAATTATATCTAAGATATTCAGAACTTGTAAATATACTGAAACATCCTAAATTTTATGCTGAATTTAAATATGTAATTATTTCATGCTTATCCCTCATAGATTTTTAAAAATTTCATAACAAAAGTTTGACTTCCCATAAGCGCCAATGTTAGAAGTTAGTTGTGGTATATTACAGCCAGGGGGTCCGAAACTCCGAGGAAAAGTGTACGAAGATTATTTTGATAGCATGTGATAACACGGTGATAACATGGAGATAACTGTTTGATAACAGCGATAACATGACCCAGGTGTAGGAAGATTATTGGAAGTTTCGGACCAATTGATTAGAGCCATTTCTTTTAATGTTGTTGTTGTTACTGTTGTTTCTAATTTTGGATAAACATACAACTGTTGTTGCTTTAACCTTCAGATGTTTTTAGATCAACGTAGTTCAACGAATTAATTGATTAATTCAATTAAGTCGCTGGGAGAAATCCGTCTGAATTCAACACAGCGTGGACGTCCATCTTAATGTTGTACTGCAACTGCTGATAAATCTTCGCAGGTCCGAAGAATGTTATCATTGTTATCACATGTTATCAACCTGTTATCAACGTGCTGCTTTTTAAATTCATAGGGGAAAACCCCAGGGGGTCCGAAACTCCGAGGAAAAGTGTAGGAAGATTATTTGATAACATATGATAACACGGAGATAACAGGGTTGATAACAGCGATAACATGATCTAGGTGTACAAAGATTATTGCAAGTTTCGGACCCCTTGGGGAAAACCTTGCGAACTTTAGAACTGTAGGATGGTACGGGGGCTACAACATGATGATAACATGATGATAACAGGTGATAACAGTTGATAACAATTGAGAATTATAGTTGTCAAAAGCCTCTGGTCCTTTAACTATCGAAGGTAGTCGTCAGGTATTTAACAACCGAAGTCCTTAAAAACTCGTAGCTTTGCTACGAGTAACAAGTTGTATTTTGTTGCTACAACAGTAGTTGTTAGATGAAGCTCTCTGTATAGCGGCTGTAACCAAGGCCGCAAAGACGTAAAAGATTTTCAATTTTGGCTATTCCACCTTTAGTGCTACTTGAGCGAGTAGTAGTAGTAGTAGTAGTAGTAGTAGTAGTAGAGAAGGTGGTAGTAGTACTACTGGTAGTAACAGCAACGGCAGTAGCAGTAGTAGCAGTAGCAGTAGGAGTAATAGCAGTAGTAGTAATAGTAGTAGTAGAGAAAGTGGTAGTTAGTACTATTTTCAGTAGCAGGAACAACAGTAGCAGTAGTTGTAGTAATAGTAGTAGTAGTAGTAGTAGTGCTATTGTCAGTAGCAGGAACAACAGTAGCACTAGTAGTAGTAATAGTAGTAGTAGAGAAGGTGGTAGTAGTACTATTGTCAGTAGCAGCAACAGCAGTAGCAGTAGTAATAGTAGTAGTAGTAGTAGCAGTAGTAGTAGTAGAGAAGGTGGTAGTAGTACTATTGTCAGTAGAAGCAACAGCAGTAGCAGTAGTAATAGTAACAGTAGTAGTAGTAGTAGTAGTAGTACTGGCAGTAGCAGCAACAGCAGTAGCAGTAGCAATAGCAATAGTAGTAGTAGTAGTACAGTAATCTACACTAGTAATGAGTAAATAATACCTATCTCATACTTAAAAAATGTAAAGACTAAACTACAGTTAACACATTCATAAGCCTACTGCTAACACATGAACAACATATTAACCTTGGATAATAACCCACGATAACATGTGATAACAATCCGATAACACCAATGGCCTGCAGCGGTAGTAGTGGGTAACAACAGTTGTAGGTTTAGAGAAGAGAGAATTCAATATGACATTGTTTCTTTGTTGTCAAAAAGATCAAAGTGTAGGACGTGTTATTGCGATCCTCTTTTTCTTATTTACTGTTCCTTCTATTTCATTTCATTTTATTAAAAAACCTTCCCCACTAGTCCTACTACCAGGAAATCACCTGATAACAGGTGATAACAGCTGATAACAAGTGATAACACAGCGATAAAGGTACTACCTTCTATAAGGCTATATTCCGCAATGGCGCTACTGATTTTCGCTTTGCTGTTCATGTACCAAAATTTTTTATTATTTTTGTAAATAGTATCATACGCGTACTACCCGGGGTATCAGGTGATAACAGGTGATAACAGCTGATAACAAGTGATAACACAGCGATAAAGGCCCTACCTTCCATAGGGCCTTATTCCCACAATGGCGCTAGTGATTTTCGCTTTGCTGTTCATGTACCAAAATTTTTTATTATTTTTGTAAATAGTATCATACGCGTACTACCAGGAAATCAACTGATAACAGGAGATAACAGCTGATAACAAGTGATAACACAGCGATAAAGGTACTACCTTCTATAGGGCCTTATACTCCACAATGGCGCTAATGATGTCCAGCCCCTCTACTGCGGACGTCGGAATAAAATATTTTCCCAAAAAATTTTCCCACAAAATTGGACTTAAAAATCACAGAAAAATTCGCGAAACATTTTGGCGAAATCAGAAATTGCAAATCTTTTGTATTTGATTTAATAACGGTGTCCGCTATAGAGGGTATCGATGTTTGTATTGCTGTTAATACTGTTTGCTGTTCTTCTATTAAAGTTTTTTATTATTTTTGTAAATAGTATCATACGCGTACTACCCGGGTATGAGGTGATAACAGATGATAACAAATGATTACAGGTGATAACGGGTGATAACACAGCCATACTTATAGAACCACTTAAAATTTTATTTCCCCCATGTTTGTATGTTGCTGATATGCACCGTTCATTTTTTTTCAAGATTTTTTTCAAGGAATAATTTTTTCCCAGTTATTTTTTTTCACGGGAAATTTTCAAGGATCGCTTCCTCTTTTTTTTATTACCGAAAAAAATTTCAGTGGTTTTGTGGAGGAATTTTTTCACGGTTTATCTTTTCAAGGATTTTTTTCAAGGACTATTTTTCAAGGATTTTTTCATGATAGTTTCGAGAATATATTTTTATAGCATTTTCAAGGATTTTTTTTCAACAAAATTTTTCAGAATTTTTTTTTTCACGGAATTTTTTTTCACGGTTTAGCTTTTCAAGGACTATTTTTCAAGGATTTTCCCATTTTCACTGGATATTTTTCAAGGATTTTTTTCACGATTTATATTTTCAAGGATTATTTTTCAAGGATTTTTTCAATTTTCACGGGACATTTTTCAAGGATTTTTTTCATGATAGTTTCAAGCGGTTTCAAGAATGATTTTTTCAAATATTTTTTTTAACGGATTTTTTCATATTTTTTTTCAAGAACTTTTTTTCACGGTTGGTAGTGCGTTTTCAATTTCAGTCTTCGTGTTTGGATCCCAACATCAAAGGAATTATTTATTTTATGTTTTTCTGTGTATTATCGATCCCTTAGGTGTTATCATCGTGTTATCAAGCGTTATCATCGTGTTATCAAGTGTTATCATCGTGTTATCAAGTGTTATCATTGTTATCTGTGTAACATTATCGTGCTAACAAATGTCGTCAGTGTGTTAACATTATTACCAATGCCCAGCAGAAAATTAAGGATAGTTTCAGGACCCTGAAAGTATCCTGAAAAGGATATTTTCAGGATGCCAATCAGGATTCTGAGTCCAGTGAAACTGGCCCACTTCCAGGGTGTTCAGGACCCTGACATTAGAATGCCTGAACAATACATGTTCAGGGTACTTAACGGTGCCCTGAAAAAAAGCTTTTCAGGATACTTAATGGTAGCCCTCAATAATACAGATTCACAATTTCCAACACATTTTTTTTACTCATCCACGATCGGAAGTGGTTCAGAATATTCAGGATATGTTACGGATATCGTTCAGGATGCAGCCGACATCCTTAATTTTCCGCTGGGTGATTATCAGTGTTACTATTATATTACTACAACATTATTCATCAATTATTATTATTATTTTTATTATTCGTAGTAGTAGTAGTAGTAGTAGTAGTAGTAATAGTAGTAGTAGTATAAGTAGCAGTAGTAGTAGTAGTACCAACAATAGTAGTAGTAGTGTAGTAGTAGTAGTAGTAGTACCAATAGTAGTAGCAGTAGTAGTAGAAGCAGTAGTAGGAGTACTACCAACAGTAGTAGTAGTAGTAGTAGGAGTAGTACTAGGAGTACTACCAATAGTAGTAGTAGTAGTATAAATAGTAGTAGTAGCAAAAGTAGCAATAGTAGCAATAGTAGTAGTAGTATAAGTAATACAAGTAGTAGTAGTACCAATAGTAGTAGCAGTAGTAGTAGTAGTAGTATAAGTAATAGTAGTAGTAGTAAGAGTATTTATATTATTTTTGTTAAAATCACTAAAGCCTAATACTTAATTATACTTTACAATTAATATTAAATATAAATAAATAATAATAATATAAATTAAATACAAAAATTATAATTAAATTTATTACTTCAAATCACTAGTGCCTAATAAATTGGATTTTCTCGACAAATTGGAGCGCGTCACTCTTTTCTCTGGAACCGAGTTAAACTGAAACGAATCAAACTGAAAAGGATTAAAGTGAAACGAAACGATGTTCCATAGATACAAGTAGACCATGGAAATTTTCCTGGAAAATTTTTCACTAAAATTGATAAATAAAAAAAAGAGATTATATTATTAATAATAATCGTTAATAATAGTAGTAGTAATAGTAGCAGTAGTAGTAGTAGTAGTAGCAGAGTAGTACTCATAGTAGTAGTGATAGTAGTAGTAATTGTAGCACTAGTAGTAGTAGTAATAGCGGAGTAGTAGTAGTAATACAAGTAGTAGTAATAATTGTAGCACTAGTAGTAGTAGTAATAGCAGAGTAGTAGTAGTAATACAAGTAGTAGTAGTAATAGTAGTAGCAGCAGCAGTAGTAGTACTAGTACTAATAGTAGGAGTAGTAGTGGTAGTAGCGGTGCTAATAATAGTAGTAGTAGTAATAGAATTTGCGGTAGTAGCAGCAGCAGCAGTAACACTAATAGTACTAGTAGTAATAGAAGTAGTAGTAGTAGCAGCAGCAGTAGTAATAGAAGTAGTAGTAGTAGTAGTAACAATACATTATACAGGTATTAACTACAATGATAATAGCAAATCTATAATAATAAATTTTTATTTATTATTGCACCAATTAATTAACCAATTAATTATCAATTCTATCAAAGTGTTATCAGTATGTTATCATCTTGTTATCACTGCATTATCAGATTTTTTTTAAAGAAAAAGTGCAAAGGGTCTGAAACTCGGAGGAAAAGTGTACGAAGATCAATTTGATAACGTATGATAACATGGAGATAACATAGGGATAACAGGCTGATAACAGTGATAACATCATCTAGGTGTACGAAGAATATTGCAAGTTTCCGACCCTTGAAAAAGCGTTGAAGGGCCAGAAAAATGTCACGAAAGTTGGGAACAAAGAAGAGTAGATGATAACAGGGAAATGGAAGAAGAACTGATAATAGGGAAAAAGCAAAACAATTGATAGAAAATCGCAGAAATCCCCGTGTGATCGAATCTTGACGACACACATGGTGACAAATACGATTTTTCTCAAATCAGCAAGGATTGAGTGTTAACCGGCGATAACTGTTGGTATAGTAGCAGCAGCAGTAGTAGTAGTAGTAGTAAGTAGCACAGTAGTACTCATAGTAGTAGCAATAGTAGCAGTAGTAGTAGTGGTACGAATAGTAGTAGTTGTAGCAGAGTAGTACTCATAGCAGTAGTAATAGTAGCAGTAGTAGTAGTAAAAATAGTAGACGTAGTAGTAGTAGTAGCAGAGTAGTACTTATAGGAGTAGTAATAGTAGCAGTAGTAGTAGTGGTACAAATAGTAGTAGTAGTAGCAGAGTAGTACTCATAGTAGTAGTAATAGTAGGAGTAGTAGAAGTAGTACTAATAGTAGTAGTTGCAGCAGAGTAGTACTCATAGTAGTAGTAGTAGTAGCAGTAGTAGTAGTAATAGAAGTAATAGAAGTAGTAGTAGTAGTAGTAAATAGCAGCAGCAGCAGCAGTAGTACTAACAGTAGTTGTAGTAGTGGTAGTAGTAGTGCTAATAATAGAAGTAGTAGTAATAGAACTAGCGGTGGAAAGAGGGAAATAGGCAGTGTTTCCACTTTTCAGTTTTCCCTTTTTCCCCTCTCCCTTATCTCTCCCCTTTTCCCCCCTCCGTGTTAAAATATACAGGGATCTTAGATCAAGCAATTTTTCGTATTTTTGTGGAAAAAATACTAAAAGCACTAGTAGTAATAGAAGTAATTGTGGTAGCAGTATTAGCAGTAGTAGTAGTAGTAGAAATTTATATTTTTGTGTAAGAAAAATACTAATAGCACTAGTAGTAATAGAAGTAGTTGTGGTAGCAGCAGCAGCAGCAGTAGTAGTAGTAGTAGTGGTAGTAATAGTAGAAATTTATATTTTTGTGGAAAAAATACGAAAAATTGAAAATCGAATTAAAAATGAAAATGTGAAAATTTTGATTCAGACTGTGTGTTGACTTTTTCAGTCGCTTATCGCCACTTTATATGCAAATGGACTGTTGCTGCTACTACCGCTACTTCTATTACTACTACTTCTATTATTAGCACTACTACTACAACTACTACTACTACCACTACTACTACTACCACAATTACTACTACCATTACTACTTCTACTACTATTAGTACTGCTGTTGCTGCTGCTGTTACTACTACTACTACTACTACCACTACTACTACTACTACTACTATTAGTACTACTATTATTACTACTACTACTATTAATACTACTGCTGCTGCTGCTACTACTACTATTTGTACTACTACTACTACCACTACTACTACTACTACTAATACTACTATTATTATTTTTGTGGAAAAAAATACGAAAAATTGAAAATCGAATTAAAATGAAAATGTGAAAATTTTGATTCAGACTGTGTGTTGACTTTTTCAGTCGCTTATCGTCACTTTATATGCAAATGGACAGGGTCATAGATCGCGGGTACCACTTTCCGAAGCCAAAAACACACCACGTGACACGAATTCGCAAACACTAACTGAATAACGAAGGAAATAATCTCTCCTGAAAAAGTGTCGCTGACTCACAAAGAGGTCTGAAGTGGGGAAAAAAGGGAAATTTAGAACTACAGCCTGTTAAATAGCACGGAGGGGAAAAGGGGGAAATGTAGAAATGCAGCCTGTTTTATAGCATGGAGGGAAAAAGGGGGAAATCTAGAACTATAGCCTGTTTTATAGCACGGAGGGAAAAAGGGGGAAATCTAGAACTACAGCCCCTTTTATAGGACGGGGAGGAAAAGGCAGAAATAAAGGAAGAGGGAAAAAAGGGAAATTTAGAACTACAGCCTGTTTTATAGCACGGAGGGGAAAAGGCAGAAATAAGGGAAGAGGGAAAAGGGGGAAATCTAGAACTACAGCCTGTTTTATAGCACGGAGGGGAAAAGGCGGAAATAAGGGAAGAGGGAAAAGGGGGAAGTCTAGAACTACAGCCTGTTCTATAGCACGATGGGGAAAAGGGAGAAATAAGGGAAGAGAGGAAAAGGGGGAAGTCTAGAACTACAGCCTGTTTTATACGACAGAGGGGAAAAGGTAGAAATAGGGGAAGAGGGAAAAGGGGGAAATCTAGAACTACAGCCTGTTTATAACACGGAGGGGAAAAGGGAGAAATAAGGGAAGAGGGAAAAAAGGGAAATTGAAAGTGGAAACACTGCCACAAGCTTCTACAGAAGCATTATTTAGATTTTCTGAAGGGGTCCGAAACTCCGAGAAAAAGTGTTCGAAGCTGATGTGATAACACACGATAACACGGAGATAACACGGAGAGAACAGGTGGATAACAGTGATAACATGACACCCAGGTGTACGAAGATTATTGGGAGTTTCGGACCCCTTGATAATTATATTATATTGCAGTTTATATTTAATTTACTTATCTATTTCTCTAATCTAATGTTTAAGTCTAACATCTAATGTTAACTAATATCCCTATATCCTACTAGTATACTGAACTGTTCACAAATATTTCTAAGCATTGTAAAGTATTGTATAAATTATTCTGTTAAGAGAAAATTTACTTGAATTAACCAAAACTGCTTCCCACCTTCTCAAGCTACCCGACAGAAAATTCTCATAGGACTACACTGTCGCGGACAAGACACTTTCACGGATTCAAAATCCGTGAAAGTGTCTTGTCCGCGACAGTGTATGTAGAATTTGGAACAGAGACTCAGTGAGATCTCACAACTTTTAGAGCTTTCTCACTGAGTCTCTGTTCCAAGTACTGTCATGTTCATTAAAAACGGGTACAGCGTGGATGAAGTTCGAAGTCGTTTTTGGCTATTTATAAAGTTACTGTACAATTAATTTAGATAATTATGATAAAATAAAGTATATTTTAACTAAAAATACATGTGTGATTAAATAGTATTCAAACATTCTCGTAAAAACAAAGGAAGAGTGGCGTAGAACCTTCCCGTGCTGTACCTTTTTTAATGAACATGACTGTCCGACACAGTGTTCCACTTTTGCAGGGAAATTCCCTGAAAAAGGGGGAAATGGTGTCTGAAAAGGGAAGAAGAAGAGAAGAGAGTAAAGAGGAAATTTAGACCCTGTATATTCTTGCACGGAGGAGGGAAAAGGGGGAAAGATAAGGGAAGAGGGGAAAAATTGAAAATTGAAAAGTGGGAACACTGGCCCGACTGGAAATTCTCATAGAGTATGTAGAATTTGGAACAGAGACTCAGTGAGATCTCAGTGAGAAACTCTAAAAAAAGTTGTGAGATCTCACTGAGTCTCTGTTCCAAATTCTACATACTCTATGAGAATTTCCAGTCGGGTGGGTGAAGTTCAAAGTAGTTTCTGGCTATTCATAAAACTATTACAAAATTAATTTATATGGTTCTTGGTAAAACAAACTTTGTTCTAACTAAATATACATTCGTGATCGAATATTCTTCAAACATCTTCGTAAAAACAAAGAAAAAGTAGCGTTTAACCTTCCTACCCGACTGAAAATTCTCATGGAGTATGTAGAATTTGGATCAGAGACTCAGTGAGATCTCACAACTTTTTTTAGAGTTTCTCACTGAGATCTCACTGAGTCTCTGTTCCAAATTCTACATACTCCATGAGAATTTTCAGTCGGGTATGCTGTAACCTGTTTTAATGAACATGCCTGTACAATACACTGAATCGAGTGTGTTTTGTTTCATATGGATTTTGGATTTTTGTTTTGTCTGAAATCTTTTCGTTTTTATAAGCCGGCTTCATACTAGGGCTGTTTCCACCAAACCGTTTGGGCAAACGAGTTACAGAAAACATATAATAACACTTTAAGAGCATATTGGTGGTTTTCCTAAGCACTCTGTTTGGGACAAAACTATCATTTTGTTTGTATTACCTTGTGTTCTGCGTTGAATAGGGCCTATTCCAAAGGCGTACCTCACTACAGCGGACACTTCTATTAAATCAATTTATTGAAGTTTTGAACTTTTTTGGGTATCGAAGTGTTTCTCAGATTTTTTGACGATTTTTAGACGTATTTTCAAGTCGATTCATTGACAAGGTTATTTTATACCAGCGTCCGTAGTAGAAGGTATGGTGTACAAGGGCCTTATTGGAATGAGGTCTATAGGGCCTATTCCCTAAAAGGAGCACCTCACTATAGCGGACACTTCTATTAAATCAGTTTATTAACATTTTGAGCTTTTTTGGGTATCAAAGTGTTTCTCAGATTTTTTGACGATTTTTAGACGTATTTTCAAGTCGATTCATTGACAAGGTTATTTTATACCAGCGTCCGTAGTAGAGGGTATGGTCTACACAGGCCTTTTTGGATTAAGATCTATAGGGCCTATTCCAAAGGCGCACCTCACTATAGCGGACACTTCTATTAAGTCAGTTTATTAAAATTTTTGACTTGTTTGGGTATCAAAATGTTTCTCAGATTTTTTGACGATTTTTAGACAGATTTTCAAGTCGATTAGATGATAAGTTATTTTACACGAGCGTCCGTAGTAGAGAGGGTGGTCTACAAGGGCCTTTTTGGAATAAGGTCTATAGAACCAAGAAAAACGTATTTCAGTAGCCCGTTTGCCCAAACGGTTTGGCCAAAAACAGGCCTAGTGTGAACCCTGCTTTAATGTCTTTTGTGGTTCCATTTTGTTGTTAACGTCATATATCTTTAAAATTTATATATTGATGTACCATTTGTCTCAAGACTTCTACTACTTCAACTACTGCTACTACTACTACTACTACTACTGCTGCTGCTGCTGCTTCTACTACTTCTACTACTACTACTACTACTACTGCTTCTACTACTACTACTACTACTACTACTACTACTAATCAAATTTCAATCCAAATTGTGGATTAAGGTAAATACACGCGCTTTATATTATTATTATTATATTATTATTATTTATTAACTTATTAATTAATATTTTTAATTTATTTTAATTTAAATTATTTTTTAATTAATGAATTGAATTTAATTTATGTTTATTTAATTTCTATCATTCATTAATTTTATTGATTAATATTTTTAATTTATTTTAATTCAAATTATTTCTAATTTAAATTATTTTTAATAATTTGTTAAATTAAATTTATTTTTATTGAATGTTTATTATTTATTAATTTATTATTATATTATATTATATTATTTTTATTACATGTTATACATAATGGTATTATTATTTCCTCACTATTTAAGTACTACGTTTTTCGTGGGATAAATAAAAGACTACAAATTGATTCGCTGTAAAGGGTCAAAGGTCAAAGGTCAAATAGCTCAAAAGGTCAACAAAGGTCAGGAAAGGTCAACTGAGCAAGGTTGTTGTGAATACCGGAAACTAAATCAGGTCTTAGAAAAATTATTATTATTGTTATCATCATTATAATTACTGCTATTATTACTAATACTACTACTACTACTAATGCTTCTACTACTACCACTACTACTGCTGCTACTATTACTACTACTAATTCTTCTACTGCTACTACTACTGGTACTACCACTATTATTATTACTATTAATGCTTCTACTCTACTACTACTACTACTACTACTACTACTACTACTTCTACTAGTACCACTACTGCTGCTGCTGCTATTACTACTACTAATTCTTCTACTGCTACTACTACTAGTACTACCACTATTATTATTACTATTAATGCTTCTACTCTACTACTACTACTACTACTACTACTACCACCACTACTGCTACTACTACTACTACTATTGTAATCCCGAGTATTGTCAGTCACCATTCTTAAGCTATTTTAATTATTATTATTATTTTTATTATTGTTATTATTGCTAATATTGGGTCATCACAACTTAATTAAGAATATTATAATTAAACATTAAAATGTTTATATTTTTTTTCCCGGGAACGATGATGAAGTAGAATCGTTTAGTTTCAGCGGCCGCCACCAGGCGGCGCTATCTATCAAAGGCTTTTGCCGCCATTAACTTCCGTTTACGTTGCATTACGTCCCAAAGAAAATAATAATATTAAATAAACTCAACGAATTTTAATCATAACTAACGATAATAGCAGCAATATTATATTTAAAATAAAATAAATTATTAAAAAACTATTTTCTACGAGTATAATGAAGGGGTCCGAAACTTGCAATAATCTTCGTACACCTAGGTCATGTTATCACCGTTATTAACCTGTTATTTCCATGTTATCTCCGTGTTATCATATGTTATCAAATATTCTTTGTACACTTTTCCTCCGAGTTTCGGACCCTTTGTGTATAATAGATACACGAACTTTATTCCCAGAACTTTCCAAAAAGTACTAATACTTACAAAGACACTGGAACTAGTAATACTACATTCACAATACCGTACTATACTGGTATAACTTATGAGATAACCTATATCTTTCTACTATTAGATTTATCCTCGATAGCTCATTTCTACTGGAACAAGTTCTTCAGTGTGTAACTGGTGTAACTTATGAGATAACCTATATCTTTCTAATGTTGGATTTATCCTCGATGGCTCATTTCTACTGGAACAAGTTTATTCCCAGAACTTTCCAAAAAGTAGTAATACTTACAAAGGCACAGAAACTAGTAATACTATATTCAAAGTACCGTACTATACTGGTATAACTTATGAGATAACCTATATCTTTCTACTGTTGGATTTATCCTCGATAGCTCATTTCTACTGGAACAAGTTCTTCAGTGTGTAACTGGTATAACTTATGAGATAACCTATATCTTTCTATTGTTGGATTTATCCTCGATAGCTCATTTCTACTGGAACAAGTTTATTTCCAGAACTTTCCAAGAGGTAGTAATACTTATAAAGACACTGGAACTAGTAACACTATATTCACAGTACCGTACTATACTGGTATAACTTATGAGATAACCTATATCTTTCTACTGTTGGATTTATCCTCGATGGCTCATTTCTACTGGAACAAGTTTATTCCCAGAACTTTCCAAAAAGTAGTAATACTTACAAAGGCACAGAAACTAGTAATACTATATTCACAGTACCGTACTATACTGGTATAACTTATGAGATAACCTATATCTTTCTACTGTTGGATTTATCCTCGATAGCTCATTTCTACTGGAACAAGTTTATTCCCAGAACTTTCCAAAAAGTAGTAATACTTACAAAGGCACAGAAACTAGTAATACTATATTCAAAGTACCGTACTATACTGGTATAACTTATGAGATAACATATATCTTCCTGCTGTTGGATTTATCCTCGATTGCTCATTTCTACTGGAACAAGCCCTTCTGTGTGAACCTGGGCCCGACAGAAAATTCTCATATGTCCCAGGATTCTTAGCCCGAGATTCTTTGGATCTGGACTGATCCGCACGCTGGAACGGCTCTGGAACGTAGTGGGGTTTCTGTTGATGCTCTGGGACGTAGTGGTGGTTCTGCAGATGCTCCTACTCACTCAATTACCTACCCATAACTTTTAGAGCTTTCTCACCGAGATCTCACTGAGTCTCAGTTCCAAATTCTACATAGTCCTACTAGTACTACTACTACTACATAGTCCAATAGCTACTACAATACATAATACTACATAGTCCTAATAGCTCATTTCTACTGGAACAAGTTCTTCAGTCTGAACTTGCCCCCGATAGAAAATTCTCATAGGACCATGTAGAATTTGGAACTGAGACTCAGTGAGATCTCATAACTTTTAGAGCTTTCTCACCGAGATCTCACTGAGTCTCAGTTCCAAATTCTACAAAGTCCTACTAGTACTACTACTACATAGTCCTAATAGCTCATTTCCACTGGAACAAGTTCTTCAGTCTGAACTTACCCCCGATAGAAAATTCTCATAGGACCATGCAGAATTTGGAACTGAGACTCAGTGAGGTCTCACAACTTTTAGAACTTTCTCACCGAGATCTCACTGAGTCTCAGTTCCAAATTCTACAAAGTCCTGTAAGAATTTTCTATCGGGTGATTTAAAGGGCTGCTGAGGGAAACGTGAATGGGAATAAGAAAGCTAGTTAAGTTGTCTAGGTTAGCGATTTGTGAAAGTAGTAGTCGAAGATAGCGAGAGAACGCTTTCTCACTGAGATCTCACTGAGTCTCAGTTCCAAATTCTACATAGTCCTGTGAGAATTTTCTATCGGGTGATTTAAAGAGCTGCTGAGGGAAACGTGAATGGGAATAAGAAAGCTAGTTAAGTTGTCTAGGTTAGCAATTTGTGAAAGAAGTAGTCGAAGATAGCAAGCAAACGGTTCTTTATGAACGTATGCAACCTACAGGGCATATGCTTCTCTATAGCGGACACCTTTACCAAGTCACCTATTCAAAATTTTAGAATTCGGTTTGCACTGAAACATTCCCTGAATTTTTCTGTGAATTATTATATATATTTTTTAATTGAGATATCAATCCGAATATATTTTATTCGAGTGTCCGTAGTAGAGAAGCCGTCCGCTGTTGGCCTAAGCGCTGTAGGGCTAATGTTAAACGGGGCGCCTCTCTATAGCGGACACCTTTATAAAATCAGCGGTTCGACATTTTGCAAATTTTTTTGCACAGAACTGTTCCGCGAATTTTTTTCAGATTTTTAGATGTATTTTAAGTGGTATTGCGATTTTGCGTATATTTTATTGGTCCGTCCGCAGTAGAGAGGTTGATCTTCAGTGGAGCTTTAGGGCATAAGACCTATTGTTGTGTTCAACAATAGCGAACTAACGATTTGCCATATACGCTGACCTAGACAACTCGTCTGCAACTTTTTGACTAGCACAAAAGTAAGCATCTCCATCTTAAGTAGTAGCCATTTTTAAAAAGATAAGGTAAATTATTTCTGCCACTTAGTCAATAGTTAGTAGCTAGTTAATAAAAAAACAGTAAGTAGTATAGTAGTAGCAAGTATGAATATGGAAGTCACTTAAATATAGTATATAGTATTTTTCCACAAACTATTAGTCTGCTCTACACTAGCCATTTTTAAAAAGATACTATAAATTATTTCTGCCACTCATTCAATAGCTAGTAGCTAGTTAATAAAAAAACAGTAAGTAGTATACTAGTAGCAAGTATGAATATGGAAGTCACTTAAAGATAGTATTTAGTATATTTCCACAAACTATTAGTCTGCTCTACACTAGCAATTTTTAAAGATACTATAAATTATTTCTGCTACTCAGTTAATAGTAGTAGCAAGGGGTCCGAAACTTCCAAGAATCTTCGTACACCTAGGTCGTGTTATCACTGTTATCAACCTGTTATCTCCGTGTAATAATGTGTTATCAAATAATCTTCGTACACTCTTCCTTGGAGTTTCGAACCCCTTGGTTATACTAAAACTTATAAAGTCAGTCATAATAAAAATACAATACATGCAAGGGGTCCGAAACTTCCAATAATCTTCGTACACCTGGGTCTTGTTATCACTGTTATCATCTTGTTATCTCCATGTTATCTCAGGGTTATCACGTGTTATCAAATAATCTTCGTACACCTGGGTCTTGTTATCACTATTATCATCTTGTTATCTCCATGTTATCTCAGTGTTATCACGTGTTATCAAATAATCTTCGTACACTTTTCCTTGGAGTTACGGACCCCTTGAATATCTGCTCATATAATTTTACCACATTTTATAAATTATAAAAATCCATCCAATTTTTTCCATTATCAATACGAATAAAAATATAAATCCAAATAGCGATATTATTATTATTATTTTATATTATTCTTTTTCATACTAAAAAGAAGGAAAATGAAATTATAAAATATATATAAATATTATATTATATAAAAATGATATTATATAAAATGATATTATATTTTTTTAAATACTTAAAACAAGGAAAATGAAATTACAAAATATACAATATAAATATATAATAAATAAAATAATAATTAATAAATAATAATAATAAAATAATTAAAAATTAAAATATATAAGATATAAATATTATATATTAATATCATATTATATTATATATAAATCATATTACATTCTTTTTAATACCAAAAAAAGGAAAATGAAATTATAAAATATATATAAATATTACATATAAATATTATATTATATATAAATGACGTTATATTCTTTTTAATACTAAAAAGAAAACAGGAAATTGAAATTATAAAAAATATATAAATACTATATATAAATTTTATATTATATATAAATGTTATTATATTCTTCTTAATACTAAGAAACAGGAAAATGAAATTATAAAATATATATAAATATTATATAAAAATATTATATATAATTTATGATATTATATTTTGCGGCAAAAAGAATAAAATAAAAGGGGGAAAAAATATTCTCTATTTTCCCCCTTTAAATCAGCGGGTACTTGTCACCTGTAATTACCTTTCGGCTTGTCAACCTTGCAAACTTGGTGCACAAAAGGTATTTATTCATTTCCCTATTCTTCCCCCCAGTTACAATTGGGTGGGTGGGATGAATGGAGGGGTTAGAAACTTGTATAAAAATCATAAGAAGATAATTTGATAACATTGTGATAACACAGTATCACAAAAGAAAATGATATTGTCATTTCCCTATTCCTCCCCAGTTACAATTGGGTGGGTGGGATGAATGGAGGGGTTAGAAACTTCGATAAAAATTGTAAGAAGATAATTTGATAACATTGTAATAACATAGTATCACAAAGGAAAATGATACTGTCATTTCCCTATTCCTCCCCCAGTTACAATTGGGTGGGTGGGATGAATGGAGGGGTTAGAAACTTGCATAAAAATTATAAGAAGATAATTTGATAACATTGTGATAACACAGTATCACACAGGAAAATGATACTGTCGCTTCCCTATTCCTCCCCCAGTTACAATTGGGTGGGTGGGAAAGGGTGGAATGAATGGAGGGGTTTGAAACTTCGATAAAAATTTTAAGAAGATAATATGATAACATTGTGATAACATAGTATCATAAAGGAAAATGATACTGTCATTTGCCTATTCCTCCCCAAATTACAATTGGGTGGGTGGGAGAGGGTGGGATGAATGGAGGGGTTAGAAACTTGCATAAAAATCATAAGAAGATAATTTGATAACATTGTGATAACACAGTATGTTTCTGCTCATCACTGACTTATCAGTATGTTATCGTTATATATACATATATGCAATCTAAACATCTAATACAATCAATATATACAGCAAAATGTTAGATCCCATCCCGAAGTGCTTCGTGCCATCCCATCTTATCCTCCTATACCCTCCCATCCCCCCCCCTCCCCATCCCACTTATCCTCCTATCCCATTCCATATCCCATTTCATACAGCAAAATGTTAGATCCCATCCCGAAGTGCATGATGCCATCCCATCTTCTCCTATCCCATTCCCACATCCCATATTTCATACGGCAGACTTTTAAATCCCATCCCGAAGTGCTTCGTGCCATCCCATCTTATCCTCCTATCCCATTCCCATATCCCATTTCATACAGCGAAATGTTAGATCCATCCCGAAGTGCATGATGCCATCCCATCTTCTCCTATCCCATTCCCACATCCCATATTTCATACGGCAGACTTTTAAATCCCATCCCGAAGTGCTTCGTGCCATCCCATCTTATCCTCCTATCCCATTCCCATATCCCATTTCATACAGCGAAATGTTAGATCCCATCCCGAAGTGCATGATGCCATCCCATCTTCTCCTATCCCATTCCCACATCCCATATTTCATACGGCAGACTTTTAAATCCCATCCCGAAGTGCTTCGTGCCATCCCATCTTATCCTCCTATCCCATTCCCATATCCCATTTCATACAGCGAAATGTTAGATCCCATCCCGAAGTGCATGATGCCATCCCATCTTCTCCTATCCCATTCCCACATCCCATATTTCATACGGCAGACTTTTAAATCCCATCCCGAAGTGCTTCGTGCCATCCCATCTTATCCTCCTATCCATTCCCATATCCCATTTCATACAGCGAAATGTTAGATCCCATCCCGAAGTGCATGATGCCATCCCATCTTCTCCTATCCCATTCCCACATCCATATTTCATACGGCAGACTTTTAAATCCCATCCCGAAGTGCTTCGTGCCATCCCATCTTATCCTCCTATCCCATTCCCATATCCCATTTCATACAGCGAAATGTTAGATCCCATCCCGAAGTGCATGATGCCATCCCATCTTCTCCTATCCCATTCCCACATCCCATATTTCATACGGCAGACTTTTAAATCCCATCCCGAAGTGCTTCGTGCCATCCCATCTTATCCTCCTATCCCATTCCCATATCCCATTTCATACAGCGAAATGTTAGATCCCATCCCGAAGTGCATGATGCCATCCCATCTTCTCCTATCCCATTCCCACATCCCATATTTCATACGGCAGACTTTTAAATCCCATCCCGAAGTGCTTCGTGCCATCCCATCTTATCCTCCTATCCCATTCCCATATCCCATTTCATACAGCGAAATGTTAGATCCCATCCCGAAGTGCATGATGCCATCCCATCTTCTCCTATCCCATTCCCACATCCCATATTTCATACGGCAGACTTTTAAATCCCATCCCGAAGTGCTTCGTGCCATCCCATCTTATCCTCCTATCCCATTCCCATATCCCATTTCATACAGCGAAATGTTACGTCCCATCCAGAAATGCTTCATGTCATCCCATCTTATCCTCCTATCCCATTCCCATATCCCATATTTCATACAGCAAACTTTTAAATCCCATACCGAAGTGGTCCATGCCATCCCATCTTATCCTCCTATCCCACTCCCATATATCCATCTTCAATAACTTTCATATAAATTTTGATAACATGATAGTTATCATGTCTTTCTGTTCATTATCGTATTATCAGCTAATGGTCTTGTGTGTACTAGCTTGTTGATGGTGTAGGAGTAGCAGGTAAACAGGGCTAAGTATCAAAGGTAGAAATCTCTTGCTCACTTGACAGTTTTTCCAAAAGGGACACAATGGGACACAAATGTCCCAATTCTGTCCGCTTTCCCAGAGTTTTCCCACATTTCCCCCCTGCATTTCTCAGTTTTCCCCAAATTTTCCTAGTCTTCCCCGTTCTCCGCATTTTCTCAGATTTTCCCCACATTTCCCCTTAAATTTCCCAAATTTCCCATTTTTTCCCGATTTTCGCATTTTCTCAGATTTTCCTCACGTTTCCCCGTAAATTTCCCACTTTTCCCAGTTTTTCCCAATTTTCCGCATTATCCTCAGATTTTTCCCACATTTCCCCCTACGTTTCCCAGTTTTCCCCAAATTTTCCCAGTTTTTCCCGATTTCCGCATTTTCCCAGATTTTCCCCACATTTCCCCTTAAATTTCCAAATTTTCCCAGTTTTTCCCAATTGCGCATTGTCCTCAGATTTTTCCCAGATTTCCCCCAATTTTCCCAAAATTTTCCCAGTTTTTCCCGATTTCCACATTTTCTCAGATCTTTCCCACATTTCCCTTAAATTTCCCAATTTTCCCAGTTTTTCCCAATTTGCACATTTTCCTCAATTTTTTCCCCACATTTTCCTTAAATTTCCTGGATTTTCTAAATTTCCTAGATTTCCCAATTTTTCCCAGTTTCCCCCAGATTTCCCCAAGTTTTGCAAAAGTCTGGGAAGTAGTGGGCTAAGTATCAAAGGTAGAAATCTGTTGCTCACTTGGCAGTTTTTCCAAAAGGGACACAATGGGACACAAATGTCCCGTTTGTCCAGCAGGACTGGATATAGGGAAGAAGAGGTGCGTCCATCCGTGCAGAATGGCTTGTCAATGCCAAAACCTATTGGGAAATCTATGGCTACAAGAGAAAATAAAAAATCATTTCCTTTTAGGCCTATCATAAAAGCCCTTTGAGCATTCAAAGACCCTTTTAGATACGCTTCAAGTGCATTAGAACTTACCCCCGTACTCACCCAAGCGAATTTTAAATTCTAAGAGTCATCCCACTATTTCCCAGACTTTTGCAAAACTTGGGGAAATTTGGGGAAATTAGGGGAAATTGGGGGAAATTGGGAACTACGTACTCACCCAAGCGAATTCTAAATTCTAAGAGTCATCCCACTATTTCCCAGACTTTTGCAAAACTTGGGGAAATTTGGGGAAATTAGGGGAAATTGGGGGAAATTGGGAACTACGTACTCACCCAAGCGAATTCTAAATTCTAAGAGTCATCCCACTATTTCCCAGACTTTTGCGAAACTTGGGGAAATTTGGGGAAATTGGGGGAAATTGGGAACTACGTACTCACCCAAGCGAATTCTAAATTCTGAGAGTCATCCCACTATTTCCCAGACTTTTGCAAAACTTGGGGAAATTTGGGGAAATTAGGGGAAATTGGGGGAAATTGGGAACTACGTACTCACCCAAGCGAATTCTAAATTCTGAGAGTCATCCCACTATTTCCCAGACTTTTGCAAAACTTGGGGAAATTGGGAAAAATTGGGAAAACGTGGGAGAATCAAGGAAATGCGGGAAATTTAAGGAAAGTGTGGGAAAAACCTGATGAAAAATGCGTAAATTAGGAAAAACTGGGAAAATTTGGGGAAAACGGGGAAAATTAGGAAAAAATCTGGGAAAATATGGAAATCGGGAAAGACTGGAAAAACTTGGAGAAAACTGGGAAAATTGGGAAATTTAGGGGGAAATGTGGGAAAAATCTGGGAAAATATGGAAATCGGGAAAGACTGGAAAAACTTGGAGAAAACTGGGAAAATTGGGAAATTTAGGGGGAAATGTGGGAAAAATCTGGGGAAAATGTGGAAATCAGGAAAAACTGGGAAAATTTGGGGAAAACGGGAAAAATTGGGAAATTTATGGAAAATGTGGGAAAAATCTGGGAAAAATGCGTAAATTAGGAAAGACTGGGAAAATATGGGGAAAATTGGGAAATTTAGGGGAAATGTGGGGAAAATCTGGGGAAAATGTGGAATCAGGAAAGACTGGTAAAACTTGGGGAAAACTGGGAAAATTGGGAAATTTACAGAAAATGTGGGAAAAATCTGGGAAATTTAGGGGAAATGTGGGGAAAATGCTGAAATCGGGAAAAACTGGAAAAAGGAAGAAATTCAGGGAAAATGTGGGGGGAATTTGAGAAAAACTGGGAAAAATCGGGGAAATATAGGAAAAACTGAAAAAATTGGGAAATTTAGGATTTGCGGGAAATTTTGAAAGATTTAGAAAGTTCTGGGAAAACGTGGGAAAATTCAGTTTTAAGAAAAACTGGGAAAAAGTGGGAATTTGAAATTTGTTTGGGAAAACGTATTATTAAAAAATTATGTCATAAATCTTGCAATATTTGATGTAAATTCGATACTATGAATGACAGTGCATAAAAGAGTATGTTGACAACATCACGACAGCACTAATAACAACTGATAACACGGTGATAACAGGTTGATAACACGTCTGAAAGGCATAATAATCATTCATATCTAGTTCAATTCCAAGGGGTCCGAAACTCCGAGGAGAAGTGTACGAAGATTATTTGATAACACATGATAACACGGTGATAACAGGTTGATAACATGATGATAACATCTCAGACATGTTGGACGACCCCAAGAATGAAGATAATACTGATAACAACCGATAACACGGTGATAACATGATGATAACACGTCTGATATGCACAATAACCATTAAAATCTAATTAAATTCTTCACAACTGATTTTTGTTAGAATTAAGATAATATTGATAATAACTGATAACACGGTGATAACAGGTTGATAACATAATGATAACACATGCTGAAATCCATAACAACCATTCAAATCTGATTCAATTCCGAGGGGTCCGAAACTCCGAGGAGAAGTGTACGAAGATTATTTGATAACACATTATAGCACGGTGATAACAGGGTGATAACGGGGAGATAACACGACCCAGATATACGAAGATGATTGAGAGTTCCGGACCCGTTGTTCAATTCTTCAAACCTGATTTTTAACAAGAACTAAGATAACACATGATAACACGGTGATAACAGGGTGATAACAGGTTGATAACATGATGATAACATGTCAGATTTGTTGTGACGGCTATGGAATAGGCCTAAATTCTTCATGCTCGGTCAGAGTCGATAATCTTGGTGCAGGATCGATCCCTTGGAATTTTAATGGATCGTCCCGGAATTGTTCCAAGGGATCATCCCGTGTCAATCATGGGAACCATGGGGGTCCGCAACTTGCAATAAATCAACTAGTGATAACAGCTGATAACAGAGAAGCAACTAGTGATAACAGCTGATAACAGAGAGATAACCGGGATTCGTGTCAATCATGGGACCAAGGGGGTGCGCAACTTGCACTAAATCGACTAGTGATAACAGTTGATAACAGAGAAGCAACCAGTGATAATATGCAACTAGTGATAACAGCTGATAACAGAGAGATAACCGGGATTCGTGTCAATCATGGGAACCGAGAGGGTCCGCAACTTGCACTAAATCGACTAGTGATAACAGTTGATAACAGAGAAGCAACCAGTGATAATAAGCAACTAGTGATAACAGCTGATAACAGAGAAGAACTAGTGATAACAACTGATAACAGAGAGATAACCGGGATTCGTGTCAATCATGGGACCAAGGGGGTCCACAACTTGCAATAAAGCAACTGGTGATAACAGCTAATAACAGAGAGATAACAAAACGGCCTGCTATTATTTACATAAATTTAATAATATAATTTGATAATAATAATAATAATTTTTACAATTAATAGAGAATACCAGATTTTAAAAATATAATATTATATTTTTGCAATTATATTGTATAAATAGTAACAAGGGGGTCGGAAACTTGCAACAATCTTCGTACACCTAGGTCATGTTATCACTGTTATCAACCTGTTCTCTCCGTGTTATCACGTGTTATCAAGTAATCTTCGTACACTTTTCCTAGGAGTTTCGGACCCCTTAAATAGTAAATTGAAGCTCATTACTGCAATGGTAACATAATTATGCAATTAACTTAATTATTTCGGAATTAGAGTATATACAATACGAAATTACAAATAATAAGTGTGCCTAATTTTATATTGAAGGTTGCGAACCCCCTAGGGTCTCAAGTACAGCTATTAGAAATACATACGGTCTAAAAATAATAGTATTAATAATAGTAATAGTCGTAGTAGTAGTGGTAATAGCAGCAGTAGTAATAATAGTAGAAGGAATTAGTAGTAGTAGTAGTAGTAGTGGTAATAGTAGCAGTAGTAACAATAGTAGAAGGAGTTAGTAGTAGTAGTAGTTGCAGTAGTAGTAATAGTAGTAGCAGTAGTAGTTGCAGTAGTAGTAATAATAGTAGTAGTAGTAGTAGTAGTAGTAATAGTAGCAGTAGTAATAATAGTAGAAGGAGTTAGTAGTAGTAGTAATAGTAATAGTAGCAGCAGTATTCTCAGTAGTAATAGCAGCAGTATTCGCACTAGTAATAGTAGCAGTAATAGTAGTAGTTGCAGTAGTATTCGCAGTAGTAATAGTAGCAGCAATATTCTCAGTAGTAGTAGCAGCAGTATTCGCAGTAGTAATAGTAACAGTAGTAGTAATAGTAGTAGTAGTAGTAGTAGTAGCAGTAGCAGCATTAGTAGTATGCTAGATAGTAATAATAGGTAGTATAGCAATAGTAACAATAAAAATAGTAATAATAGTAACAATACTAATGGCCGGATAATAACATAGTAATTATATATAGTATTATAGTATTATATTATTGTTAATTTAATGCTAATTATTATAGTATAGTCTAAAAGTAGTAATAGTAATATTCCTTAACAGATTCAGAAACAGTGTAAAATTTCTTAACTACTTTCAAAATAGTTTCCCTGTCCAGTTCATGTCCATCTCTTAAACGACTCCAGGACAAGGGGTCTGAAACTTCTAAAAATCTTCGTACACCTAGGCCGTGTTATCACTGTTATCAGCCTGTTATCTCCATGTTATTGCATGTTATCAAATACTCCTCGTACACCTGGTTCATGTTATCACTATTATCAGCCTGTTATCGCATGTTATCAAATAATCTTCGTACACTTTTCCTCGGAGTTTCGGACCCCCTTGCTCTAGGATCTCCGTGAAAAATCTGCTAACTACTTTCTAATAGTTTGTGAATAGTTTCTAAATAGTTTTTCTGGAGAAGTGTGTAGAATCTATTAACGACTTTTATGGGGGGAACCACGCCGTGAAAAAGGTAGGCCTTTTTGGAACAGGCCTTATTCCAAATAGGCCTACTGAAGACCAGCCCCTCTACTACGGACTGCTGTATAAAATATTCCGATCAAGTAATTTAACTTTAAAATATAACTAAAAATATCAGAAAAATTCAAGAAAAATTTTGGTGCAAAGAAAATTTTGAAATTCCCGCTAGTCGATTTAATAACAGTGTCCGCTATACAGAGGAGCGCCTTTGGAATATGGGCCCGGATCAGCCCCTCTACTACGGACTGCTGTATAAAATATTCCGATTAAGTAATTTAACTTTAAAATGTATCTAAAAATATGAGAAAAAATCAAGAAAAATTTCGGTGCAAAGAAAATTTTGAAATTCCCGCTAGTCGATTTAATAACAGTGTCCGCTATACAGAGGCGCGCCTTTGGAATATGGGCCCGTATCAGCCCCTCTACTGCGGACAGCCGTATAGAATATGTTTATTGAACAATCTCACTTGAAAATGTGTCTAAAAATCACAGAAAAATTCGAGAAACATTTTGGTATAAAGAAAGTTGAAAAACTCTTTGAAATTGATTTAATAAAGGTGTCCGCTATAGAGAGGCGCTCTTTTAGAATATGCCCTGTTCAGTTCAGGCCACTGAAGACCAGCCCCGATACTACGGGCAGTAGTATAAAATATATTTACTGAAAAATCTCACTTGAAAATGCACTTAAAAATCACAAAAGAATTCAAGAAAAATTTTGGTATAAAGAAAGTTTGCAAATTCTTTGAACGTGATTTAATAAAGGTGTCCGCTATAGGGAGGCCCGCGCTTTTAGAATAAAAACCCAGAGCCGTAAATGTTTCTGAGCGGGATTATAGGGCCTATTCCAAACGCGTACCTCACCATAGCGGACACTTCTATTAAATCAGTTTATTAACATTTTGAACTTTTTCGGGTATCAAAGTGTTTCCCAGATTTTTTGACGATTTTTAGACAAATTTTCAAGTTGATTCATTGACAAGGTTATTTTATACGAGCGTCCGTAGTAGAGGGGATGGTCTACAAGGGCCGTTTTGGAATAAGGTCTATAGGGCCTGTTCCAAACGGCGCACCTCACTATAGCGGACACTTCTATTAAATCAGTTTATGAAAATTTTGAACTTTTCCGGGTACCAGAGTGTTCCTCAGATTTTTTGACGATTTTTAGACAGATTTTCAAGTCGATTCATTGACAAGGTTATTTTACACGAGCGTCCGTAGTAGAGGGAACGGTCTACACAGGCCTTTATGGAATAAGTCCTATAGGGCCTATTCCCTAAAAGGAGCACCTCACTATAGCGGACACTTCTATTAAATCAGTTTATTAACATTTTGAACTTTTTCGGGTATCAAAGTGTTTCTCAGATTTTTTGACGATTTTTAGACAGATTTTCAAGTCGATTCATTGATAAGGTTATTTTATACGAGCGTCCGTAGTAGAGGGGATGGTCTACAAGGTCTATAGTTTCACAGCGGGGAAGCGGCGCTAGCCCCTGCAGGGACTTCATTTGTTAGCGCTGGGGAGGTCAGGCGCATTAGGCGGTCATTACGCCGACACCTCGCAGCGTTGCCACGTCTCCACGTCTCCACTGGAAACCTCCTTTCGCCCACATTCGATTAGCCCCTTTTGCTTTCTTAACCTTCTTGTAACTACAGACATACTATGTTAACACTACAGGACTTATTCCGGTATAAATAGTAAAACAGGGGTAACTCAGACAGGGTTAGGGATATGCTATTCCATAAGTTATCTCACTTTTGTATACAGAGATTTTTATAAGAATTTCAATTAGCCCCGTTTGCTTTCTTAACCTTCTTGTAACTACAGCCATACTTTGTTAACACTACAGGACTTATTCCGGTATAAATAGCTAATCAGGGGTAACTCAGACAGGGTTAGAAATAAGCTATTCCATAAGTTATCTCGGTTTAGTGTACAGAGATTCTCATAAGAATTTCAATTCCAGGATAAATAGCTAATCAGGGATAGCTCAGACAGGGTTAGAGATAAGCTATTCCATAAGTTATCTCAGTTTAGTGTACAGAGATTCTTATAGGAATAAATCTATGGATGGTTTTTTGGTAAGTAACGGGCGGTGTTTCCACTTTTGCAAGGAAGTTCCCTGAAAAAGGGGGGAAATGGAGTCTGAAAAGGGAAGACGAAGAGAGTATAGTAAAGGGGAAATCTAGACCCTGTACATTCTTGCACGGAGGGGGAAAAAGGGGAAAGATAAGGGAAGAGGGGAAAAATGGAAAATTGAAAAGGGAAGAAGAAGAGAATATAGTAAAGGGGAAATCTAGACCCTGTACATTCTTGCATGGAGGGGAAAAAAGGGGAAAATAAGGGAAGAGGGGAAAAAGGGAAAATTGAAAAGTGGCAACACTGGTAACGGGCCCCCTGGAGTATGTAAGTCGTTGAAGTTAAGTCTGTGCACTCGTAAAACAAAAGACCCAACCCGAGGAATCTGTGGTATTTTAAGTACTTTGACCTGACCCCAAACACCCCACCAAAGGGGTCCGAAACTCCGAGGAAAAGTGTACGAAGATTATTTGATAACACGTGATAACACGGAGATAGCATGGAGATAACCGGTTGATAACACTGATAACATGACCTAGGTGTATGAAGATTATTACAAGTTTCTAACCCCTTGCACCCTACCAAGGAGGTCTGCAACTTCAACAAAAACATAAATATTTTATGAAATATTTATTATTCTATTATTTATTATTTATTATTATTATTATTATTATTATTACTATTATTATTATTATATTATATTATTTATTTATTGTACATTTACTATTCCTTGTTGTGATTATTATATTCTGGTTATTACTAACTAATTTTACTAATATTAAGCTTAATGATAGTCAATATTAATATCTGAATCTTGTACTATTATTTTTATTTACTACTTCTATTATTTACTTATTTACTTATTGTTACTACTACTAGTACTACTGCTACTACTGACATTTACTAATATTACACTACTAACTACTACTTCTAACTTGTTACTACAGTATTAACTACCATCACTTAGTACTAGTACTACTGCTACTACTGCCTTATGAATATTACACTACTTACTACTATTTCTAACTTGTTACTACAGTATTAACTACCACCACTTGCTATTAGTTCTACTGCTACTACTACCATTACTAATATTACACTACTAACTACTATTTCTACTGCTACTACTGACATTACTAGTACTACACTACTAACTACTATTTCTACTGCTACTACTGCCATTACTAACATTACACTACTAACTACTATTTTTAGCTTGTTACTACAGTATTAACTACCATCACTTTCACTACAACTATTATAGCTATTGTTACACTTTTTACACGTGTATCTCAGCCCTGAAAAGGTCAATAAAATAAGGACCCTTAACAAAACCGAGTCAAGCCCTCCGTTACAATTCTTATGTCACAATAAACGAGACCTTTTTAAGTCAGCAATGCTGTTGCGGGCCTATTCAAAAGAAAACGGCTTCCGTTTTCAACGCTTTTTTCTATAGGCCTATTCCCGAAAAGGCGCACCTCTCTATAGCGGACACCGTTATTAAATCAACGTATAGGAATTTTGAAACTTTTTTAATACCAAAATTTTCCTTGAATTTTTCTGTGATTTTTAGAAGCATTTTCAATTGAGATTTGTTAACAAGAGTATTCAATATGACTGCCCGTAGTAGAGAGGTTAGTCTTCAGCGGCCTTTTTGGAATAGGGCGTATTTCATAGGCGCGCCTCTCTACAGCGGACACCGTTATTAAATCAACGAAAAATAATCTGAAAAATTCTTTTATACTGAAATTTTCCTTGAATTTTTCTGTGATTTTTAGAACGATTTTCAAGCGAGATTTCTTAATAAGAGTATTCAATACGACTGCCCGTAGTAGAGAGGCTAGTCTTCAGCGGCTTTCATATTCCAAAGGCGCGCCTCGCTATTGCGGACACTGTTATTAAATCAACAAAAAATAATTCGAAAAATTTCTTTACACCAAAATGTTTCTTGAATTTTTCTGTGATTTTTAAAAAAATTTTCAGTCGAGATTTAATTGAATTTATATTTTATAACGCTGTCCGCAATAGAGAGGTTGGCCTTTTCGGGAATAGGCCCTATAGAGAAAACGCCCACCTTTTCAGACTTTGCAACTTCACAATGATGTATTACATCATGCCTCCCCTGTTTGAAAAATAGTAGAACCCATAGGCCTAGCCACCTTTCAGGAATCACATAAGTAAGAATCATGGACCTTTTTTTTCCCTTTATATAGACCCTTATTCCAAAAAGGCCTGTGTAGACCAGCCTCTCTACTACGGACGCTCGTGTATAATAACCTTATCAATGAATCGACTTGAAAATACGTCTAAAAATCTTCAAAAAATCTGAGAAACACTTTGATACCCAAAAAAGTTAAAAATTTTCATAAACTGATTTAATATAAGTGTCCGCTATAGTGAGGTGCGCGTTTGGAATAGGCCCTATAGACCCTTATTCCAAAAAGGCCTGTGTAGACCAGCCTCTCTACTACGGACACTCGTATAAAATAATGTAGTCATCAAATGTGACTTGAAAAAATCTCTAAAAATCACAGAAAAATTTGAGAAACATTTTGGCACCAAGAAAGTTGAAAAATATCAATAAGCTGATTTAATAGAAGTGTCCGCTGTAGTGAAGTGTGCGTTTGGGAATATGTCCTATTAGCCAGAGTTGCTTTTCAGTAACTTACAAAAGTCTTCCAGTTGAGCAAACAGTGTCTATTGAAATTGTCAAACGGCAGTCACACGGAAATAATGTGTGAGAAATGTAACTGAAAAGAACGAAAAAGGGAAGAAATATTTTCCCCTCATACAAAGGTATAGGTATAGATATAAGTAGGTAAAGGTAGAAAACATATAGTATAGGTATAGTAGGTAGGAATAATATAAGCATAGTAGTAGTGTACGTATAGGTAAAGGTATAGGTATAGGTAGGTATAGGTAGAAAACATATAGTATAGGTATAGTAGGTAGGAATAGTATAGGTATAGTAGTAGTGTAGGTATAGGTATAGGTATAGGTAGGTATAGGTAGTAAACATATAGTATAGGTATAGTACGTAGGAATAGTATAGGTATAGGTATAGGTAGGTATAGGTATAGGTATAGGCAGGTATAGGTAGAAAACATATAGTATAGGTATAGGTAGGTATAAGTAAAGGTAGGTAGGTAGGTAGAAAACAGGGAAAAAATTATCTTTAATATAATAAACTAACTAAAATGAATAAAATATTGAAGAATTATGAAAATAGTGAAATAGTACTGTGATAACATGACCTAGGTGTACGAAGATTATTGCAAGTTTCGGACCCCTTGGAATATTAATGAAAAGTAGTGAAACAGTAGAGTTCAAGGGGTCTGAAACTCCGAGGAAAAGTGTACGAAGATTATTTGATAACATATGATAACACGGCGATAACATATAGATAACAGGTTGATAACTGTGATAACACGAACTAGGTGTACGAATATTATTTGATAACATGTACTAACACGGAGATAACATGGAGATAACAGGCTCATAACTGTGATAACATGACCTACGTGTACGAAGATTATTGCACAAGTTTCGGACCCCTTGGAATATTAATGAAAAGTAGTGAAACAGTAGAGATGTTATAAGATTGGTTTCGTGCTGGACGGTCATTTGCATATGTGTCTCGTTGTTTGGCTTTACGAGTACTTTTCAGCAGCTAATTATAGTACTTCAGACAAGTTCCCTGGTTTCTACAGGTTTTTATCATGCCCTCTGTGGGTTTATACAAATAGCGTGAAATTTACGCTGCTATGGGACCAATTCCAAAGGCGTACCTCACTATAGCGGACACTTCTAGTAAATCAGTTTATTGAAATTTGGAACTTTGTTGGGTATCAAAGTATTTCTCAGATTTTTTGACGATTTTTAGACGTGTTTTCAAGTCGATTCATTGATAAGGTTATTTTATACGAGCGTCCGTAGTAGAGGGGATGGTCTACAAGGGCCTTTTTGCTATAAGGTCTATACAACTGACCATTACCACCGAAAAACCTCCAAGGTATTTTTTTTGCATTAGTATTCAACAGTAGTAATACCCAGTGCTTCCAGTTTTTTTTCCCTTTTTTCCCCTCCGTGCTACTGAGTAAAACTATACTTGTAAATTCACTTTTCCCTCCATTTTCCCCTTTCCCTCTTCCCCATTTTCCCTGTTTGAGGAATTTCCCTGCAAAGTGGAAGCACTGGTAATAGCCCCCCACTTTATACACACACGCTCTTATAGTTTCGCTACTTAGTACTTAAGCTCAGTAGTCAAGTTTAGTGGTTAAGTTAGTTTAGTAGCTGTTTAAGATGGCTGTATAACACGGCTATAAGAATAACGAGGACAGTGGTGAAATTTTCTATGGGTTCTTATGGGCTGTCCACGTATTCGACAGATTACTGAACATCAAGCCCAAAATCATTGTAACATCGTAAAAAGTTAATAGAACAAAACTGTCGAATAGGTGGACAGCCTTGAAATTTCTCATGGAGCCTTATGGGCTGTCCACGTATTCGACAAATTACAGAACATCAAGGCCAAAATCATTGTAACATCGTAAAAAGTTAGTAGAACAAATCTGTCGAATAGGTGGACAGCATTCAGTTTTGCCTATCCTTTACACGGGCTGTCCATACACTCGACATTTGAGGTTTTTTAAACGTACTTTTTCCGGATTTTTTTTATTTCATATATTAATAAATCAATTAATTAGTCATTTTAATTATATTTTCATCTTATTATAAGGCTTTTAAATATTTTTAAAAATTATTTGAATAAATTTGGGGGGTCAACGGATGGTTACCTGATCTTTTGGCGTGATGGTATTTCGTGACGGAAGACCAGGTTCTTACTGGAACGTATTGTTCTCCAGCAACAGGGTCGATTTCCAGAACATGACACGACGTTTCCTATCAAGGATAAAAAAAAATTAATATCAGAAAAAATATCAAAAAATTATAATAATAATCTTAGTTAATAACAATAATTATGATCAAAATAGAATATTCATTGTAATATAAATTAATAATAATAATTGTAATGTAAATTAATAATATTAAATATTAAATTTCTTTAAGATTCCTTAGTTTCACTATTGTTTTTTTTTGCACTTATTTTCTGACTTTCCTATAATTGTTCTTATGTAATCTTGTACTAGCCATGGGCCTAGGCCTACGTGCTGTAATGGAATTAAAAAAATAATAAATCAAAATAATGATAAAAATAAGAAAAATATGAAATAGAACCAAGAAAAAAAAATTTTTCGATACAGCGAGAGAAAAATTCTATTAAAAAATTCAAGACTAAATAATATATTTATAATTAATTTATTCATTTTTTTAATACTATTATTCATTATATTATATTTAATTATATTATTTACATTATTTATATTTTATTTAAAATATATCATGGATAATAAATTAAATCACAATAATGATAAAATAAGGAAAAAAATATGAAATAGAACTAAGAAAAAAAATGTTTCGATACTGCGAGAGAAAAATTCTATTAAAAAAATCAAGACTAGATAATATATTTATAATTAATTAATTTATCATAATTATATTATTTATATTATTCATATTTCATTTAAAATATATTATAGATAATAAATTAAATCACAATAATGATAAAATAAGGAAAAAATGTAATAGGACCAAGAAAAAAAATTTTCGATACTGCGAGAGAAAAATTCTATTAAAAAAATCAAGACTAAATAATATATTTATGATTAATTAATTTCTATTATTTATATTATTATTTATTTATATTTTATTAATATATTTTATTTATATTATTTATATGTTTTTTCGTGTATTGGACTGATGTCTATTATTTATATTTTATTTAAAATATATTATAGATAATAAATTAAATCACAATAATGATAAAAATAAGGACAAAATAAAATAGAACAAAAAAAAATTCGATATTGGGAGAGAAAAATTCTATTAAAAAATTCAAGACAATAAATGATGCACGTGGACAAAGAGACGCTGTGTTTACAGACCGTCGTAACGATGGAAGAGACGGTAAAAATGTTACTGCAGCGTCGATCCCAAAGGGTCCGAAACTCCGAGGAAAAGCCTACAGAGATTATTTGATAACATATGATAACACGGAGATAACAGGTTGATAACAGGTTGGTAACTCTGATAACACGGCCTAGGTGTACAAAGATTATTTGATAAGATATGATAACACGGAGATAACAGGTTGATAACAGTGATAACACGGCCTGGGTGTACGAGGATTATTTGATAACATATGATAACACGGAGATAACAGGTTGATAACTCTGATAACATATGATAACATGGAGATAACAGGTTGATAACAGTAATAAACACGGCCTGGGTGTACAAAGATTATTTGATAACATATGATAACATGCGATAACATGGAGATAACAGGTTGATAACAGTGATAACACGGCCTGGGTGTACAAAGATTATTTGATAACATATGAAAACATGCCGATAACATGGAGATAACAGGTTGATAACAGTGATAACACGGCCTGGGTGTACAAAGATTATTTGATAACATATGATAACATGGCGATAACAGGTTGATAACAGTGATAACACGGACTAAGTGTACAAAGATTATTGCAAGTTTCGGACCCTTGGTAGATCCTTTGACTGCAATAACAAGGCTCTACTTCTCTGTTATTTGCTCTACCAACAAGTGGACATTTGAATACGTTAACCTTTAAGGATTGTTTTAAAAATAGTTGTAAAGATACTGAAATAAAAACAGTATGAACTTTCAGGAATGCAAATCTGTCGTATAGGTGGACAACGGTGGAGAAGTTGTACGGCAAGTAAGGGAGTGTCCACTGATTCGGCAGTTTTGTTTTTGGTGATTTTATATGCATAATTATGTGATAGGGACCTAGTTTTATAAATCTGTCGAATAGACGGACAACGGTGGAGAAGTTGTACGGCAAGTAAGGGAGTGTCCATTGATTCGGCAGATTTGTTTTTGATGATTGTATATGCATAATAATGCGATATGGACCTAATTTAATAAATCTGTCGAGTAGGTGGACAACGGTGGAGAAGTCGTACGGCAAGTAAGGGAGTGTCCATTGATTCGGCAGATTTGTTTTTGATGATTGTATATGCATAATAATGCGATATGGACCTAATTTAATAAATCTGTCGAGTAGGTGGACAACGGTGGAGAAGTCGTATGGTAAGTAACGGAGTGTCCACTGATTCGGCAGACTTGTTTTTGGTGATTATGTATATGCATAAGAATGTGATATGGACCTAATTTAATAAATCTGTCGAATAGATGGACAACGGTGGAGAAGTTGTACGGCAAGTAACGCAGTGTCCACTGATTCGGCAGACTTGTTTTTGGTGATTATGTATATGCATAATAATGTGATATGGACCTAATATAGTAAACTTGTCGAATAGTTGGACAGCGTAGAATAATAATATATAATTAAAATATTAAAATTATTCAAAAATAATATATTAACTTCTGAGATTTATTAACTTTCTACAAGATTTATGTAAGGTTATCCCTGAATTTTTTTGCAGTTCTATGGTATCATCACGATACTCTGGATCGCCATGATTGCTGTAGTAACTTGATACTTGCGGTTGGAGTATCTCGATACCTCATAACTATCCATGGGTGGTAGAACAAAGTGGGAGGCCTAAAATTTAATTTAATTATAAAATATTCAAGCGTGTATTCTAGGCCTGGAATCCAGTATTGAATTATGGCCCTTTTTACATGTTACAGTTTATAATTCTCTTTGTGGTAAATATTGCTAAAATTACAAAATATTATAATTATTTTAAATTATATTTAATTTTTAATATTTTATATTAATAATATTTTAATTTCTGTAGTTCTGTGGTATCATCACGATAATCTAGATCACACTATCTCGATACCCATAACTATCTTTGGGTGGTAGAACAAAGTGGGAGGCCTAAAGTTTAATTTAATTACAAAATATTATATTATAATTATTTTAAATAATATTTAATTTCTAATACGTACTATTTAATATTAGTAATATTTTAATTTCTGTAGTTCTGTGGTATCATCACGATACTCTAGATCACACTATCTCGATACCCATAACTTGATAACTTGATAACTCGATACCTCATAACTACCTTTGGGTGGTAGAACAAAGTAGGAGGGCCAAAATATAATAAAATTATTTCCACTTTCCAGTTTTCCCTTTTTCCCCTTTTCCCTTATCTTTCCCCCTTTTCATTGACTATCTCGATAGTCAGAACTATCTTTGAGTGGTAGAACAAAGTGGGAGGCCCAAAATTTAATTTAATTACAAAATATTATATTATAATTATTTTAAATAATATTTAATTTCTAATACGTACTATTTAATATTAATAATATTTTAATTTCTGTAGTTCTGTGGTATCATCACGATACTCCAGATCACACTATCTCGATACCTCATAACTGTCTTTATGTGGTAGAACAAAGTGGAAGGCCTAAAATTTAATTTAATTACAGAATATTTTAATTATTTTATATAATAATTTAATTTTTAATATTTAATATTAATAATATTTTAATTTTTGCAGTTCTGTGGTATCGTCACGATACTCTAGATCGCCATGATTGCTGTAGTAACTTGATCACTTGTGGTTGGAGTATCTCGATACCTCATAACTATCTTTGGGTGGTAGAACAAAGTGGGAGGCCTAAAATATAATAAAATTATTAAATTGCTATGTTTCCACTTTCCAGTTTTCCCTTTTTCCCCTTTTCCCTTATCTTTCCCCCTTTTCATTGACTATTGAGATAGTCAGAACTATCTTTGGCTGGTAGAACAAAGTGGGAGGGCCAAAATTTAATCTTATTACAAAATTGTTATGTCTCCACTTTCCAGTTTTCCCTTTTTCCCCTCTTCCCTTATCTTTCCCCCTTTTCCTTGACTATCTTTGGATGGTAGAACAAAGTGGGAAGGCCAAAATTTAATTTAATTATAAAATATTATATTATAATTAATTTTATTTCTGTATTTCAGTGTTTCCACTTTTCAGTTTTCCCTTTTTCCCCTCTTCCTTATCTTTTCCCCTTTTCCCCTCCGTGCAAGAATATACAGGGTCTAGATTTCCTCTCTACTTTCTTCTTCCCTTTTCAGACCCTATTTTCCCCTTTTTTCAGGGAACTTCCCTGCAGAAGTGGGACATGATTAAAAAAAGAATGTTCTAGTAACAATTTTCTTAAATCTGCCGAATGTGTGGACACTCCTCATACGACATAGGGAAATTTCAATACTGTCCATTCATTCGACAGATTTGCTTAAATGATCCCTTCTATGATAAAAAACGTTTTAGTAGCCATTCTCTAAAATCTATCGAACGTGTGGACACTTCTCATCCGACATAGGGAAATTTCAACGCTGTCCACTGATTCGACAGATTTGCTTAAATGATAGCTCCCTATGATAAAAAAACGTTTTAGTAGCAATTTTTCTTAAATCCATCGAACGTGTGGACACTCCTCATCCGACATAGGGAAATTTCAACGCTGTCCACTGATTCGACAGATTTGCTTAAATGATCACTAGTGTATTTATATTTTATTTTAGTGTTTAGTGTTGAGGGGGGTTCAAGGGGTCGGAAAACTTCCACTAATCTTGGTACACCTGGGTCATGTTATCGCTGTTATCAACCTGTTATCTCCGTCTTATCACATGTTATCAAATTATCTTCGTACACTTTTCCTCTGTTTCTTTGCTTGTTGGGGATTCACTTTTATCTGTTTGAGGTAGAAGTTTTACGAGCCTTTGGGATTCACTAGGGTCGTGTAAATTGTCCGCAAAGAGTTATGGCGGTAGAGTGGTCCAAACACGAAGGACAGTTTTATTGTAACAGGAATATCATAAATAGACAAAAATAGGACGACTAGTAACGGTAGTAATGATAGTTAACCCAAAATATATGAATAGGATTAGTCGTAGGGGTTGAAAGAATTGATATATGTGCAATGTGTGGACAGTGCGTGGAGGGTATAGGAGTTATTCAATGCTGTCCACTCATTCGACAGATTTGTTTTAAAGAGTATGTTAGTGATGGTTAAGAGTTTTGAGTTTTTAAATTGGCAATGCTGTCCACTCTTTCGACAGACTTGCTTAAATGATTACTTCTATGATAAAAAAACGCTTTGGTAGCAATTTTCTTAAATCTGTCGAATGTGTGGACACTCCTCATACGATATATGAATAGGATTAGTCGTAGGGTTGAAAGAATTGATATATGTGCAATGTGTGGACAGTGCGTGGAGGTATAGGGAGTTATTCAATGCTGTCCACTCATACGACAGATTTGTTTCAAAGAGTATGTTAGTGATGGTGAAGAGTTTTGAGAGCGATTATCTTAAATCTGTCGAATGTGTGGACACTCCTCAAACGACGTATCTTTAATCTGTCGAATGTGTGGACACTCCTTATACGACATAGGGAAATTCCAATGGTGTCCGCTCATTCGACAGATTTGTTTTAAAGAGTATGTTAATGACGGTTAAGAGTTTTGAATTTTTAAATTGGCAAATTCCAATGCTGTCCACTCATTCGACAGACTTGCTTAAATGATTGCTTCTATGATAAAAAACGCTTTAGTAGCAATTTTCTTAAATCTGTCGAATGTGTGGACACTCCTCATACGGCATAGGCAAAATCCAATGCTGTCCACTCATTCGACAGATTTGCTTAAACGATTACTTCTACGATAAAAACATTTTAGTAGCAATTTCCTTAAATCTGTCGAATGTGTGGACACTCCTTATACGGCATAGGGAAATTTCAATGCTGTCCACTCATTCGACAGATTTGCTTATACAATTACTTCTACGATAAAAAACGTTTTAGTAGCAATTTTCTTAAATCTGTCGAATGTGTGGACACTCCTTATACGACATAGGCAAATTCCAATGCTGTCCACTCATTCGACAGATTTGCTTAAACGATTACTTCTACGATAAAAAACATTTTAGTAGCAATTTCCTTAAATCTGTCGAATGTGTGGACACTCCTTATACGACATAGGCAAATTCCAATGCTGTCCACTCTTGGGGACAAGATTTACGATATCTCTTGGCTGTTATCCCATTAGAAAAAGCCTCGACATGGTTTTCACGTTAAATTAAAGTCCGAGAGATATCCTTTGAGCCTGTAAGTATGGCTTCCTGTTTTGACTGCTACATCGTGGGGGGCCCTTTTTGTGTTAGAGGGTCCCTTAAGCTTGAAGCAGTGTTTCCCCTTTTACAGGGAAATTCCCCGAAAAAGGAGAAAAATTGGGTATGAAAAGGGAAGACGAAAAGAAGAGAGTAAAGAGGAAATCTAGACCCTGTATATTTTTACACGGAGAGGGAAAAGGGGGAAAGATAAGGGAAGAGGGGAAAAAGGGAAAATCGAAAAGTGGGAACACTTACAGGGTTTAGATTTCCCTCTCTACTTTCTTCTCTTCTTCTTCCCTTTTCAGTTTTCCCTTTTTCCCCCTTTTTCGGTATTTAAGTGTTTCCACTTTTCAGTTTTCCCTTTTCCTCCTCTTCCCTTATCTTTCCCCCTTTTCCCCCTCCGTGCAAGAATATACAGGGTCTAGGATTTCCTCTCCTACTTTCTTCTCTTCTTGTTCCCTTTTCAGACCCCATTTTCCCCCTTTTTCAGGAAAGATAAGGGAAGAGGGGAAAAAAGGGAAAATCTAAAAAGTGGGAACACTGGCTTCAAGGCCCCGCGTCTACACCTCTGGGGACATTTTTTTTTTCTTTACCTGTTTTATTTACAAGAGTTGACATCAGGACATTGGATATCTGTCCCCGAGCGGTCAAGACTTGTTGGCGATTCTACGTCCATGCAATAGACCTTATTCCAAAAAGGCCGTTGTAGACTATCCCCTCTACTACGGACGCTCGTATACAATAACCTTGTCAATGAATCGACTTGAAAATCTGTCAAAAAATCGTCAAAAAATCTAAGAAACACTTTGATACCCAGAAAAAGTTCAAAATTTTCATAAACTGATTTAATAGAAGTGTCCGCTATAGTGAGGCACGCCTTTGGAATTGGTCCTATAGACCTTATAGACTATCCCCTCTACTACGGACGCTCGTATAAAATAACCTTGTCAATGAATCGACTTGAAAATATGTCTAAAAATCGTCAAAAAATCTGAGAAACGCTTTGATACCCAAAGAAGTTAAAAATGTTAATCAACTGATTTAATAGAAGTGTCCGCTATAGTGAGGTACGCCTTTGGAATTGGTCCTATAGACCTTATAGCAAAAAGGCCCTTGTAGACTAACCTCTCTACTACGGACGCTCGTATACAATAACCTTGTCAATGAATCGACTTGAAAATACGTCTAAAAATCGTCAAAAAATCTGGGAAACACTTTGATACCCAAAAAAGTTCAAAATTTTCATAAACTGATTTAATAGATGTGTCCGCTATAGTGAGGTACGCCTTTGGAATTGGTCCTATAGACCTTATAGCAAAAAGGCCCTTGTAGACTAACCTCTCTACTACGGACGCTCGTATACAATAACCTTGTCAATGAATCGACTTGTAAATACGTCTAAAAATCGTCAAAAAATCTGGGAAACACTTTGATACCCAAAAAAGTTCAAAATTTTCATAAACTGATTTAATAGATGTGTCCGCTATAGTGAGGTACGCCTTTGGAATAGGCCCTATAGATCTTATTCCAAAAATGCCCTTGCAGACCATCCTCTCTACTACGGACGCTCATATAAAATAACCTTGTCAATGAATCGACTTGAAAATATGTTTAAAAATCGTCAAAAAATCTGAGAAACACTTTGACACCCAACAAAGTTCAAATTTTAATAAACTGATTTAATAGAAGTGTCCGCTATAGTGAGGCACGCCTTTGGAATAGGCCCTATAACATACCTTCCCGGCATTCGTTACGTTAGTAAAAGCCTACATGATACAATCATGCTGCTCACTGACCGAAAAATTAACCGTCAGGAATCTAGAGAATCATTCCCGGACTCAGTATCATATACAAAAAAGATAATTTTTTCCAATTTTTTTTTCCCGCCATTTTAGAACCTTTTTTGAACCTAATACTGTAATGGGTGCTCCTCTCTTGAACCGTGTATTTTGGACGGTTCGCTTTCCAGTCGACTGGTCAAAAGACTTTCTAAAAGTCACTTCAAAGTCTAAACTTTACTCAAAGTTAAAAAAATTTCAACTTAACTACGACTATAGTATTTTATAATTTATATTAACTTCATCCGATTTGAGTTTTGCAGCGTTGCCATACAGCGTTGCCGTATCGAATTGTTGGAAATAATTTAAATTTTATTGATTTTCCATGACTCGACATAATTCCAGGACGTCCTGGAATTCCTGGAACTCTGAATAACGTTAATTTTAATAGCATTTTGGGAAATTATTCAGTTGCAAATTATTAACTGTTCCAGGATTGTTTCCAGGACCGCTTAAGACTATCTCCTCTACTGCGGACACTCGTATAAAATATTTTTACTCAAAAATATCAATTAAAAATTTATGTAAAAATCTCAAAAAAATTCGCGAAACATTTCGCCATAAAGAAAGTTACGAAATTATGTGCGGTTGATTTGATAAAGGTGTCCGCTATAGGGAGGTGGGCATTTGGAAATATGCCCCCATACCAAGTGCAGTACTTCCACTTTGCAGGGAAATTCCCTCAAATAGGGAAAATGAGGAAGAGGAAAAGGGGGAAAATGGAGGGAAAAGTGAGCTTACAAATGTAGCTTCACTCAGTAGCACGGAGGGGAAAAAAGGGAAACTGATATATTTCAAGCGGAGGGGGAAAAAAGGGAAAAAAGTGTAAGCACTGCCGGCGACGTGGAGGGAAAAGTGAATTTATAAAAATAGCTTTATTCAGTAGCACGGAGGGGAAAAAAGGGGAAACTGATATACTTCAAGCGGAGGGGAAAAAAAGGGAAAAAAGTGTAAGCACTGCCGGCGACGTGGAGGGAAAAGTGAATTTACAAAAATAGCTTTATTCAGTAGCACGGAGGGGAAAAAAGGGAAACTGATATACTTCAAGCGGAGGGGAAAAAAAGGGAAAAAAGTGTAAGCACTGCCGGCGACGTGGAGGGAAAAGTGAATTTACAAAAATAGCTTTATTCAGTAGCACGGAGAGGAAAAAAGGGAAACTGATATACTTCAAGCGGAGGGGGGAAAAAGGGAAAAAAGTGAAAAAAGTGGAAGCACTGCCGGCGACGTGGAGGGAAAAGTGAGTTTAAAAATGTAGCTTTACTCAGTAGCACGGAGGGGGAAAAAAGGGAAAAAAGTGGAAGCACTGCCGGCGACGTGGAGGGAAAAGTGAATTTACAAATGTAGCTTTACTCAGTAGCACGGAGGGGAAAAAAGGGGAAAAAGTGGAAGGATTGACCAAGTGAGCGGCTGGGTAAGGTTTCTTTAGGACTGTCCGCTTTTGTCCGTTGGGTTTTTGTGTCCGTTGTCCGTTGTCCTTGGCATGTCACTTGAATAGTTGAACATCCAATTGGCCATTTGTCCGCTGATGGGATAGAGTAGCAACTGGAGAAACACGATGTTTCCCGGTAAAGCTAATGAAGCTTGTAAGTTTGCTGAATAAGCAACACTGACAGGTAACTAACTAGATCCCTTTCCAGCGCACGCCAGTTTGAGGAAAAAGAGCAAGGGTTGTTGTAGAGGTTGTCGGGTTGTAGATGCGTACTGACAGGTAAGTAGTTTCTCAATTTGTTCAACCCCAATAAGCCGGAATTCAGTAGAAAAAACTTGTCAGAAAGGGTTTGTATTGTGAAAAGATTATGTGTTGTAGTGTTGTAGGGTTGTAGGGTTGTAGTGAGAGGGAAATGTTTGTTCTATATGCTTAGAAAACCTGAAGAGCTCGTGTAAATCCTAAATGGTTCCATAGAGGTTGTAGAGTAGTAGTGTTGTAGTGTTGTAGGGTTGTAGTGAGAGGGAAACGTTTGTTCTATGTGCCTAGAAGACCTGAAGAGCTCGGGTGAATCCTAGATGGTTCCGTAGAGGTTGTAGAGTTGTAGGGTTGTAGTGTTGTAGGGTTGTAGTATGCGACAGTAAACTACGGTAATGTTCTCGCAAGCCTGGGCATCACTCACATAAACCAAACGTATGAGATTCTTATGATGTAGTAGAGTTGTAGTGTTGTAGGGTTGTAGTGTTGTAGGTCGTTAGTTACAGTGAAGTGCCTCATTCTATACCAATAAGCCTAGAGAACAATGAAACCAACTATATAGAATACTATTGAGGTTGTAGGGTAGTTAGTGTTGTAGTGTTGTAAAGGTGAAATGTATCAATTTTTTCAAATTATAAATCTAGAATTACTCGTTTCAATCCTAGATAGTTAAGTTGAGGTTGTAGAGTTGTAGTGTTGTAGGGGTTGTAGCGTTGACCACAACAAAAATGCTCTAAGAAACGCCTACAAGCCTGTGTATCCCTCATAGAGCAGTCGCATGGAGAATCCTGTTGATGTAGTAGTTGTTGTATAGTTGTAGTGCTGTAGGGGTTGTAGCGTTGACCACAACAAAAATGCTATAAGAAACGCCTACAAGCCTGTGCATCCCTCACAGAGCAGTCGCATGGAGAATCCTGTTGATGTAGTAGTTGTTGTATAGTTGTAGTGCTGTAGGGGTTGTAGCGTTGACCACAACAACAATGCTCTAAGAAACGCCTACAAGTCTTTACATCCCTCATAGAGCAGTCGCATGGAGAATCCTGTTGATGTAGTAGTAGTTGTTGTTGTAGTGTTGTAGGGGTTGTAGCGTTGACCACAACAAAAATACTCTAAGAAACGCCTACAAGCCTTTACATCCCTCATAGAGCAGTCGCGTGGAGAATCCTGTTGATGTAGTAGTTGTTGTTGTTGTTGTAGTGTTGTAGGTGGTAACTCACAGTGCAAAGGAGGGGGTGTTGAGTTTCTTTGAAATATTGCATGTCAAAAGATCCCCTTGAAAGGTACACAAAGACCAAGGGGAGTTGAATATTTGAAATGCATGCAGCTGCTCTTTTTCGTGGGACATTTCTTCAACTTCTCTCTTTTCTCTTGACACGAAACTTTAAATAGGACCGCCATTTTTAGTTATGGCCTATTGATTTACCAGCAAAAAGATGTCGGAAGATCTCAGTGAGAAACTCTAAAAAGTTGTGAGGTCTCACATCTGAGAATTCTCATGGAGTATGTAGAAATTGGAACAGAGACTCAGTGAGAAACTCTAAAAAGTTGTGAGATTTCAACTGAAAATTCTCATGGAGTATGTAGACTTTGGAACAGAGACTCAGCGAGATCTCAGTGAGAAACTCCAAAAAGTTATGAGATCTCACTGAGTCTCTGTTACTCTCTTTTTCGTGGGGCATTTCTCCAATTTCTCTCATTTGTCTTGACACGAAACTTTAAATAGGACCGCAATTTTTAGTTATGGCCTATCGATTTACCAGCAAAAAGATGTCGGAAAGCAAACCCACTAAATCGTCCCGACTGGAAATTCTCATAGAGTATGTAGGATTTGGAACAGAGACTCAGTGAGATCTCAGTGAGAAACTCTAAAAAGTTGTGAGATCTCAACTGAAAATTCTCATAGAGTATGTAGAATTTGGAACAGAGACTCAGTGAGATCTCAGTAAGAAACTCTAAAAAGTTGTGAGACCTTTTAAGTTAAGCTGAAGTAGTTGTTGTAGTGTTGTAGGGGTTGTAGCGTTGACTACAACAACAATGCACTAATAAACGCCTACAACTCAGTAAGAGTTGATCTCAGCTAGTGAGATCTCAGTGAGAAACTCTACAAAGTTGTGAGATCTCACTGAGATTTCACTGTTTCCACTTTGCAGGGAAATTCCCTGAAGAAGGGGAAAATGTGATCTAAAACGGGGGGAAAAAATGAAGAAAGGGAGATGGGAAAATCTGAAGTATAGCATTATTCTAGTACAGAGGGGAAAAGGGGGAAAATAAGTGAAGAAAAGGAGATGGGAAAATCTGAAGTACAGCATTATTCTAGTACGCAGGGGAAAACGGGGAAAATAAGTGAAGAAAAGGAGATGGGAAAAACTGAAGTACAGCATTATTCTAGTACGGAGGGGGAAAAGGGGAAAATAAGTGAAGAAAGGGAGATTGGAAAATCTGAAGTACAGCATTATTCTAGTGTGGAGGGGAAAAAGGCGAAAATAAGTGAAGAAAGGGAGATGGGAAAATCTAAAGTACAGCGTTTTTCTAGTACGGAGGGGAAAAAGGAGAGAATAAGGGATGAGGGGAAAAAGGGGAAACTGAAAGTGGGAAACACTGGCTGTTCCTACGCTCAAAGTGCTGCATGAAATCAATTCGACCGTTTGTGTAAACATTGCAGACGTCTCTACTCCGTCCCCACCTTATCGTGTCTCCCCAGGGAAGACTCAGCAAAATGGTTGGATCAGTAATCTGTAAGGGAAAAAAAGGGAAAAAAATTAAAGAAAAATAAGGGAAAACAAGGTATAAAATCAAAGAAATTAGAGAGATCTGTGTATATTAGAAAAACGGGGAAAATGAGGCAAAATCGGGTGAAATGAAAGAAGTTGTAAGAAAGAAGAAAACTGTGCTAAAAGGGGAAAATCGGGGAAGAAAAGGAAAATGGCGGAGTAAAAGGAGAATAAGGAGGAAACGAAAATAAAGAACTAATTTAAAAGAGGAAAGATTAGAGGAAAATCGGAAGGGAAAATTCGTGAAAAAGGGAAAATTGGGGAAACTAATAAATATTTCAGGGGCTAAAACGGGAAAAATCAGGGATAACGGGAGGTATGAAGGGAAATCAGGGGTAATTTCGGGGAAAGTCATGGGATATTGTAAGGAAAATTTCCTGAAAGAGGAAAGGCAGGGGAAGTTAATAAATATTTCAGGAAAAAATAAATCGATAGAAAAATAGAAAAATTGAAAAAGAAGGGAAAAATCAGGGAAAAGAAAAAGTGGGGAAAACGAGTAAATATTTTAGTCAAAAAGTCGATTTCAAAAAATCTGAGAAAAAATAAGGGAAAATCATGACAAGGGAAAAATCATAAAATCAGGGAAAATTACAATTATGCCAATTACGCTAGAAGGGGAAAATCAGGGGAGAGAAAAAGTGGCGAAAGTGAATGAAATATTTCAGTTAAAAAATCGATTTAAAAAAAAGTCTGAAAATGCGTGAAAAAAGAGGGGAAATATCAGGGGGAAAAATCGTAAAATCAGGGAAAAATAAAAATAGGCCAAATACGTTAAAAGAGGGAAATCAGGGGAGAGAATAAATGGCGAAAATAAATGAATAAACTATTTCAGTTAAAAAAAAAAACGATTTCAATAAAAATCTGAAAAAGAGGGGAAAAACCAGGGGGAAAATTGTAAAATCAGGGAAAATTAAAAATAGGCCAAATAGGCTAAAAGATGAAAATCAGGGGAGAGAAAAAGTGGCGAAAATGAATGAAATATTTCAGTTAAAAAATCGATTTCAAAAAAAATCTAAAAAAAGAGGGGAAAAAATCAGGGGGAAAAACATGACAAGGGGAAAATCATAAAATCAGGGAAAATTACAATTATGCCAAATACGCTAGAAGGGGAAAATCAGGGGAGAGAAAAAGTGGCGAAAATGATTGAAATATTTCAGTAAAAAAATCGATTTCAAAAAAAAAATCTGAAAAAAAGAGAGGAAAAAATCAGGGGGGAAAAATTAGGGGAAAAATCGTAAAATCAGGGAAAATTAAAATTAGGCCAAATAGGCTAAAAGATGAAAATCAGGGGAGAGAGAAAAAGTGGCGTAAATAAATGAATGAAATATTTCAGTTAAAAAAAATCAATTTAAAAAAAAAATCTGAAATACGAGGGAAAAAATCAGGGGGAAAAATCAGGGGAAAAAACCTTGACAGGGGGGAAAAAAAAGAAAAGAGGCAAGACTCCCACGTGGGAAAGACTTAGCAGCATTTGGGTTTAATGCTGCAGACTGACTTTTGATTGAGACGGCCGATTCCCGAGCTCATGCATAGTAAAAAGGGCCGCCATAAAACCCTCGTACTTCGTGCCATGCTTAGCTTTGAAAATGAGTTTCAGCCACAAGGTCCGTAACTTCCCACATATACATTATCACCTGTTATCAACCTGTTATCAAATAATGTTAATACACCTTTCCTAGAAAGTCTCGCTAAGCCCCAGAAAGAAAAATCTACATTATGGAGGATTTACAGAAGAGCTCGCTTTTGAATATAGATTAACTCTTAAACAACTTCCGCATGCAAATATGTAACTGGGATCCCTGAAAGAGGGTACGATTTTCCCCTTTTTTCCCCCTTTTCCCTTAAAGATATCAAGCACCTTTTTCCCTCTTCATTTAGGTTATCAAGCTATAATTCTCTGTTACTTTTCCCTTATGTTCTCTTTTGGAGAGCCAGTTTTTCCCTTTTTAAGGGAATTTCCCTGCAAAGTGGTAGCACTGTGTTATCAGTGTACATTCCTGTGCTGTCGTTTAAGATTTTCCCTTCTTTCCCCTTTTCCATTAAAGGTATCAAGCACCCTTTTCCCTTTTCATTTAGGTTATCAAGCTATAATTCTATGTTACATTTCCCTTATGTTGTCTTTTGGAGAACCAGTTTTTTCCCTTTTTAAGGGAATTTCCCTGCACAGTGTTATCAGTGTGTTATCAAGTGTGTTATCAGTGTGCATTCCTGTATTGTCATTTACAATTTTCCCTTCTTTCCCCTTTCCCTCTTCATTTACGTTATCAAGCTATAAGTCCATGTTACTTTTCCCTTATGTTGTCTTTTGGAGAACCAGTTTTTTCCCTTTTTAAGGGAATTTCCCTGCACAGTGTTATCAGTGTGTTATCAAGTGTGTTATCAGTGTGCATTCCTGTATTGTCATTTACAATTTTCCCTTCTTTCCCCTTTCCCTCTTCATTTACGTTATCAAGCTATAAGTCCATGTTACTTTTCCCTTATGTTGTCTTTTGGAGAACCAGTTTTTTCCCTTTTTGAGGGAATTTCCCTGCAAAGTGTTATCAGTGTGCATTCCTGTATTGTCGTTTGCAATTTTCCCTTTTTTCCCCCTTTCCCTTAAAGATATCAAGCACCCTTTTCCTTCTTCATTTAGGTTATCAAGCTATAATTCTGTGTTACTTTTCCCTTATGTTGTCTTTTGGAGAGCCAGTTTTCCCTTTTTAAGGGAATTTCCCTGCAAAGTGTTATCAGTGTGCATTCCTATATTGCCGTTTAAGATTTTCCCTTCTTTCCCCTTTCCCTCTTCATTTAGGTTACCAAGCTATAAGTCCATCTTACTTTTCCCTTATTTTGTCTTTTGGAGAGGGAATTTCCCTGCAAAGTGTTATCAATGTGTTATCAGGTGTTATCAGAGTGCATTCCTGTATTGTCGTTTACAATTTTTCCCTTCTTTCCCCTTTCCCTCTTCATTTAGGTTATCAAGCTATAAGTCCATGTTACTTTTCCCTTATGTTGTCTTTTGGAGAACCAGTTTTTTCCCTTTTTAAGGGGATTTCCCTGCAAAGTGTTATCAGTGTGTTATCAGGTGTTATCAGTGTGGATTCCTGTATTGTCGTTCACCATTTTCCCTTCTTTCCCCTTTCCCTCTTCATTTACGTTATCAAGCTATAAGTCTATGTTGCTTTTTCCCTTATGTTGTCTTTTGAGAGGGAATTTCCCTGCAAAGTGTTATCAGTGTGTTATCAGGTGTTATCAGAGTGCATTCCTGTATTGTCGTTTACAATTTTCCCTTCTTTTCCCTTTCCCTCTTCATTTACGTTACCAAGCTACAATTCTATGTTGCTTTTTCCCTTATTTTGTCTTTTGGAGAGGGAATTTCCCTGCAAAGTGTTGTCAGTGTGTTATCAGTGTGTTATCAGTGTGCATTCCTGTATTGTCGTATACAATTTTTCCCTTCTTTTCCCTTTCCCTCTTCATTTAGGTTACCAAGCTATAAGTCCATCTTACTTTTCCCTTATTTTGTCTTTTTGAGAGGGAATTTCCCTGCAAAGTGTTATCAGTGTGTTATCAGTGTGCTATCAGTGTACATTCCTGTATTGTCATTTACTGCGGGGAGTCTTGGGAAACGCAACACCATGTGGGCGTGCAAGAATCATGTATCATTTTTCACATTTTTCCAGAGAAATAATAAAAAGATTTTTACTTTATAACAAACAGGGCCGGTACACTATGTCCCAGAATAGGATTCTTCCGCTTCAAAGAATATCCACCTATACAATACATTACGTATCATTCGATGATTTAACGTAATGCTTTTCTATTGACACACAATTCCAAAACTTTTTCCCACCCATCCGGTCCGCTTTTGTGTGTTGCTTGTAAGACATTATGTCAAGGAGACCCAAGCTTTTTGATAGCAACAATGCCCACTACGGCCCAGTATAGGCCCCGCCGTTACTGGATTGAACTTTGAAAACATCCACTATGCCCTAGTGCACTCCTTATATCTCTTGTATTTCTCGGACAGAAAATTGACAAACCCCACTACGGTCCAGTGCACCCCACTACGGCCCAGTATAGGCCCCACCGTTACTGGATTGAACTTTGAAAACATCCACTATGCCCTAGTGCACTCCTTATATCTCTTGTATTTCTCGGACAGAAAATTTACAAACCCCACTACGGTCCAGTGCACCCCTTGAATTTCTCATACTTTTCAAAACTGCAGATTTTTAAACCCCACTACGGCCTAGTGCACCCCTTTAATTTCTCATACTTTTCAAAACTAAAGATTTTTCAATCCCACTACGGCCCAGTGCACCCCTTCAATTTCTCATACTTTTCAAAATTTACAGATTTTAAACCCTACTACGGCCCAGTGCACTCCACTGCGGTCCAGTGCACCCCTTGAATTTCTCATACTTTTCCAAACTACAGATTTTTTAAACCCCACTACGTCCCAGTGCACAGGCTGCGGAGATGGCGGAACTTGGAAGATCCGCGTTAGAATGTTGGCCTGCAGCTTTTCATTTAGAACCAAGTCAATTACAATTCTAATAATGATTGCAGCTCCTTAGGGAAGCTTCAGGAACAATTATAAATTATATTGTATATTACAATAATTATCAAAGCTTCCATTGTTTCGCCAAAAGGCTTTACGACTTGCGGTCAAGTCATAAATATGTATGTTGGAAGCTGCTTTAAATTGGACGAAACGTTTAAGTTAATTGCTTATTCTTTTCCACAACCGAGGTGGGTCCCTTTAAATTTTAAATGTCCTCATCTCAAGACAACCCGACTGAAAATTCTCATAAGAGTATGTAGAATTTGGAACAGAGTCTCACTGAGATCTTAGTGAGACTCTGTTATTATCGAAACTTATTATCGAAAAAAACTAAAAACTTAAACTAATTATCGAAAAAAAAAATTATCGAAAGAAAGCCAACCCGACTGGAAATTCTCATAAGAGTATGTAGACTTTGGAACAGAATCTCAATGAGATCTCACAACTTTTTAGAGTTTCTCACTGAGTAGTGGGGTGCACTGGACCGTAGTGGGGTTTAAAAATCTGTAGTTTGGAATAGTATGAGAAATTCAAGGGGTGCACTGGACCGTAGTGGGGTTTGTAAATTTTTCTGTCCGAGAAATACAAGAGATATAAGGAGTGCACTAGGGCATAGTGGATTATTTACTGAGATCTCACAAATTTTTAGAGTTTCTCACTGAGATCTCACTGAGTCTCAGTTCCAAATTCTACATAATCTATGAGAATTTTCAGTCGGGAAAGATTATGCGACCTCCAGTGTAGAAGCATTTAAAGACCCTCTTCAATGGCATTCAAACACTACGGCCCAGTGTTTTACCTCTATTATGCACAGCAATGCACTAGGCCGTAGTGGGGTATAGTTATGGCAGTTCTGATGAATTAACTACCCAGTGCTACCCCTATAATTCTAAGCAATGCACTGGACCGTAGTGGCACTTGAAAACAAACTGCCCAGTGTTTTACCTCTTATATGTACAGCAATGCACTGGGCCGTAGTGGGGTATAGTTATGGCAGTTCTGACGAATTAACTGCCCAGTGCTACCCCTATAATTCTAAGCAATGCACTGGACCGTAGTGGCACTTGAAAGCAAACTGCCCAATGTTTTACCTCTATTATGCACAGCAATGCACTGGGCTGTAGTGAGATTGGCAGTGGTGCGATAAAATTATGTTTTATTGTATCTATTTATGTGGAATTTATCTTATTAAGAGTTTTTAATATTTATTAAACTAAATTTTTGCTGACTTTTCTGAGGATCCACTACGGCCCAGTGTTTTACCTCTATTATGCAAAGCAATGTTCTGGATCGTAGTGGGATTTGATAAACATACTGTTCGTTGGGTTCTTTTTCAAGTATTATGTTTAAGATATACATTTTCATTTATATAGGAGATTCACTACGACCCAGTGCTACTTCTTATTATTTAAAACAACGCACTGGGCCGTAGTGGATTTATGAAACATACTACCACTTAATTCTTCCAACACTCAAAAATCATTTCAGATACATTTATTAACATATGATATTATTCTTACATATTAGAATTTTCCTAGATTTTTGCTGAAATTTATGAGGATCCACTACGGCCCAGTGCCTTTATCATTCAAAGCAATGCACTGGACCGTAGTGGCACTTGAAAACAAACTGCCATTTAGCTTTTCAAACACTGAAAACTACTTTAGACATATTTATTCGACATAAATTCACTTTATTCTTAGTTATTCTTATACACTGAAATTTTTAAAATTTTTAGTAAATTTTCCGAGGGCTCTCTCTAGGCCTATTTGGTGCGTAGGCCTATTGTGAAGTATCAGAAAGGCCACAATGGCGTCTCTGATTATCTTATTCACCTACAGACTCATATATCATGACAGAATTACATCATCTTTGTCTCTTGTCCTTGGAATCGGCCAGCGAGTGGTCCCCTATCTTGTTCCATAACCAACAAACTATTAATCAGAACTGCCATAACCATACCCCACTACGGCCCAGTGCGGTGTCTCTGACTGTGTGTGTGTCGGATCATAATAGTAGCCTATTTAAGCAATCCACTAGGTCGTAGTGGGGTTTTGAGTTTAATGCACTGGGCCGTAGTGTGGTTTGAATTAAATGGACTGGACCGTAGTGGGGTTTTGAGTGCAATGCGCTGGACCGTAGTGAGGTTTTGAGTCAAATGCACAGGGCCGTAGTGTGGTTTGAATTAAATGCACTGGACCGTAGTGGGGTTCGATCCCAACGCACTGGGTCGTAGTAGGGTTTTGAGTTAAATGCACTGGGCCGTAGTGGGGTTTTGAGTGCAATGCACTGGACCGTAGTGGGGTTTTGAGTTAAATGCACTGGGCCGTAGTGGGGTTTTGATTTAAATGCACTGGACCGTAGTGGGGTTTTGAGTCCAATGCACTGAGCCGTAGTGGGGTTAGAATTAAATGCACTGGGCCGTAGTGGGGTTTTGATTTAAATGCACTGGACCGTAGTGGGGTTCGAGCCCAATGCACTGGGCTGTAGATGGGTTTCGAAAACGCTTTAAAAAACGAATCAAATATAATATTGCCTATCATTTTAATATATTTAAAAAATATTCTATATGTGTATATTTTTTTAAATGGCTAAAAGGTTCTGTTTACAAGGGTCGGTTCTGTCCCTAAATAACTCTTTCAAACAGCGAGGAGAATCTTTACGATCGCTTAGGGAACTGTTGTGAAAGGATTGTACCCAAATGCTTTGAAAGTATGGGTCTCTTAACTCTCTTTCTTATTTCCCAACAAAGTTTTCCCCGAATGGGGAAAAAATGAGCAAAAGCGGTCAATTTTCCTATTGTTGCCGGGGAATTTCCTCTATGTTCAAGAGGACAATACTATAAAGGACTTGGGACAAAAACATGAAGCGGAATAAGAACCGAGATAAAAACTGGGAGTATTCTTTAACCCAGGTGTTTCTTCATCAGATCAATTTGCCATGTAATCGGATTAGTTAGTAAAAAATCCAGGGGGAAATTAAGGATGTCGGCTACATCCTGAACGGTATCCGTAACATATCCTGAATATCATTAAACCACGTCCGATAATGGATGAGTGCGATGTAATCGGATTAGTTAGTAAAAAAAAAAAAACAGGGGAAAATTTAAGGATGTCGGCTACATCCTGAACGGTATCCGTAACACATCCTGAATATTATGAAACCACGTCCGATAATGGATGAGTGCGGTGTAATTGGATTAGTTAGTAAAAACCCAGGGGAAAATTAAGGATGTCGGCTACATCCTGAACGGTATCCGTAACACATCCTGAATATCCTGAACCACGTCCGATCATGAATGAGTGAAAAAAATAAACTGTTGAGAATTGTGAAACTTGATTATTGAGGGCACTATTAAGTATGCTGAAAGGCGTTTTTTCAGGACACTGTTAAGTACCCTGAACATGTATTATTTAGGCATTCCGATGTCAGGGTCCTGAACACCCTGGAAGTAGGCAATCTCGCTACACTCAAAGTCCAGATGGGCATCCTGAAAATGTCCTTTCAGGATATTTTCAGGGTCCTGAAACTATCCTTAATTTTCTGCTGGGAAGCAGCTCTACTAACTATTGTGCCAAAATATTCAAGAACTTTTTTCCCAAATGGAAGAAAAGATGCGCTAGTCAAACGTCAGAATGACCGTCTGAATGCTGCATGATTACCACGGATTCAGGCTAGATGATAGTGTGAATTTGGCCCCACTTTCACACGGTTCGTACGCTTGAATTTTTCAAAAACTAAGTCATGCAGTATTCAAGCCCTTATTCAGAGGATTCACTTTTGAGCGACTAGAGTAAGTTCAGCTACTATTCAGTTAGTGATTCAGGGGGAAGCCAGTGTTCAGCTAGCTGGTCATTCGCTTTTCAACCGTATGAATTTTCTATCGGGTTGAGATGTAGTCTGAAATAGTTTTTATTGTAGTGAGAAATTTATAATTTTACTATTCAGCCAACCGAGTTTTCAAAAGGCTGCCGTCAGCTGGTAAGACGCTATTGCCCTCTGGTGGCGGCTTGGCTCAACTAAGTACTCGCATCAGGGGCGGAAGTACCCAGCCGCCATCTTGTTTTCCCACGTGCTCACATTTAGCAAACCTATTAAACGATTAGATTTGTAACATTTTATTATTGTTATTATTATTATTAGATTCTTGATTCCATTGATGTTTTTGAGTGTTTGTTTGCAGGTTGTAGTAGTTGTTGTTGAGTGTTGTTGTTTGAGTTATTCCCTTAAGCAACTTGCCAATTAGTTCAGAGTTGTCGTATTGAGTTATGTTTTTTTTTTAGTTTTATTTGTTGTTGTTGTTTTTGTTGTATGTGAAAGGATGCTTATAGACTAATTGCTACAACATTTATACTACTATATTGCAACTACTATATGGGGTACGCTACGACTTGTGCTAAGTACTACCATACTACTATTCCAACTACACCCACTACTACTACTACTGCTACTCCTCCTTCTCCTCCTCCTACTACTATTACTCCTACTACTACTACTCCTACTCCTACTCATACTACTACTACTACTACTTCTACTTCTACTACTACTACTACTACTACTACTACTACTACTGCTATTACTACTAGTACTCCTCCTACTACTCCTCCTCCTCCTACTACTACTACTACTACTACTTTACTTAACTCCATCACTACAAGATGCTACAAGATTGTACTACCTACTACTATGCACTCTTCACAAGTACCGTAATAATATTGCTGCAATAACAACTTGATGTAACCACTACAACAGTTGCTGCAACATCACTTTCACATCGGTCTACTAGTTAACTTCATATTGGTGAAACTGTTACCCACTACTACTACTACTACAACTACAGTAAAAATGTTACTAGAGAAGTACGACACTACACGACTACCACAAACTGCTACAACACTGCTACAACACTGATCTATCAGTTTGCTCCTATCACTACAACATAGCTAATACGTGCTACTACACTCCAACTAAACAACAACTCTGCAATATTCCCATCACTACAACTACAACTACAACTACGATAGCAGTCATTCCTACAGTAGTCCGACACTATACGACTACCACAAGCTGCTACAACACTACTACAACAGTGACTCATCACTTTACTTCTAATTCTACAGCATTTACTAATATGTACTACTACACTCCAAATATACAACAACTCAGCAGTATTCCCATCACTACAACTACAACAGCATCATTCCTAGAACTCTACTACAACAGTGACGCATCACTTTACTTCGACTACTACTACATTTACTAATATGTGCTACTACAATCCAACTATACAACAACTCTTCAATATTCCATCACCACAACTACGACTACAACAACAGTTACTACTACAACTATAATTACATCATCATTATTATCGCTACTACCTGTCACGGGAAAATTAGATTTAATGTAAATAGTAGTTAATTAAATAATAATAACTAATAGTAGTAACGGATGATAATAGTAGTTCGAACTACTTATAAAAATGAATGACGGGGCTGAATAGTTAGAGTGGGAAAAAATAGTTACTGGATGATAACATCTCAAGCAAACTTGTTATCAAAGGTTAACATCAGTAGCTGGTATTTAAACAAGGGGGGTCCGAAACTTAGTGATAACAGGTTGATAACATGTGATAACATTCAGCTGAATGTACGAAGAGGCTTTAATAACATCCGATAACGTAGTAACAAGCGGATAATAGGTTGTTAACATATGATAACAGACTGATAACGAATTGTTAACATGTGATAGCATTCACTTGAGTGTGTGAAGACACTTTGTTAACGCATGATAACATAGTATCAAGTGGATAACAGGTTGATAATGAATTGATAACACTGATAACATTCATCTGAGTATATGGAGAGGCTTTGTTAACATATGATAACATGCGATAACGTAGTAACAAGTGGATAACAGGTTGATAAGATATGATAACAGGTTGATAATGAATTGATAACACTGATAACATTCATCAGAATGTACGGAGAGGCTTCGATAACATGCGATAACATAGTAACAAGTGGATAACAGGTTAATAACATATGATAACAGCTTGACAATCAGTAGGAAGCACTGATAACATAAACTGAGACTATGAAGTGATTATTTGATCACACATGATAACATATGATAACAAGGTAAAGTATCAATGGGTGGATAACGATAGTAATAACAGCGGATAACAGGTTGATAATAGGTTGTTAACACATGATAACACTAACTGAGACTATGAGGAGATAATTTGATAATACATGATAACACGAGATAACAGTAATACGTGGATAATAGGTTGATAACATATAATAACACGGAGATAACAGATTGATAACAGTGATAACACGGCCTAGGTGTACGAAGATTACTGGAAGTTTCACACCCCTTGATGCTGATAACAAGATGATAACTGTTGATAACATGGTGATAACATGATGATAACACATTGATAACACGTTGATAACCATTGATAACTCTTGATAACACGTTGATAACTCTTGATAACACGTTGATAACCATTGATATCTCTTGATAACACGTTGATAACAACTGATAACTCTTGATAACATGTTGATAACTCTTGATAACACGTTGATAACCGTTGATAACTCTTGATAAAACGTTGATAACCATTGATAACTCTTGACAACACGTTGATAACCACTGATAACTCTTGATAACATGATGATAACCGTTTATAACTCTTGATAACACGTTGATAACCATTGATAACTCTTGATAACACGATGATAACATCTTGCTGGGACTGCAGGGATGGCAACTGAGTTGTTTGAGTCGATAATAAACCGCCCATTGAGCACAAACACTTCAAAAATGTGACATTCGGGACACGCCTATACTCTATCAATTTGTTACAAAACTACTACTAGTTAGTAAATAGTTGGTAAATAGTTTACTCATCTAATAATGCTTCATCAGTAGTTATTGTATGTAATTGTTGTTGGGTAGCAATAATAATAATAGAGGTAATAGAAGTAGTAGTAGTAGTAGTAGTAGTAATAGGAAGAGGAGTAGTAGTAGTGATGGTAGCAGTGGTAGTGGTAATAGTAGTAGTAGCAGAAGTAGTTGTAATAGTAGTAGTATTTGTTGTTGTAATAGGGTAGTAGTAAAGTAAGAGCAGTAGTAGTAGTAGTAGCAATAGTAGTAGTAGGAGCAGTAGCAGCAGTAGCAGCAGTAGCAGTAGTAATAATAGTAGTAGTAGTGGTAGTGGTAGTAGTAGTAGTAGAGAAGGTGGTAATAGTACTATTGGCAGTAGCAGCAACAGCAGTAGTGGTAATAGTAGTAGTAGTAGTAGTTGTTAACTATTATCTATGCCTAGTCATGGTTCTGTATGTGGGTAGGTCAGTTGTTATAGCGGAATGTTATCGGAGTTATCAGTGTGTTATCAGGCGTGTAGACGGTTTTTCTGCTCGTTTAATTGATGACAACCAAGGGGTCCGAAACTTGCAATAATCTTCGTACACCTAGGTCGTGTTATCACTGTTATCTCCCTGTTATCTCCCTGTTATCATATGTTATCAAATAATCTTCGTACACTTTTTCATCGAGTTCCGGAAACTTCATTTTTTTTACTCATTTTTTCCAAGGGGTCCGAAACTTCCGATAATCTTCGTACATCAAGGTCATGTTATCACTGTTATCAACCCTGTTATCTCTATATTATCTCCGGGTTATCATATGTTATCAAATAATCTTCGTACACTTTTCCTCCGAGTTTCAGGCCCCTTGATGACATCGTAACTTTGCTTTTCATCGTTTAAAAATCCAAGAATCTTATTTTAAGAATCAAGAATCATTCCAAGGTGTCGAAAACTCCCAATAATCTTCGTACACCTGGGTCATGTTATCACTGTTATCTACCTGTTATCTCCATGTTATCTCCGTGTTATCATATGTTATCAAATAATCTTTGTACATTTTTCCTCGGAGTTTCGGACCCCTTGAATCATTCTTTAGAATTTTATGAAAATTTATGAGTGTTTCATTATCAGTTTGACTGTTTACGTAGACGCTATGCACTGCGCTGTAGTGGGTCTCTTAAATTGTGTCAGATTGAAACATAGGATGATGAATAAAAGGACGTACACTGGGCCGTAGTGGGGTTCACTGGGGCATAGTGGGGTTTAGAAATTTAATGTAAGAAATACAAGGAATGTAAAATGTGCACTGGGTCGTAGTGGGGTTTTAAAAATTTCTGATTTGAGAAATATAAGGAATGTAAGAAGTACTGGGTCGTAGTGGAATGCACTGGGTCGTAGTGGGGTTTTAAAAATTTCTGATTGAGAAATATAAGGAATGTAAGAAGTGCACTGGGTCGTAGTGGAATGCACTGGGCCGTAGTGGGGTTTTAAAAATTTCTGATTGAGAAATATAAGGAATGTAAGAAGTGTACTGGGTCGTAGTGGAATGCACTGGGCCGTAGTGGGGTCTAGAAGTTTCTGGTCTGAAAACTACAGGGAATGTAAAAGATGGACTGGGTCTTAGTGGGGTTTTAAAAATTTCTGATCTGAAAAATACAAGGAACGTAAAAGGTGCACTGGGTCGTAGTGGGGTGCACTGGGCCGTAGTGGGGTTAAGGACGCAGAGTAAAGTACTGCACTAGACTTCTATTATTTCTACATTTCATTTAAATGACTTATATTTATTAGTTTTTTTTTCCAAGAAGCGACGTGTTAACATGATGATAACACTTGATAACAGGTTGATAACAAGTGATAACATCTTTTCCCCATACGGGGCTGTTTGTTTTCTTGCAGGAAGCTTCGAGTTTTCGCCAATTTGGTGTCCATTGAAGACAAGTTTATGTATTTCCTACAGCGAAAACTTTTGAGAAAAAGTTAGTAGTAACTATTAACTACTTACAACTACTTGCTACTATTGAAAATTTAGTCGCCATTGAGTAGTACGTAAAGTATGTTAGGATAACAAAGAAGAGCAAAACAAGATGGCCGCCCTATCATCGATCACGTGACTATTGTAGATTCCTGAAAATGGCTTCTACCTACTGAAGTAGTGGGATTCTTGGTGTGAATCTTGATGAATGTTCGTGAATCTTAAGATTCTTGAACCGAGATTCTTTGTATGATTCTTGGATTCTTAGAAGATTCTTAAGTGAATCTAACGGGATTCTTGGGATTCTTGTATGATTCTTGATTAAGATTCTTGAATAGGGAATCAAGATTCTTGGGATTCTCGATCAAGATTCTTTCAAGATTCTTGATTGGTTCGTCATGATTCTGGGCTTCTGATCAAGATTCTCTTTAGACTCTTTTAAGATTCTTACACGATTCTTGAGATTCTTGGATTCTTAGAAGATTCTTAAGTGACTCTAACGTGATTCTTAGGATTCTTGTATGATTCTTGATTCAAGATTCTTGATTCTAAAGATTCTTGGCTAAGTTTCTTGAATTGGGAATCAAGATTCTTGGGATTCTCGATCAAGATTCTTTCAAGATTCTTGATTGGTTCGTCGTGATTCTGGGATTCTGATCAAGATTCTTTTCAGATTCTTTTAGGATTCTTACACGATTCTTGAGATTCTCACATGAATCTGTACATAGGAATTCAGGTTTTCGCAAGATTCTTACATGATTCTTGACTGCTTACTCATGATTCTGGGATTCTTCCAAGATTCTTCAACAGTTCCATAACAAGATTCTTGAGATTCTCACATGATTCTGTACATAGTAATTCAGGTTTTCGCAAGATTCTTGATCAAGATTCTTGACTGCTTACTCATGATTCTGGGATTCTTCCAAGATTCTTCAACAGTTCCATAAAAGATATCAAGATTCTTGATCAAGATTCTTACAAGATTCCTGAGATTCTCACATGATTCTTGAAATTCTCACATGATTCTGTACATAGTAATTCAGGTTTCCGCAAGATTCTTACATGATTCTTGACCGCATACTCATGATTCTGGGATTCTTCCAAGATTCTTCAACAGTTCCATTAAGGATATTTCACTCGACGTTTCAGTGGGAACATCTTGTGAAAGTTCTGGAAAAAGATTCCCACTTGACTCAGTTTCTAACCAAGATTCTCATACGAACTTCCATTAGACTTTTGAAACCTCAAGAATCTCAAGAATCTTGAGAGTGTTACCAGACAAGCCAAGATTCTTGACCCGATAGAAAAGTCATACGGTTGAGTGCCGAATGACTAGGTAGCTGAACACTAGCTTCCCTCTGAATCACTAGCTGAATAGTAGCTGAACTGACTTAAGTTGCTAAAAGTGAACCCTCTGAATAAGGGGTTGAATACTGCATGACTTAGTACTTGAAAAACTCAAGCGTATGAATTGTGTGAAAGTGGGCTAATATCTCACTATCATCTAGCTGAATCCGTGGTAATCATGCACCATTCAGAGGGTCATTCTGACGTTTGACTAGCACATCTTTTCCTACTGGGGACAGATTCACTTAAGCAAGATTCTTGTTTAAGAATCACAACTAAGATTCTCAAAGATTCTTAAGATTCTTATGACAAATGTCTAAGATTCTTGTCAAGATTCTCGAGATTCTTACAAGGATTCTTAACCTTATACTCAAGATTCTTACGATTCTCATTGAAATTCTTAAGATTCTTTACATGATTCTCAAGATTCTTATTAAGATTTTTAAGATTCTTGTTATGATTCTCCAGATTCCCGAGATTCATACAAACATTTCAAACCCCGATAGCCCAAGATTCTCGAGATTCTTACCCTTGGGTTCAAGAATCTGAAGATTCTTGCCAAGATTCTCGAGATTCTTACGCTTGGCTTCAAGAAACTGAAGATTCTTGCCAAGATTCTCGAGATTCTTACCTTTGGCTTCAAGAATCTTAAGATTCTTGCCAAGATTCTCGAGATTCTTACCCTTGGGTTCAAGAATCTGAAGATTCTTGCCAAGATTCTCGAGATTCTTACCCTTGGGTTCAAGAATCTGAAGATTCTTGCCAAGATTCTCGAGATTCTTACCCTTGGGTTCAAGAATCTGAAGATTCTTGCCAAGATTCTCGAGATTCTTACCCTTGGGTTCAAGAATCTGAAGATTCTTGCCAAGATTCTCGAGATTCTTACCATTGGCTTCAAGAATCTGAAGATTCTTGCCAAGATTCTCGAGATTCTTACCCTTGGCTGCAAGAATCTGAAGATTCTTGCCAAGATTCTCGAGATTCTTACCCTTGGCTTCAAGAATCTGAAGATTCTTGCCAAGATTCTCTTGATTCATCGACTGCCAATGAGAGGATCGACTGCTGCTGGAGTAAGACCCTTTAGTGACCTTTACTGAAGCGTGGGAAAAAATCACGGAGCGTGGGAAAACATGGGGGTTCGTCAATTTGACAGGTCCACTTCATGAAAAGCAGCGCTTAAATTGATTTACCAAGAAACAAGATCGAAAACCAACCAAAAACCAGCAAAAACATTAGAAAAACACAATAATATTATTATTTAATATTTATTCTATTGTCTTTTTATTTATTATAAATCAAGGGGGTCCGAAACTTGCAATAATCTTCGTACACCTGGGTCATGTTATCAGTGTTATCAACTCTGTTATCTCCATGTTACCTCCGTGTTATCACATGTTATCAAATAATCGTCGTACACATTTTTACTCGGAGTTTCGGACCCCCTTGTCATAAATCTCTGTACTGGAATTAAATACTAAAATTAAAACGTAATTTTTTACTAATTAAATTAAATACGAATAAATAATTATTACCGTCATAGAATTAATTTATTCAGTTATTAATAATATAAATTATTATACTTAATTAAATATGTATTTGTAGAATAAATATTTAATATTTATTCCGTAAAATATGCTAAATAGTTTAATTATTACATATTTTATATAAAATATTAAAATATATTATTACTATTATTATGAAATACTGCGAATATATTTTAAATTTAAGTAATAATAATTCATTAATTAATAATTAATAAAGTAATTTATTAATCACGTAAGTTATTATATTTAAATAAATATTTATTTTTAAAATAATTATTTAATATTTATTCATTAAAATATGCTAAATAGTTGAATTATTACTTATTTTATACAAAATATTAAAATATATTATTATTATTATGAAATATTGTAAATATATTTTAAATTTAAATAATAATGATTACTTAATTAATAATGTAAATTATATTTAAATAAATATGTATTAAAAGTTTCCTTTGATAATTTTTTTTGTAAAATAAATATTTGATACTTATTAATTAAAATATGCTAAATAGTTTAATAATAACTTATTTGATACGAAATATTAAAATATATTATTATTAATGTATCTTTCTTCATGTCGCAGTCCGGTAAAATAAATAAGTAAATAAATAAATAAATAAACAAATATATAAATAAATATATATATATATTATTATTATTATGAAATATTGTAAATATTTTTTCAAGGGGTCCGGAACTTGCAATAATCTTCGTACACCTAGATCATGTTATCAGTGTTATCAACTCTGTTATCTCCATGTTATCTCCGTGTTATCAAATAATCTTCGTACACTTTCCCTCGGAGTTTCGGACCCCCTTGTTATCACCCTGTTATCGTCTATTATCACTTGGTACTATCCAAGAGGTTCGAAACTTGCAATAATCTTCGTACACCTGAGTTATGTTATCACTGTTATCTCTGTGTTATCAAATGTTATCAAATAATCTTCGTACACTTTCCTTCGGAGTTTCGGACCCCCTTGATATTTTTTAAACAAAAAATGGAGAAAAGCCTAAAGCGTTTACTATTTTTGTGTAATGACCACTTATTATCGAACTAATTAAACTACCGAAAAAGAAACAGTTGCTCAAATATAGTTAATCTAGTCATAGTATAGTTATTATATTATTATTATTATAGTTATATTATTATATTATTATAATTATTATTATATTATAGGATATAGTCAAAGGATAGTTGAAAATACGAACTACTAAAACTATTCTAAATTCTTTGGTTAATTTCTACGTTATTTTCATAAAATAAGTTTTAAATGCTGTGTTACCCAGCAGAAAAATAAGGATAGTTTCAGGACCCTGAAAATATCCTGAACGGGACAGTTCAAAACACGAACTACTAAAACTACTGAAACTATTCTAAATTCTTTGATTAAATTCTACGTTATTTTCATAAAATAAGTTAATAACTGATTAAAATTTACTGTTTCAAATGTTGTGTTATCCAGCAGAAAATTAAGGATAGTTTCAGGACCCTGAAAATATCCTGTAAAGGACATTTCAGGACGCCAATCAGGACTCCGAGTGCAGTAAAATTGGCCCACGTCCAGGGTATTCAGGACCCTGACATTGTAATGCCTGAATCATACACGTTCAGGGTACTTAACAGCGTCCTGAAAAAAACGCTTTTCAGGATACTTAATGGTGCCCTCAATAATCAAGATTCACATTTCTCAACACAATTTCTTTTACTCATCCAAGATCGGACGTGGTTCAGGATATGTTACGGATATCGTTGAGGATGTAGCCTACATCCTTAATTTTCCGCTGGGTTATCAACGTGTTATCAATCTGTTATCACTTGTTATCACCTGTTATTACTAGACTCTTTATCTTCACGCTATTCGTAGTCTTAGTTATAGCTGTATGCACGTAGCACGCAAAGTAGTTTGGACTACTTGTATTAGTAAGCTAGAAAATAGTTCATTAGTGTGTCTTTGAAGGTTTCAGCTCGAGGCTAAGTCTTAATGAAGCTGAAACTAAAAGTGTATGGTCAAAGTCCAACGTTTTCCTTTTTCTCTATATTCTTTATAGGGACTCTATTCCAGTGCTTCCCCTTTTTTCCCTTTCCCCCCTTTTTTCCCCTCCGCTTGAAAATACCAATTTCCCTTTTTTCCCCCATCCGTGCTATGGAGCACAGCTACATTTGTAGATTCACTTTATCCTCCATTTTCCCTTTTGCCTCTTCCCATTTTCCTTATTTGAGGGAATTTCCCCGCAAAGTGGATGCACTGGACTATTCCAAACGTGCACCTCACTATAGCGGACACTTATATCAAATGAATTTATTAATATTTTTCAACTTTCTTGGTTTCAAATTGTTTCTCAGATTTTTTGGCGATTTTTATACGTATTTTCAAGTCGATTCGTTGAAAAAGTTAATCGAAACGAGTGTCCGTAGTAGAGGGGGTGGTCAACAGAGGTCTTTTTGGAATAAGGTCTATAGGTACGTATGCTAAAAACGCACGCCTCTCTATAGCGGACACTGTTATTAAATCAACTTGAAGGAATTTGAAAATTTTCTTTGCACCAAAATGTTCGTCGAATTTTTCTATGATTTTTAAGTTCATTTAAGTTCATTTTATTCAGAAATTGTATTTAATACAGCTGCCCGTAGTAGCGGGGCTAGTCTGTACGGCATATGCCAAAAAGGCACGCCTCTCTATAGCGGACACTGTTATTAAATCAACTTGGAGGAATTTGAAAATTTTCTTGGCGCCAAAATGTTTCTCGAATTTTTCTATGATTTTTAAACTTATTTTAAATTTATTTTATTAAGAAACTGTATTTAATACTGCTGCCCGTAGTAGCGGGGCTAATCTGTACGGCATATGCCAAAAAGGCACGCCTCTCTATAGCGGACACTGTTATTAAATCAACTTGAAGGAATTTGAAAATTTTCTTGGCGCCAAAATGTTTCTCGAATTTTTCTATGATTTTTAAACTTATTTTAAATTTATTTTATTAAGAAACTGTATTTAATACTGCTGCCCGTAGTAGCGGGGCTAATCTGTACGGCATATGCCAAAAAGGCACGCCTCTCTATAGCGGACACTGTTATTAAATCAACTTGAAGGAATTTGAAAATTTTCTTGGCGCCAAAATGTTTCTCGAATTTTTCTATGATTTTTAAACTTATTTTAAATTTATTTTATTAAGAAACTGTATTTAATACTGCTGCCCGTAGTAGCGGGGCTAATCTGTACGGCATATGCCAAAAAGGCACGCCTCTCTATAGCGGACACTGTTATTAAACCAACGCGAAGGAATTTGAAAATTTTCTTGGCGCCAAAATGTTCCTTGAATTTTTCTATGATTTTTAGAAGCATTTTAAATTTATTTTATTAAATAATTGTATTTAATACTGCTGCCCGTAGTAGCGGGTGTTGGTCTTCAGTGCGGCCTTTTTGGAATTAGCCCTATACACACCTGTAACTACTACTAACTACTCTAACTGCTACTCTAACTGCTACTCTAACTACTTTTAACTACTGCACTTTCCGCCTTATAACAAAGGCCTCGCCCATCGTACGTGCAAAGACACTATAACACAACAAATAAATAAATCATAAATATATATTTATTTAAATAAGTTATACATTAATAATAATAATAATAATTTCCTTATTATTATTATATTATTCTTATTTATTAATAATAATAATTAGTTATGCCAGTGTTTCCACTTTGCAGGGAAATTTCCTGAAAAACAGGAAAAATGAGGCTTGAAAAAGGAAATATAAGGAAATAGGGAAAATCTGGAAGTATGCTTTGTATTCTTGTATGGAGGGGAAGAAGGGGAAAATAAGGGAAGAGAGGGAAATGGGAAAATCTGGAAATATGCTTTGTATTCTTGTACGGAAGGGAAGAAGGGGAAAATAAGGGAAGAGAGGGAAAAGGGGAAGCGGAAAGGGGAAATTCTGGTTTCTGCCTAATACTGATTTACTAATTTTTATCATTATGTATGTTCTGTAAAATTTTATTATAATAATAAATACTATCAATAATAAATAATAATTAAAATAATATAATTTTCATAAATTTATTTCTAATTAAAGATAACTTATGATTTATTATCATTATTTATATTATATAATAAAGTAATTAAGTTTAGAATATTAATATAGATATTAATTTTAATAATTTTAGCAAATTAACTCGTTTTCCCTAATGGCATAGCACAGAAGATGCGGTTTTCAAGACACGAAGGAAACCAGGACCAGTTTTTGCCCTTTAATTGACGGTTACGACTAGGGGTGGAACAAAGATAATGATGATAACAGACTGATAACACGTGATAACAGGTTGATAACACGTGATAACAGATTGATAACAGCATCTGAGTGTATTATAGCAGTTAAAAGATGGAAGAAAGTAAGAAAAGTCCTTGAGAAAATGTACCAATAATGATGATAACATGTGATAACAGTTCATAACAGACTGATAACACGTGATAACAGGTTGATAACAATTGATAACAGATTAATAACAACATCCGAGTGTATTACAGCAGTTAAAAGATGAAAGAAAGTAAGACAAGTCCTCGAGAAAATGTACCAATAATGATGATAACGTGTGATAACAGTTGATAACAGGTTGATAACACTTGATAACAGATTGATAACAGCATCTGGGTGTATTATAGCAGTTAATAGATGGAAGAAAGTAATAAAAGTCCTTGAGAAAATGTACCAATAATAATGATAACGTGTGATAACAGTTGATAACAGGTTGATAACACGTGATAACAGGTTGATAACACGTGATAACAGGTTGATAACATGCGATAACAGGTTGATAGCAGTGATAAGGACGAAGATTACTCGATAACGTTCGATGATATAGTTGATAGCAATCGGATAACAGGTTGATAACATGTGATAACAGCTTCTGAATGTACGCAGATTAAGGAAAGTTACGAACCCCCCCGGATTTACCCGGCTGTAGGGCAACATGCAAAGTTTACATCATCGCCCACACTTGAAACAAACCTCTTAGAGGGTCCTGTACTGTGATAACAGGTTGATAACAAGATGATAACACGATGATAACAAGAAGGAAATGCTGAAAATAAAGATAACTGGCAGTTCAGTCTCCCCCATTTCCCCTCTTCCTTATTTTCCCCCTTTTTCCCCTTCATACTATAATGCAAAGCGTACTTAAAGATTTTCCCTTATGTTTTCCCTTTCCAGTCCCCGTTTTCCCCTTTTTACAGGAAATTTCCCTGCAGAGTGGAAACACTGATAACTAGATGATAATATAAAGAATTGTTATCATCATAATATCACATTCTAACAGTACTATCATCAACTATTATCAATTATCATCAGTTATCAACTATTATCTTCTATTATCATCATGTTATCATCATCTGTTATCACCGTCTCAATAGAAAAGAGCTGCGCTAGTCAGAAGTCAGAATGACCTCTGAACGGTGCATGATTACCATGGATTCAGCTAGATGATAGTGGGAAATTGGCCCCACTTTCACACGGTTCGTACGCTTGAATTTTTCAAGAACTAAGTCATGCAGTATACAAGCCCTGATTCAGAGGGTTCACTTTTTAGCGACTAGAGTAACTTCAGCTACTATTCAGCTAGTGACTCAGAGGGAAGTTAGTGTTCAGCTACCTAGTCATTCGGTATTCAACCGCATGACTTTTCTCTCAGGGTGTTACACGCCGCTAGTCAAATCTGCGCTTAATTACGGTGCGTAGTCAAAACCCAGAAGCTGCTACTTGTTGAAACCTTCTTTGTCAACGAATTTTTTCCCTTTTTTCCCCCCAAGGGGTCCGAAACTTCCATTAATCTTCGTACACCTGGGCAGTGTTTCCATTTTTAATTTTTCCCCTTTTCTCCCTCTTCCCTTATTTTCTCTTTTTCCCCTCCGTGCTAGAATACAAGCCGTACATTAGATTTTCCCTTTTCCCTCTTCTTTTACTTTTCCCTTTCCTTACCCCATTTCCCCCCTTTTCAGGGAATCTCCCTGCACAGTGGAAACACTGCACCTGAGTCATGTTATCACTGTTATCAACCCGTTATCTCCATGTTATGTCCGTGTTATCATATGTTATCAAATAATCTTCGTACACCTTTTCTCGGAGTTTCGGACCCCCTGTTTTCTTCCTTTCTTTCCATTCATCTTTTATTTCCTTTTCTTCATTTTCCTCATTTATCTCTCGGTTTTTACTGCAAGTCATTAGCCAATTAAGGCCGTTACTATTATTATTATTAATATTATTATCCATTGTTAGTATCGTTATTACAAAAAATAGTAGGTGTAGTGGTAGTAACGTGCGAAAGTAGTAGTAGAAGAATTAGTAGTAGTAGTAGTAGTACTAGGAGTAGGAGTAGTAGGAGTAGTAGCGGTAGTAGTAGATGGAGTAGTAGTAGTAGTAGAAGAAGTAGTAGTAGTAGAAGTAGTAGAAGGATTAGTAGTAATAGTGGTAGTAGGAGGAGTAGTAGTAGTAGTAGTAGTAGTAGTAGAAGTAGTAGTAGTAGAAGTAGTAGAAGGATTAGTAGTAATAGTGGTAGTAGGAGGAGTAGTAGTAGTAGTAGTAGTAGTAGTAGTAGAAGAAGTAGTAGTAGTAGAAGTAGTAGAAGGATTAGTAGTAATAGTGGTAGTAGGAGTAGTAGTAGTAGTAGTAGTAGTAGTAGTAGAAGTAGTAGTAGTAGAAGTAGTAGAAGGATTAGTAGTAATAGTGGTAGTAGGAGGAGTAGTAGTAGTAGTAGTAGTAGTAGTAGTAGAAGAAGTAGTAGTAGTAGTAGTAGTAGTAGGAGGAGGAGGAGGAGGAGGAGGAGGAGGAGGAGGAGTAATAGTAGTAGTAGTAGCACCCAGTGGAAAATTAAGGATCTCGGCTACATCCTGAACGATATCCGTAACATGTCCTGAATATCCTGAACCACGTCCGATCGTGAACGAGTAAAAAAAAATTGCGTTGAGAATTGTGAATCTTCATTATCGAGGAACCTACTACATTTAGTATCCTGAAAAGCGTTTTTTCAGTACTCTGTAAAGTACCCTAAACATGTATTGTTCAGGCATTCCAATGTCAGGGTCCTGAACACCCTGGAAGTGGGCCAATTTCACTGCACTCGGAGTCCTGATTGGCATCCTGAAAATGCCCTTTTCAGGATATTTCCAGGGTCCATCCTTCTTAATTTTCTGCTGGGCAGTAGTACTAGTAGTATCTACTGTTACTATTATTATCTCTTACTGCTATTCTACCTCTCCTACTACTACACCCGTATTAATCAGTATTTATTACAATAATAGCATTTATTATTATTATTAATATTATTATTATTATTATTATTATTATTATTGTCATTATCATTATTATTATCTGTTTATCTGTTTATCTGTTTATTGTTCTCGGCTCAGGCCTAGTGCCTATTGCCACACTGCATAACTTTGGACATTTACATAGTTGATATTGATCACTTTTAAAATTGCTAACAAACTAACTTAAAAACTACTCTACTCCCGTGAAATAAGACCCGCCACCACATACTAACCTACTGGAAGTAAACAGCTAAAGCTATCACGGTACATGATAGTTATGTAGTAACATTGGAGGAAATAAAAGAGACTATTCTAGCATTATAACTTTGGAACAAAGCAAACAGTGTTTGGACAAAAATTTCAGAAGTGAAGGAAGCACAGAAAGACATTGAAACAAAGTTAATTCGGTGTTGTGACATCATTGTTATCAGCTTCATTCTGCAGTCGGTGACGATGGGGCACCGCAACAGGATATGCTTGAGGTCCGCTGGAGTTTGACATCGTGGACATTCAGGGCATCGTCTTTTTCCTATTATATGAAGGTGTTGTGGTGTGGGAAAGGTGTTATTTCTAAAATTGATTAAAAAAGCCAGTAGTGGTCTGGGTAGGTTGGAAGGGATTGCGGGTGTTCTGGAAACAGATTTTTGAAACTTGTAAAGATGCCTGCCTGCTTTGAGGGTCTCCCATTCCTCTGCCAAATTATCCAGCAATAGGTTTTAATGCAAGATTTTGAGTAGCTCTTTGGGTATATATCCGGGTTTAGGAGTCGTTCCGTCTTACTTGAGATCGCAGACTTCGCTAGCTGATCCGCTATTTCGTTCCCTGCGATCCCCTGATGAGCCGGAACCCAGATCAGCGTAATTTGCAGCCGTTTGGAGAGCTCTTTTACTTGCGTCCAGCAATCGTGCGTAATCCTGTCCATCGGTTTCCATGATCCAGTCAACACGGAGATTGAGGACGCTGAATCGGTTGCGATAGTAGCTATCCTGAAGGAATTTCTCTTGGCGTACTGAATAGCCTTGAGGATTGCCATTATTTCTCCGTGAAAGCTGGACCATTGTTTGTCGAGTGAAAACAGTTGGAATCTATCCTTTTGACAATGGTAAAAAGCCAGACCGACTTCTCCCTTGCCTTTAGAGGCGTCAGTGAAAATCAGGGGTGAGGTTGTCTTCTCTCTTTGCAGCAACGTGACGATTTCTTGGTAGCTTCTGCCTTTTACTACCCTTACATTTGGTGGGTCCCTCTCCCACGGTGGAATTGAGTACACATACTGAGCTTTTCGGTTCGTGAAGAGAGGATTCACTTGTTTTATTTCCTGCTCAGCAATCCACATGGAGCTGGCGTATCTCTTGTGGACTAATTCGTTTTCCTCACTCTCGAAAAGCTTGGTCACTGGGTTGTCTGGGTTCTTAAAAGGCAGAGCTGCTCTGATCTGCATCCTTTTCTCTTGGATCCGTATCCAGATTGGTAGAATTCCAAGCTCGACACAGAGCGCTTTCTTTGCAATAGATTTGGAGGCTCCACTGATTAACCTTAGCCCCTGGTTCTGGATTTGTTCTAGTTGCCTTAGACTGGAATTTGGAATTTTTGCAAAACAGCATGTTCCATATAACAGTATTGGCTGTATTTTCCCTTGGAATAGTTGAAGGGCAACCAGGGCTGGAAGTCGACTCGATTTTTGGAGTACAGGTCGTAGTAGTTGTATTATACCCTGCGCTTTTCTGCATCTCAGGGCAACGTCTTCTGACCATGTCAGCTTAACATCTAGGGTCATTCCCAGATATCGAATGCTGGAAGATGGCAATATGGTTTTCCCCTCTATTGAGAGGGTGTCGTTGCACTGGGATCTTTTCCGGCTGAAGTGTATAAGCTGACATTTGTCTGGGTTTGGTTTGAGGTCACGATGCAGTAGTATTTGATTAAGTTTATTCAAAGATCTTTGTAGTAGATTTGTGTTGGCCTTTGAGCTTCTTCCCGATACCATCAGTATAACGTCATCTGCGAATGCAATAACTTTGCACCTTGGGGTATTTATTTTTTGCACAGCTTCGATGACATAATAGTTGAATAATATGGGAGAAAGAGGGCTGCCTTGGGGTACTCCTCTGGTAGCATACAGAGTATCGCTGTTTGCCAGGGGTGTTTCAATTTTGAAGGTTCTTTGATGTAGAAAACTTGCGATCCATCGGATGTACTCGTTAGGCATTTTTCGTTTTTCCAGGTTTTTTACGAGGACTTCGTGGTTCACATTATCGAACGCTTTTTCTATGTCCAGCGAGATGGCCGTCGTGATATGCCTTTTGTCGAATGCTCGGTATATTAGTTCAGTCGTGTAGATTAAGGCATCTTCCGCCGATGAGTTCGGTCGAAATCCGAATTGAAGCTGGTGAAAGTGTTTTTCTTCTTCTGCAATATGTATTATTCTTTTTTGAATGATTTTTTCCAAACCCTTAGAGATGGTTGGCAGGAGGGTTATTGGCCGATATGATTTTGCAGAGGTGTAGTCTGTTCTGAAGGGCTTAGAGATCATGATTACTTTTCCCTGTTTCCATTGCTGAGGGACATATCCTAAGCGAAGACTGCTGTTATAAATGTTCCTCAATACCGGTAGAAGGGAGTCCAGGGTGTTCTGCCAAAAAATGAATGGGATTCCGTCGTATCCAGGGGACTTGTTGGGTGATGAAGAGATGACTGCCTCTCTAATCTCATTGTCGGAAATTGTTTGGTAGTTTTTCCTGCTGGATGGTCCAAATCTGCTTGAATTCATACTAGGAGTTCTGCTACCTTCCATCACAGTTTCACCTATGATAGTTAATTTTTCCTTTCCACTGAGGTCTACTTGTTGATGGGGAATCTGCACGGACAAGACAGTCGGCTGGTACATTTTCGCGCGACTAACATTTCTTACAAGCCTCCATGCATCATCTGTTTTCATGGTAGAGAGCTGATTTATCCAGTGGCTAGATCTTGCTTTTCTGAGAGCCGTTATAAATTCGTTCTTAGCTTTTTTCCATGTTTCCTTGTGTTCTTCCTTCCTCGTCTTAAAGAACACATTCCTGAATCTGCAGGTTTTCTGGTGTAGATAAGTTAGTTCTGGGGTCCACCAAGGATGCTGGCGCCGAGTCTGTTTGTGGGCCGGAACGAACTTTGTAATGGTTGTGTTCGTTAGTTGGTCTAATCTGCTGGTCAATTCAGCTATATCTGCGTTATTTGCGCAAGGTCTGGTGTATAGATCATGTCGTTGAAGGACTTCTTGGGACAGAAAATTATTGATTCCATTCCAGTCAGCCTTGTTGAAGTTCCATTTTGGGGGATCATTCTTCAAATGTGTGCTATGCGTATTCAGCTGTATAACTATCGGTAAATGATCGGAGGTGACGTCCAGTGATTTGGAAACTGATACCGATTCGATGCAATCTCGTGCTTTTTCCGTTCCGAACACGATGTCAATCACAGAGTGGTCGCCATTGGTGTTAAAATAGGTTGGAATGTCCGGGGGTGAGAATAGCTGGAGATTGCATTGTTCCATAAAATCATACACGAATTGTCCGATCGGGTTGGTTCTTCGCTCGGAGTCCCAAAGCCAATGATGACCGTTGAAATCTCCGGCGAAGATTTGATGGCTGTAGCTTGCTGCGAATTTCTGTTTTATCGTCTCCAGTAGCTGCGCGACTTCGAGATTATTCGGTGGAACATATACGTTGGTTATTAGGACCTTTTTCATGTTTGCTGTCGTTAACAGTGCTGTGCCGTAGTATTCTGACATTTCTAGTACTTCTACTTGGTGGGATAAAGATTGGTGTACTGCAATCGCTACATTCTGTTGACTGAGGGTGGTATAGGAAAACTTGAAGTTATCTGCTGAATTCTTGCGGAAGTTATTGTTGATCTCTTGGATCAAGATGATCGAGACTTGGTTTTCATTAGCTACTTTGGTAACTACCTGAAGGATGTCTGTACTTTTCCTGGTGTTGATTGACATAATGCGAATGTTTCGTAGGTCAGGGTCCGGTGGTTGTTGAATGGATGCTGAATTACTTGTCATTTTTCTGCAGGAAGGAAATCCTCTTTTCGCATTTCTTATAGTATGCCGGGTGTTCTTGTGAGCAATTCGCACACTTCGGGTTATTGGGATTAGGACAGTCTTTGGTATTATGGTTTTGTGCACATTTTGCACAGATCCAGGTTGTCGACTTGCACTTCCACGAAGTGTGTCCCAACTTCTGGCATTTGTAGCACATCAAACATTCATTTTCCTTGTAATCCTCGACGCGGAAGATCCTGTTGAAAGCGACAACGTATCCTTGTTTCAAAATTTTAGTGCAGAGTTCTGAATCGTTGAGTTCTACCAATAACGAGCCGTGTTGTTTTCCATTGTTTTCGTTTAGCCATTTGGGTTTGCAGTTTTCGAGAGCGGCTTGGAAGTAATCTCTTACTTCCTGCATCAGTTCCGAGGGCTGTTCCTTTTTGGGGACGCCGTGAATCACAATGGTGGATTGATCTTTTCTCGTCACTTGTTTGACCGAACCAAGACTCTGAAGATCCACATTCTTATTTTGGAATATTTTTTCGGCTCGTTCCTTCTCTGTCTTTGTTTGAAACTGGACTACCAGATTTCCCTTGGCAGATTTCCTGGTCAGAAGGGGTTTGGGAAGAGACGAATCTAGTTTGTTAAAATCTTCCACCATCATTTCTTTGAGTTTTTTGGCCTCCACGTTTGTGGCCCTTTTTGTTTTGTCAAGTTGTTGGAGCGTAATGCTCAAGTCATTTCCTGGAATGTCCATCTTCGGTAGGGTTAGGGAATTCTCAATATTTGAGGTTGGTACAGTTCTCCATGCCTGGGTGCTGTTTGGTTTAGTTAGCCGGAGGACTTCTTCTTTCAGTTTTTTATTTTCCTCGACTAGGACTTTGAGAGTTTTCGAGAGGTCGTTAATTTGCGCTTCCATCGCCACCCTTTTTTCCTCCTTGTCTTTCTCTTTATCTTCCATCGTTGCAAGTTTCGAGAACAGCAACTCGAAGTTACTTGCCATTGCATTTAACTTGCATTCCACACTTTGGAGAAGGGTGCGATTGTTGGCATCGCATTGGGAGGTTTCGCTTGATTCATCCGGGTTTTTGTCGTTGCCCCAACTTTCACTGCAAGATTCGCAAGACTGCTGGCGGCCACCTGTAGGAGTGAAACGTTTCCTACATTCCATGCAGTTCTTCGGTTTGAACTTCTTGCCCGAGTTTTTAGCGCCATCCGAAGTATCTCCTGCTGAAGTTTTCTTCGGCGTCATTCTGCCACTCTGTCAACGTTTCGCTCTTCAGATAAGAACCCAGAGAAAGGGGATGGTTCTGAGAACTAATGTTGAGACGTGGGGCAGACGTCAACGACCGAGAACTCTGCCCGGTTTTTCTTCAAGTGCTAAGTTTGATATCGAGTCTTACCAAAACTAATTATTACAATTACTATTATTATTATTATTATCATTATTATTAATATTATTATTATTAATATTACTATTATTATTATTATTATTATTATTATTATTAATATTACTATTATTAATATTATTATTATTATTATTATTAATATTACTATTATTAATATTATTATTATTATCATCATTATTATTATTATTATTATTATTGTTATCATTATTATTATTACTTACACACAGATTACACATTATTTCCATACATTAACTTTATTAGTTTTTCGTAATAATGCCTTTCGTGTGAGTGGAGAGTGAAAGCAATCTTTTTCATGCGATGGAAAGCACCTGTTGCTCTAATATCATCTGCTGAAAGTAGAAGATCGTGATTTTTTCCTCTTCCAGTGATTTCATCTCCACAAAGAAGCTGATCTAAGAATAGGAATAAGAAAAGGAAAAAAAAGGAATAGGGGTAGTAGTAGTAACGGTAGCAGTAGTAACGGTAACCCCTCCTCTTCCTCCTCCTACTACCACTTCTCCACTCCTAGTACTGCTACTTTTACTGCTACTAATACTACTACTCCTCCTACTACTACTACTACTCCTACTACTACTAATTCTTCTACTGCTACTTTTACTGCTACTACACTACTACTACTACTACTACCTGTTGCTCTAATATCATCTACTGAAAGTAGAAGATCGGGATTTTTTCCTCTTCCCATGATTTCATCTCCACAAAGAAGCTGATCCAAGAAGAGGAAAAAGAAAAACTCGGTTCGTTTCACTGTAATGACATCAAAGGAGCCGATCCTTGAAAACCTGGAGATCCATCCGCAGGTATAATGTGAGTTGGGATTTGAAACATTTGAAGTTATGAAATTTGACTAAAATATTATTATGCTTATTTAGTAATGAGTTGTAGTAGTAGTAGTAGTAGTAGTAGGAGGAGGAGGAGGAGGAGGAGGAGAAGGAGTAGGAGTAGGGGTAGAACTAGTAAGGTAGCAGTAAAAGTAGAAGTAGAATTAGTAGCAGTAGGAGTAGTAGGACTAGTAGTAGGAGTAGTAGTAGCAGTAAAAGTAGCACTTGTAGGAGTAGAAGAAGTAGTGGTAGTAGTAGTAGGAGTAGCAGTAGTAGTAGCGTAGTAGCAGTAAAAGAAACAATAGAAGAATTAGTAGTAGGAGGAGGAGTAGTAGTAGGAGGAGTAGTAGTAGTAGTAGGAGGAGGAGGAGGAGTAGTAATAGGAGAAGTAGTAGTAGTAGGAGGAGAAGGAGGATGAGGAGGAGTAGTAGTGTAGTAGTAGTAATAGTAGTAGCCGTAGTAGCAGCAGCAGCAGTAAAAGTAGCAATATAAGAATCAATAGTATTAGTAGTCGTAAAAGTGGTAGTAGTATCCCAGTACAGCATGATGATAATAGACGATAACACATGATAACTGATAACTTGTATAGCGACACATACAAACAACCATCAAATGACTTGAATTAATTAATTCAATTAAAATTATCAAATATATTAACAGCTGATAACACGTGATAACACATTGATAACACGATGATAACAGCATCAACTTTTATATCTACCATTACTTTGATTAATCGATTTCTCAGGATCGATCCCGTCTATTTAGCTTCATAAGCAAGGGGTCCGAAACTCCGAGGAAAATTGTACGAAGATTATTTGATAACATATGATAACACGGAGATAACAGGTTGATAACAGTGATAACATGACCTAGGGATACGAAGATTATTGGAAGTTTTCGACCCCTTTCATTTATAAGCAAAAGTTAATAGGATATTTCCAAGATGAATTCAAAACTACTAAAATAATTTAAAATTCACAGAACTATTTACTAAATACGCTTATATAATAATTATTATTATTATATAATAATATATAATATAATATATATATAATAAACTAATATAATATAATAATATATACTGAATACTAAATAAAAATCTATGAAATCGTAAAAGATCCTGCAGGATCTCTCTATACAACATCGTAAATTGACTCACAATAGAAAAAAGATGTGCCAGTCAAACGTCAGAATAACCCTCTGAATGGTGCATGATTACTATGGACTCAGCTAGATGATAGTGTGAAACTGGCCCACTTCCACACGGTTCGAACGCTTGAACTTTTAAAGCTACTAAGTCATGCAGTATTCAACCCCTGATTCAGAGGGTTCAGTTTAAGGAACTTCTACGTAAGTTCAGCTACTGTTCAGCTAGTGATTCAGAGGGAAGCTTGTGTTCAGCTACCTAGTCATTCGATACTCAACCGTATGACTTTTCTGTCGGGATATTATGAAAATTAAGATGCGCTAGTCTAATGTCAGAATGACCCTCTGAACGGTGCATGATCACCATGGATTCAGCTAGACGACAGTGTGCAATTGGTCCACTTTCACTCGGTTCATACGCTTGAATTTTTCAAGAACGAAGTCATGCAATATTCAACCCCTTATTCAGAGGGTTTACTTTTTAGTGACTAGAGTAAGTTCAGCTACCGTTCAACTAGTGATTCAGAGGGAAGCTAGTGTTCAGCTACCTAGTCATTCGGTATTCAACCTAACTTTTCTATCGGGTTACAATACTAACTAACAAACTAATACAAAACTTAAAATTTTGCTAAATATTTCAGTAAATTTGGCTCTTTAAGATCCTGCAGGATCGATCCTTGCAGCATCATTCCTCCATTTTCTGAATACATTCAACAACTGTGGTATAACAGAGAGAGAGTGTTGAGAATTGTGAATCTTGATTATTGAGGGGCACCATTAAATATCCTGAAAAGCGTTTTTTCAGGACGCTGTTAAGTACCCTGAACATGTATTATTGAGGCATTCCAATGTCAGGGTCCTGGACATCCTGGAAGTGGGCCAAATTCACTGCACTCAGGGTTCTGATTGACATCCTGAAAATGTCCTTTTCAGGATATTTTCAGGATCCTGAAACTATTCTTCATTTTCTGCTGGGCTACTATAGTACTATAGCACTATACTACAGTATACTATAGTACTATACTATAGTACTAATTATAGTACTATACGATAGTACTAATTATATTACTATACTATAGTACTAACTATAGTACTATACGATAGTACTAACTATAGTACTATACGATAGTACTAATTATATTACTATACTATAGTACTAACTATAGTACTATACGATAGTACTAACTATAGTACTATACTATAGTACTGTAGTAGCATCCTGATTGCATTCAACAACTGTGGGTATAACAGAGACATACAGAAGCTGCTAGAAACATCTAACAAACCTCTTGTGAGTCGGAAGGTTTTACTAACCTGAGGCCATGAAGAAAAGAAGCCAGATGGTTAGCGTCTGTTGTTATACCTCCGAGTTAAACTGCTGGACTCAAAGGGCTCCGAAACTCCGAGGAAAGGTGTGCGAAAGATTATTGGATAACATATGATAACACGGAGATAACAGGTTGATAACAGTGATAACACGACCCAGATTGTACGAAGATTATTGGGGAGTTTCAGACCCTTTGGCTGGACGCTAAGAACTCTAAAAGAGTTGGTGAAAAAAAACAACAAAAATTTTCACTTTTTTTAAAAAAACAAGAAATAATTAAAATAAATCAGGATAATAAATAATTAAAACAAAAACTAAGGCGTGACTTCCTTACGGGCAAAACTTGCTTGTTACATTTTCGCCGCTATAGACCGTATTCCAAAATGGCCTCTGTAGACCAGCCTCACTAGTGCGGACACTCGTATAAAATAATGTGGTCATCAAATGTGACTTGGAAAAAACTCTAAAAATCACAAAAAAAATTCGAGAAACATTTTGACACCAAGAAAGTTGAAAAATATTAATAAGCTGATTTAATAGAAGTGTCCGCTGTAGTGAAGTCTGCGTTTGGCCTCTGTAAGACCAGCCTCTCTAGTGCGGACACTCGTATAAAATAACGTGGTCATCAAATGTGACTTGGAAAAAACTCTAAAAATCACAAAAAAATTCGAGAAACATTTTGACACCAAGAAAGTTGAAAAATATTAATAAACTGATTTAATATAAGTGTCCGCTGTAGTGAAGTGAGCGTTTTGGAATATGCCCTATAACTTAATTTTCAACGCTTTTCTTTCCTCTACAAGTTATTTACCTGTGTTTCTTTTTTTTAAAAAAATGTAAAAAAAAACTAAGTCCTGCTGGAAGGTAAAATTTGTACAGTGACCTTTGACCCGGTGCCCTGAACGACCACCTGAAGCTACAAAGAAAGTTAGCCACAGAAAACGTATCACTTTGCTCAGACGAAAATCATAGGGTCCCGGTCTCTGCATGGACCAGGAGTTGGATTAGTAACCAGTGATAACATGATTGATAACCACTGATGATAACATCAAGATTAACGAGCTTATTAACTACCAAGACAGTCGAGTGGGCCATCGATCCCAAACTTCTAATAGCCTCCGTACAGTATAACCCTGGAGAGGAGATGTTATCAACTGTTATCAAGCTGTTATCATGTTTTATCAAGCCAGTCCTCTCCTTTGGATTCCAAAGGGGTTATGTCTGTGGATCTAATGGCTTATATTGGGGGTATTGATGATGGGGCGTGTACTTAACGCTGTAATAAATTGTACGTGCTTATTACTGTTGTCGTATTCGTAATAGCAGACGAGAACTTTGTAATCAATAAATCAGACGGCGATTTAATGTAAAACGGAAAACCTCCTCCCTGGCCGCAAAACAACTCGTTGAATTATTTCCGATGATTAATTATTTATTTCCCAAAACTGGCAACGCTGCGTCTTGTCTCTTTCATAAGCCTTTACGTGTGCAGGCGACCGCAAACTTTGAAAATTTCCAGAAAATGGAATTGAATGTTTTTGGACTCAATGGACTTGGAAATTAAAATGTAGATCAGTCTGTAGAAGAGGAAAAGCAGAATCACGATATTGAAGTTTGCGGTCAAATAGCCAGAACTTTTCAAATTATGACGGAAAATTGCGGCGCCGTAATGGCGGACAGCCATCTCTCCCCCGTTACGCCCCAATGTAAACAAGGAAACTTTTTACACTTTCCTAGCGCTAAAACTTCTGTCTAAACCTTTGATGGAGATATCAGAAGGAAGGAAAATGAATGAGGAATCTACTGATATACTCAAATTTGCGTTAAAATTAAGTATAATATTAATAAAAGTGAGTTAAAGAACTCGCCTTTTTCGAAGAGCCTTGGACGCTGTGCTCTGCTGTGGTCGAATCGGAAGGAAACTTTTTTAACGCTTTTCTAGCGATTAAACTTGAATTTAAAACTTTCATAGAGATATCAAAAGGAAGAAAAATGAATGAGGAATCTATTGGTATACTCAAATTTGCGTTAAAACAAGTGTAGTATTAATAAAAGTCAGTTAAAGAACTCGCCTTTTTCGAAGGGCCTTGGACGCTGTGCTCTGCTGTGGTCGAATCAAAAGGAAACTTTTTAACGCTTTTCTAGCGATTAAACTTGAATTTAAAACTTTGATAGAGATATCAAAAGGAAGGAAAATGAATGAGGAATCTATTGGTATACTCAAATTTGCGTTAAAACAAGTGTAGTATTAATAAAAGTCAGTTAAAGAACTCGCCTTTTTCGAAGGGCCTTGGACGCTGTGCTCTGCTGTGGTCGAATCAAAAGGAAACTTTTTAACGCTTTTCTAGCGATTAAACTTGAATTTAAAACTTTGATAGAGATATCAAAAGGAAGGAAAATGAATGAGGAATCTACTGGTATACTCAAATTTGCGTTAAAATTAAGTATAATACTAATAAAAGTGAGTTAAAGAGCTCGCCTTTTTCGAAGAGCCTTGGACGCTGTGCTCTGCTGTGGTCGAATCGGAAGGAAACTTTTTTAACGCTTTTCTAGCGATTAAACTTGAATTTAAAACTTTCATAGAGATATCAAAGGGAAGAAAAATGAATGAGGAATCTATTGGTATACTCAAATTTGCGTTAAAACAAGTGTAGTATTAATAAAAGTCAGTTAAAGAACTCGCCTTTTTCGAAGGGCCTTGGACGCTGTGCTCTGCTGTGGTCGAATCAAAAGGAAACTTTTTAACGCTTTTCTAGCGATTAAACTTGAATTTAAAACTTTGATAGAGATATCAAAAGGAAGGAAAATGAATGAGGAATCTACTGGTATACTCAAATTTGCGTTAAAATTAAGTATAATACTAATAAAAGTGAGTTAAAGAGCTCGCCTTTTTCGAAGAGCCTTGGACGCTGTGCTCTGCTGTGGTCGAATCGGAAGGAAACTTTTTTAACGCTTTTCTAGCGATTAAACTTGAATTTAAAACTTTCATAGAGATATCAAAGGGAAGAAAAATGAATGAGGAATCTATTGGTATACTCAAATTTGCGTTAAAATTAAGTTTAGTATTAATAAAAGTGAATTAAAGAAGTCGCCTTTTTCGAAGAGCCTTGGACGCTGTGCTCTGCTGTGGTCAAATCAGAAGGAAACTTTTTAACGCTTTTTTAGCGCTAAAACTTCTGTCTACAAACTTCACTAATATATTAAAATGAAGGAAAATGAATAAGGAATCCATCGGTATGTTCAAAACTGCGTTAAATCTAAGTACAGTATTAATAATAGTGAATTAAACAACTCGCCTTTTTGGTCCGGGGCCTCGCAGACGCTTTGCTTGTGATGAAACTTGCGCAGCGTTGCCTAATCTCAGCGCGTCACGCAATTTTCACACTCGATTTTCTTAAACAATGTGCTTTATATGTTTTAATGGATATTAGCTACTTAGAAAGGGGAAAAAATGGATTTTTGGCTTAATATGATGTGGTAACCAGAAAGGGCCTGTGGTAATTGTTTTCCATCTATTTTCAATGCGGCTGGCTGGACCAGCCAAAGGTGTATAATTAAAATGGCTCCCAACACAAATCACCTTCTCCAGGCAATTAATATTAAATGCTTGAGATTAATCTGTGTAATTTAGTCAAATGTTTATAATAAGCTTTTTCATCAAAAAAAAGAAGAAAAAGATAATCAACTATACAGCACTGAACAGAGTTAACTTATACAAAACCGGGTTAATGGAATTAACTCTGATAGTAGTTCGTGTTAATTATGTCGAACTATAGGGAAAACTAAGTTTTGTGGAAATCAATTGAAACACACGTAGACATCATTAAACATGAATCAAGTCTCCAAACTAATGTTGCGAGTAAACACTGTTATCAACCAAGGGGTCCGAAACCCCAGCGGAAAATTAAGGATGTCAGCTACATCCTGAACGATATCCGTAACATGTCCTGAATATCCTGAACCACGTCCCGATCGTGGATGAGTAAAAAATATTGTGATGAGAATTGTGAATCTTGATGATTGAGGGCACAATGAGTATCCTGAAAAGAGTTTTTTTCAGGACGCTTGTTAAGTACCCTGAACATGTGTTATTCAGGCATTCCAATGTCAGGGTCCTGAACAACCTGGAAGTGGGCCAGTTTCACTGCACTCAGAGTCCTGATTGGCATCCTGAAAATGTCCCTTTCAGGATACTTTCAGGGTCCTGAAACTATCCTTAATTTTCTGCTGCTAAACTTCCCATAATCTTCGTACACCTAGGTCTTGTTATCACGGTTATCAACCTGTTATCTCCATGTTGTCTCCGTGTTATCATATGTTATCAAATAATCTCCGTACACTTTTCCACGGAGTTTCGGACCCCCCCATTGTTATCAACTTGTTATCATAGGTTAATATGTCTTTGTACTGTCAATCTAAATCACGTCAGTGTGAACTAATTCAATTAAAACTTAATTATAAATACACAGTAATCTACTTGAGAAGTTGCTCAGTGCTTTTCCTTGTATTTTTCAGTCTAAATTAAGCGTTTCTTTCAGGATGTTCTTACAGTTTAGATTTCAGTGAGTTATCAGCGGTTAACAAACTGTCAAATCAATCTATTAGTCAATGTGCATAACGGTAATCGATAATAATAAGAGATACTAGTAACAGATGATAATAATATAATAACGATAAATAGTTCAATTAATGAATTACTTTTAGAGTTTAAATAGTAAATAGTAAATAAATAGATAAATAAATAAAATAAAGTAAATAATAAATAAATAAATAAAAATAAATATTTAAAAAAATAATAAATAATGAATAATGAATAAATAAATAAATAATAATAAATATAAAAAATAATTAATAATGAATAATGAATGAATAAATAAAGAAAATAAATAAATAATAAATACTTTAAAAATAGTTAAATTGCTTTAATAGGTAATTGTATGAAAATTACGAATAAATAAATCAATAATAATAATAATAATATATAATTTATATAGTTTAATAACTCATTATAACTACCAGGGGGGTCCGAAACTCCGAGAAAAAGTGTACGAGGATTATTTGATAACAAATGATAACACGGAGATAACCCAGGGAGATAACAGGTTGAAAACAGTGATAACATGACCCGGGTGTACGGAGATTATTGCAAATTTCAGACCCCTTGGACTAAGTATATAGCAAGGGGGTCCGAAACTCCGAGGAAAAGTGTACGAAGATTATTTGATAACATATGATAACTCGGAGATAACGGGTTGATAACAGGTTGATAACGGTGATAACATGACCCCGGGTGTACGAAGATTATTTGATAACACATGATAACACGTAAAATAACATGGAGATAACAGGTCGATAACAGTGATAACATGACCCGGGTGGGTGGACGAAGATTATTTGATAACATGTGATAAAACGGTGATAACCCAGGGAGATAACAGGTTGATAACAGTGATAACATGACCCAGGTGGGTGTACGAAGATTATTGCAAGTTTCGGACCCCCCTGGTGAAGAGTTTAAAAGGTATTATCCGTCAAAGTTGTGCACAGTTTGTTTGTTGTGGACATGCAAAGTACTAGAAAAGCACATGCTGAGTGTGTGTACCAAGGGGTCCGAAACTTGCAATAATCTTCGAACACCCACCTGGGTCATGTTATCACTGTTATCGACCTGTTATCTCCCTGGGTTATCTCCGTGTTATTACATGTTATCAAATAATCTTCGTACACCCACCTGGGTCATGTTATCACTGTTATCGACCTGTTATCTCCTTGGGTTATCTCCGTGTTATCATGTGTTATCAAATAATCTTCGTACACGTTTCCTCTGATATTTCGGACCCCTTGTTATCACCCTGTTATCGTCTATTATCACTTGTTACTACCCAAGGGGTCGAAAACTTCCAATAGTCTTCGTACACCTGGGTCATGTTATCAACCTGTTATCTCCCTGGTTATCTCCGTGTTATCATATGTTATCAAATAATCTTCGTACACTTTTCCTCGGAGTTTCGGACCCCTTGGTGTGGACAACCCTCCACACATGTCATCATTCCGTGTAACATGTCACAAGAAGCCCTGTACCCAAATCTGCACAATTAACACTACAACAATCTGCTAAATACGTGGACAGTCTACTACAGTGTTTCCACTTTCAGTTTCCCCCTTTTCCCCTCATCCCTTATTCTCCCCTTTTCCTCCTCCGTACTAGAATAATGCTGTACTTCAGATTTTCCCATCTCCCTTACTTCACTTATTTTCCCCTTTTCAGATCGCATTTTCCCCTTCTTCAGGGAATTTCTCTGCAAAGTGGAAACACTGGTCTACTAAGTCTGCACGTTACATCCAATAGAAAAAGAGGTGTCAGTCAAACGTCAGAATGAGCCTCTGAATGGTGCATGATTCCCATGGATTCAGCTAGATGACAGTGTGAAATTGGTCCACTTTCACACGGTTCGTCCGCTTGAATTTTTCAAGAACTAAGTCATCCAGCGTTCAAGCCCTATTTCAGAGGGTCCACTTTTCAGCAACTGAAGTCAGTTCAGCTACCTAGTCATTCGATACTCAACCGTATGAATTTTCTATCGGGAACAATCTGCTGAATACTTGGACAGCGTGTTAACTTCGCATTGCACATACAGTACTGTCCACATATTCGACAGTTATACGTTAATTACGGTTAAAGTTTACACTACAAGAATCTGCTGAATACGTGGACAGCGTGTTAACACTTCACATAGCACATACAATACTGTCCACATATTCGACAGTTATACGTTAATTACCGTTAAAGTTTGTACGGACAAAGATGTCATTTGCCACTCAAAACTACACATTTACACTAGTGGACAGCGTATTAACACTTCGCGTAGCACAAACAGTCCTGTCCACATATTCGACAGTTATGTTAATTACCGTTAAATTTTGTACGAGCAAAGATGTCATTTGCCACTCAAAACTACACATCCACACTACAAGAATCTGCTGAATACCTGGACAGCGGATTAACACTTCACATAGCACAAACAGTCCTGTCCACATATTCGACAATTATACGTTAATTACCGTTAAATTTTGTACGGGCAAAGATGTCATTTGCGAGGGAATCGATGATGTCGTTATATTGTCCGTTGCATGATGGGTGAGACATCTCACAACTTGCAAGACGACAATATGGAGTTTGTCCCCGTTTTGCTTACATACGCAGGACAATAAAGCCCAAACTTAGTTATTAACCCAAAGCAGCCAGCCGTTCTTTCAAGCTGTTGCAAACACCCATCTACACAAAGCAGAGCCGTTTTCCTTAACTGTTCAGGGAAAAAAAAGGGGAATCCCCCCCTTATAGGGAAACTAGAAAGGAAATCTCATCTCTTTTCCCTGGGGACTTGTATAGCTCTGCTCTATACAAAGAAGAAAAATAAGAGGAATAAAACACGAGGGAAGTTCCCCCCAAACATGGGAAAATCCCCTCTCTTTTCCCCGGGGACTTATGTAGCTCTGCTCTATACAAAGGGGAAAATAGGAGGAATAAAACACGAGGGAAGTCCCCCCCCCCCCCAACATGGGAAAATCCCCTGTCTTTTCCCCGGTGATCGTGGAACTTTGCTTGACGAAGGGAAAAAAATAAGAGATCTTCCCTCCTTTGAAGGGAAAACACAACGGACTTACCCCTTAAGGGAAAATTCCCTCTCTTTTCCCCGGGAACTTACGTAGCTCTACTCTACAAAGGGGAAAAGAAAGGGGAATTTCTCCCTTTTAAAGGGAATACACAAGGGAAATTCCCCCCCCGGACAAGGGAAAATCCCCACTTCTTTCCCCGGAGGTTTATCTTACTTTGCTCTACAAAGGGGAAAATCGAAGGGTAAATTCACCGGTGTTTTCCCTGGGGTATATACCGTGCTATACACGTTGATCAGTCCTCGTTGTGTTACTTTGCATGTTGATGAGGTGACGAACAAGAGGTCAATCAAGGTCGCGAACGCTAATGCTATACAGTCAGAGTCTCCAGAGACTAAAACCTGCAGCTTCTGCTAAAAGGCATCTAATGTAAACAGTGCTTCCACTTTTCAGTTTCCCTTTTTTCCCCTCTTCCCTTATCTTTCCCCTTTTCCCCCCCTTCCGTGATAGAATGTACAAAGTCTAGTTCCCCTTTACCCTCTTCTCTTCTTCTGCGTGTAGGGTGATAACAAGTGTTTCCAGTTTTCCCTTTTTCCCCTCTTCCCTTATTTTCCCCCTTTTCCCCCTTCCGTGATAGAATGTACAAAGTCTAGTTCCCCTTTAACCTCTTCTCTTCTTCTGCGTGTAGGGTGATAACAAGTGTTTCCACTTTCCACTTTTCCCTTTTTCCCCTCTTCCCTTATCTTTCCCCTTTTCCCCCCTTCCGTGATAGAATGCACAAAGTCTAGTTTCCCTTCATCCTCTTCTCTTCTTCTGCGTGTAGGGTGATAACAAGTGTTTCCACTTTCCACTTTTCCCTTTTTCCCCTCTTCCCTTATCTTTCCCTTTTTCCCCGCCTGCGTGCTAGAATATAAAATGTCTAAATTTCCCCGTTTTCCCTCTTCTATTCTTCTTCCTTTTTCAGGCCCCATTTCTCCCCTTTTCCAGGGAATTTCCTGTAAAAGTGGAAACACTGAATGTAAAAGACATTGAGGCTCATTTGCATATCAATCTTTAACTTCACTATAGTGTTATCATCATTATCGTCTGATAAAAGTTCTGATTGGTTACGGCTATTGTTAGCAGTGTTTCCACTTTGCAGGGAAATTCCCTGAAGAAGGGGAAAATGCCATCTTAAAAGGGGAAAATAAGTGAAGAAAGGGAGATGGGAAAATCTGAAGTACAGCACGATTCTAGTACGGAGGGGAAAAAGGGGAGAATAAGGGATGAGGGGGAAAAAGGGGAAACTGAAAGTGGAAACACTGATTTTTAGAACTATACATACGAAACCTCTTTTGTAAACAGTGTTCCCACTTTTCAGTTTCCCCTTTTCCCCTCTTCCTTTACTTTTCCCTTTTTCCGGTCCGTTCTATAATATAAGGGTGTTCCTAGATTTCCCCTTTTCCCTCTTCTCTTATTGTACTCTTTTTAGACCCCATTTTCCCTTTTTCCCGTCCGTTCTATAATATAAGGGTGTTCCTAGATTTCCCCTTTTCCCTCTTCTCTTATTGTACTCTTTTTAGACGCCATTTTCCCTTTTTCCAGGGAATTTCCCTCCCAAAGCGGCAACACTGTTTGTAAAGTCGATTAGAATACAATGCATTTCTTCGTAAGAGATTTGCATTGAAAATATAATGCAGCCATAATGGAAGACATAACAGGTTCATTATCCTTACATGAAGAAAAGAAACAACCGTCATATAAAAACATTATGAGTTATAAAGCTAAACAACTTTTATAAGCTTTTTTTCCCCCGTTTTATAACAGTTATGTATATAGAGACCAGTGTTTCCACTTTTGCAGGGAAGTTCCCTGAAAAAGGGGGGAAATGGAGTCTGAAAAGGGAAGACGAAGAGAAGAGAGTAAAAGAGGAAATCTAGACCCTGTACATTCTTGCACGGAGGGGAAAAAGGGGAAAGATAAGGGAAGAGAGGGAAAATGGAAGATTGAAAAGGGCAACACTGTTCCTTACTTTCAGGGAAGTTCCCTGAAAAAAGGGGGGAAATGGAGTCTAAAAAAGGGAAGACGGAGAGAAGAGAGTAAAGAGGAAACCTAGACCCTGTACTTTCTTGCACGGAGGGGGAAAAAGGGGAAAAATAAGGGAAGAGGGGAAAAATGGAAAATTGAAAAGGGAAGAAGAAGAGAGTATAGTAAAGAGGAAATCTAGACCCTGTACATTCTTGCACGGAGGGGGAAAAAGGGGAAAGATAAGGGAAGAGGGGAAAAATGGAAAATTGAAAAGTGGCAACACTGAGAGAGACCCACGTAAAAATGACGGTGCCTTTTGTGGTGCCTTTTTTTGAGAGTATCTTAGTCTTATGGTTCGAGTTTGGGTAAATTTTACGATTACTACTGGAAAGAAATAATTTTAATAACTTTTATAAGCTTTTTAATTTCGTTTTATAACAGTTACGTATATAAGAGACCGAAGTAAAAATGACGGTGCCTTTTGCAGTGCCTTTTGCAGTGCCTTTTGTGGTGCCTTTTTCTTCCAGAGGATCTTAGACGTATCATCCGAGTATGAGTAGATTTTATGATTACTACTGGAAAAAAATAATTTTAATAACTTTTATAAGCTTTTTAATTTCGTTTCATAACAGTTACGTATATAAGAGACCCACATAAAAATGACGGTGCCTTTTGCAGTGCCTTTCGTGGTGCCTTTTTTCAGAGGATCTTAGACGTACGATTCGAGTTTGAGTAAATTTTATGATTACTACTGGAAAGAAGTAATTTTCCTCAGCTTTGCGACTATGCGGTTTATTTGACCTCTGACCTTGTCGCATCGTGTTTCACGCGACATGGTCATCATTGCACAGCACACCTCGACAAAAAGTCCTGAAAACAAACAAAAGGATTTATATACCAAGAATCAAGAATCATTTGTAATGATGGTAACGGATTTATGGGAAGCAGTGTTTCCACTTTTGCAGGGAAGTTCCCTGAAAAAGGGGGGAAATGGAGTCTGAAAAGGGAAGTCGAAGAGAAGAGAGTAAAAGAGGAAATCTATTAGACCCTGTACATTCTTGCACGGAGGGGGGAAAAAGGGGAAAGATAAGGGAAAAGGGGAAAAATGGAAGATTGAAAAGTGGCAACACTGTTTGGGAATCTCTAAAGCTATGGGTATGTTCCAAAACGCCCGCCTCTCTATAGCGGACACCGTTATTAAATCAAATATAAACATTTTTGCAACTTTCTTTATATCAAAATGTTTTGCGAATTTTTCTGTGATTTTTAGAAGTATTTTCAAGTTGATAATCGTACAAACATATTTCGTACTGCTGTCCGCTGAAGAGGGGTCTCCATATTCCAAAACGCCCGCCCCGCTATAGCGGACACTGTTATTAAATCAAATACAAACATTTTTGCAACTTTCTTTATATCAAAATGTTTTGCGAATTTTTCTGTGATTTTTAGAAGTATTTTCAAGCAGATAATCCTACAAACATGTTTTAAACGACTGTCCGTTGAAGTGGGGTTCGTGGCGCGCCTCTCTATAGCGGACACTGTTATTAAATCAGATACAAACACTTTTGCAATTTTCTTTATATCAAAATGTTTTGCGAATTTTTCTGTGATTTTTAGAAGTATTTCCAAGTAGATAATTCTATAAACGTATTTTATGCTACTGTCCGTAGTAGAGGGGTTCGTCGCGCGCCTCTCTATAGCGGACACCGTTATTAAATGGCATCCAAAGAATTTTTGCAACTTTCTTTACACCAAAATGTTTCTTGAATTTTTCCGTGATTTTTAGAATTATTTTCAGTTAGATATTCTAATACACGTATTGTATACCCTTGCCCGTAGTAAAGAGGTTAACCTTCAATGGCCGTTATGGAAGTCTAAAGCTGTAGCCGGGTTAATACTTGTGGGTTTTAATTAAATTATCCCTGGGCTTAAAATATATAATGCAGTCTTATGGATTCTTATGGTTTTTTGGTCTCCATTAAAAGACTGTTATGTCGTCATATATTATTAGTATGGGCCCTGGTAAAATATTTGCAAATGACTCAAAAATGTTTACATTAGCTCAAGAGGAACGCCCGGCTTTGGCTGGCCAAAGGACTTGTCTTTTGGCACCCGAGCCAAATCCCGACCCCACAAATTGGCTCACATCCTAAATTCAAATTTTATTATTTTATTTCCTAACATATTTATTATAATTTAACCTAAAATTTTTAAAATTAATAATAAAATATAATAATATTTTTAAAAATTAATATTTGTTTGGGTTAATTTTACGTTCTCTAGTCAATAGAACGTGGGCTAACTTAGCACGCGTCTCTTACGACGGAACTTAAAAACTATTGAAATGAACAAAATAACAAGAAAAATTTATTCTAATGTCATAATTGTGTAACTAAAAAGTTATTTCATTGTTCAGTATCAAACCTGGAAGCGGCAATTTCCATTTACAGCGCGCGTAGTGGGACTATTTGTCCCGGGTCAGGCCCGCGTTCCATTTGGCTCGAGGCTATATCTTTTAGCTCGGGAGCTTTCGGGATGCGACGACATAGGCGCTGATGAAGAATGCTGTCAGTAGCGAGTTAGCTTCCGTGGAGAGCGGACGTATGTTTCTCGCTCCAAAAACACCCGCCATTTTCAAGCGTCAATTAACGTCAATTGATTACCTTAGCAACCGGAAGTGACTAGACTGATTCACTTAATTGATTTTTTTATGGATTTGGTGATTTTGGAGGAAATTTTTTTTTTAAAAAGGCGGGAAAAAATTGTTGCGTAGACTCGATTTGAATAACAAACTCAATTTGGAGCGTTCCGCTGCGGCAAGCGGATTACACAGGAATCGAGTGGAAATTGCGGTAAGCAAAAGAGGATTTATTATTTCTGCTTGAGTGACACTTGATGAACATACAAACACAACGGGAATTAAACGACACTACTATCACTTTCTCCAGCAAGAGAAAAAAAAGTTGTCCAACACATCCTCCGTTCCAGCAAACAGGTACCCAAAAAAAAAACTTTTCCGTATTTTCCTTCTTCCCTTATTGTTCCCTTTTCAGACCCCATTTTCCCCTTTTTCCAGAGAATTTCCCCGCAAAGTTAAAGCACTGTTACGAATTAAGAATCCTCTATAAGATTCTAGAATCACGGGAAGTTTTCAGACCCCGTTTTCCCCTTTTTCCAGGGAATTTCCCCGCAAAGTGGAAGCACTGTTATGAATTAAGAATCCTCTATAAGATTCTAGAATCACGGGAAGTTTACAGACCCCATTTTCCCCTTTTTCCAGGGAATTTCCCCGCAAAGTGGAAGCACTGTTATGAATTAAGAATCCTCTGGAAAACTCTGGGAAACTTAGTTTAAATTAAAGTTTGACTCGGAACCTACAACTCTATACAAGTTTCCCTCTCTTTGTCAAGCCCAATGTCCTTTTCCCGTAGTTAAAAATGTACTATTCACCTGGTCACATTCCCTAACAGACAGAAAAAGTCAACCTGAGGAAAAACTAAATTTTTTTTAAACATAGGTGAAAAAAATTTAAAGTTCTTGATTTAAATGTCCAAGCGCCCAGTGTTGCCACTTTTCAATCTCCCATTTTTCCCCCTCTTCCCTTATCCTTCCCCCTTTTTCCCCTCCATGCAAGAATGTACAGGGTCTAGATTTCCTCTTCCCTTATCTTTCCCCTTTTTCCCCCTCCGTGCAAGAATGTACAGGGTCTAGATTTCCTCTTTACTATACTCTCTTCTTCTTCCCTCTTCATTTTTCCATTTTCTCCCTCTTCCCTTATCTTTCCCCTTTTTCCCCCTCCGTGCAAGAATGTACCGGGTCTAATAGATTTCCTCTTTTACTCTCTTCTCTTCGTCTTCCCTTTTCAGACTCCATTTCCCCCCTTTTTCGGGGAACTTCCCTGCAAAAGCACAAAAGTGTAACGTTCTATAGGGCATATTCCAAAGGCACACTTCACTACAGCGGACAATTATATTAAATCAGCTTGTTAATATTTTTCAACTTTCTTTACACCGAAATGTTTCTCAAATTTTTCTGTGATTTTTAGAGTTTTTTCCAAGTCACATTTGATGACCACATTATTTTATACGAGTGTCCGCACTAGAGAGACTGGTCTACAGAGGCCATTTTGGAATAGGGTCTATTTGCTTTAGAAAAGACTTGCGTGTGTTGACACTTGCCTCGCCCATGTGTGCAGATTTATATTATACGTATATTATAGAGAATATCCAGGTAACTTACACCTGTGGCGACTAGGGCGAAGTTGGGCGAAGTTATATTCCCAGGGCGAGTTGGTTTTCCAGGGCAGAAGAATAGGTAAAACGACTGTTGACATTGCCTAATTAACACCTTAATGAAAGCGCCGCACTCCAACGCCACCTACCGGCCAAACGGTACAGTATAGAAAGGATACAGGTTATCCCACAAGATATCCCAATATGTGAAGATGCGGGTGTAACGCTGCGTGCTAGAACTGTTCAACGGACTTATTCTAGTATAACTCACCAAACAGGGATAAAACATACGTGTGAAGAGATGGAGGTTATCCCACAAGATATCCCAGTATGTGAAGAAGCGGTGTAACGCTGCGTGCTAGAACTGTTCAACGGACTTATTCTAGTATAACTTATCAAATAGGGATAAAACATACGGGTGAAGAGATGGAGGCTATCCCACAAGATATCCCAGTATGTGAAAATGCTGTGTAACGCTTCGTGCTAGAACTGTTCAAGGGACTTGTTCTAGTATAACTCACCAAGCAGGGATAAAACATACGTGTGAAGAGATGGAGGTTATCCCACAAGATATCCCAGTATGTGAAGAAGCGGTGTAACGCTGCGTGCTAGAACTGTTCAACGGACTTATTCTAGTATAACTTATCAAATAGGGATAAAACATACGTGTGAAGAGATGGAGGTTATCCCACAAGATATCCCAGTATGTGAAGATGCGGTGTAACGCTGCGTGCTGGAAACTGTTCAAGGGACTTGTTCTAGTATAATTCACCAAACAGGGATAAAAGACACGAGTGAAGAGACGGAGGTTATCCCATAAGTTGTTCCAGTATAGTGTAACAGTTCTATGCTATTCATCAACAAGTAATAAATCTACGTAATGCAAAAACATATCGACTAGCACTAGTATGAGCTGCTCTTCCAGCCAGTGTTTCCACAAATGGGGGAAATTCCCCCATTCGGGGGAAAATTGACTTCTCGAAGGAGGAATGGCGGAAAGGGGAAAAAAGGAAGCGTAATTACGACCTAAGAAAAGTACCTTAAATGAAGAGATTACTCATGTTAACGTTGAAATACTTGCAGTAGTTACCTTACACGGTTTGATTTCTAAGAGTGACAAAGGGGAAAAATGCATGAAACTCAAGTTTCATTCTGGGGGGGGAAATAGGGAAAAGACACCTAACGGAGAGTCAAAATGAGGGAAAACTAAGGAAAAAGTTTGAGGGGAGGATATGGGGGGAAGTCACATAACAGAGAGTGAAAATGAGGGAAAACTAAGGAAAAGATTGAGGGCTGGGGAAAATGGGGAAAAAGTCACCTAACAGAGACTCAAAATGAGGGAAAACTAAGGAAAAAGTTTAAGGGCGGGGAAAATGGGGGGAAAGTCACATAACAGAGAGTGAAAATGAGGGAAAACTAAGAAGAAAGTTTGAAGGGGAAAATGGAGGAAAAGCCACCTAACAGAGACTCAAAATGAGGGAAAGCTAAGGAAAAATTTTGAAGGGTGGGGGAAGTGGGGGAAATTTGGGGTCCCCTGGCGGAAAGTAGAAGAACTAAAGTGGAAACACTGCTTCCAGCACACCTGTGTGTAAACATGCAACGTGTATGTTGAATCATAATACCAGAAAAAAACTAGAAAAATCTATAGAGCTTTTACTCATCAATTGCTATGTTAGTAGATTCATGGTAAGATTCAAGAATCATCTGAGCAAGAATCGTTTTTATGAATCAAGATTTCCCCTTTTTCCCCTTTTCCCTTATTCCCCCCTTTGCCCCTCCATGCTATTTAGATTATAAGGCGTCTTCCATATGTTCCCATTTTCCCTCTTCCATTATTGTTCCCTTTTCAGACCCCATTTCCCCCTTTTCAAGGGAATTTCCCCGCAGAGTGGAAGCACTGTTATGAATTAAGAATTCTCTATAAGATTCAAGAATCCTCTGAGCAAGAAACGTTTTTATGAAACAAGGTTTCCACTTTCAGTTTCCCCTTTTTCCCCTCTTCCCTTATTCCCCCTTTTGCCCCTCCGTGCTAGATTATGAGGCGTCCTCTATATTTCCCCATTTTCCCCTTTTCCATGGAATTTCCCCGCAAAGTGGAAGCAAACTGTTATGAATTAAGAATCCTCTATAAGATTCAAGAATCACGGCAAGAATCTTAAACGTAGGGTATATAACGTATGAAAAGTGTAGTATACAAGAAGTAGTATATAACAGAGGTATCGGTGCGTATACGAAACGATAACAGATACCCGTTTCCTTATAAAACCGAGAAAAAAGGTGAAAAATGTTTCTGGCGTATGTACGAGGCAAGGGGTCCGAAACTCCGAGGAAAAGCGTACGAAGATTATTTGATAACACATGATAACATGGACATAACGCGTTGATAACAGCTGATAACATGACCTACGTGTACGAAGATCCGAAACTCCGAGGAAAAGCGTACGAAGACTATTTGATAACACATGATAACAGGGAGATAACATGGACATAACACGTTGATAACAGCTGATAACATGACCTGCGTGTACGAAGATTATTGCAAGTTTTGGACCCCCTGATACGAGGCAAGGGGTTAGCAACTTGCGTAGTTTTCTTACACCTGAATTGTGTTATCAACATGTTATCATCTTGTTATCATCGTGTTATCAGCTGTTATCAAGTTGAGAGATTTGCCATAGGCGTCCTAGAACGATTTTCACAAGAAATCTGCTGAAAGCCGAGTGCAAATTTTGTGATAGGGTAAAATGGGACATGGAATGGGATAGGAGAAAACGGGATAGAGTGTTGATATAGAGTTGCGGAATTGGTAAATATCACCTAGCCGTAACGACTTGAAGTAACAAGCAAAGACAGGGTAAAATGGGAGATGGAATGGGGTAGGAAAAAATGGGATAGTGTATTCATATGATGTTCGATATGATCGGATCTGATAAATATCATAAAGGCGTAACGGCTGTAAGTGACAACCGAAGACAGGGGAAAATTTGACCATTGATGGGATACAGCGAAAAATGGAGGGGAATGGGATACTGTCCGCTGTCGCAAGATTCGATTATGTGATAAGTTTTATGCAATTTGGTCAAAGGTCACTTTGATGTCAGAGAACAAAATGCCTGGTCTAGTAGTCAATTGTTCTGAGATTCAAATCGGCGCTCGATAAAAGAGAAGATTTGATTAGGATGGGCAAAATGGGACACTAATGGGATAGCACTCGATGAGAAAGAAAGATCAAAATTCCACTTGATATGACAAGGGGATAGTAAAATGACACCAATGAAGAGAGTAGAGCACTAGAGGGTAAAATGGGATACCCAAATGGGATAGTACATGAAATCGTCTGGTGGTCGATTGCTCTGAACTCTAAATCACGGTCCGATAAAAGGGAGGATTTGATTAGGATGGGCAAAACGGGACACTAATGGGATAGCACTCGATGAGAAAATAGGATCAAAATTCCACTTGATATGACAACGGGATAGTAAAATGACACAAATGAAGAGAGTAGAGCACTAGAGGGTAAAATGGAATATCCAAATGGGATAGTACATGGAATCGTCTGGTGGTCGATTGCTCTGAACTCTAAATCACGGTCCGATAAAAGGAGGATTTGATTAGGATGGGCAAAACGGGACACTAATGGGATAGCACTCGATGAGAAAATAGGATCAAAATTCCACTTGATATGACAACGGGATAGTAAAATGACACTAATGAAGAGAGTAGAGCACTAGAGGGTAAAATGGGATACCCAAATGGGATAGTACATGAAATCGTCTGGTGGTCGATTGCTCTGAACTCTAAATCATAGTCTGATAAAAGAGAAGATTTGGTTATGGTGGGTAAAATGGGACACTAATGGGATAGCACTCGATGAGAAAATAGGATCAAAATTCCACTTGATATGACAACGGGATAGTAAAATGACACTAATGAAGAGAGTAGAGCACTAGAGGGTAAAATGGGATACCCAAATGGGATAGTACATGAAATCGTCTGGTGGTCGATTGCTCTGAACTCTAAATCATAGTCTGATAAAAGAGAAGATTTGGTTATGGTGGGTAAAATGGGACACTAATGGGATAGCACTCGATGAGAAAATAGGATCGAAATTCCACTTGATATGAGAACGGGATAGTAAAATGACACTAATGAAGAGAGTAGAGCATTAGAGGGTAAAATGGGATACCCAAATGGGATAGGATATAAAATCGTCGTGTAGTCGACTGTTCTCAGATTCAAATTGCAGTCCGATAAAAGGGAAGATTTGATTAGGGTGGGCAAAATGGGACATTGATGGGATAGCACGTGATCCGGAAAAAAGATCAAAATCTTGTTTGAAAAGGGACGGGATAGTAAATGACATTATTTTAATGCAAGTAGATTACCAGAGGGTAAAATGGGATACCCAAATGGGATGGGACACAACGCCATATTTGAATAAACCATTTTCATAATCAAAAAGGTTCAAATCAAAGCTCTGTAACAGGCATGTTAAAGAGTTACGGGTAAAATGGGACACCAATGGGATAGCACTCGATCATGACAAAAAGATCAAAATCCCACTTCATACGACATGGAATTGCTCAAACGTCACGAACTGTATAGAGCAGGTCACCAGAGGGTAAAATGGGATACCAAAACGGGATAGGACAAAACAACCTCTCCAAACAGGCTTGTTCGTCACCCGAGTCTCATTTCAGCATAAACAGCATAAAACCATTAATTTTATATTAGTTTTATTATACATACTATACCAATTAAGGCAGGAATAAAACGGGACACTGTTGGGATAGGCCCAAAAGCTCAACTTGAAATTAAACAGAAGATTTAAATGCAGAGCTCAAGTATAATGACATGTCATAAAATGCTCATTTCGTGGATACTGTGAGTTGTGCTATTATAATACCCTTGGGTACAGAAGATTTGAGAAGGGTATCATCTAACATTCATAATTTTGTTGTACAACAAACGTATAGAAAAAATATCTGCCAGTCAAACGTCAGAATAACCCTCTGAACGGTGCGTGACTACCATGGATTCAGCTGGATGATAGTGTGAAATTGCCCGATTTTCACACGGTTCATACGCTTGAATTTTTCAAAAACCAAGTCATGCAGTATTCAACTCCTGATTCAGAGGGTTCGCTTTTAGCAACTGAAGTCAGTTCAGCTACTGTTCAACTATTGATTCAGAGGGAAGCTAGTGTCCAGCTACCTAGTCATTCGATACTCAACCTTATGAATTTTCTATCGGGATATTATGAAAATAAGATGCGCTAGTCCAGCGTCAGAATGACCCTCTGAATGGTGCATGAGTAGCTTGGATTCTACTAGGTGATAGTGTGGTATTAGCCCACTTTCACGCGGTTCATACGCTTGAATTTTTCAAGAACTAAGTCATGCAGTATTCAAGCCCTGGTTCAGAGGGTTCGCTTTTAGCAACTGAAGTCAGTTCAGCTACTGTTCAGCTAGTGATTCAGAGAGAAGCTAGTGTTCAGCTACCTAGTCATTCGGTAACACCTGATAATGTGCAGGTGGAAATTACAATGCGTTGAAATGTAAGGAGAATGTGAAGCTCATTAATGGAGGATTCATTTGCAGCTGCGTAAGAGGGAATTAACTGCGGTTAATCAACGTTAACCTTTGACCCTGACTTTATAATAAACTTAGCCTGCAGAGTTGGTATCGTGACAACCGGTTATGCTCACAGGTAAGAAAAAGGTAAAAAAAAAAATCGCTTATTGTTAATCTTTTTCAATAAGCTGCGCTAACCGTTTAAATGGTCTTTAATTAAAGGGTTATGAAGAATCATGGCAAGAATCAAGAATCTTAGAAGTAGCGCACCCTTTCAGGCCTTCCGTAATAGGCATAGCTTTTGTTAAAGATTCCCGAGACTCTGCATAGGCCAGGAAAACCAAGAATCTTATCAAGAATCTAATTCCAAGAATCTTGGAAGTAGCTAACCCCTTCAGGCCTTCCGTAATAGGCATAGCTTTTGTTAAAGATTCCCGAGACTCTACTTAGGCCTAGAAAACAAAGAATCTTATCAAGAATCTAATTCCAAGAACCTTAGAAGTAGCGGACCCTTTCAGGCCTTCCGTAATAGGCATAGCTTTTGTTAAAGATGCCCGAGACTCTGCTTAGGCCTGGAAAACCAAAAATCTTACTAAGAATCAAGAATCATGTTCCAAGAACCTTAGAAGTTAGCCCTTATCCCGATAGAAAAGTCATACGATTGAATACCGAATGACTAGGTAGCTGAACACTAGCTTCCCTCTGAACCACTAGCTGAACAGTAGCTGAATTTACTCTAGTTGCCAAAACTGAACCCTCTGAATAAGGGATTAAATACTGCATGACTTAGGTTCTTGAAACATTCAAGCGTACGAACCGTGTGAAAATGGGTAAATTTCACACTATCGTCTAGCTGAATCCACGGTCATCATACCATTCAGACGGTTATTCTGGCGTTTGACTAGCGCATCTTCTTCTGTTGGGATGCAGGTCCTTTTTTATAAGATTCTAAAGACTCTATAGGACCTTGAGAACCAGGAATCTCACCAAGAATCTTAGTAAGAATCTTAGAAGTAGCGCACCCTGCTGTAGGGCCCTTTGATAATGGACATGTCTTTTTGAAGGCTGTAAGACTCTGTAAGGCTATTCTGCTGCTCTGTAGTTGTATGCGACAAGATAAATGACACTCTTTTCACGGCTGATTTTCGCTTTTGTAATCTCTATAATAACTTTCAATGGAGATGATGATTATTACATGCTCTTCTCCTTCTTTCTCCTTCTGGTTCGGTACATAAAAGACGAACAAGAGCAAAGGCTCAACTTTTTGGAGCCTTTCAACAAAGAAAATGAGCCACTCTGGACACAAAATTTTACACACTCATACGACGAGGAAAAGTATACGAAGATTATTTGATAACACGGAGATAACACGGAGATAACAGGTTGATAACAGTGATAACATGACCCAGGTGTACGAAGATTATTGGAAGTTTCGCACCCCTTGGTTCCTCTATACTTTTCATCATAAAATTAGTTTCTAGAAAGCAATTTCTAACCAAAATTATAAGTTGATAACAAGTTTTCTAGACATTTTCAGCTGTGTATTATAAAGTATAGAACAGTAGATGACCCCAATGGACAAAGATCTGCCAGTCAAACGTCAGAATGACCCACTGAATGTTGCATGACTACTTTGGATTCAGCTAGATGACACTGTGAATTTAGCCCACTTTCATACGGTTCATAAGGTTGAATTTTTCAAGAACTAAGTCATGCAAAATCCAAGCCCTTATTCAGTTCAGCTAGTGATTCAGAGGGAAGCTAGTGTTCAGCTACCTAGTCATTCGGTATTCAGCCGTACGACTTTTCCATCGGGAAGGAACTAGTGATTTTTTTGGCTGTTTCAATCATTTTTCGATTGATATAGCGGATGAATTATTTTCTCATTGATCTTTTTTTTTCGTCACTTTTTGTTCAACTTTTGGAGAGAAGAAGATTTTCACAAAAGAAACGGAAGCTTTTTCTTGTGTAGTTTTTTCACAAATCACTAACAAAAGGAATCTGATTTTCTCTCTCTATTGATCTCATCTCAATAACAGAGAAAAAAATTATTACCGCATCTTTGAAAAAGTCACGAAAATTTGAATTAAAAAAAAATTAGAACGAATTCCGGTAATATTCCGTAACATCCGCTTCCGGTTTATTTTTATCACAATTATAATGCATTAAATAATAATTTGCCGATAGAAAAGTCATGCGGTTGAGTACCGAATGACTGGGTAGCTGAACAGTAGCTGAACTTGCTTGAGTTGCTAAAAAGTGAACCCTCCGAATCAGGGTTTGAATAATGCATGACTTAGTTCTTGAAAAATTCAAGCGTACGAACCGTGTGAAAGTGGGCTGATTTCACACTTATCGTCTAAGTTGAATTCATGGTAATCATGCACCATTCAGAGGGTCATTCTGACGTTTGACTGGCACATCTTTTTTCTATTGGATTATGTTAAAGGAATGGCGCCATAAGACCTCATGGGTTGTCACTTCCGCATCTTTAAGAGAGGAAATTGGATATCGATAGCTTTTATGTAGATCATGCCGCTTGACCTTTGTGTGACCTCTGACCTCCCTCCCCGTGCTGACCTCTTCCGGTTTGGTAAATTGATGAACCAATATGAGGGGAATTGGTTTAAAGTGTGCGCTGGGATAGCCACACACTAAAAGAAACAGCGCTCTCTATTAACGCTTTACCCCCCTCTGGTCTCTTGTTAGTATGCGAGAGGTTTTTACGCTCAAGGTCATCTGCTGACCATGTGTGACCTTGACTTGTAACACACACACACACACACACACACACACACACACACACACACACTACAATCCCCAATAGGAAAAAATGTACGTCAAACGTCATAGTCATCATGCAGTATTCAACCCTTAATTCAGAGGGCTCAGTTTTTAGCAACTAGAATAAGTTCAGCTACTATTCAGTTAGTGATTCAGCGGGAAGCTAGTGTTCAGCTACGTAGTCATTGGGCATTCAACCGTATGATTTTCTATCGGGATATTATGAAAATAAAATGCGCTAGTCCAACATCAGAATGAGCCTCTGAATGGTGCATGATTGCTATGGATTCAGCTAGACGATAGTGTGAAATTGATCCACTTTCACACGGTTCGTATGCTTGAATTTTTCAAGAACTAAGTTATACAGTATTCAACGCCTTATTCAGAGGGTTCACTTTTAGCAACTCAAGTAAGTTCAGCTATTGTTCAGCTAGTGATTTAGTGGGAAGCTAGTGTTCAGCTACCTAGTCATTCGGTATTCAACCGTATGGCTTTTCGATCCTGTCCCTTTGTCCCGCATAAGAAGATGTGAAGCTTGCAAGGAGAAATGGCTTATGAATGATGATAACATGAGATAATAGACTGATAATAGGTTGATAATAGAGATAGAGGCATCTATGGGATATATGGATGTATGACATACGTGTGATGAACCAGAAATAGGCGGGTTCGAACCGTGAACCGGTTCACTAACAAGCGAACTTTGAATTGAACCGAACCTTGAGCCGCTCTAATGTTAACAGTGAACCGAACCCCTAACCGTTCTAATGTTAGAGTGAACCTTGAACCGAACCGTTCTATAAAAGTGAATCAAACCTTAACCGAACCGCTCTAATATTACAGCGAACCAAACCTTGAACCGCTCTGTAAGAGTGAATCAAACCTTAACCGAACCGCCCTAATATTAGAGTGAACCGGCACTGAACCGAACCGCTCTAATATTAGAGCGAACCAAGCCTTGAACCGCTCTAATGTTAAGAGTGAGCCGAACCTTGCAAACGAACCGCGATCCGCAATTCATGAACCGAATCCAACTGAACCGGTTCATTTTGTTCGGCTGAACCGCTTACCTCTGGGTCGTGCTGTGTTTGTGCCGTGCAAATAGCGGTGATGCGATAGCGACTCGTTAGGAATCGATTGCTGCGGAGGAAATGGCGGATTATCGCTTTGCCCCGCGCTACCACTTAACTGGAGGAAACGCTCAGAGGAAATGAAGAGGAAACCGCAACTTTTTTTTTTCTTCTTTCCTTTCGTTACATTTCATTCAGTATCTGTTATCTCTTTGTTTTTATGGAAAAACTAACAGATTATACGGCCGACTTATCTCTAATGACAGCAGCACACGCCAAATAGTCGCAAGAAAAAAGTCATTGAGAAGGTATGAGATGATAATAGGATTGGTAATAAGGTGATAGTAGGTTGGTAACAGTTGATAACAGGTTAATAACAGTTGATAATAATCAGTAACAGGTGATAACAGCTTCATAGAACACTTGAAAAAAATCCTCGCCAAATAATTTCTCAGCTTTTGTTATCACATGTTATCAGCTGAGTGGATTAGTAAGGTTGCGCACCCCGCCGTTTGATGGTAACATTACGTGTTTGCCTAATTAACGCAATACAATACAATGTCCGGTTTGCAAGCGAATCCCTCTTCCGGGAAAAGGAACGAAAAAGATTCTTTTGCCAACTCAAGATTCTTGAATCAAGAATCATATGCGATTCCTTAAGAATCATAGGCAAAACAGGTAGAAGAAAGATGCTCCAGTCAAACGTCAGAATGACCCTCTGAACGGTGCATGATTACCATGGATTCAGCTAGATGACAGTGTGTAATCGGCCTATTTTCACGCGGTTCATATGCTTGAATTTTTCAAGAACTTAAGTCATGCAGTATTCAGCCCCTTATTCAGAGGGTTCACTTTTAGCAACTGAGGGCAGTTCATTCACTATTCAGCTAGCGTTCAGCTACCTAGTCATACGGTACGCAACCGTATGACTTTTCTTTCGGATAACACATGTGATAACAGTTGATAAGTTTTTATAAGAACTTTTGATTCTCTTATGGGACACAGTAGAAAGTTTTCAGGTCTCCTATGGATCAAACTCTGTCGTATCAATATATCAGCCATTTCACAAAGAGATTAAAAGAAAAGCTTCACTTTGACACTTTGTCTCACACATACAGTCCAGCAGTAGGGAAAAATCCCTACCCAGTACCTTGTACGTTGAACTTCCCCTTTATATATCTAGTCTCTATATGATTTCCCATAAGACATTATCACTATGTTTATATACTATTATTATACATCTGTATTAGTATTACAGCTTGGACCGTATGTTATAATTACTGAGGTAATTTTTTGTTATTTGATTATTATTTATATAATAATTACAGTTTGGTAGCTATGTTATTATAACGCATTATTGTTGTAGTCAACTTTTTACTTGATTTTTTTTTTGTTGGATTTATCGATAAGTGTATCGATCGAGAGCAGGATTGAATCGAACTGTTAGGCAGAGTAAAAGCAGAGAGCCGGGCTGGCGAGAAGCAGGGAAATTCCCTTAAAAAGGGAAAACTGTGTCTCAAAAAGGAAAAATAAGGGGAGGGGCATGGAAGTCTGGCTTGATATCCTAGACTGAAGGGAAAAAAGGATACTCGATATCTACAAGGGAAGCAAGGGAAAGGGGAAAAAGGGGAAACCGTGCTCTCTATGAGGGAAAAAGGAGAACTGAAAGTGGAAGCACTGGCGAGAAGTGACAGTAGCTAGCTGACCGTCTTGCTGGTAACATCTCACTAACTCGCTCTGTCAGCTGAACTATCAATTCCTAATCAATCGATTAGATCAAATCGATTGTATCGATTAATGTGACTAAACTGCTGAATTGTATCGGATTTGTCAAAAAAATAAGCAACTGGTAAGTTAAAAATTTCAAGTTATAACAATTTGAAAGATTTTACTAATTATAAATTTTCTAATTATTGATTAATTAGTACAGAAATTGTAATAATTTTACTTCCAGAAGGAATTTGTCTTTCCGGAATTTAATTAAGCAGAATTATTTTAAAAAATCCTTAACTTTTTCTTTCTCTCAATCGAAACTTAGTTAATTGCACACATTCCAGAATTCATAATTAATCCAAATTTTTAATTAGTCCTTTCAAATGAGAGATGAAAAAAATGCCTCGATTAACTCAAACAATAATATCACTACTAGATAATTATAATTTTATGAAAATATTTTCAAGAATTTTTGTGGTGGAAAGTAGAGTTTTTTTTTTTGGTAATAGTTCGATATAAATCACGGTCAGTAAGTCAATGTACAACAATGGCGTTGCAATTTCGTGTAAGCCAATGTATTGACTTTCATTTTTCATTGGCTTTACATAATGTGCTGCACCAAGTTTCCATTGCAACAAGCAAAACCAGGTAAAAAGGCTAAAACGCCACAACTTGCACACAATCAAAAAATCATGAATAAAGTCAAGGGATATCCTGACCCAAACAGAAGAAAGATGCGCTAGTCAAACGTCAGAATAACTCTCTGAATGGTGCATGAATACCATGGATTAAGCTAGATGATATTGTGAAACTGGCCCACTTTTACACGGTTCGTACGCTTGAGTTTTTCAAGAACAAAGTCATGCAGTATTCAACCCTCAATTCAGAGGGTTCAATTTTTAGCAACTAGAGTAAGCTCAGCTATTATTCAGCTAGTGATTCAGCGGGAAGCTAGTGTTCAGCTACGTAGTCATTCGGAGTTCAACTGAATGAATTTTCTATCGGGATATTATGAAAATAAGATGCGCTAGTCCAACGTCAGAATAAGCCTCTGAACGGTGCATCATTACCATGGATTCAGCTAGATGATAGTGTGAAATTGGCCCACTTTCAGTACTCACTATTTGCAATTCAGCTAGTGATTCAGCGGGAAGTTAGTGTTCAGCTACGTAGTCATTGGGCATTCAACCGTATGACGTCTGTATCGGGGCAGGATTTTTGTAGATTTTTTGTGTGTTTAGGGACACAAGCGGGGTCCGGAAACTACATCATAAGGGACATTGACTGCGCCATTCCGTGACCTGAGGTCCGATAATACTTGGGGACGGATACACAGGTTCACTTTGTGGTTTTACGGACTTTACGACAGCGTCTAAAACTCCAGACTAGCTTTTTTTACGATGGCCCTTTCTGCTGTATGCGTGGACTCTGTGAACCTTCTGATTGAGGAAGGAATCTCCAACCAAGAATCTTGAGATTCTTAGATCTTAAGAATCTCAAAGATTCTTACCCCGCTGTGTTCGTGGACTCTGTGAATCTTCTGATTGAGGAAGGAATCTCCAACCAAGAATCTTGAGATTCTTAGATCTTAAGAATCTCAAAGTGTGAACCTTCTGATTGAGGAAGGAATCTCCAACCATGAATCTTGAGATTCTTAGATCTTAAGAATCTCAAAATGTGAACCTTCTGATTGAGGAAGGAATCTCCAACCAAGAATCTTGAGATTCTTAGATCTTAAGAATCTCAAAGTGTGAACCTTCTGATTGAGGAAGGAATCTCCAACCATGAATCTTTGAGATTCTTAGATCTTAAGAATCTCAAAGATTCTTACCTTGCTGTATGCGTGGACTCTGTGAACCTTCTGATTGAGGAAGGAATCTCTAACCATGAATCTTTGAGATTCTTTAGATGTTAAGAATCTCAGAGATTCTTACCCCGGCTACCCGAAATTGCCTTTAAAACCTTAATGGAAAGTGCATGTGAAACGTTTTGGTGAGAGAATGTGAGACGCACATGTGGGCCATTCTCTCCGTCTCTCTCTCCCTGCACTGTGTGTCGTCTCTTGTCCCCGGCAGCTTCCGGTCAGACAAGATGGGACCATCTTGCCTTTTAACAATCCCCCCCCCCCCCACCAACCAGTGCTTCCACTTTTTTCCCCTTTTTCCCCTTTTTCCCCTTTTTCCCATTTTTTCCTCACTCCGCTTGAAAATATCAATTTCCCCGTCCCCCCCCAACCAGTGCTTCGAATTTTTTCCCCTTTTTTCCCCACACCGCTTGAAGATATCAATTTCCCCGTTCCCCCCCCCCCAACCAGTGCTTCCACTTTTTTCCCGTTTTTTCCCTTTTTCCCCACTCCGCTTGAAAATATCAATTTCCCCGTTTTCTCCTCCGTGCTACAGAGTAAAGCTACATTGGTAAATTCACTTTATCCTCTATTTCCCCTTTTTCCCTCTTCCCCATTTTCCTTATTTGAGGAAATTTCCCTGCAAAGTGGAAGCACTGCCCTCCCCAACACACGCCTTCCCAAACAAACCCCCCACGCAGTTTTTCCCAACCGTATGAGGTCTATTCCAAACGCGCGCCTCTCTATAGCGGACACCGTTATTAAATCAACTTTAAATAATTCCAAAACTTTCTTGATACCAAAATGTTTCTTGAATTTTTCTGTGATTTTTAGAAATATTTTCGAGCTAGATTTCTTCATTTAAGTATTTAATACTGCTGTCCGTAGTAGACGGGCTAGTCGAGCCGCCTCTCTATAGCGGACACCTTCATTAAATCAGTTTTAAATAATTCCAAAACTTTCTTGATACCAAAATATTTCTTGAATTTTTTCGTGATTTTTAGAACTATTTCCAAGCTAGATTTCTCTATCTAAGTATTGTATACAGCTGTCCGTAGTAGACGGGCTGGTCGAGGCGCCTCTCTATAGCGGACACCTCCATTAAATCAACTTGAAATAATTCCAAAACTTTCTTGATACCAAAATATTTCTTGAATTTTTTCGTGATTTTTAGAACTATTTCCAAGCTAGATTTCTCTATCTAAGTATTGTATACAGCTGTCCGTAGTAGACGGGCTAGTCGAAGCGCCTCTCTATAGCGGACAACTTCGTTAAATCAACTTGAAATAATTCCAAAACTTTCTTTACACCAAAATGTTTGCCCAATTTTTCTACAATTTTTAGAGAAATTTTCAGGCGAAATTTTTCAGTAACAATATTTTATACGTCTGTCCGTAGTAGTGGGAATAAGGTCTATACTCAGAAAAAAGCCCAGTCATCAGCTGTTAAAAGGACTGAATAGAAGTTACTAAAGAATCTTGATTAAGAATCACAAGAAAAAATGTTATCTGTTCATAATGTTGTAAACTTTAATAATACTACAGACTAATATAGTTGATGGTAGCAGTAGAAAACCAAGCGATAAAAGAGTGGTCAATAGAAGTTGGATAAAAATGATAATTGAAGTGAGTGCCTATGTGCTCTTCAGGTTCTATTTGCCAGTGCATTTGTCACCTTGTCGTTTGCAGGCGGTGAAGCTTGGGCCAACAAAAGGACAAGAAACTTCTCTGGGTTGCTTTTTTTTCTGTGTGCACTGTAGTGCTGTGTTATAGCTTTAGCGATAGATGTTTGTCCATTAGATTCTCGAAGAGTCAATATTGGATATATACCTCGCACGTTGCTATATAAATGGACACCAATATATTCTGCTCGCCTTAAGATATGAACTCTACTACAGAGAGACTGTACCCCCTTTCTGGCCAAATGCACCGTAACTTCTACAAACAGATGGAAATGATAACCTCCCGATAGAAAAGTCATACGGTTGAGTACCGAATGACTGGGTAGCTGAAGACTAGCTTCCCTCTGAATCACTAGGGGAACAGTAGCTGAACTTATTTTAGTTAGTCATACGCTTGAGTACCGAATGACTGGGTAGCTGAAGACTAGCTTCCCTCTGAATCACTAGCTGAACAGTAGCTGAACTGACTTCAGTTGCTAAAAGCGAACCCTCTGAATCAGGGCTCGAATACTGCATGACTTAGTTCTTGAAAATTCAAGCGTATGAACCGCGTGAAAGTGGGCTAATACCACACTATCACCTAGTTGAATCCAAGCTATTCATGCACCATTCAGAGAGTCATTCTGACGCTGGACTAGCGCATCTTATTTTCATAATATCCCGATAGAAAATTCATAAGGTTGAGTATCGAATGACTAGGTAGCTGAACACTAGCTTCCCTCTGAATCACTAGGTGAACAGTAGCTGAAATTACTTTAGTTGCTAAAAGTGAACCTTCCGAATAAGGGGTTGAACACTGCATGACTTATTATCTTGCAAAAATTCAAGCGCACGAACCATGTGAAAGTGGACCAATGTCACACTATGATCTAGCTGATTCCGTGGTAATCATGCACCATTCAGAAGGTCATTCCGACGTTTGACTAGCGCATCTTTTTCTATTGGGATCAGTTCTACAAACAGATGAATATGATAACCTATGATGATAGCTTCTTTGTTATCATCCGTTTCTACTTGAGAGATACTACTTGGGTAGTGCTTCCACTTTCCGTTTACTGTTTTCCCTCAAACAGGGCCCCGTTTTCCTTCTTTTCCCCACATTTTAAACATTTCAGTTTCCCTTTTCCCCCTTTACTCTGTCTACTCTTTCCCATCCGTGAAATACTTATTTCTAGGGTTTCTAGTGATGGTTTAAAAAATCTTATAGTAAAATAAACATCTAGCTTAAAAATGTCATTGTCCCCTCGGATTTCCCTCTTCCCTCAATGTTTCCCTTTTTTAGGGAATTTCCCTGGAAAGTGGAAGCAGTGTACTTGGGTATAAAACTTGCCGAGTCCGTGGCGCGGAAACGTAATAGTATCTCGAGTTGCCATAAAAGGTTTCTCGGCTCATTTGTAAGAAGAGGCAGCGCAGAGTCTGGGTCATATCACGGTTCGCTGAACCGGCTCAGCAACTGACCAGTACTGACTGCACACACCCACTCACAAGCAGATAACCAGAAGCCTGCATGTGCAGTACCTATAAGAAACCAGTTGTGTCAAGCTTCATTGCTATTTCGCATCCATCACCATTGATCCCTTTTTCCCCAGCAGTGCTTCCACTTTGCAGGGAAATTCCGTGAAATTTTGTGTCTCAAAAGGAAAAAATAAAGGAAGAAAGAAAAGGGATATTTAGAAACGTTGCCTTTATATTCTAGCACGGAGGGAAGAAAAGGGAAAACTAGGGGAGGAGGGAAAAGGGAAATTTAGAAACCTAGTCCTATATTCTGGCGTGGAGGGGAAAAGGGGAGAATAAAGAAAGAAGGGAAAGGAAAAAGTGTAGTTTTATACTTTAGCGCGGAGGGGGAAAAGGGGGAAAAGGATGAGGGAAAAGGGAAACGTAGGAGTACAGCTTTATGTACCAGTATGGAGAAGGAAAGGGGGAATTGATGTTTTCAAATGAAGGGGGGGGGGAGGGAAAAGACAGCCTTTTTTAAAGGGAAAAGGGGAAAACTGAAAGTAGAAATGGGATGATAGAGGGGAAAAAGAGGGAATTGATCTTCCCAGTCCCTACATTCTTTCCCATTCTCATGATATTATCATGGTTTTTATCAACCTTTTGTTATCCTGCATAGGTTGAAGACATGGCAAGCGGTTTTTGTAGCGTCTTAATTCTGCTGTTACTGACAACGACGCGGACATCATCGACGCCCCTGACGATGTCACCAGCCACAACAAGCAACAAACAACATCAGAAGTTTGTCCGCGAGCCGGAAGATCAAACTGCCGTTGCCGGGGAAACCGTAGTCCTGGCCTGTCGGGTCATGAACAAAGAGGGAACCTTACAGTGGACCAAAGACGATTTCGGACTGGGCGAAGATCGCGATCTCAGCGACTTTGAACGATACACCGCCATCGGCAGCGACGAAGAAGGTAAAAACGCCATCTAGCGGCAGAAATGCGAACTACGTACTGGTAAAGGTTCTCGCTCGTAGCTTTTTCTTTTCCCTCCCCATTTTTCGACTGAACTGCGAGAACGATTGATGATTCAAGGTATGTGGAGTTAACATGACGAGGACAAATCACAAACAGACGAGGCCAATCGATGTTTCAGGAAGCTTTATCGAACGTATAGGAGATGTCAATTGTGAGGTTACTAATCAATAAACCAGGATATCCTCTGTTGCTCATCAAAATTGCATAACCGTGCTTGAAATAGAGGCACATAAATAAAAACCAGGGTTAAATAATCATGTACTAGGAGATGTTAATAAAAGTTAATAATGATTACATGAAGCGTAATAATAACGGGAAAAGCGAACAAAAAAGTTTCGGAATGAGACTTCGTTAGTGAAGGAAGCAGAGGAAAACGTTCTTCCGGCATATTGAGCCAATCGATATATAGAAAGATGATTGCAATTAGCAGTCGTTATCATCGTGTTATCAGGTAGAAAATTCATACGGTTGAATACCGAATGACTAGGTAGCTGAATCACCAGCTGAACAGTAGCTGAACTTCCGTTAGTGGCTAAAACTGAACTCTCTGAATAAGGGGTTGAATGCTGCACGACTTGGTTCTTTCAAAAATTCAAGCGGATGAACCACACTGTCACCTAGCTGAATCCATGGCAATCATGCACCATTCAGAGGGTCATTCTGACGTTTGACTGGCACGTCTTTTTTCCACTGGGGAACAATGATCACTAACTTCGTTAAGGTTCATTGATAAACGCTGGCCATTTAGTGAGTCGTTTGCCGGGCGTACAGCACAGCTGGGTAAGGTTTACTCTATTAACACGGTTATTTCCTCACGATAGCACGTCAACTTGCCGCTTTGGACCTCTCCAAGGGGCTCCCCAATTGCAGATAATCATCATTCTATGTTATCAGTCTGTTATCAACCTGTTATCATATGTTATCAGCCTGTTATCGCAGGTTTTATGGACCCTGTCATCGTTTTGTTAGCCTTTTTTGCACTGTTATGATGTCCTATAATCCGTTATGGGCTTTACTAACACCTGTTATCATCAGTTATCAACAGTTATCACCTTGTTATCACATGTTTTCAGCCTGTTATCGCAGGTTTTAGGGACCCTGTCATCGTTTTGTTAGCCTTTTTTGCACTGTTATGATGTCCTATAATCCGTTATGGGCTTTACTAACACCTGTTATCATCGGTTATCAACAGTTATCACCTTGTTATCACATGTTTTCAGCCTGTTATCGCAGGTTTTAGGACCCTGTTATCGCTTTGTTAGACTTTTTTGCATTGTTATGAAGTCCTATAATCCCTTATGGGCTATACTAACACCTGTTATCATCGGTTATCAACCTGTTATCACCTTGTTATCACATGTTATCAGCCTGTTATCGCATGTAGTAGTACGCTATCATCATTGTATTAGACGAAATTACATTGTTATGAAGTGGTATCACGCGTTGTGGGCTTTACTAACACCGTTATCATCGGTTATCAACCTGTTATCACCTTGTTATCAACTGTTTATCAAGTGTTTTATGACACTACTATTACTTTTACTAGACTGCGTTGTTAGTCTAAGCACCACAGGTTATAGTCTTCCCAAACACTTGTTATCATCTATTATCATCATGTTATTACCTTGTTATCGCAGGTTTTAGTCGATATCATCGTTTTTATTAGACGCGTCTGCGTTGTTATGAAGTCGTATCATGTGTTATGGGCTTTCGTAACTACTGTTATCATCTGTTATCAAGCTGTTATCCATCCTAACACTTACGGCTGTGTTCCCAGCAGAAAATTAAGGATAGTTTCAGGACCTGAAAATATCATGAAAAGGACATTTTCAGGATGCCAACCAGGACTCTGAGTGCAGTGAAATTGGCCCACTTCCGGGTGTTCATGACCCTGACGTTAGAATCCCTGAATTGTTCAGGGTACTTAACAGCGTCCTGAAAAAACGCTTTTCAGGATACTTAAGGGTGACTCATCCACGATCGGACGTGGTTCAGGATATCCAGGATATGTTACGAATATCGTTTAGGATGTAGCCGACATCCTTAGTTCTCTGCTGGATATCTACCACTCGCTGTGAGGCCTTTTAATCGTTTACTCTCACTTCTAACCGTGTTATCACTGTTATCACTCTGTTATCAACCTGTTATCACCTGTTATCACTGGTCAATGAAGGGAGTTAGGAACCCTCCAGCTGGATGTGGAGTTGCTTCTCTTTACAAACGAACTTAGCCTTCATGGAATTAAACAGCGGACAACAGAGCGAACCTTTCGGACAAGCCACTAGCCTCAATTAAGTTCTCTGTACCAAAAAGGGTTCGCTACTTTCAAGAATCGAGAACGATCCCCAAGAATCATGGCAAGATTCAAGAATCATTCTTAATTTAAAAAAAATGATGTCGGCTACATTCTGAACGATATCCGTAACATATCCTGAATATCCTGAACCACGTCCGTTCGTGGATGAGTAAAAAAACAAAGTTGAGTTGAGAATTGTGATTCTTGATTATTGAGGGCACCATTAAGTATCCTGAAAAGCGTTTGTCCAGGACGCTGTTAAGTACCCTGAACATGTATTATTCAGGCATTCGAATGTCAGGGTCATGAACACCCTGGAAGTGGGCCAATTTCACTGCACTCAGAGTCTTGATTGGCATCCTGAAAATGCCCTTTTCAGGATATTTTCAGGGTCCTGGATTACCCTTAATTTTCTGCTGGGAACACATACATATGTATATATGTGTATTTGTGTTATAGCGACAGGTATAGGCTGATCTGACTCTATTTTGAACGGTTTTTTGAACGGTTTATTGAACGGTTCATCGGTTCGCGAACCGTAAACAGTGAACCGTATTAACCCAAGACAAGGTTTTGAATCGAATTTTGTAACTGTGACCTGAACTGAAATAGGAACTTTACTTGTTGGCAGTGAACCGAACCGAGCTGAACCGTGAACCGTGGTTTCGGTTTGAACCGTGAACCTACGAATGATGAAAACGATCAAAATAATCATAATTAATAATAATAATAATAATAATTATAAATAATAATACTTAACAAGAACAATACTAATAATAATGAATTAACATAAGAATAATAAAATCTTGAAATGAGGGCGCTGGTGACGCAGTGGTTAAGACCTTAGGTCAAGACCATCGCCCTTGACCTCTGGGTCTGTGGGTTCGATCCCACTGGACTGCAAATGAGGCCTTTTTTCCAGACCAGCGACCCTTAGCAGTTGAACCTGCAATCCAGTGCTTCCACTTTGCAGGGAAATTCCCCCAATAAGAAAAATGGGGAAGAGAGGAAAGGGAAAATGGAGGATAAAGTGAATTTATAATTGTATAGCTTTACTCTGTAGCACGGAGGGGGGAAAAGGGGAAATTTGTAATTTCGAGCGGAGGGGAAAAAAGGGAAAAAAGGGAAGCACTGCTGCAATCCCTTCCCCTTGGGGTCATGGGCTAACGTCTGTATACCCGTTAATGAGATTTAAAAAGAATAAAATCTTAGAATGAAATTAACTTAGAACTGAATGGGAATAACTTAAGTTTTGATTTTCCTTTGTACCTGTCGTCGTGTAGTTTGGGAGAAAGAGAGGAATGGCACCATATGGACCGAGTATTGATCACGGCCAAGTCACAATTCTCACTTGCCAAAGTCAAACATTTATAAGCGAACCTTATTACGGTGGGCTATTTATCAACAACAGCTACTACAACTCGAGGTACAAATCATGTTGCCCCACTTCACAGACTACGGTTCAACGCGGTTCAAACCGAAACTACAGTTAAACACGGTTCAAAGGAAAAATTACAAAATTAGTCGATTATATCAGCCAAAGGTGAGAGGATTTTGACAAAAGGGTGAACCGGATTACGGTTCGGTTCAATTCTAACAAGTACGGTTCCAAATACAGTTCGGGTTCACAATAAGTAAAAATTTCGGTTCAAAACATTATCTTGCGGTGATACCGGTTCACGGTTCAACTCGGTTCGGTTCACTTGCAACACGTACGGCTCGTGATCCAGTTTCGGTTGATATAGGTTCAAATTTCGGTTCATTTCGATCATTCGGCTTAGCACAATTTTTCTCTAGTAACCTAAGATCCCGTGAACCGTTTTGTGAACCGTTTTTTTAATCAGTGTCGGTTCATCACAGAAAGCCTACATTTCGGTTGGATTCTAAGGCTAAACTGTTCTGATCCGGTTCACGGTTCAGATTCACAAACCGATGAACCGCTTAACGAACGGTTCAGTAAACGGTTCAAGAAACGGTTCAATAACTGATATTTCTTCTTGATTTTTTTTAGGTACTTTTTCGCTTCAGATCAAACCGGTGACACTCGACGACGACGGACGTTACCAATGCCAAGTAAGTCCTGGACCTGACGCCGCGTCGCCAGCCATCCGCTCGCGTTACGCGTCGCTGGTCGTCAACAACCCGCCCGAGGCTCCGCGTATCGTCCAGGGACCTTTTCTCGTCGCTACCGAAGACAGGGAACTCGAACTGGAATGCCATTCAAAAGGAGGAAAACCTGCATCTGAAGTACGATCGAATTTTAATAAATATTATATTATATAATATATAATAATTATCATATATAAATACTATAATAATATAATACGTTACATCTATCGTTCTACAGAATGACGTACCAATGGAAGCTAATTCTCTTTGCGTTGGTACGCTGTTCTACCATTCTAAGGAATGACGTACCAATGGAGGCTATTTCACCTTGAATTGGTACGCTGTTCTACCATACTTGGGAATGACGTACCAACGTAGCCAATTCACCTTGCGTTGGTACGTTATCATTTCATTCTGAGAAATGACGTACCAATGGAAACTACTAATAATAATATAAAATAATAATATAAATAATAAATATAATTTATTAACAATATTAATATTATTTACAATAATTTAGATTAATTGGCTGGACGGCGACGGCAACTTGATCACGGAGGGCGTAGAGATCTTCAAAGAGGTTCTGGGCGACGGCAAGCGAACCAACGTCAAGTCAGTTCTCAAGCTGGTCCCTACGAAGGACCACCACGACAAGAACATTACGTGTGTCGCCCAGAACGCCGCCGAGAGGATACCGCGTTACGCCAGCGTCCACCTGAGCGTCAAGTACGCGCCTAAAGTAACGATTCGCGTGGACCGCGAGCGTATCGCCGAGTCGGATTCAGTGGTGATCCAATGCCAGGCGGAAGCTAACCCTGCTGAGGTGACCTACAAGTGGTTCATCAACGACGAAGTGGTCCATGGAGACTATACTACCCAGCTGATTGTGCCAGCATTTCCAGAAAGCTTCATAACGCTGTCGTCAAGTGTCAAGTGTTCAACGCTGTCGGCAAAAGCGAAGATACGCACACCTTAAGCGTCTTATGTAAGCACTTATCGATTATTGTTACTTAATATATCAGTTATCATCAAAAATAATCGGCTAGAATATTAATGTATTACAGTGTTTCTACTTTACACGGAAATTCCCTGAAAAAAGGGGAAAATGTGATCAGAAAAGGGAAAAGTAAGAGAAGAGGGGAAAGGTCAAATCTAAACGGGCAGCCTATATCTTGAGACAGAGGGAAAAAAGGGAAAATTAAAATTGGCAACACTGATGTATTACTTATCGTATAGTATAATTAGGTTAGTGCTTCCAGTTTCAGTTTTCCGTTTTCCCTTAAAGAGGGTAAGGTTTTCCCTTTTTTCCCCTTCCTTTGTAGATATCAAGTATCCTTTTCCCCTTCGTCTAGGATATCAAGCTAAAGTTCTCTGTTTTTTCCCTTATTTTTCCTTTCTGAGACCCATTTTTCCCTTTTTAAGGGAATTGCCCTGCAAAGTGCAGTGTTTCCTCTTTCAGTTTCACCTATTTTCCCTCTTCCCTTACTTTCCCTTTTTTCCCCCTCCGTACTATAATATAAGACTGTAACTCCAGATTTTCCCTGTTCCGTCTTCCCTCATTTTTCCCTTTTGAGAGCTCATCATCCCCTTTTTCGGGGAATTTCCCTGCAAAGTGGAAGCACTGAATTAGACGCATAAATATGATCTATTGAGCAAATATATAAAAATAATCAGTCAGGTTACAAATACGTTGTTAATCTTATTGTACCGTTAAGCCTATGAATATTGAATTAATAAGTACACATATAGCAATCATCTGTCAGAATCGTAATATACTAATAATGTATAATTAGATGAATAAATGTAAGACATCGACCAAACAATATAGAAATAATCAATTAATTTGCTTCATTTAATATCCTAGTAAAAAAAAAGTATATAGTATAATATGGTATCATTAATCAGTACTATTCATCTATTAGCATTTATTTGGTGTGTTCAGTTTATTTAATTTATTCGTGTATTTATTTAGTCTTGTTAGTAGAGGGCTGGTAGCTCAGCGGTTACGACCGCCGCCCTTCCCCTCTGGGTCTGTGGGTTCGGTCCCGCTCCCAAGTGAGGCCGGTTCCCAGGGCCGGCCACTCTAGGCAAACAGATGAAAGAGTCTGCCAATTCCCTCCCTTACACTGAGCACTGGAGCCATGGGCTTACAGCCCGAATGCCCCGACACGGAAAAATATAATCCCATTAGTTTTTTTTAAACAATTTTAATTTAAATATTTTCGCCAGACGTAAATAGGATATAAATAAGTAATTTATCATTTACTATTGAGTCATTAATTTTGCTTTTATTATTATTATTATTTAAGGGCTTATTTTAAAAAAATGAATTGTTTTTAAAAATTTTTTTACAGATGGTCCTACGATGAAAGAGCGGCCTCTGGACGTGGAAGCAGACGAAGGTAGCAGCGTTACTCTCCGATGTGATGTGGACGGTAACCCGCAGCCCGAGATCGTCTGGACTCACGAAAATTCCCGAAGGGTATTTTTAAATCCATTAATAATATTTAATTGATTCAGAAACAATAATAATAAATAACAAATAATCATAATACTACTAAACAGATAATTAACTTATGAATTTTTTTTAGTTCTAATAAGCTAGTGATTTATTACCTTGTTCTTTCAAACTGAATTATTTTATATTAGATAAAATATATGAATTTTTCTAAATATTTTTAAATAGTTGTTTGTACATTATTTAAATAGCAATTATTTTAATGTTTTACTGGATTTTTAATTGATGATTTACTTTATTTACGAATGAATTTAATTAAAATGTGAAATCAAATTAATCAGTATAATGTAAATAATTTTCGCAGATACTACATGTTGGTCCAGCTTTCACTTTTCCCATGAGTGCAACAACAGTTGGTCGCTTCACATGCACAGCGAAAGCTCCGGGATTCCCTGACGTGTCTGCAGACTCATTCGTCATTCTCAAAGGTTAGTAGTAGTAGTAGTAGCAGTAGTAGTAGTAATGGTGGTAGTAGAAGAAGTAGTACTAAGAGTAGTAGTAGTGGTAGTAGTGTAGTGGTGGTAGTAGAAGAAGTAGTACTAAGAGTAGTAGTAGTAGTAGTAGTGTAGTGGTGGTAGTAGAAGAAGTAGTACTAAGAGTAGTAGTGGTGGTAGTAGAAGAAGTAGTACTAAGGGTAGTAGTAGTAGTAGTAGTGTAGTGGTGGTGATAGTAGAAGAAGTAGTACTAAGAGTAGTATTAGTAGAAGAAGTAGTACCAAAAGTAGTAGCAGCACTAAGAGTAGTAATAGTAGTAGTAGAAGAAGAAGAAGAAGTAGTAGTACCAAGAGTAGTAGTAGTACTAAGAGTAGTAGGAATCGCAATCTTAATAGAAGTAATAGTAGTGGTAGTAGTACTGAAACTAATAGTACTATTAGTAGTTATAGCATCGTTGTTATTGATATTACTACCGTTCTTCTGCTTATTATTATTATTATTATTATCATTATTATTATTGTTATTATTTAGGTCCCCCGACGATTACAACCAAGCGCGTCCAGTTCGGCGTAGAGGGCGACACTGTCCGCGTGGAATGCGTAGCTTTCGCAGTACCTCGCCCTGAAAGGGTCGCCTGGAGCAGAGCTGGAGGAGAAGTCGATTCCGGTAACCAAGTCAAAATTTATTCCTCACATATCATTGGCTGCTAAAAGTCACGTGATTATTTACCTCAACTTTTTTCATTCAAAATTAACAGTATATTTAATTTAATTCATTGATAAAAAAATCGGTAATTAATATAAATATTATTTAACTTTTATTTAAAATAATTGCATTTTTCATTTATGATAAATTTAATTAATCATTTTTATTATTTCAACTAATTCTCAATATTTGGTTAAATTTAACTTTAATTCTACAAATGTAGGCGATCCAAGGATTTCCATTCTGGAGGATCCGATACCGGACGGTGTGCGCAGCACTCTGGTAGTGCGCAATTCGCTACCCAGCGATTTTGGTACCTACAACTGCACTGTCTTCAATTCCTACGGCATGGATTCCGTGGAAATATTCGTTCGCATACAAAGTAATTTCACACTTCATTTTAAAAAGTTCACCAATAGTTAGTTAAACTTCATTTAAATAATTAATTAAGATGTATAATTATTTCTATAACTTTTTGAATTTATATTTTTATCTACCACGAATAATATTATTACTGTATTTTATGTTTATTTGAATCCATTGATTTAACTATTATTAACTACTATTAATAGTTAGAATACTAACTAAGTAGATACCTCAGTAGTTTTTATTTACGATGGGAGTTAACTCTTGTTTAACTTAATTAACTTTAATAAAATATTTTATTTGATTGTAGATAGCGTTCCCTTGCTGATAATCCTTGCTGGAGTGGTCGGTGGAGTGATCCTGGTGATAGTTGTCATCCTCGTCATCATGTTGTGCAAGAAAAACACCAAAAAAATGCGACGGTAGTAAAAGAAGTCGTACCAAGAGTAGTAGTAGTACTAAGAGTAGTAGTAGTACTAAGAGTAGTAGTAGTAGTAGAATAAGTAGTACCAAGAGTAGTAGTAGTGCTAACAGTAGTAGTACTAACAGTAGTGGTACTACTAAGAGTAGTAGTAGTACTAAGAGTAGTAGTAGTGGAAGAAGAAGTAGTACCAAGAGTAGTAGTGGTACTAAGAGTAGTAGTAGTAGTAGAAGAAGAACAAGTAGTACCAAGAGTAGTAGTAGTACTAAGAGTAGTAGGAATAGCAATGATAATATGGTAAACTCCCATTAACTATTTTTGTCACTTAATGTTATATTATTCCATATTGTTTGCAAAATAGATATAAAAATTAACAGAAATACAAAATAATAAATAATATAAAAATACATTTAAAAAAATATTAAATTGAAAAATTATACAAAATGTGTGAATTAATTCTCTAAATTATTTAATCAATTAAACTATCATATCGTCGTCACTAATTCAGTTTAATCTTATTCAAATCTAGACGTTAAGGAAAACAAGCCTGCCAAGCAGCTGGACCAGAACTCGAGCAACGATTCCGACTTAAAAGTGGACATCCGCACTGCTTCCTCGCTCAGTAATCCGCCGGAATCGGATCAGTGGGACGACAGCAGCGAACACATCACCCCGCGGCCCGTGCTCAACGATTACATCGATTCGAACTACCCGCCCAAATCCGAGAAACACAACAATAACGGTTACTTACTGCCCCAGACCGATTACCAGAGGACTTATAACCCTTACACCCTGAATCCGACTACCAGTAATCGGTTATCGTCTATCGATCCTCGACTCTCGGCTGCTTATTCCAACTCGTATCTGAGAAGCTCGACGATATCTCTGATGAACACACCCAATATTGCGGCTAATCCCTACTCTTCCATGCGCAATGGCTCCACACAGTTCATTACTAACACCAACAACAGTACAGCTCAGTTCAAACCTGGGACTTTAGCCACTCACGTCTAAGAAAATAATAATTTTTTGTCTTAAAAATACTCAAGAAACTGGAAAATGTGTATAGAGAAAGGTGCCATGGACAATCTCTTTTTGTACAGTCGTATATTTCAGCTATGCAAGTTTCTATAAAAATGGCTAATTTACAGATTTTTTTTCTCGTAAATCGTCAAAGATGCCAAAGTTCCTGTATATCAAACTGAAAATCTCCCATTTGTTAATACGCCGATGTGGGCTTGCCTCTTTTTAGAAATTTTCTCATTATTTTCAAAAACGATCTTTTTTGATGTGTTCAAATTTACGAATCTGTCCTTTTTCACTTTTTTTTGCGTAAAATAAATGTGAATATTTGAAATAAAAAAAGTTATAATAACTATGATAATTGTGTTACGACATTTAATTAATATTACTTGATTGATATTTTAATTTACAGTTAACTGATTTTCATTAATTGATATGTTTCATTACTAAACATTAATTAATTAATTAATTTTACTTAATTAAATCAAGACAGTAATTATAAGGAAAAATGAAACTATTAAATTTGTCTATTGTTTTTCAGTCTCTAATAGTTTTGAACGATACAGTAAAAGTCTCTGAAGCCAAAGATCCCAGTACTTTTCGCACTGTTCCCTGTCGAGATGGTGAACGTCAGCCGGTAGACCACTGGGGTACGATACAACCACAACAGCATTGTCAATCTAATAATGAAAAAAAAAATAAAAATTTAGTTGGTATTGATAACTATTTCGCCGGGTAGGTTAGTTTCCATTGGTACGACATTCCTTAGAAAGATAGAATAACGTACCAATAGAGTTGATCTCACCTTGCATTGGTACGTCATTCCTTAGAACGACGGAATAACGTACCAATGCAAAGTGAATCAGCTCTATTGGTACGTCATTCCTTAGAACGACGGAATAACGTACCAACGCAAAGTGAATCAGCTCCATTTGGTACGTCATTCCTTGGAACCATAGAATAACGTACCAACGCAAGGTGAATTAGTTTCCCTTTGGTACGACATTCCTTAGAACCGCAGAATGACGTACCAACGCAAGATTATATAGGGCGATTTGCACGCAATAATAGTGCTTTGACAACACTTTGATAAAATATAATATAACGAATAGTATAAACATAACTACAGTCTGAAGGATAATAAAATGTAAAATAATAATGAATAGCACAAATAATACACAACAGAGATACTTATAAAACTGAATTCAACACATTTACTTACACTCACGTTAGTTTATTTTATATATAAATAAATAGACGCGTTAACCTTTTAACAATAGAGATATTTACAGAAATGAATGACAATACTTTGAAAGGGTAAGCGGGATCTGCGTTGATAGCCCCAACATAAGCAGCCAGCTGCAGTGGATCATCATAAGTTGCTTCCAGAGTTGATTTTTGCCTTTGTGAAGTTTTCCAATCAATCACTACGAGCGTATCCCTATCAGTAAAAATACAGTAAGCTCAAATAATAATATTAGTAATAATAATAATAATAATTTTATCATAACGTATTGTTGATGCTGTTACTTGTATTGGGCTATGCAGTCGACACAGCCTTTGTACTGCAGCTCTGGATGAACGACAAAACTCTCCAAGGCTCGAACTTCAGTCACTGAGGAAAACACCGACCGCAGGCTTAACCAGTATCCAGCAACTTTCGGCTGGACGAATACTGAATCGTAAGCCACGCCACGAAGATACGTCTCGATACTGAGGTGCAGTGTTTGGTATATCGTTTGGCGATTTAAATCGCTCATCTGCGATTTTGCGATTTGATTTAAATCGCCAGCAAATTTCGCGATTTTTGATTTTGATTCTGATTTTGATTTTGATTTTGATTTTGATTTTGATTTTGAAACCTTAAAATTCAAAATTACTTTTTAAATCGCGTCCCAGAATGCACTCTAGTTGGAGTCTTAATTCTTCTTTTACACCGTCAGACATTAGAACTTACAACTTCGAGATATCTTTCAACTGCCCATATTTCCAGTAGTTTCTTTGGCATATTACGAACGTTTGTAACATTGACTTGTGACCTTCTTGGGCTTCTTCTTCATAAGGTTGCAGTCATTTCAGTAAAAGTTATAGTATGTCCTCACGTAGGACTTATTCCAGTACAGCTTGCGAATCAGGTACAAAAATGAGGAGATAGCTATTCCCGAAGTCATACCGGTATGTTTAGCGTGAACATAATGTTAGATCAAAGCTTGTGTGGAGCAGCTCAAGTGTAGCTTGGGATTTCCAAATTAAAAAAAGGGAACAAACTATGAATCTAATACTTTGTTTTATCATTCTTATTTAAACGATTGGGTGTAAATGTAAATACGTAAGATTCAAACTAGTTATGTTTCTTTCATTAAAAATGAGTTTCATGATGGAGAAAATTTTTCGATTTGAATCGCGATTTAAATCGATTTTTGGGGAAAAAAGGATTTTGATTTTGCGATTTGAAAATCTGAATTTGAAAATCAAAATCACTTATTTTCCGGACAAAATCAATTCGATTTAAATCGTGATTTAAATCAGTTCTAAGATCAGTGATATATGATGTGATATTAAATCACCAAAACCAAGCGATTTACCGAACACTGCTAGCTTGGGCTTTGCAGAGTTTCTATTCAGAAATAGTGGCCACCGGGAAAGTACTAGAACACTGCGTTTAAAACGGGATCGGCGGAATCACCATCTCCAGCGACAGTAGAGCTGCGATAGAAACCATACAAGCCCCAAATCGTGCTCTAGACTCTTATTCCATCTGGACTATAAACCAACTCAATTTGATGCTCAATAAAAATGAGAAAAACCAGGTAACCCTTTTCTGGATACCTGGTCATACTGGAATTGCGGGAAACGAAGAAGCATTCACGCTGGCCAAGCAAGCAGTAGCTGCACCACCATCTCTGGCCCCATTCCTTAATTTAGGGTACCCACTAAGAGAATTAAAAAATTTGATACGGCGGAAAATAAAAAAGGCATCAGTAAGTCAACCGCGTACAAGAGTCTCTTAGAGCTTGGCATCGAACCTTTCACGCAAGATTCTCTATAGAACCTCAACATCTCCAGATCAGCTGGTTCGATAGTATTGTTGAAACTCCGGTTCTGAGAAGGTCAAATCGACTTGCTCAGATCCGGAGAAACAGCCAAGGCCACCCCGTATAGCAGGCCATTGGCCTATGAGTCATTTTCTTTGCTTATTATATCTACTAGGTGGTGGGTTTTAGTTAGTTAGTGACTTGTTGGTCTTCGGCCCTTCAACAACAACACAATACAATTCATCGATATCTCAGCTCACTTTTTACCTTCACTAAGTTTTGGTTAAGCTAGCAGAAACAAGTATGTCAACTAAGATCGCACCACTTCCCGACTTGTCAGTACTCCACAGAATCAGAAAACGAGACAAACCCTTTCTGCATATGTCGTGACAAACCTATCCAGACGCTCAGTCACCTATTTTTCTCCTGCACCCTAGTCAATAAAAGAGAGCCCACCTAATTAGATGCTGCTTACAGCGCAAACTGGTTTTCAGCGCAGTCAATCTACTCTTAAAACAAATCCTTGCCCAACCAGCCGTCATCTTCCGCAGAAATATTGCGAAAATATACGACCATTAAGAAAAAATATGAAAAAATAGAAAAATTGTAGTTGTACATATCTATCCATGTTTTGAAAGTCTCATTTCATTGCCATGTTAATCTCAGAATATTGGAATGTTATTTGTTGAATTTACTATTTTTGTGTTTCCTTTTTTCTTTTGTTCAAAGTATCGTAAGAATTCCTTCAACTTTTGTTTTATTACGATACGTTTTGCTTTATGTTCAGTATTGCATACGGCCATGGACCTCGGCCTAGGGGCTGCGTTAAAACTTAAAAAATATATTATATATAATTATTTTACATGATTAATGAGTTTCCCGAGCGCTCGAGTCAAAACTTGCAGCTAGAGCCGCTCAAGTTGCAAAATTTTATTCAGGTCAAATAATAAGATTAATGTGAAAATAACTCAATAATAAGAGTTCCTTATGTCTGAATTTTTCTCTAGAAAATTTAGCCCTTGGCTCTTTGGAGACTTACTTTAAGGCCAAATTCATTTGACTAATCCTAATCCTGGCCCGATGTACCAGATTCTTTACTGCTTGTCGCGTGTAATTTTAAAAGTCTCGGAAAGAAGTTATATAAAAACTAGAAAGATTTTCCCCCTGCATAGAATGTTCCTTTGAACCAAAGTACATCTACAGTGGCGTATTTCCCATAACCACGGTATATTCACAAAGTATCAAAGTTCTTTCATTTTATTTCATTAAGATGGCATTTATAATGTTCTTCTTCGATGCGGCGATCGCTACCCAATTATAGCGGGTTATTTTGCTATGTATGTTCACATTATTAGTGAATATTAGTGTAACATTAAAAAACTACATGGCGCTGTTCCGAAGGCTCGAGCGTTTAACTTTTCGGCTTCAAGCTGCTCGAGCCGCAAAATGCGGCTCGGGAAACTCGGATATATGTAGTAACTGAGAAGTTGCGTGAATTTCAAAAATCAATAAATTTAGGCTCATTTGTAGAGACTTGTTCTCTCTGATGTAGAAGAGACTTGCTCTTACTGTTGTAGAACAAGCGTGATCTCCGTGGTTAAGAAGAGACTTTTGCTACCTGTAGAAGACTTTACTTCTTACTGTAGAGACTTTTACTTCTGTAGAAGAAGCGTGTTTTCTCTGCTGTAGAAGAGACTTGTTCTCTCTGTTGTAGAAGAAGCGCGTTCTCTCTGTTGTAGAAGAAACCTGTTCTCCCTGTTATAGAAGAAGCGTGTTCTGCCTGCTGAAGAAGAAACTCGTTCTCTTTGTTGTAGAAGAATCGTGTTCTCTCTCTTATAGAAGGAGCGTGTTCTCTCTGGTGAAGAACAGACTTGTTCTCTCTGTTGTAGAAGAAGCGTCAGGTCAAGAAGTTTTCATACTTCTTAATGAAAATTTCTACGTGTTCGACGTCTTGGCCGTGATCCTCCTAAACCGCTAAGTCCCATGAATTTGTTATCGTTCCTCTTACTCTTATTCAGTCTGTGAAGACTCTCCAGCCAACTGTTTCAAACGTTCTTCGACAACGGATGTTGGGGCGCCGCCACAGCAAAGCAGCGCACCTCTGAAGCAGGGTAGCGCGTGGCTCCAGCAGAGTAGAGCGTCTCCGCAGCAGAGCAGCACTGCGCAAAGTGAGTATGTCGGAGTAGAGCACATCCTGATAACCAGCATGATCGGGCTGAATCATGCCTAGCCTTCGATTTCCGAGAAGGTTCCCACGGTGGCCCAGGATCGCTGTTAACCAAAAGGAACCAGTTGGAGTGGTTGGCCACAGGAGTTATTGGTCTGAGCTCGGAAAACAGGAGCACCCCTTGTCAACTTTCTGATCCAGGAGAAGGTCGATATCTTAATGAAAACATCCAGGAAGCTCCGCTCCACTGGAATAACATGCTCGTCCTATAACAGAAAGAACGCATTTGCTGTACAGCCGAAAGAATGCAACTTGTTGTACAACCAATAGCACACAACTTATTGTACAACCGGAAGACTGTCTTGTTCCACAGCTGGTAGAACACAAACGGTTAAAAAACCAAAACAACGTCTCGTTCTACAATCGACATATTGGCTTGTTCTACAACCGATAAATTGTTTTACAATCGAAAAACCGTCTTGTTCTTGAACCTAAAAAATACATTAAGCTGGTAGAGCAAACCACCGTTAGTACACAACCTGTTCTACAACTAAAAGAGCGTCTTGCTCTACAGGTTTAATGAATTAAAACTGCAGAAGTCCTCAACTCTAAACCCCTAGTATCAGTAATTGCACTGTTCCACAGATCACTATGATACTATACTATACATTATACACTAAGATACACACATTTGATAAGATCTATTCGTTACGTGTGTGCATTGTGGCAATAAGTTAAAGCCTTAGCCGAAACATTCACAATAAATTAAACAATACCTTCACCAGAATCGGAAACATGTAAAACAAACTACTACTACGTCAAACTACAACAAGCAACGTAAATACTTAAGATTGATCATAATTGTCCAAACAGGACACTAGTGCAGGGTTGCTGGACGTAAGTCAGGCAGAATCCTAAAGTTGTTAACATCAGTCGGGTTGCTAGCAGTTTCAATAGAATCCGTATAGTAGTAGAACTGGGAAAGTTTCCTCCAACCTGAAAAAATAGTAGGTAGTCAGTAGTAGATAGGAAGTAGTTCAAAAATGTCGGAAAACTTACTGTAAACAGGGAATGGTGCTGTTGCAGCAGGCATAGTGTAACTATGCGAAGTATCCACCGCACATTCTCGAGGCGCAATCTGCTGGTATTGTGGCGGGTGCTGTAGCTTGTCGGTGTGTCACTACCTGGTTGTTAGTACGAGATCTGCAACCAGTCTGAAGTGCAGGACGAATCCACCAGAGTGGGATTGACGGTACCAGAAAGCTGAGTTCCGCTCATCCTAAATGCTGCGCTCGTCCTACTCAAACTGTCGGTGCAAGCCGTATAGCAAAAACCGCAGTAACCCTACGAACTCTCAATACTCATTTAGTTAACTCTACATTAAAGCGTTGGATGAAGTTAAACAGTACCGCGTTCATGTGAATACAAATAGTGTAGTCTTGGTTAGCAAAGTGACGAGCAGTAGACCCCGCAGCAACTGAAGTTATAGTCACAGATTTGTTAAACGACTGAATGGTTCCCTAGGTATCCTTGAAGTACTGCAGACACTGGTCAGAAACTCCAACATTATTGAACTTTATTGAATTAAAAATCAATCTAATTAATACGTGAATAGCGAGACTGGCATTTTCAGAACAAAAGATTTATGTTGCTTTGATGTTCCAGGGTCGGAACATGTTATCTGTTATGATTATTACAGAAGGCTGGAAACGTTGTACTCATGTCCGGATACATTGTTAATTTTATTAAATGTTAATGTCTGAGTAAAATAGAATTAATAAGATTGACCGTGTTGTCCAGTGTTTTCACCGCAGATTGTGGGGACAGGATTGGAAACCGCGAAAGTGACAGTGAACATAACCACTGAACAAACGCCGTTCAGATCCGGTTGGTTCAAAGTGAACAAGTAGAATCAAGTCTAAAATACTTCAGAATTAGTTATAATCATAAGTATTACATAAATATTAATCTAACGGATTTGGCAGACGTTAGAAGAGCCTTTCTTGACGACGAAGTTGCACTGGGCAATTTGCTTGTAGGTGAACTAGCGCCTCCTGGATTCCGCCAGTACGAACATTTGCGGTTAGACGTTCGTCCACAAATTGTGTTGACTATACTGGACAAATTATGGTATGCATAATAATAGTAGCTACATTTGTAATAATTAAAGTAGCTAGGGACTAATAACTACAGAATAAAATTAATTGGTAGTAATTAAGGTATAGGGATAGCGTAAATAAATGCATTTTGAATAATTAATTATAATTGGTGCAGTTGTCTAAATTAAATATTTAATATAATAAAGCATACTTAATCAATAGCTTATATATTTAAACAAGATGATATTTACAGTGTAATGGTATTTCAGTTTAATTATTTTCTGGTGTAATTTTAACTGATCAATTTTTCTTATAGATTTGTAACATTTGTGAGTATTTATAATTAATGTGTAATTTTATTATCATGTGAGGAATCTACAAACAGTTGAAATCTATAAATTAATTCATCTTGAGGAGACTATACTTACAGACGCAGCAGACTCCAAATCCGGAAGCCGCTGCTGAGGTGCACACGTTCTTAGCAAGCGGTAGAGAAACGGATGTGTAAATTATGCCCAGAAGAAGATAAATAAATAAAATACGCTTTAGGTGTTTGAGTTTTCCTTTTTTTCTGTACTTAGAAGCTTCCTAGTAACTCTTCTTCAAAGCAAACATCTTTGTCTGTCGTAGTTAAAAATTAATTCAGTTTTTCAAATGATGGCATTCATTTTGGGCCGCAAAATGTCTGAATTTGTACTTGTCATAGGTACTGGCTCTTTTTCATTGCCTGCAACGGAAATCCTTGACAACCGACTTAACCTTTATGAATATTACACGAATGTGAACCTGACAGGGCAATGAAATATGGAAACACCGCGACTAATTGGGAATGTTAGACTCCACAGTGGCAACATTGGGAATGAAGTAAGATTTCAATGAGAAAAGCTAATTACGGAGAAAAACGCAAAATAATTGAACGTGACAAAAAATCGTGTCAGCAGGGCAAAGTATTGGGGACGGGTTGAAAACTCATGGGAACGGTAGATCTCGCCTTGGGAAGATTGGGAATGATTGAATCTCTCATTGGGAACGAATTGTTACCGAGATAACTGCACTCAAAGTTACCATTAAGCTTAATGGGCCTTTTCAAAAGTATTGCGAATTGCTTGAGAATGACAAAGTCTAAGTCGAGATGTAGAATTTCGTTGTTTTGAGCAAGAATTTAGTAACGTGTTGTGGAAGAAAGATATTGGTTAAGTGATAACTGATTTTATATCTTTTTACTTTTTTCTTTGTGCACAATTTGTGTATAAAATAATCACAGGAAGAACTTTAGTATTTGCTGTTGCTCTTGTTACTTCTTTACACAGATCATCGGCTTTTTGCCATTTCTGGTTTCTCCTCAGAAGGTAGGCAACGAAATGGTTGTTGGCATGGTGAATGACCGTTCCGAGGAAATAACTGTTGGGAAATAATCTGAATGAAATGCTGAACTTAAGGCTTATTTCACTTTACTTGTTTTTGTGGGCCTAGGGAAATCTTCTCCGGTATATCGCATAGGCGGGTTACAATTTCTTTACCCCTTTTCGTTGGGAAAGACTCCACCAACAGATGAGAATTTGTTGTTTCAAACTGAACGGATAGCGTTCCAGAGCATGGAGTTTTGCTGAATAACAAAAACGGAGAGTTTAAACGCTTGAGAACTGTTAGTTAACTTAAGAATGAAAGAACCTTGAGTCAGCACTACACCGTGCAGGATGCGCCACACAATACGCTCATCAAGCTGATTTACTAAAGTTGTTCCAGGTTCTTGCATTCCTCCGTCTGGATCAACGCTAATAGAAAAATAAGAAGTCAGTGCGGTAAGTTAGTTCATAACTTGTGAGCATTTCGCTGTAGCTACCCGGCAGGAACAATAAAGTCAGAAAAGTTTCTTTCAGATGAGCAATGCAGCGTTGTACATGTTCTTCTGTATACGTGACGGACAAGCAATAACTTCTGCACAACGTCGTAAATCGTAGTTGTGCCTGAACAAAAAAGGAAAAAAATGTACATTGCTATTTCAATTGACTGATAATTTCTCTCACAGTCATAGAATTCCAAGGTTCGTGTTGGCCCTGGAACTTCTTTCTTGAGCTCCGGAAGATTTGAAGAAATTAACGCTGCTCTCACCTTATACAGCTACCGGTGCAGTGCCGTTTCTTTGCAAAGTTCGCGTTTTTTCGATTCTATTAACTAATTTAGGAACTTGGGGAAACTATGATCGTACGCAGCTAGTCAGGCACAGTATGCGGGCCGATCTTTCATAGCGGCAACCAGGGCGACACAGAGGCTATCAAAGGCACATGTGTTTGTTAATTGTATCACTTCGCCTCCTTTGAATGCTATTGGTCGAAACATGTTCCCGTTTTCCAGCATTCGAATAGGGTACCCTTCTTCTAACCATATCCCCTGTGCTATTAAAGTAGGACTCTTTCTGGTCTTTGGTCTTCAAAATTTCCCCCTCCAGTCCTCTCTTTCACTGAGGGCCTTCAAACAAGCGTCTTGTGCATTTTTGATTTTTCCAATTGGTTTCAAACCGACTGCATCAAGTATTTCACCCAAAGTGCTTTCTTCTTCAATACAATAGTCTTCGATCTCTGCAGCCAATGCTTCATCTTCAGGGCAAATGTCAGATATACTGAGTTGTGCTGAGCAGCTTCATTATATCCAAGGGGAAACGCATCAGATCCATCGTTATTGCTCTGTACTCGTATTTGAGAGAGACTTGATGGAAGTTCTTCTCCCTCAGTCTCCTGTTCATGGGATTGAACTTCGTAAGTTTGGCGTGGCAAATTTCGGTCTACGCTTTCACGTTGGTCTTCTGGCTCAGCTTTTGGAGGAGCAGAATTCTCTTCAAGGCTGACAGACTTATTTAGGTCCGAACGGGCCAGCTTCAGTCTTTCCGATAAATCATCCAAAAATCTTCGTAAGAAGAATTCTAGTAACATGGTCTCCACGAAGCCAGAACTACGTTTTTCATGAAATTGTTATGCGATTCCACTTCTGCATTGCTCCTTCTTGCATGGTAGCCATAGAAATTGCCCATGACGCAAGTAGACATGGGGGCGAACTATAATAGGGTGTTGATAGCTGCCGTCGGGAGGTTGGGAGACCAATAAGGATTGGGCTGCATTTCCAGATCGTCCTGATAGTTATGAATGCCAACCCGGACCTGCTCCAAGATTCCTAAAAAAGCATCTTTGAACTTTGACGGGAACTCGGTAGTCTCGATTCCTGCAGGTCTGCTAAGTGGACATCCGTTTTGGGTAAGAGCTGTACCTCGTCTATGCGACCCAATAGCTGCTCCGTTTTTGCACAGACAACCTGCCTCAACCCTGACAATGCTTTAATGCAAGCACTGTTGTAAACTTCAGAAAGTGCAGTTGTGCACATACCGGAGAGTAAGTTGAGCAACGCAATGAATCCTTCATCATAATCCTTTTGCAAAAAAGCCCCATATAGAATCGTTTGACAAGTTTTGGAAACGAAGTTATCAGTGGTAGCTTGGAAATTAGCTTAACCATATCGGCGCAATCAAGGCGTATCCAGCCTTTAGAATAACATTACTCTCCCAATGCATTGAACGTAGCAGCTATCCAAATAATTCTCCAATGATGTGGTGTTAAAAGCCAAGCAGCAAGCGTTGAAGAGCGCTTTTCCGTGATCGATTATAACTTCGTCTGGCAGAACTTCTGACTTCCTCTACCAAAAACTGATCCAGAAAAAAATCGCAACTGTGTCTTGCCTAGCTGACAACATCTGAAACGTTGGAGTGCCACCAACTGTCCCCACGTAATAAAAAACTTGCTTACGAGTTTCGCCAGAGGGGTTGGAAGGGGCTTTGTGGACAACGGTCCCTGTGGCATCAACGTGTAGAACGACTCTCCCGCTTGTTTTCGCAAATCTGTTTGTTTCAATCTGTTCTTTCGACCAAAAATGTACGAAAAATGGATCGTGGCCTATTCCGTGGATGTAACCAGGGTAAATTTTTTTAGCTCTACAACTCCCCCACGTAATCAAGAGACAAACGTCTTTCGTTTCTGTCTTCGTGTCGGAGACGTCTAATAGTGGCTATGTGTGGGATAGATGGGGGTTCGTCATCACCATAGTCCATAAGTCTTGAAGCGATTTCATTTCGAACCATGACAGAGCTTCCAAGCTTACGGCATAGCCTTTTCAAAGAATCCCTCTTTCAGCCAGATGCGGGACGTTTCTTGGCACCTGAATGCTCCCCGTATCAAAAGTTACGGCAAACGCAACATCGTTACCAGGCAACAGATAATCACCATCGTACTTTCCGGTAAATCTCCTACCGCATTCTCCACAATACCCGGTGAAAGAAAGAACCGGCTCGGTTTTGGTATCAGAGATACTGTCATTCTTTAAGGCCAAAGTGCATTTAGTTTTTGAAATCTGACTGTCGGTAATGACATGAGTCGATTGATGAGGCCTGAGTCGCATCCGTTTCCTTCTTGCCTTCCTCGTGTGAATGATGCCATAAGAATATCGAAAGCCAATCCTCCATTGGCACGGTAAACTTGTAGGTCAGGCAGGTTGGTTGTTCAGCACGAACATTTCTGTCTTCTGCATCACAAACGCTGTCTTTCGGAATTTACACTAGCCCGTGTATTTTGTCGTCCGGATTTGTTGTATTGTAGATGAGGCTTGATACTTCTCATCTCGTCGAAACACAAGGCCACAACCCTGTCCAGTGGTTTCATTTGGTGGACTTTTTTTCCAGAAGACTGAAGAGCGCAGTTTGAAAGCCTTCTGTGATATGGATCTTATGAATCCATCTTTTAATCGTACGTGTGGCAGGCATTTGGAATAATCTTGACCAGCGAACGTAAGCCTTCGGGCTCCAGAAGTAAAGAGACATCGCCATTAAACGATCGTTGGCTGAATACCTGCGGCCCTTCTTTTTTACCCCGGCCAGTCTGATTTGATCCATTATGAACTACCTAGCTTCTCCAGCAGGAAACAGCTGTGTTAGGAGTGCGTAGATCTTTTTCTTTTCAGTGTACTTGCTGGCTTTTTTCTGTTCCTTAAGTTCTTGTTTCAGTTTCCTACATTGTGTATCTTTTCTGAGTAATTGTTGCTTCAGTTTGGCAACGTCAGCGCGGAGTTTTTTTTTTACCGTTCCCTCAAGAGAAGATTGGCTCTTACGTTTTCGACTGGGGTACGGTAGAGGAATGGCTGCAGTGGTATTTTCCACATGAGATGTCCCTGTATTTGCTACCAAGGTTAAGACTGGAGCACATTTTATGTTTCAAGGAATTTAAAAGTACCTGGTACTGTAGAAGAAAACGTCCACTGCTGCAAATTCGATGATTCCGGATCCAGCGGCTCGGCAGTTTGCTGTGTGCTTTCTTCTGTGTGTGGTTCAGCATTGATGGTCATTATCGATTCTACTGGCACACGAAGTTTACGTTAGCTCAAATTATAAGCGCCTCGTACAATATTATTTACCACATCCCAGTGTTCCAGCATGTTCTACTGCTCCGTCATTTTCAAGAACAATAACTGCGCTGGATCTTGTATCAGTGCCAACTTTTTACAATATAATAGTTATCTGTTGAGTTGAAGAAATGCTAAAGGATGCTTCTTTCCGTGTCGCTTAAAAGGATCGCAACACTTAGCGTTCTTTCTTTTGTAGTACCTTAAGTATTTGAGTTTATGGTGAGCACATACAGCTGTTATAGTTTCAACACCACTACGAGCACTTAAAATGTTGACTTCTTCCACGGTTAGCTCTCCCGGGTGATGAAAAATGTCAGTTGATTTTGTATAATATTGACGGCTTCATGGGTCCAGAGCACTACCTGTAGAGCACTCCATGAAGGTTGTATTTCAACTATTTATACTGAATCTTTCTCTCTTGATAGTCACTTGATTTATGACGTACTTGAACCTTATTTTTACCACGAACAAAAATGAAATTGTAGAATCCCCCTATTGCAGTTTTCCTTCACAGATATTTTCAGCATCCTTGTGTAATGAATAAGTAGTTACTATACTCCTTAATGCTCATCATCCAACATTAGTACTTTACATTCAATTGCCAACTCATTCATTTCTATTTCCAAAAGTAAGTTTTCTGGGCTTGGTTAATTTCAGTAAACTCATCTGTTCCAGTGCCCCAAGGTCGTTGTTGAAAACATTATAAATTACTAAGAGAGGAATCCTGGTAGGTAAAGGTGTCCTGTGCAGTCAGGAAAGAGCTGCGCTATTCTAAGCATCATTGTGACGGAACCACGTAGATTGAGACGGATTGCTTGCACAGTTGGATAGAGAATTAAACTATCTATGAAATGACGTTAGATTGGCTCAGAAAAATCTCTGCAGAAAAGAGGAGTAGGCCAAAAACTGAAAATGAAACGGTGATCCTTAAATTTAAATTTACCGCCCACGTAAAAATGATGGTGCCTTTTCGGAGTGGCCTTGACCTAAGTAGCTTGAACGTTGTTTAAAATTTATACGCTTTAAGGCGATGCAGGCTACTGTGAAAAGACACTATAAAAAAAGAACTGACAGACTACAACAGCGTTTTGAACGGTATAAAACAGCATTGTTCGAAATCATATTTACACGAGCGCTCCGCTAGATGGCTCTGTACTCGTGTGTAAATATTGTGGTCCGGTCATCTTTGAAGATAGCGCACGCAAAATTCTTTCCAGAGAAACAAAGAATGATCAAATTAATTCCATTTTTTTGATTATCAGTTACAATAATGACCAACCTTAAATAAATTAAGACACACGCTGAAAAAAATCCACAGCAAATGTGTTGATTTCTCAAAAGTCAGACAGTTCAATTATCTTAGAAATTTGACTACAGAAATGGCCTCAACTGTAGGGACAATTGAAGAAGTTTATTTAGAAAATTTCCTGTGTCACAGCGAACTTCACGTGAAGCTGGACAGCAACATCACGTTTTTAACAGGGAAAAATGGCAGCGGGAAGAGTGCCATCCTCACTGCGATAACTGTTGCACTCGGGCAGAGGGCCTCAGGGACCGCTCGGGAAGTTCCTATAATGGTATTTTACTTTTGAAAAAAAGAATAACATGCACAAAATATCATTTGTAAAGTTAACGTTTTAATTTTTCTTGTTAGATCTCATTAAAACGGGAGAAAACCACTCGCTGGTGCGAGTATCGATAAACAATCAGGGACCTGGCGCTTTCCATTACAAAGTCTTTGGAAAAACGATTATCATTGAACGAACGTTTACTAGGAACGGAGCTGCGACTTACAAAATCATGAACACAAAACGTAGGTCATACTTAAGTATAATTACCTAATATTATAGAAGTAATTTAAATATTTGCAACTTATTTAATTAGCAATAGCCTTCACTTATAAATTTCAATTTCCCATCTTTCCCCTGGATATTATAAATTCTGGGCACTTTTCCCTCCATTCCTTCTTCCCTTATTTTCCCCTTTTCCCCTCCTTGCTAGAATATGAGGTTATATCTCAAAATTTTCCTTTCCCTCTTCCCTTATTTCCATTTCTTTCACTCCGTGCTAGAATATGAAGCTCTATTTCACCTATCCCTCCATTTCCCCTCCCCCCTTATTTTCCCCTTTTTCCCTTCCGCGCTAGAATGTGAAGATATACTTCTAATTTCCTTTTTCCCTCCTTCTTTATTTTTTTCCTCTTCCCCTGCGTGCTAGAATATGAAGCTGCACTACTTAATTTCCCTTTTCCCTCTTCCCTTGTTTTTACCTCTTTCTGCTTTTGAATTCCCATTTTCCCTTTTTCAGGGTATTTCCCTGCAAAGCACAAGCACTGTTACTCTATCCTTGTTCTGATGTTATTATATTATACTTTATTTTTGCAGGTGAAGTGATAAGCAAGAAGAAAGAAGCCTTAACGAGGATCCTGATAAAGTTTAACATCCAAGTGGATAATCCCATATGTATTCTGGACCAGGAAACAGCAAAAAATTTTCTTTTTCGTGCAGATTCGAAACAAAAGTTTGAATTGTTTGAACGCGCGGCTCAGCTGGACCTCATGCGGGAAGAATTTCGTTCCGCTGCGACAAGTATCGCACGAAGCAAAATTTGCATCGAAGAAAAGATCAAGGTATTAAGGTTAACTAATGTTAAAGTCAATGTTTCTACCATCAGTTTTGCCTTTGCCCTTTTCCTTTTAAAGAGGAGTCTTTCCGTTTTTCCCCCTTCGCTTGAAAATATCTTTTCCCCTTTTTTCCCCTCCATGCTCTGAAATTTCACTTTTCCCTCCGTTGCCCTCTTCCCTTTTTTCCCCTTTTCCCCCTTCGTGGTAGAATACGAAGCTAAACTTCGAAATTTCCCTTTTTCCCACCTCGTGTTAAGGTATGAAGCTATACTTCAAAATTTCCCTTTTCCCTCTCCACTTATTTTCCCCGTGTTCCCTTCCGTGCTAGGATATGAAGCTATACTTCTAAGTTTGGCTTTTCCTTCTCTCCTAGCTTTTCCCTTTTGAGACCCCATTTTTCTCTTTCAGGAAATTTCCCTACGAAGTGGAAGCACTGATTATAGTATATCAATAAATACATATTAAATGCAGGATTCTGATCGTCTAAAAGCTGAGCTTGAAGTGTGGAGAAGAAAGATGCACGTCCTGAACGGTCTGAAAGAGCAGCAGGAAAAAGTTTTTGAGCTGCAGACTGAAATGGCCTGGGCCTACGTTAAATCCATCGAAGATGAAGCCTCCACCGAAGAAAATAAACTAAAAGAAATCAAAGAAAATACTGAGGAAGTACTACTTTTATACGAATTAGTTTAAAATATAATAATGCTACATATTAAGCTTAGTTTTAGTATGATTTATTTGATAGGAATAATTCTTAACATTAACTAAAATGTGATTGATACTAATTAAGTATTCTTGAATGATTCATAATTTATTACTCATTATTATTATTTTTTATACTAGTATATTTTATTTATTCAGATAATACTTAAGATTTTTATAAGAACAATAATTAATGTTAACTATAATGTGGTTGATATTAATCAGGTATTTTTGAATGAGTCATAATTTATAATTCACTTTTAGTATTATTAATATTAATATCTTTATTTTAATCAGATCGTAATAGTGTTTCATTTCATTCTTCGATTAATTATTACTACCATCTACTTAAACTTGTTCATTAAGATTAATTATTATTTACTTATTTCATATTAATTTACGAAATAACCCTTTGGGGCCGTAAGATTTGGTATTTTTTTGTTAAACCTGCTTTTTTTTAAGGTTTCTGCTGAACTGGAAGACATTGAGAAACACGAAACTGATATGAGAGAGAAAGCAAACTTGCTTGAGCAGCGACAAACCGAGGCACAGACCAGGGTAATGTCATTTAGTACCTAATCTATAATTAAATTATTATTTATACGGCATAAATCAGTAGGATGCATTAAACATAGATACTATATGATTTATATGGTGTGCAGATGTATTACCTGATAATTAATACAGCTAAAATTAACGTAGAATTTATCGTTTTTCTATATTTGCTGTTACTGTTACTTTGACTTGTCCTGTTATCCTTATTATTACTATAATTAACAACTAAATTACCATTTGTATAGTAAAAATCATTATTGCATATCAAAAATAGGTTTTAGTGAACCATATAGTATGCAAACATGTTACCTGATAAATGATATAGCTTAAATTAACGTACAATTTATTTTAGTATCATTGCTATTATTGTTATCGGTATCATAGTTAATTTTACAAGTCCTGTTGTCATTAATATAATTAGCAATTTAATGAAGTGTTCATTTATTTTGATCAATTATTAATAATAGATTTAAAAGTTTTTTAATTTTGATTTTGAAATTAATTGAGTTCTTGTTTTTCCTTATACAGATAGCTGAGGACAAACGAGAAATTGGACGTTTGCTAAACGAACAAGAATCAACAGTCGCTCGTTTAAAGGTCATCCTTAAAGAAATCAGCGACCACGAAAATAACAGAAATAGGTTCAAGGCCGATAAGAGAGAACTGGAAAATATCATCGAGACCCTAAAATCAAGGTATTAATTAATGGCATTAATAATTTTTGTTAATTGATTAAGTGTGTTTACCTGGGAGCGGTGTTTTCACTTTCAGGTTTCGTCCTCCTCTCGTACAGAGGACTCTTTCCCTTTTTTCCCCTCCGTACTGGAATTATAAAGCTTAAGTTCTAAATTTCCTTTTTCCTTCTTCCCGTATTTTTCCTTCTTCCCCTTTGTGCTTGAATATAATGCTAAATTTGTAAAAATTCTTTGTACACTCCATTTTCCCTCTTCCCTTATTTTCCCTTTTCCCCCTCTGTGCTTGAATATAAAACCAAATTTGTAAAAATTTTTTTCCCCTCCGTTTTCGCTCTTCCCTCATTCTCCCTTTTTCCCCTCGTGCTAGAATGATATAGCTACACCTCTAAATTTCTCTTTTCCCTGTTCCCCCATTTTTCCCTTCTCCCCGCTGTGCTTAAATTATAAAGCCACAATTCAAAATTTCCCTTTTCACCCGTCCCTTATTTTCAATATTTCCCCTCCACGCTGGGACGATCAACTATACTTCTAAATTTTCCTTCTCCCTTCTTTCCCCTTTTTCAGGGAACTTCCCCGCAAAGTGAAGCACTGACCGGGACTTGGATTGAAGTCCTACATTTAAGTGATAGTAAGAATTATTGATTTGTTTAATTCTAATATTTAGGGACCCTTTACACGATGAAGAGCAGAGGGGTCGTCGCCAAACCCTAATCGAATCCTTGGAAGCTGAGGACCTGGACCTAAAGACCCAGGCGACCCTAAAATCTGAGACCCTTGAATCTGAACGGTCTATGTCTGATGAACTCAAATCCAAACTAAATGTTCTGCAAAGTGATCTAAATGCTTTAAGGGCACTCATCAGTAAGTAAAATCATAATTTAATTAAATGTAAGTTGAATAACAAATAATAGTATAAGATAATGCCATAAACAATCATAAATAAAGGAAAAAATAAACAAAAAATAAATTATTAATTGGATTTATGCGAATTAAACCAAGCTTATCCCTATATAATACCAGCTTAGGAAACTTGTAATTGTAAATAATCCCTCCCCTGCTCTGAAGAATTCTCATTTCAGTTCGATAAGAGTCTCATAATATTGTAACGTCATGTGTCGAATATTTTACTTTTGTTTTTATTTTCCGTTTTCTTTGCTTATAAGAATTTTTTCCCCTTTCATTATAATATGACACGCCGTTGTTTCATATTCGTTACTGTATACGGCCATGGGCCTGGCGTAGATGCTGCATTAAAAAAAACCAAGCTTATCGATGATTCGTTCATAATTGGGACTTTTCCGCCAATAGGAAAGAAGGTTACCGAGCTGGACCAATTAAAACAGTCGCAGAAAGATCCACTGGCCGTGTATGGCCCTTCAGTTGCTCGTTTGGTGCGTCAATTTGATTCTGCAGGATTTCAATGCCGACCCAAAGGACCTTTAGGTGAATTAGTTAAAATAATAATTTTTATATTATTTTAATTTAATTAGTTGAATCTATTACGTTTTTATATACCGATTTTTTTTAATTATTTAGTTAAATTAATTCGTAATTATTATTATTATTATTATTATTATTATTATTGGTAGTAGTAGTAGTAGTAGTAGTAGTAGTAGTAGTAGTGGAAGTAGTATTAGTTGGAGTAGTAGTAGCTACAGTAGCAGCAGCAGTAGTAGTAGTTGAAGTAGTTGAAGTGGTAGAATTCTTCTTATTATTATTTTTATTATTATTATTATTATTATTATTACTATTATTATTGTTGTTGTTGTTTATAGGAGGGTATATTAAACTTCAGGATACAAGCTGGGCTCCAGCACTTGAATCGTTCCTGGGAAAGTTCCTCTTCAGTTTTGTGGTGGATAATGATGCGGATGCTCGACTGTTACAAAGACTCTGCACTGAAATGCAGTTCAGAGCCAATATCATCACGCAGAGGATGACTGGAAGAGTATAAAAATAACTATATTAATAACTGAGTAAAATAATAATAGTAATAATAAAATAATAGTAATAATTACGATAATAGTAATGATAAACATAGTTTAATGATAATACTAATTGACATACGTCGTACTATGTGCAGGTATAACAGGTTTAAAAGAATTAAAATTAATTTTATTAAATTAATTAAATGAAAAAAATACTAAACAAAATTATAATAATAATGATTAACTTAATAAATACTAAATGTGTTGTATATGTTTTATTTTATTCTTTACTTTGCATTAGGAATATTTTAATTTTTTCCTGTATATTCGAATATTGGATTTTATATTATTACATTTATCATCAAATAATGTTATTATTTAATTAAGCATTTTTATTCCGTTAAATTATTAATTTCTTATTTAATTCCAGATGTACAGTTTAAATGGACGGAACGTTGAATGCGACGAATCAATGAAAAGTCAAGGGATTCATTCGTTCCTAGATGTGGTGGTTATCGACGACCCTGACGTGGCCAATACTCTGATCGATTGGTTGTCAATCGATACTCTACTTCTTATCGATGATCCTCTAGTAGCTGAACATCTTCTCTCCAGCAGCCAGAGGTACAGGATAGTACTTATTACTACTAGTTAACTGAAGTAGTTAATAGTTAATTAAAAGGAAAGGTATAGACTTCTACTACTACCACTAGGTAACTGAAGTAGTTGATAGTTAATTAAATAGACAATATTAAAATGTAATAGAAAAGTTAAAGAATGATACTAACTGCTACTAGTTACATTTTTTATTTCATAACAGCGCGTAGGCCTTGGCCCATGGCTATACAACATGACAATACGAACAACTAATAGAAAAAATTAAAAACAAGTACAATAAAAAAGAGAGAACAATAGTGAAACTAAGTGGTAAAAGTTCTACTAGTTACTTGGAATAGTTAGTAGTTAATTAAAATAAATAATATTAGAATAAAACAGAAAAAGTATAGAGCGATACCAACTACTACTCAGCGTTTCCACTTTCAATGTCCCCTTTTTTCCCCTCTTCCCTTATTCACCTCCGTGCTGGAATACAGGCCGTACGTTTAGATTTTCCCTCTTCCCTCGTTTCTTATTTCTCCCTTTTCAGACCCCATTTCTCCCTTTTTCAGGGAATTTCCCTGCAGAGTGGAAACACTGCTACTATTAGTCACTTGAAATAGTTTAATAGTTAATTAAAATAGACTATATTAAAATGAAACAGAAAAGGTATAGAATTTATACTAACCACTACTAGTTACTTGAAATAGTTAACGTTGCGTTCATTACTGAAGTACTACTTTGTTACTACAACATTTGTAGTGTACTTTTAGTTTCCTGTTACTACTGTTGCCAATAGTTTTGCTACAAGTTGATTAGTTAGTAAATCAACCCAAATAGCTTACTATTAGGCATTAACTAATAACTATTGTTTTTATTTACTTCATTTTTGGAAATTTCGTTATTTTGAAAATAATTATTCAATATTAATATTGTTATTATAATCATGTAATAATAATTTTTCACGCTATTTTCTCATAGGGTTCCGTTGAACTGCACCAAAGCCATCGTGAAACGTGGAGTTACTATGTTTCCCGATCCCAATTACCGTTCCTATCCGTTCCCCACTAAGAAACCCCGTTTTCTTCAAGTCTCCGTTCAGGACAACATTCAGTCAGTATTTTTTAATAATAACGATAATAACGATAATTATAAATAACGCTGCGCACTAATAATAATAAAATAAGATAAACTAGTAATTATAATAATAACAGCTGATAATCATAGCAATAATGCAGTGTTTCCACTTTGCAGGGAAGCTCCCTGAAAAAGGGGGAAATGGGGTCTGAAAAGGGAGAAATAAGAAACGAGGTAAAAGGGAAAATGTAAACGTACGGCCTGTATTCCAGCACGGAGGGGAATAAGGGAAAAGGGAAAAAAAGGCGAAAATGAAAGTGGAAACACTGCAATAGTGAAATGTAAAAATCAAATAAAATAAACAGCAAGATTAATATTAATTATAATAATAATATATAAGATTGAAAATAATAATAAATAACGATACATCGCAAGAAAAATGCTAAATAGTAACAATAGGTCACATTAACAATAAAAATAGTAAGAATAAGTATTACTTTTTGTCCCCTTGTAGAAGACTTACCGAAGAGCTGCAGCAGAAGGAAGGGGAACTGAAAACCAAAGAGGACGAGTCGCAGAAAGTCAAAGAGTCCCTCAGTGCTGCTGCTAGTAACTTCAACAAAACGCAAATCAAGTTGATCGAAATCCGCAAACGACAGAGTCAAATTAGACAGCAGCTCGAAGAACTGAAAGCTGTCGAAGAACCGCAGTCTTCCGACATACTCATCTACGTATACAGTCTCTCACTCAAAAATACAATAAATATTATAATGATAGTATTTTATTTATTCAGATTTCTTTAAAAAAATAAAACGTAGTTTCAGAAATAATAAATAAATAATACATAAATAAATAGCACTATAGTTTCTGTAGTAGTAATAATAAAAATAGGAATAAATAACATGAATTAAATACAAAAATACGACATACAATAAATTTAAATAATTTATAATTAATAATAATTTAACCATAATAATGTATAACTTTGATTTTACTAGAATTTCAAATTTGGTACTATTAAGTATGTTTTTACGAATAGCAATTTAATAAAAATAATTGGATAAATTAGGTGGGCCGATTCAATAAGGAAAAACTATAATAAACAAATTTATAATAAAATAATAATATTTTTGCTGTTGAATTGTTAGGAAGAGGACCTGCTGGACGTTACCAATAAACTAAGTGCCCTTCAGCAAGAATTGAACTCTTCACTCCAGGAAAAACTCGACCTCAGACAAAAACTGGACCGCATCAAAACCGCACTCGACAAAGTGAGAACAGAAAACACGGCGGCAAGAGCAGAACAAGAAGAAATCCTGGTAAAAGATAATCATTAATAATAATTTTAGCTGTAATTGAAATAATAATAATAACAATTGTAACAGTAGTAATAGTGGTAGCAGTGGTCGTAGTAGTAATCGTAGTCGTAGTAATACTACTAGTAGTAGTCGTAGTCGTAGTAGTCGTAGTCGTAGTCGTAGTAGTAGTAGCAGTAGTAGTAGTTGTTGTTGTAATTCCTTTAATACTAGCTGTAATAACGTTAAAATAACAATAAATGTTAATTTAATAATAATCACAACTCAATAAAATGGAATTTTATTGTATTAAGTATTTCGTGTGATTATTAATACATTATAATAATATTAATAAAAATTTTATATGTTGCGATATAAAAAGCATACTATTTGATCTACACATACTACTGCCGCTACTATTACGACTACTACTACTTCTACTGCTACTACTACTTCTGCTATTATTATATAATATTTTATTGCAGTCGAAAAGTGCCAAAGTTGCAGACAAACTAAACCAACTATCGGAAAACAAGCAGAGGAAGAAAAACGCTGAAGACCAGCTGAAAAATCGCATGAAAGATACCGAGAAACAACACAGAGAAATTGTCGATAAACTACTACAAGAAAAAAGCAAAGCCGAGCTGTTTGGTCCACGTATCAATACTTCAAGGTATAATATCAATACCGTAGCAATTATCATAAATACAATTACAAGTTTTCTAACGTCCTTATTTATTATGGATCAATTATTAATGATTATTACTATTTATTATTAATTAATTTTTATTAATATTAATCTAGTTATTGCCCACGTATTAATTAGAATTGAATCAAATAGTTTCTAGTTAATTATTCATATTAAATCGTTATAATTATTAATAATTAACTAATATTAAGTAATAATAATCTGATGAATTAATCTCGCTAGGTGTGTGAGTGAGATCACAATGGAGATGGATACACTGAAGGCAGAGATTGCGGCTCACGAACGGCTTCACGGCTCACGAAAAACCATTGAGAAAGAATTTTTACGATTGAAGGGCGAATACGAGAGAGCCAAAACTGAAATCAGCAATGGACAAGAAACCCATAATGTAAGAGCTATAAATGTCGAGCTAATTTGATTCAGAAAAACAGTCGAATAGTCGTGTAGCAAACAGCAATGTGGTAGCAGTAGTAGTAATAGTAGCGGTAACAGTAGCAGTAGTAGTAGTAGCTGAAAGAGCAATAATTATAGCCTTAGGTAAAGCACAGGAAGTAGTAGTAATAATAGTAGTAGTAGCGGTAACAGTAGCAGTAGTATCAGTAGTAGCAGAAGGAATAATAACTATAGCCTTATGAAAAGCACAGTGATGTGGTAGTAGTAGTCGCAGAAGGAACAATAATCAAAACATTACTAAAAGCACAGGGAGTAACAGTAGTAGTAGGTAATGTCAGTAGTAAATAGCAGGAGTATTAGCAGAAAGAGCAATAGTCATAGCCTTACGAAAAGCACAGGGAGTAGTAGTAGTAGTACTAGTAACAGAAGCAGCAGGATTAGTAGTAGGAAAAAGAGTAATAATCGTAGCATTACTAAAAGCACAGGGAGTAGCAACAAAGCACAAAGAGTAATAGTATTAGCAGCAACAGGATTAGTAGTAGCAGAAAGAGCAATATTCATGGCAGCACTAAAAGCACAGGGACCAGCAGTAATAGTAATAGTAGTAGTAACAGAAGTAGTAGTATTAGCAGTTGCTAGCGTATATAGTGTATACATAGTTATACAGTAAACGTACAGTAATAATCAGTTATTATTATTTACGTATATCCGAAATATTATTTAATTTATTGATATTATACTGAATTATTCATTTTATTAGAAACTTGTGAAGATGAGGGACCGCCGGAGGAACTTTTTTCTGCAATTCCGCACCAGCGTCGAAATGCGGGTTCTCTACAGTTTCCAGACTCTGCTCACTTTTGCCAATTTCGAGGTTCACACTTCATCATTTCAATTATATAATTAGTTCATAACTAATTACCGGTGATGGGCGGTTCACGAGGGAAAAAAAAGTTCCGGTTCATCACGGTTCATCTTGTAATACCCACGGTTAGATCACGGTTCTGGTTGAATAGTGGCTATGGCTCAACTTCAGTTTAAAATATTTTTATAATTTTATTATTTTTATTTGTGAAAACTGAAAACTGTAACGGAACCGTGAATCGGTTCGAAAACGGTTCAAGCTCTAAAGGTACGGTTCAGGCTGGGTTCAAACTGAAGGTGAGCCGTGGATATGGTTCAACTTCGGTTTAAAAAGATTTTTAGAGTTTTATTTATTTTTATTTGTGAAAACTGTAACGGAACCGTGAACCGGTTTGAAAACGGTTCAAGCTCTAAAGGTACGGTTCATGCTCGGTTCAAACTGAAGGTGATCTGAGGCTATGATTCAACTTCGGTTCAAAGAGATTTGTAGAGTTTTTTTTTCTAAGTAATTTATGGAAACTTTAGCGGAATCGTGAACCGGTTCATAACGGTTCAAGCTCTAGAGGCACGGTTCAGGTTCGGTACAATTGTAGGTGAACCGTTCAAAACACGGTTCAGAACAGCCCATCACTGACTACAACTACTTCACTATATATTATATATAATAATTCTGATTCTGACAAAACTGAATAATATGTAAATAATATGTAATAACTATATAAATAGTAATACTATACTAGTTGTATCGGTAATTGTACACACTTTACAATTGTTACATTTTCCTATTGTTATTGTATATTAATTATTTGCGTTATTTAATTTAAATTAATTAATTTAATTTAAATTAAATTTAAATGCATGTTATTTATATATATATATTTGCAGGGCGGAATCGTATTTGATTCAGCGAACCGAACCCTGGATATGATTGTGCGAACCGACGGAGTTCAAGACGAACCGCTGGCTAAAAGGGTTAAACCGTGCGGAAGCAATCTGAGAGGCTTGTCCGGCGGAGAGAGATCCTTCTCCACCCTGTGCTTCATCCTCAGTCTGTGGGACGCCATCGAGAGTCCCTTCCGAATGCTGGACGAGTTCGATGTCTTTATGGTAGTTTTGTCTATTATTATTAATAGTTGTAGTAGTAGTAGTAGTAGTAGTAGTATTAGTAGTAGTAGTAGAAGCAGCAGCAGCAGTAATAGTTGTAGTTGTTGTTTTTGTAGTAGTTGTTGCTGTAGCTGTCGTTGTATAGTATTAGTATTGCCATTATTATTGATACTATCATTTATTATTATTTACTATTCATTGGTGTCATTTATTTTTACTACTACTACTGTCATTTATTACTATTTCTTATTATTATTATTATTATTATCTTCTTGACACAGGACGAAGTGAACCGAGCCAAGTGCCTCGAACTGCTGATCCGTGAAGCCAAGCGGAACAACCTACGACAGTTTGTTTTCTTAACTCCACTGAAGTTGCCCATCACCATCGATCCTGATATCAAAATCCTCAGGTAAAACTTAATCCCAATTTAACAATAAATAGACCGTTCTGAACCGTTTTCTGCATCGTTCACTGAACCGAACCGAACCGTGCCATTTCTACGATGAACCCAAAAACGGTTCACGGGGATCTTAGTTACCAAAATTTAAAAAAAAAAATCACTGTAACGAATGCTTGAAAAGAACCGAACCAAACCGAGCTGAACCGTGAACGGTGACAAGACTCGCTCATCTCTGAATTAAACCGGAATAAACTTTATTCTTGTTGTCTTCACTTGTTGTAGGTTAAACGACCCGGAACGATGAAGATGTGCGGATTAAGATTTTCTCGTCCATTTTTCGTACAAGTGTACCAACCCGGCAGTATTTTCAATCAGTTAATAAATTTTTTGTCAATCATTTTCGTTTATTTTTATATTTCCAGTCTTAGTTTCAGCTGAATTAGTTGTAATTGAACTAATTAGTAATTAATTGTTGAATGTAACCCAGCGAGGATTAAAGCTCAACGGCAGTAGTTTGTCCAATCCGAATTTGACGATTTCTCCGCTTTCGTCGGGTTTGCACAGGTAAACGTCCATCTCCAGATTAAACTCAGCCAAAACCTTTTATCAATAAAATAATTTAATATGAATGTATCAGTTAAATTCAATACTAAATACTCAATTCTGATTATTGATTTTTACACTATTCTACTTCTTTATTTTACTTATGAAAATTTTATTTTGTAGTTGAATTAATTTATTATTTATCACTAAGATTTTTTTAAGTTTATATTTATTTGATATTTATGTTAGTTTAAAAAGAATATTTTTGCTAAATCTCCGATCAGTAAAATGAATTTCTATAATTTGAATCAAATACTAGAAAGTAGTCAATAGATTTTAAGGTTATTTTCACTAACGGTTTTCTTCTGATTGATACAGTCTTTCCGGTTTCAATATCCCATTTTTCCTCTCTTCCCTTATTTTCCCCTTTTTACCTTCCGTACTAGAGTACAAGGCTATACTCCAGATTTTTGCTTTTCCCTCTTCCTTTATTTTTCCCTTTTCAGACCCCATTTCCCCGTTCTCAAGGAAGTTCCCTGAAAAGTGGAAACTGGATTGAAATGGAGTTGTTATTATTTTTATTATTTTTCATCCTTTACTGTTATTAATAATTATTATATATTAAATATACTCTAATTGCTAATTTGTTCAATTTTTTACTATTATTATACGTTAGTATCTCTTAAAAGATAAATTTAATATCACCGTCTTACTTTTCATTCTTAATAGTTAGATGGATCCAGTGCTCCCAGTTTCAGTTTTCCGTTTTCCCTTAAGGAGGGCACGGTTTTCCCTTTTTCCCCCCTCCCCTTGAGATATCAAGTATCCTTTTCCCCTTCGTCTAGGATATCAAGCTAAACCCTCCCTTCCTTCCTGTTTTCCCTTCCTTCCCTCCCCTTCCCTTCCTGTTTTCCCTCCCTGATTTTTCCTTTTTTAAACCCAGGTTTCCCCTTTTTAAGGAATTTCCCTCCAAAGTGGAAGCACCGGATGGATCGCGTAACTTTACACGTGACTGTAATCTAAACTCTGGATTTGAAGTCAACGAACCCACTTCATAGGTCACTAATTAATATTTTATCTTGCTTAGTTAATGATACTGTATTCTCTATATATATATGTGCGTGTGTGGTATATTGCAATATTAATAATTAATTCATATCACGTAGCGTACCTGATTATTTCGAGAGAAAAAAAAAACAGAACTTTATTCGTCATTTGATTATACGATGGTTAATTAATAATATTAATTAATTAATTATGTGTTAATAATTTACTTGTCGACAAGCACCACAGGGTCCGACGAACTGGTCCTTCATTTCGGCGCAGACGGCCACAGCCACGAAGTGTTTCTTGCCATCGGCGACGGCTCGGAAGACTGCGTTTCTCTCAGCGCAAATCCCTAGTCCGTAAGACACGTTCTCCACGTTACAACCCTCGACGACTGAACCGTCCTCACACAGCAAAGCTGCGCCAACAGGGAAATTGCTGTACGGACAGTAGGCACGACTGCGGATCTCTCGGGAACGCTGGATTATGCCCTGGATCTTCTCATCTGAATATTTTGTATGGAAAATAGTTACTACGTTAATCGTAAAAGCAGTATAGATGAAAGTATTAGTAGTAATAGTAGTAGTAGTAGTCGTAATAATAATTTTAGATAATAAAATAAAATAACAGTAGTGATAGTAGAAGAAAATCGTAATACTGTTATAACAATGACATAGTATAATAATTAATAATAATTTTAATTCAATAATTAATATTAATAATAATGTTAATATTCAATATAAATATATTTCAATATAATATAAATTTCAATAATATTTTTAATGTTAATAATAATTTAATGCAATTAAATTTTCTATTTGGTTTTGTTTTTAATAAATTTTTTTAAATTCACTTTTAATTTTCTATTAATGATAATGTATAATAACTATGGTAAAAATATAATAAAATAATAATAATAATAATAATAATAATAATAATAATAATAATAATAATAATAATAATAATAATAAGTAATAGTAGGATAGCAAATTCTTATAAGTTATTTTGCTATCTTTCGTTTCCAGACTCTTGACCTTACCGTCTTGAGGTTAGGGGATTAAGATAAGCGAAACCACGAATTCAGCTATTTCTTTATTTATTTATTCTCGGCTTAGGCCGTAGGCCTATTGCCGCACGAGATTTACATACACTTTTCAAATGAGTTGTCCCGTTATAACAAGGTTTCTGCTATGTGAGATTTTTTCAAGTAAGAGGAGATATTTCTTTATTATTAGTAAAACTATTATTACTAGAATTATGAATAAAATATTACTGAGATCGGCGATTGCCACAACGTGTTCCTTGTTATTCGCCATTTTGGATTATAATGCAGTTAACTTTTGATCAAGTTGAATAGAGACTATATACACAGAGATTGTTAGTTTTGATGCTAGCCCGAAGACGGTTGCTTCAAGACTGCAGTGCTCCCAGTTTCAGATTTCCGTTTTCCCTTAAAGAGGGCACGGTTTTCCCTGTTTTCCCCCTTCCCTTGAGATATCAAGTATCCTTTTCCCCTTCGTCCAGGATATCAAGCTAAACCCTCCCTTCCTTCCTGTTTTCCCTCCCTGATTTTTCCTTTTTCAAACCCAGGTTTCCCCTTTTTCAGGGAATTTCCCTCCACCGCGGAAGCACTGCAAGACTGAATCTTTCTTAGGGATTAACGCCCCATTTTTCGTGGCTCGTGATAACACTGACCCACCCCTCGGAAGGATGTTATCAGTGTTATCAACGTGTTATCAAAAGTTATCATTCTCTAAGATTTTAATCCGGAAGTTTCACAAACCCGATACAAGTTTGAATGAAAAAATTAACGTGAATTTAATTTCGATATTTTAATTAAATTAAATTTTAGTAGAATTTTTTTATGTTTCTATTTTTGGCTCAGTTTCCCAGAAATTCTTTTTATAGCCGCTCACCTTAGTTTCGGAAACGGGATTATTTAAGATACTATAACGGTACATATACAAAACACCTTTTGGCTATTTCTACAACTATTTTCAAATATTTTTGCTAATTCCAAACAAATAATAATAATAATAATAATAATTAAGTTTAACTAATTAGCGGGTGTAATAATAGTGTATAAACAACTTGTTACTTCGATAGAAAAATCATAATGGCTTGGTGAATGAACACCGGCTTACCGCATGAATCCCTAGCTGAAGATAGCTGAACTCACTTCTAGTCGTCAAAAGTAAACCCTCTGAATAAGGGGCTGAATACTGCATGACTAATTTCTTTGAAAATCCAAGCGTAAGAACCGTGTGAATGTGGGCAAATTTCAGGCTGTCATCTAGCTGAGTTTTTCTTTCGTGTACTAATTCAGTATTGACAAATTCAAAAAGTCATGTTTAAAAATCTTCAAGGAATAACATAATAAGGAAATCCGTGAAGGAAATTAATCTGTTCAGTTGGTCTTATGGAACAATTGGAACCAATCAAATCTTTAGTGGATCATCCGTATACACATTTAAGAATAGTGCAGTAAGATTTACTTTAATTAACCATTAGTTATAGTCTCTTCAGTTCTTACTTTCCGTCAGTTTAATCAATTAAACTATAATTAACAAAAAATTAACATACTATTATTCATTTTTCGGATAGTTCATTTCGCAGTTTCTCTTTGACACTCCATGAAATGTACAGAAATTTTATATTTCAATTTAGAAATTAATTATTCGAGTCGTTTATTTTATTCAAATTTGCGCGGGAAAGTCTGGCAGCCACTGAGTCTCTCCCCGTTTTGGCGGGGGAACTGGAAGTTGTCCCCGTTTGGTCCACAATCATCGGTGGAGGTGGCGGAGTCTGATTCACTGAAGGAGGCGTCCTGCTGAGATTCTGAATTCTCCGCAGCTCTTGACGAGTTCTCTCGCGTTCGAATTTCTCTTGTAATAATTCCTGTCGCACTTTGCGCAGCTCCTCTTCTCTCTGCTTCAGTTCGGCCAGTTCTGCTTGCGCTTGAGTCCTGCTTGAAATTCAGTAGAGAAATATCAACAATTTAATTTTTGTAAAAAAAGAAAAATGTTTGATCGGACGTAGTGCTTCCGCTTTTGAAGGAAATTGACTTTTGAAAAGGGGAAAATGGGGTTTCAAAAAGGGGAAAATAAGGGAAGTGTGAAAAATGGGAGGAAAGTGAAACTCTGAAATGCAGCTTTATATTCTGGCACGGCGGGGGGAAAAGGGAAATGATGGGGAAAAGCGAAACTTGAAAATATAGCTTTATATCCGGCAAGGAGGGAAAAAAGGGAAAATGAGGGGTGAAATTGAAACTAGAAAATATAGCTTTATGTTCCGGCAAGGAGGGAAAAAAGGGGATAATGAGATGGGAAAAAGTGAAAATATAACCTTATATTTTAGGACGGAGGAGAAAAGGGAGGAAATAAGGGAAGACGGAAAATGGAGAGGACAGAGGGAAACTTAAAAGTCTAGCTCTATATTGTAAGACGGAGGGAAAATAAGGGAAGACGGAAAATGGAGGGGAAAATGGAATTTCAAGCCATGCAAAGGGGAAAAAAGGAAAAATTGTAAGCGAAAACACAGATTAGGATGTTACTTACAATTCGTGTTCCAGGTGCCGTTCGCGCTGCTGGGTCATGGACAATTCCTGCTGCGTTTGCTGCTGGCGAGTGTCTTTTAATACCCGTTCCTGCCTCAGTGAAGTGACCACAGACTCCAGACTGCGAACCGAGTCCCGTTCGTGAGACAAACGCTGTTCCAGAACCTGGACGTCATCGTTCAGCCGAGTAATTTCCAGCTCCAGCTGAAAAATAATTGTATAAGAATAAGATTATTATTATTATTATGGTTTATAATTATATTACTACGCACAATTAACGCCCGTTTACTTTTAATACTTTCTTATTATTATCATGTTTATTCCTTTTTATTTTATTTTGTTGTCTATTACTACTATTTACTACAACTACTATTTATTACAATTATTTTACATTACTCAATTCGAACAATATAATTACTACTTTTGTGTGATTTTTCACAATTTATTTATCGTTCTTAATTCTGTCCCATCTTTTCAATTCAAGTAATTTCGCCATGCTTTGAAATTATGATAATATTCCTGTATCGAGGGCTCATAGCTCAGCGGTTACGACCACCGCTCTTCACCTCTGGGTCTGTGGGTTCGATCCCACTCCCAAGTGAGGCCTATTCCCGAGCCAGCCACCTCTAGGCAGACAGATGAAAGAGACTGCCAATTGCCTCACTTGCACTGAGCACTGGGGCCATGGGTACACAGCCTCAATGCCCGATACGGAAAGAAAAAAAATATTCCTGTATTTTGATGATAATAAAGGTAATATGATTAATGATACAACTTAATGATGATAACAATTACTACTAAAAATAATATCACGGTTTACGATACTAAATTGTACAGTCGTGAGCGAAAAATCTCTCCCACCTAGAGCGCAGAAAGACGCTTTTGCCTCAACTTGTCTACTACTACTATAGCTATCAATCGAGGTCAAAACGAGGTCAAGGAAGCTTAAACAGGGTTAGGCCACCCTAGTGTTCACCCTTGTTAACCATTCGACTGCTACAGTAGTTGACAAGTTCAGGCAAAAGCGTCTTTCTGCGCTCTAGTTAGGGGAGATTTTTTTTGCTCACGACTGCACTTTATTCAATGATTATAGTTTCGTACATTATATTGTTGCGTATTTTGATTTACCATACGATTCTGGCCGTCGTATTGTGCGGCTTCAATCCTGAGTCTTTCCAGCTGCTTCTCCAGACGCTGCTGAAGGTCTCTAGCACCCGATAACTGATTCTCCAGTCGGTTCTTATCGTCGTGAGCTTCTCGTAAGTCCCGTTCCAGCGTAGCCAGCTTCTGGATCAAATCATTGGCCTGAAAATTACAATTATTATAGTAATATTATATTAAATTTAGTATTATTCAGTCAATATTTTATTACATTTCCTTATTACTAAGTTAATACTATATTAAATTTATAAATTATTAGACTAATATTAAAATACAATTTATCATTATTATTATTATTATATTTTACTTGGATTTCGACATGGGCCGTGCAGCTTCTCTGCTGTCCGTAAAGGGTCTCTAGTTCAGCCACACGTTTCCTGAGGGAGACGATTTCTGCCTGAAGACCTGCTGCGTGCTGCTGATTCGCCTGAATGTTCCTTTCCATCTGTTCACGTTCAGCTTCGAAGGAATTCGTCTCATTGGCCATTTGCTGGAGCTGCTTCAGCAGCTTGTCCTTCTCCTCGTCCTATTAAAACGCAGTATTTATTTATTGTTCATTTAATATAATAATAAACATTAAATTTATTTTGATTGATTACATTTAATGTTTATTATTGTTTATATTTATTTCCGTGCTTATTTCTTCTTTATTCTACTTTTACTTACTTTTTTACAACTTTTGCATACTTTATTGATATTTCTTCAGTCATTTTTACTACTTCTGTGTTCTACTGTATTATTTCTTTCTTATTGTTACTATTTATTGATTGGAAATCTGAATTTTGTGAGATTTTTCCATACTTTTCTGGCTAGAATAGCTTCAATCTGCCGCACACGTCCGACGTAAGTTTGAATTTCGCGCCGAAGGTTCTCCGTTTCGCCCTTCTCGCTATCGCTTTCCTGGCGAAGTTTGGAAATGGTTGAAACTAGTCTCCTTAATAATAAAAAGAAAATAAATAGTTAATTTCAACTATTAAAAACCAAGAATAATAATGTAAAATTAAATAATAACTCTAATAACAATAAAATTAAAATTAAAATAAAACTAATACTAATAATACAAAGTCATTATATTTAAAGTATAGAACACAATAAATAACTGATAATTCTAATAAAAACTTAATAATAAGCTCGAATAATATTAATTTAAATAAAAAATCAGATGAAATTTATTAAATTTAATATATCAAATATACAATAATACAATAATATTAATTTAATTAAAATACTCGTTTTCTCGACGTAGGCCTTCCACATCATTCTGCGCACCAATCAGATCCACGGAAGCCCTTTGATTTTGTTTTCTTGCAGACTCGAGTTCTGATTGGAGCGTCAGGATCTGTCGTTCGCAGTCGTGCAGTTTCTTCTCCAATCCCTGCGCGTTGGTCTGGAAGAGGGAAACTGATTGGTGCTTGATGGTCAGCTGATTCTCCAAGTGACCAATCCGAGCGTTGCAGGCGTCGAGTTCGTCCAATAGGCGGCGATGGTCCAAATCCGACTGAGTTTTTTGAATCTAGAAGCAATAATAATCAATAATAATAATAATAATAATAATAATCGATTATAGTTACTTGTAACGCTCTAAGCTGTCCTTGTTGGGAGCCAATCTCCGCTTCGAGTTTAGTCACGTGACTTTCCATTTCGGTTGCTCTGAGTCTGGCAGCATCGAGTTGCGCAGATTTGTCTGCCAACTTCTTCCTGGTTGAAACTGCGTTGCTGTCAGCGTCCTCCATTTCCAGTCTCATTTGCTGCAAATGACTCCGCTCCTGAACGAATTCCTTCTCTGTTGCCCTCAACTTCTCCCTCACCTTGAAAGAAATTATAATAATAAGATTAACAGTTATAATATTTATTGCAATTAATTTACTTTTATTTATTTCTTTATATTTAAAAGTATATTCTATAATACTGTATTTATATTAAATTTAATCAATTACTGGAATTTTTAATATTAAAGAATATTATCCCATTATTTGAATTTTTCATATTCATTTGTTAATAATAAATATATTATAATTTACAGTTTATTGCTGTATTTATTACACTATTTAAAATTATTTATTATATACTTGAACTTATCTACATTTCAAAGTATAATATATTTATATCAAATTAAAAAATCAATTTAGTATTTATTATTCTCACTTTTTCCAGTTCGTTATTCAACTCGACGTTGCGTTTCTCCAGTTGCCGTATCTTGTCACCGGAACTCTCCATTTTACTTCCGGAATCACGCACTTCCGTTTCCGCTTGTTCCAGTCGCTTCCGGAGTGCGTCGTTTTGCTCTTTGAGCAGCTTGCGTTCATCCATTAGCGTTTTAACGTAAGTCTGGACAGACAAATCTTCATTTCCCTATAGAAAAGCAAGTACTTAAGTGAAATACAATAAGGATAAATGTTTTGGTTAACCTGGTTCGGATCCGCGTATTCCGGAATAGCAGTTACTTTACCCGGAGTAACCGTTACTGCTTTCTGGGAATCGGATTCGTCCTCGGTTTGTGAATAGCGACTTATGACAACCTTAGCTTTTGGTGTGACTACTGAAGATTCCTGTTGCTGTCGCTGTTGCTGTAGCTGTTGTTGTTGTTGTTGCAGGTTAGTTCGAGAACGCATAACATCCAACAACTGACCGACACTGTTGTAGTACGTTTGGCGTTGTTCCGCTAAGCGACGAAGATAACCAGAACTGACAGAAGCTGATGAATCTGATGCTGAAGATTCTGACGCAGGTAAAAAATAGTTAGTGTAAGTTTAGCAATTTAGAACATTTACTTGATACTTCTATAATATTTGTATACTTCTAGCGTATTTTTCGTATACTTAAATTATATTAAAGTAAGAAATAGCGTAATATAAAGTATATAACTTGGGACATATACTTACTACTTTAAAAATACTTTAGTATGTTTTGAGCTTGTTTACAGTACCCTTATAGTACATTAAGCTACAAAAAAGTAGTTTGTTGTAAGTGTAATTAAATACATGAATTTAAATAAATAATTAATCGAATCAATAAATTAATAAGTAAAAAAAAACAGCAGACTAATTTGGGAAATAGATTTAATATTTCTAGATTACTTGTACTATACTTTTACCACATTTTTAGTATACTTAAAGTTTACGAGTATACGACAGACAAGACCGACGATTAAGGACTTAAGGTACATTTTAGTATAGTTTAAGTACATGACGGTATACTTAAAACAATATAACAGCGTATGTAAAGTATATTTTAGTAAAATTCAAAGCATATGTTGATACATGTCTACGCTATTTTAGAATATTTAATATACTTAAACTATATCAGAGTACATTTTAGTGAAATTAAAGTATACTAAGGTGTATTCTAGAACATTGTCAGTATGCCTCAAGTACGTTAATGCATTTTTTAGTATAAATAATTAAATTTTATTATGTAACTAAAATTATACATTATGTTTATTATCATATTATTAGGATGGTATATTTAAAATCGTATAATGCAGTATACTAAAATGTACGGTGCTATTTGATCACCTGGGACTCCAGAATCTCTAGCACTGGAAGCTGCTTTACTTCGATGTGCTAGGGAATCTGAACTTTCCTGGAAGTGGACAGTTTTGCATTTGGATGTTGAAGCTGTCGACTGTTGCACGAGTTTGTGGATCTCCGCCATTAGTTCGCTTTCTGATCAAATTTAACGCAACGAAAAAGGCACTAATTAATCAATATTATTCAAATTATGAATAATTAATTTGATTCTATTTAAGTATTAAGGAAAAAATTAGTTATATTCATATTATACTCCCACATTCCTACCTAACTTAATTTAACAATTAGTAATAATATATATCATATTAATTATTCGAAAAAACAGTGAAACTTGAATTGCTAAAAATTAACTGAATTACAATCTAAAATCGATAAATTTTTAAGTAATTACTTCAAATTAATTTTAAATTTTGTTTCAACGAAAATCGTCCCAGAACATTTGAACATTAAATATTATTATCAGCTACAAATTATATATATTTAATTACCCTGTATGTGAAGCTGATGGATTTGCTTCAGCAGCTCCTCTTTCTCTTTCTGGCACGAGCTCAGCAGTTCTTTGTACGTGTCCCTCTCTGTTTCTGCTGTTATCAGTCGTTTCTTTGTCGCTTCTTCTACCAAATTCGGTTTCTTTGGCGGATTTTCACGAGCATTAGTCTGCTCGGCAGACCGGGTTGTGCTGCTCAGCATTATGGCCCGGCTCATGGCTTCGTGTTGTCTGTTAATGGCCTCTGTACAGCATAATAGTAATAATAATAATAACATTGATAAAAATTAAAGTAGTAATGATAGTAGTAGTAGTAGTAGTAGTAGTAGTAGTACTAGCAGGAGGAGGAAGAGGGGTAGCAGTAGTAGTAGGAGTAATATTGGTAGTAATAATAATAGTAGTAGTAGTGGAGGTGATTTTTAGTAGGAGGAGGAGGAAGAGTGGCAGCAGCATTTGCAGTAGGAGAAGAAGTAGTAGTAGTAGTAGCATTAGTAGTAGTAGTAATGGTAGTAGTAGTAGTGGAGCTGATGGTACTAGGAAAAGAAGGAAGAGCGGCAGCAGCAGTTGCAGTAGGAGGAGGAGAAGGAGTAGCAATAATAGTAGTAATAGTAGTAGTAGTAATAGTAGCAATAGTAGTAGTAGTAGTAGTAGCAGTAGTAGTAGTAGTAGTAGTAGCAGTAATGATAGTAGTAGCAGTGGGGCTGGTGGTCATAGTAGTAATAGTAGGAGCAGCAGCAGTAGCAGTAGTAGTGGTAACAATATCAATTATAATAATACTTTTCTCATACCTTTCAGCTTTTCATTGAGTTCCTTGTTTTCTCTTTGAAGTTGGTCGATTTGCAGCCTCATTCTAGAAACAGTCGAAGACGACGGGCTGTCGGGTCGCTTCGACGACATCCCGGCAAGCCGTGCTTCGAGATTCAAAATCTGTACATACATGGAAAAAAGATAATCATTATAAATCAATTATTACAATATAAAGTACAAAATAATAATAATAATAATAAGTAAACAAATATCATAATAATGATGAATAATAATAAAATCTACAGGAAAATGAAAATAAAGGGTTATAAACATAAATAAACAATAAATTAAATTCAAGTATTAATAAGTGTATAAATAAAATAAAAGTAATGAAAAATAATATATAGTATAAATAATTGAAATTAATAAAATCAAAATTTATCCTAAACATTTATTTTTGGAGTAGTAAACTCACCTGCTTCCTTTGCTCGTCACACGTTTGTTCAGTAGTACTAAGCAGATTTTTCAGTTTCTGAATTTCTTTTTCCGTCAGCTCGATTTTCGATTCAGCAGTTTGGACCCAGTCCACGACAGCGGATCCTCAGCGGCACTTAGAATTCGTTTATAAAGTGTTTGAATTTTCGTCAGGTTTGAATCCTCGAGATCTCCATTACGTTCAATAAACGGCCTGGCAGATTTACTGAAATTTTCCCCTGTTCAAACATACAGCGTTATTACAAGGCATCCTTCAAATGCGCGCCTCTCCACAGCGGACACTGTTATAAAATCAACTCAAAACAATTTGTAAACTTTCTTTGTATCAAAATATTTCTTGAATTTTTCTGTAATATTTAGAAATATTTTCAAGCGGGATTTTGCTTGTCCGTAGTAGAGGGTTTGTCTTTAGTGGCATTTTTGGAATAACCCCTATACTGGTGTTTCCAATTTTCAGGGAAAATTCCCTAAGAAAGAGGAAGATGGGGTCTGAAAAGGGAAAAAGAAGGGAAGAAGGAAAGGGGAAAATTTGGAAGTACGGCCTTGTATTCCAGTATGGAGGGGAAATGGGGGAAACTAAGAGGAGAAGGAAAAAGGGGGAAAATTGAAAGTGGAAACACTGCCCTATATTAAATTTAAAATTGGTTTAAATGATTTTAATATATTTATACCATTTAAAGTGTTTTCCAGACCGTTACTTTGTAGCTGTATGATTTTGTTTGATTTTTCTTGTGCCTCATTTTTATATTTCTGGATCAGGACATTTTGGTTTCCGAGGGCGAACTTCAGGTCCGTGACTTTTTCCGTTAATTCAAGAATCTCAGCTTTAAGCTCTATTAGACAATTTATACAAATAATACTTATATTTAATGAGCTTATTGTATTATTACCTTGTATCTTTTTAAACGACTGTTCCTGATTCTTCAAACCAGTTCGTTCGAGAAAGTCGCACTTGCGGGAAACGTTTTCTAGCTCTGCGGCTCGCGAGTTATTCTGCTGTTTTAGTCTTGAATATTCCTGAACAAAACGTTAAGTTAGGGCTATAGTAGAAACGATAGTGACGACAACAAATCTAACCTCCGACAGCTGCTGATTGGTTTTCGCGGCTTTTGTAGCTGCGTCCTTGTACCGCTGTAAATCATTTAGCAGCTTCGCAACGAGTTCCGAAGACTCGTTCGAGAGGACATCATGATAGCCAAGTTCTTGTAATTTTTGTCTGATAATTGTGTACTGGACTTGTGTTGTTTTGTTAATCTGTGTAGCCATGGCAACATTTAAAATGCGAAGACAATATCAAAGGTTAAATCAAATTACTAACTCCAATAAAAATTGCAAAGACTGTATGTTTAAGATAGGAGCTTTTCAATTAGCAAATCAAAAATTTTAGGCAAAATAAGACACTTGTTAATAGCTGTTCACGAGACGTTTCAAATTTTTGACGCTTGTCTCGAGCTGCGTCATCTAGGAATAATTAAATAAACTAAATATGTTTATTTTTGTACGTTTGCGACTTTGCAGGGAAATTCCCTGACAAAAGGGAAACGAGTTCAGAAAGGGAAAAATAAAGGAAGAGGAAAACAAAGTGCAGCTTTATATCCTATCCGAGGAGGGGAAAAAAGAGGAAATAAGGGAAGAGGGAAATTTAGAAGTAGCTATTATAGTTCTGAAGGGAAATCAGGAAAAACAGAGCCCTCTCTAATGAAAAGGGAAGAATGAAAGTAGAAACACTAACCTGGAATCGGAATAGCTTAACAAAACTTGATAAATTCAGACGAAAAGATTGCGGATAAATTTCTTGCATATATATGTATTTTGGTTTTGATAAAAGTTGATTTTGAGAAACGCTTTCCGGGCGCTGAAGACGAGAAGCACTGAAAACCAGACTAGACAACCAGACAGAAAGAAGCTTTTCAAAAACAGAAAGATTTTCCAAAGAAAAAATCAACAATTAAATAATAAAATATTTCATGGCACAAGAAGAAGGAGAAACATTTTGCCGAATAATATTTTTATTCAGTTTGGCTGGGTCTTCGATCGTTTAGTCTCTGGTGATGCAGTTCGAGCAATTTAGATGCCAGCGAGTTGCCGAACGCTTCCCTGTACAAGGGACTGATAGAATTGAGCAGCGAGTAAGGAGTCTCGTAATATGGCCCGTTCTGTATATCTGTTTTGTTATAGTCTCGTCCAACTATGCGAAATCCCTGAGCGGTAAGTTCGACACAGTATTTCTCCATCTCTCGAGTTGTCAGGTTCAGATAAATGTGCTGGTCCCCGCAGCCCAGTTCGTCGGAAATGATGATTTCCTGAACGTGGTCCTGAACATCGTAGATAACCGCCGCAGCTTCTACTCGCCACTCATCCGAATTTAGGACCCTCTCCTCGTGATCGCAGCTGCAGGCCATTGTTTCTTCAAAGTCGTAAAAATATGAAGTTAAAGAAAAAACTTGGCTAGCTTTCGAATGAATAAAAGAAAAACGAAAATACCTCTCAGTGTAAAGATAAATTCTGGGCTCTGTTCCAAGGCTTTTCTGATTTTTTTATAACTTATGCAAAGTATGTGTGACAGGAATAAATTATATTTTATATTAAACAAAAAGCTACTGTTACCGCATAAATAGAGAGCTGCGGCCAGAATAATTTAAACTAATAAGTCTATAATATCCAGATATATTGTCCTGTACTAGAAGTTATTTTGTGTAATAATACATAACACGTAAAAATTTTTTCCTACTATTTCTGCATTTTTCCGATTTCTAATAAATTGATTCAATCGTAAACAGAGTTGTTAATGAATACCTGTCAATTAAACGCCCGGGGAAAAAAGTTTTTTGATGCTGCTGTTCTGGTCCAAGTTTGGTTGGCAACTGACACTGGGGTGAAGAGAATTTGAAACGCGCGTGTTACTTTCTTCGGTATGCGACCGCAACTTGAGCATTTCAACTTACTGAAAAAGAATTCAGAAAAACTTTGCATAGATTGTAAAATAGCTTACCGAGATTCACGTTATCTGATTCTCGTAAACAGAGATTCACGTTTTGCGTAGCTCGTCGAGTTGTAAATAGTAACACGCCATCTAGCGGTGAGTTAGTGAACTATTTTGTTAAGCCGCCCGATCTATCCCTCAACATTAATATAAAAATTTATATTACATTGGAACAAGTTTAATAAAATATAAAAATAAATAATAATAAATAGAATTAATTAAATTAAATATTTTAAAATAGTTTGCATTCACTATTGATATCGATATATTATACAATTATTTGTAAATTACGATTCAATTTCACTTACAGAGCACTTCGCAGTACGCAGTCTTTTAATCATTTGCTTATCGATTTTTTTGCTTTTTGCTTTTGCCGATTGAAATATTGTATGTACAAGGGTTTTAGCGGATCGTGGGAACCTGTTGCCCGTGCATGTCACACGGCAGCCCTGTCGCCGCGACACGCGAACGGCACGCGCCCGCCGCTGTGAGAAACGCTACGCGTAAAGCAGGGCTAAGCCAAAAGTGGGGAGGACAAAGAGGGTGATGGGGTAAATAGGGGGTTCGCTATTTTATTAAAAATATATTGTCAGTCTACAAAATCATCTGGATGAATGTGTGAACCACTGATAACATGGATAAGGTATTAATAATATGACAATAACGTTTTTATGATAACAAAATTTTTCTGTCTTAAATATAGCGTACAAATGTTAATTACAGAAAATACAAATTGTAGATTTTTACCTGAATGTTAAGCAATGATAACAAGTTGATAACAGGTTGATAACAGGTGATAACAATTATCTGGGGGAGGGAAATTTATCGAATGTTGCAGACCCCTTTGGTTGGTACTATCTTTTGTTTGGGAAGGGATTCCCGTAGCATTTCCCACGCACTTGCCTCAGATGGGGAAACAGTTACCCAAGGGTGGATCTGAATCTTGTAAAGCAAAAAAGCCTATAAGAGATAATTTGATAACATGTTGATAACACGCTGAAAACATACGGATAACAGCTGATAGTAACAAGTTGATTAATTGACTAATTAAATTAATCCTAGAATTATCCAATTAATGATTAACTTATTTGCAAGGGGTCCGAAATTCCGAGGAAAAGTGTGCGAAGATTATTTGATAACACACGATAACACGGAGATAACATGGACATAACAGGATGATAACAGTGATAACATGCCCTAGGTGTACGAAGATTATTGGAAGTTTCGGATCCCTTGCTTATTTGTTAACTGCAAATTAATCTTAATGAAATCGATAAACCGTCTGAAAATCATATAATAACAACTGATAACAAATGATAATGTACGATAACAGACAAATAAAAGTTCATAGGTTTCAGACCCCCCCTCCGTCCTTTGATATAGCTCCGCCTGTTGGTAAGTAATAAGCCAATGGGAGGTTGGTAGTCTGCTACTTTGGCCGTGTGCTGGTGTGTTGGCGATTTAAGTACACACGAGGTGATGCATGTGTCACTCGTTGGTGTACAAGCGTCAGAGAAACGTGTCCCTCCTTACCTGTCCCGTGAACACTGTTCCGGAAACAGTGCCCTCTTCTTCCGCACCGGAAATTTGTAACTTCCTCTAAAAGTCCTGGGTGCCGTGTTAACTGAACTTCCGCTTCAGTCGGACTTGGTACAAGTTCAGATGTGGACTAATAAAGCTAAACACTCGAACGATAGCGACTGCGACGATAACTATTCTCTGAAAGAGTGAGTTCAGACTACTTAAACTACTTCTAACTGTAAAATTAACTAGTTCTTGTATAGTTGCGAGTCTCCGGCTGTAACAGGCGAGTCTTGCTCATCTCACGGTGGTGGAATGACTCGCAAGCGAAGACGTGGAGTGATCGAGAAACGACGAAGAGACCGAATCAACAACAGTCTGCTCGAGCTACGAAGACTCGTTCCAGCTGCTTACGAAAAGCAAGGCTCGGCAAAACTAGAAAAAGCTGAGATACTACAACTGACTGTTGACCATCTCAAAACGCTACATGCTAAAGGTAACAACATAAGTACTAATTCATTATTATCAACTACTAATAAACTTGATTGAAAAGGTTTAGATGCACTAGCGTACGACCCTCACAAGTTCGCTATGGACTACCACAGTATAGGTTTCCGCGAATGTGCGGCAGAAGTAGCACGCTACCTGGTCTCCGTTGAAGGTATGGACATCCAGGACCCTCTTCGACTGCGACTCATGTCTCATCTTCAGTGTTTCGCCGCGCAACGTGAGCTGGCTAACAAGCAAGCAGCGACAGCTAACACTTGGTCTATACCTCCCCACCCAGTCGGAGGAAGTAGCTACCCTGGTAGCAGTGCTATTCATCAGGTAGCACCTATGCCTGTGCCTCCTACTGCTACCCATATCCTACCTCCAGCAGCAGGCCATCAACATGTTCCGGCTCAACCAGGAGTCTTGGACCAGGCGCATTTCAACTACGGGATGATGCCTGAGAACCCTAGTTTTCATTCCAACACAGCGCGCCTGGTTACAACGACATCTCCCGGGCATCAGCAGAATCATCCTGCAGCGATAATGTCTCAACCTACTACTACCATGAATAGCGCACAGCTACAGAGTCATAGTACATCGCCTCAGTACGCCAATATCCCAACAACGCAATTCTCGACACTGTCTGCTCAAAACGCAGTCTACTCCAGCGCCACCAACGGACAGGGAAGACCCTACCGGCCCTGGGGAGCTGAACTGGCTTACTAGTTCACGGAGATGCCGCACAGTGTCGCTTTCATCGCGTTTTTCGTCCTAGTCAAAGACACTGGGCACTGAGCACTGAATATCCTACTGATACGCATTCTACTGAACCAAACTGTAATCTTCTGTAAATTTTTCGCTGTGCACAATTGTCCTAGTCAGAGTGCACACATGATTCAGCATTCATCCGCATGTTTATTACGTGCCTTTGTGTGTCATATCGTTCACTATAATGATATTATGTAACCTTTGAACGCCCTAATCATCACTTCAGTTCAGTTTGATCTCTCCGATGATTTACTAAGATTGTACTGTGTATGAAAACAGCAAATATAATACTTTATTTATTATAATATGAACGTGTTATATTATTATCAACGGTTCAGGTTCGGTTCGGCTCAGCTCGGTTTGAGAAATCTAAATACAGGGTTCGGTTCGGTTAAGCCTTTTTCTGCTTACAGTTGTTTTTGTTTTTTTTCCCCCGAACCGAGATTGAACCGGTTCAGTGGCTCGGCTATAGAAAAACGGTTTAATCCGCTCACCTCGGTTTAAAACATAAAAGTGTAATTTAGATTTTTTTTTCCTGGGGTAAATTATTGCGATATGGTGGAATAATAGAAGTCATTGAATTTGTTGAAAATGGCACGGTTCATTCTGCACATTTACAAGTTTCAGTGACAGCCAGTCAATGAATAATGTGACTTTTGTATTTGTAGGCGAGGGCGTGAAGTGGTTCATAAGCGTAGGGGGAGTAAGCAGTATAAGTTTGACACTGTTTGAAAATTTCATAGAAACGAGTTGCTATTGTGACTATTGTCCTCTTTGATATCTTTCAGCTGTTTCCACATAAAGTGCAAAATGGGCAGTGATTATAAGCTGCATGACAGATTAGTGAATTGAGCACGTATACATATAAGAGGCTCGTGTGTGTTGCTTTTGTTACTCTGGACGTCAAAGTTAAGAGATCTGCTTTCATAATAGCAGCCGAACCCCCCAAATGTCCAGTCAAGTGGTCAGCAGTCGGACCTTTTGTATGAGCCTTATAGGTCTGCGTGTGAAGTTCGGCATGTGGATATGTGTATCCCAAAACTGCAAGTGACCACTGTATACCCTCCGACAAATCAACTTTTGCTTTATGACACACATTTATACTTGCCTTTGTTTGCAGTGATGGGACTTGATCTGACGCCATCTGTCCACTCGTTGTGCTTATACACACATACACAACTATTGTGAACTATGAAATTATTACACAATACTATCTTACGAGAGACTGATATAGTCTGTTATTAACGTAGAAGTTAAGTCTGTAAAATAAAATTTTTAATTCAACTTTAAAATGTATGGCCCTTCTGCAGCTTTTTAAAAAAAAAACTTTCCGGATGATTACCTATGTTTTGTTAATGCACCACAACGTATAGTAACAGGGTAAGAAAAAAAAGCAGTCGACAATTACATGTGCTATTCAATGTACTACCCCAGTGGAGTCATTCAAGTCTTTCTGCCTTTTGTCATATGTGGTTTGGCCTTTATTATTTTTTTGTATCCTCTGTTGCAGTCTCAACACTAGTACGTAATGGCGCAAATAGTGCACATGCCATACGTGTAAGTGATTATGATATTTCCTCCCTCTTGCTCTGGAGAAGCCCAAAAAAAAACGCAATAGAAACTTTCAAATGTCATTTGCTAATGGAGAGAAAAATCATAAAGAGTAGCTGTGATAAATGGTCAAGTGCCATTAGTTTCTATGTCTCCAGTGACCTGTGCTTTCATCCGGAGACCTTCGAACATATACGGGGTTCGCAACCAATATGTACTAATTTGATAACACAAAATAAAAACTATACTGCTAGCTTTCTATTATAGAAAGATGTTCAACGATCATTTAATAATCTACTAGTCCAAAAAAATAACAAAAATTTATGAATGAATTCTTCATTATTTAGCATATTTAAACGCGTTTAAATATGATGGTGCCTTTTGCGGTGTCTTTTTTTTGGTAACTTTAAACTTGCAGTCCAAACGTTGTTTCAAACTCGGATGCAATAGAAGAATGCAGTCAACCATGGAAAAGGCACTGTAGAAAGGAACCGAGAAAATACGAAAAGGCACTGTACTGGTGCCCTTTTACAGTGTTTGGTACGGTGTAAAACACCATTTCCCGGGCTCATTTTTTTGTGAGTAATTAATCAAAATGAAAATGCTTTTCATTCAGATGTTATTAAAGTATAATTATAATTAGTATTATTTTTATTATTACTTGTAATTATATTTTTTGTAGAATTAGAATCAGCTGTGGAATGCGTGGCGCTTTCTTGGCAGTGCTTCCACTTTGCAGGGAAGTTCCCTGAAAAAAGGGAAACGGATTTCACGTAAGGGGAAAATAAGGGAAAACTGAGGGAAAAATAAAATCCTTAAGTCCATGTGCACATTTTAGAATTAGATTTCTTAAATATCAAATAAACGTAAAAATTACAATTCTTGGGGAGAAACTGTGTAGAGGAGGGAAAAAAGGAAAAAGTGGCATTTCCAAAATGAGGGGAAAAAGGAGGAACAAGGGAAAAGGGAAAAATGAAGATGGCAGCACTGTTTGTTGTGTCGTACGTCACCAAAAGTCCAACATGGCGTTGACAGTCGGTCGAACATTTTGTTTACTCGCAATATTCTCTATTATTATTAAAATAATTCAGGCTCACGGAGATGAATATGATAAAGGAGATGACGTAAATAATAAACTTTAAACAATTTTAACTTTATATTTGTTTCGAGAACTTAAATAATAGTAACATTGGTCTGATAAGCTTGTAAAGGGTTTCAAAATATTTGAATGAAACTTAGTAATTATCATCGTATTTCCTGATTTCTTTAGATTAAACTTTACGTGAACAAAGTCGGGCCTTACTATAATCCGCACGAGACATATCATTATTATCAGTTACCAGTATGCAGGCCGCAAAAGGTAAAACAGTTTTCATTTTTCGCTTTTTCTAGTTCTGTAATCTTACGTTTTTGTTGAGTTAAGATCGAGCACCGCAGTCTGAGTCTCGGAGAAGTTTTGGACGGCGACCGAATGGCCAAATCGCTCTACAAGATCCACTTCCGGGAAAATCTGGACAAAACGATTTTGTGCAGTCTAAAAATGTCGGCTGAAGACGTCACTCAGATGCAGAACGCTATCGAAGACCTTTACTATTTTGAGTTTGTCGTGGATGATCTGCCGCTGCGGAACTTTGTGGGCCGGCTTGAGGAAGGACCGCTCGTTCCTCACACCCATCACACGTTTCTCTGGACGCACTACCATTTCACGTTCGAGTATAACGAACGACAGATAATCAGCGGCAATATCACAGTATCTGATGCTATCGAACTGGTTCTCGACCAGTCGAAACTACCGTTTGAGGTCACCTACACGTATAGCGTTAGCTGGAACCCGACTAAAGTAAAATACGAAAACAGGCTAGATCGTTCTAAAGCTGGTCGTTTCTTTCCGAGAAGTCTCGAGATCCACTGGTTGTCGGTCATTAATTCGTTGGTCCTCGTTTTCTTGCTCGTTGGGTTTGTTGCCGTTATTCTCATCCGAATCGTCAGGCGAGACCTTTCCCGCTACAACGAGGAAAAAGCAGTAGAAGACACAGACGAATACGGATGGAAGATTCTACATTCAGATGTGTTCCGTTTCCCGCATCGCAAAATGCTCTTTTGCGCCCTGTTAGGCGCAGGCTCCCAGCTGCTTTCCGTTTGCCTCTTGATTATCGTTTTCGCACTCGTCGGAGGTTTCAACGTTCACCGCCACGGGGCGGTTAACTCTGCAGGGTGTTTCCTGTACGCCTTAACTTCCTTCGTCAGCGGCTACGTTTCTTGTCGCCTGTATAAACAGATGGGCGAAGGATACCTCTGGGTACGCTGCGTCCACTTGACTTCTTGTCTTTTTGCCGTACCTTTCTTCATACTGTGGAGCGTCCAGAACTCTGTCGCCTGGGCCTATCACTCGACCCAAGCCCTGCCGTTCTCTACTATTATTTTACTCATGGCTGTCTGGCTTTTCATCGGCTATCCGTTAACCGTGCTCGGCGGGGTCTTCGGCAAAAACTCTGCTGTAGACTTTGACGCCCCCTGCAAAGCTAAGAACATACCCCGAGAGATACCCTACATCCCGTGGTATCGTTCCTGGGCCGTGCAATACCTGATTGGAGGTTTTCTACCGTTCAGCGCTATCTCGGTCGAGCTCTATTACGTCTTCTCCACTCTCTGGGGACGAGAACAGTACACTCTTTACGGGATCTTGGGTCTAACCTTCTGTATTCTGCTCTGCGTCACGGCTGCCGTCTCTATAGCTTTAACGTATTTCCAGTTGTCGGCTGAAGATCATCAGTGGTGGTGGAGATCGGTCTTCTCTGCAGGGTTCACTAGTTTCTTCGTCTTTTTCTACGCACTTTTCTACTACTTCAGAAGGACTAACATGTCGGGATTGCTGCAGACGGTAGAGTTCTTCACCTGGACTCTGCTAACCTGCTACGCCTTCTTTCTGGCACTAGGCACTGTGTCTTTCTTTGCTTCACTACAGTTTGTACGATACATTTACCGCAGTGTGAAGATGGATTAAATCGAATTCTTTACTTTTAAGTTTTGTCTGAAAAATGTGGAAAAAATAGCCGTCCTTCATTGATTCGACTGCTCTTATAGTGTTTTGCATATACCTGGTGATTCTCTGGTTTGCTTTTTGCATTTTCTTCACCAAGTGTTCAGATGTTATGTTTAATATGTTTTCTCTTCAGGTGGTTTGTGTTTGATGTGAGTTATGTTTTGTTATTTGTTGAAATAAATAACTCTTTATTTTGGGTTATCCGAAGAGAGAGGAAAAACAGTGCTGGTTGAACTGGTCCTAAGTGTTTCCACTTTTACAGGGAAATTCCCTGAAAAAGGGGGGGGGCGGAATGGAGTCTGAAAAGGGAAGAAGAAGAGAGGAGAGTAGAGAGGAAATCTAGACCCTGTATATTCTTGCAGGGAGGGGGAAAAGGGGAAAGATAAGGGAAGAGGGGAAAAATGGAAAACTGAAAAGTGGAAACACTGCTGGTCCTTCTAAAAATAAACCGATTAATTCCAGAACAATTTTTGTGTTCATTATCAATATACTATGTGAATAAAATAGTAATACCGGTTTTATATTAAGAGTTCAGGCTAAAAGTGTGGAAAATGCAAAAGAAGTAATTTGACCCCGACGTGATTTGAACACGCAACCTTCTGATCTGGAGTCAGACGCGCTACCGTTGCGCCACGGGATCTTCTATTCCTTCGATAATTTTGAGCCTATATAAAGTGATAACTTGAGCTGGGTGATACTTCTACACGCTGATTATTAGTATATTTAATATTCAATGTATTGGCTCATAATAAGCTTCTGGTGTTTGGTTTAACTAATAGTGAATTCAGTTTCAGCTAACACACTGTTAGCAAGTTTATTGTGCTAGCGCAATTCAGTTGAAAACGTTAAATTCTAACAAGCAATTTATTGTTTTACTTAAGCATGAATCTATTAGGTCATGATTATTTATAATAACGCTTAACTTAATACTACGTGACATATACGGTACGTTCTATAATCAAACGTGCAACTTGAAGATTTTATATATGAAATGTTTCGGAATACTGCCTTATTATGGGGTAAATAAATTTCTTAAAACAAGATACAAGCTCCATTGATGAAAAGAAAACATTTGCAATAACATACAGTATTATATTAATACAAATATTATACAATAAAACTATATTTTAGCGTTGGTGTTATTTGAAAAATAACGAGAAACAACAAATTATCTCGCTTAAAGTTAATAAAAAGCAATGATTCAATTGTTCAAAAATTAATTATAACTGTTTTTATTTTTCTAATATTTAAGTATTATTTTTAAAATTTAATAACTCGATTATCTTCATTCCGCATTTGAAACAAAAATTCAAATCTTGCAACGTTGCATTTATAAAATTTTTATATGCAAAATCATCTTTGTTTACAACTCCACCAAACAAGATTTGTTATCTTTTCGTTAAAGTAATATCGGATTCAGCAGTTCGTTTGTAATATAATCTAATTATATTCAAGCAAAAGAAAAAATGTATTTGACTATTTCCCAAGAAAATATTGACATGTCGCAGTGTCGCTTGTGCGGGGAACTCATCGGCCAAACGGAGCTTTCTGTTAATTTATACAACAAAACGAGTGAAAGTCCCTTAGTTCTGTCTATAGAAAAACATCTGGGAATCAGTTTACAAGACAGGAATGAAGGGCTACCAAACCGAGCCTGCAAGCCTTGCGTTGCACGTCTTCAAGACTGGGAGAACTTTTACGAAAAATGTCGTTCGGTGGAGACTGAGTTTCGGAATCGTCTTTCTGAACTCTCGGAAGAATCGTACGGCAGCGGCAGGTCTCGCGGAAGAAAAATCGAGAAGTCAAACGTCTCGAACAACTTTTCGAGGTTAGTAGAAGAGTTGGTTGAAACAGAATATCTCAAAGAAGAATCTGCTGAATCTGTAGTCCACAGTCCGGAGTCTGAAAACGTTTCGGATCAAGACAACGCAGGACGGCTCGGCAATTCAGACTCAGACGATATTGATTTAGAAAACGAGCCTGAACCAGAAATCCAGACGAAACATAAAACTAAGAAAACCAAACGAAAAACTCAGAGCGAGAAAGTCAGACGAGAAAAGTTCACTTTTACGCTTGAGTACTTGGAGCGGAAGACAAAGCGCAAGTTTACGGAAAGCGAGACCGAGCAACTGCAGAAATACATTAACAATAAGCAAAACACTCTGATTTATGAAATGCTCATAGGTGGAGGTCCCGATCAGGACTGGCAGTGTCAGATCTGTAACGAAAGTCTTAAAGGACGAGCTTCTGAAGTCCAGGTTCATTATTCGACGGTTCATAATGCTGAACCTCTTTTCCCTTGCCAAGTCTGCAGCTACACGAGTCGTACAGAGAAGATGTACCAGGCTCACCGGATGAGCCATGTGATCGAGTACCCCTGCACGAAATGCGGGAAAGTTTTCGCTCAGCACTCGCGTTTGGTTTACCATATGAACTCGCACACCAACCAGCGAACTTACGAATGCAATACCTGCCACAAGAGGTTCAACACGCTTCAGTATTTGACAAATCATGAGCGAAAAGTTCACGGGGATCAGGAAGTTTTACTTAAATATACCTGCGAGCTGTGTGGCATGCGATTCAAGTACAAGAATCATTTGACCTACCACCAGAAACGTCACCCGACAGTCGAGAACCCGCTACCTTACAGTTGCAAGTACTGCGACGAACGCTTCGCTTCTAGAGCCGAGCAGCTGGCCCACAGCAATACTGTCCATGCCGAGGAGGGAGAGTACGTGTGCGAGCACTGCGGCAAGAAGATGAAGACCTCGCTCTCGCTGCAGAATCACGTTAAACTGCACACCGGCGTTAAGGAGTTCGAGTGCGAGATGTGCAACGCAGCGTTCGCTACGGAACACAGCCTCAAGTGCCACAGGAAAATTCACTCGAGACCTGCTAAAAGCTGCCTATGTCCCGTCTGCGGAAAGCTATGAGCAACAAGAGTTCGTTAAATCAACATATTAAAACTCACCTCGGCACTAAGCCTTTCCAGTGCTCGTTCTGCGAAGCTTCGTAAGTTTCAGGCTGTAGTTTTAGTTTTTCCATTTTCCCCTTTTCCAGATCCCATTTCCCCCTCTTTCAGGGAACTTCCCTGCAAAGTGGTAACACTGGTAGTCTGATTTCTTTTGTTTTGCAGGTTTATCCATAAGAATCGGTTGGACATTCACATGAGGAAACATACGGGCGAGTCGCCTCATATTTGCGTGGACTGCGGCAAGGCTTTCCGCAGCACGAGCAGCATGAACAGCCACCGCCAGTACGTGCACAGCGAGAAGAAATTCACCTGTCCCGTGCCGTCGTGCGCCAAGGCGTTCAAAACAACGCGCGACCTAAAGGTAACACACCCTCGCCATCTAGCGGTAGAGGTTTGAACTAAAAGTAACATTATTATGTTTATTATTTGTAGGTTTATGCGAAGATGTTGATATAACTAGTTATATATATTACATGAATGTAAAAAAAAATCATGAGCAATACCCATTATTAATTACTGAAAGTGTAATTTGTTTTTGCTTGGGATTAAAAAAGGCATGCTGCCATCTAGCGGTAAAATTTGCGGACTACATGTAACATTATTATGTGTTGATTTATGCCGAGATGTTGATATCACTAGTCATTATGTATCTCGTGAATGTTACAAATTATGAATAATATCAATTTATATTAGTTAAAGTGTAGTTTGTTTTGCTTGGAATTAACGCGTTCTGCAGCCATCTAGCGGTAGAAATGTGAACTATTTTTAATGCTGTATTGATTCGTCTTGTCTCTTTTTTTTTTTGCCCCTCTAGACTCACGCAACTTTGCACACGGGAGAGAAGCCCAACATCTGCCCGGTGTGCGGAAAAGCGTTCCGGGTGCGAGCCAATTATTTCAAGCACCGTAAGATTCACGAGAAAGCAGCTCAGCAGCAGGCGACCGATCAGCCCGTCACCCAGGTCATCATGATATCCGACCCGGCGATTAACTCGGCGGATGGAGCCCCTGCAAACGGCGCAGCGACTGATTTCTTTCCCTTTGCCCCTGAACAACAGTGGAGTATCGTTTAAGATAAATAATCCTTTCTATATATATAAAAAGGATGAACTAAATGAATGTATATTGCTTGGTGTGTGTGTGTGGGTTTTTTGAAATGCTATTGAAGCGTTTATTTTCTGAGAATACAAGAGGAATGTCTGGTTTGGTGAGGTTTTTACAAGAATAGGGTCGAGCATGCGGAAGCTGCACACTTCTGCACCCGGTCCCTGAGAACAAGAAAAAATAACACAACAAATCCCTCTCTCTCTTTCTCAAATACTTTACAGAAATCTTGAATTAATAGTCTAATGAATCTACAATAAAAGTTAAAATTAGATTAAATTCTCTCTGAATAGAGGGACCTGATCAAAAGTTTATACGACAAGAAGTAAGTATTTACAATCAAACGGCAAAGTCGGCCATTTTGACGGATTCCGCGCAGTCCTTTGAAAGAAAAGTTTGTTTCTAAGGGTTTTGCAAACAAGGCGGCAAACTGTGGCAAGTGTTATCAGGGGGTTATCAAGGAGTTATCAGGGCCCTGAAGTTGCGGAGATTGGCGAACGTGTTTTTTGCTTGTTTGTGGGAAGAAGAAGCCACTTTGAAGCAGAGCGGCGAAAAGTTTTATTGTGCAGTCTGGCAACGCTGCATTCGGCAAATGGTCCATTACCCAAGGCTTTATGGCCCCTTAAACAAGGATTTGCCTCAAGCCCTTTCCGCTTTTCTACTGTCAGCTCTCTCTGGCTGTCTTGCTTGTGGCCCCCTGATTTAGCACGAGACAATCGGGTCTCGTCCATCTTTAACTCCCAAGGTATTTCAGCCACGTAGCTTAAGATTTAAATGATTCCAGCTGGCTGTGCCCCCAACATTCAGCGAATGAGGAAGTTTTGCCCCTGATTTAACAAGAGAGACATCCAGTGTGTGTGCTTCTTCTTTAGCGTTAAATATGTCAGCCGGGGTACATGAGATTTGAATGGTTCAGTTCGTTGGGGCCCCTGATTTTACTAAACTAGCAAGTCGTCACCCCGATTCTCCGCCAACGTCCACAGTTCAGCCCTGATTCGACCTAAAGCAGTCGATTTGCAACCCTGAATTCGGGCCGTTTCAGTCAGGCGTGCCCCTGACTCGACCATATGTCAATCCCTGTGCCCCTGTTTCTACTTAATCATCCTATTTTAACTCACTATTAACAGTAGCCCAGTCGACCTTAGTCTTTTTTTTCAGAGTCTAATGAAGTATTGCCCCTGATTCGACTATACCAATAACTGTACCCTGTTTCTACTTAACCATCCCATTTTCACCCAAATTCAACCGTAACCAGTCGAGCGCAGTCTCCATTTTTTTCAGAGAGATTCCATTATTTCAGGCTTGCCCTGTTTGTACTCACACTTAACCAGTAGACCAAAGTCTTCATATATGTTCAGAGAGTTAACTGTGCCCCTGATTCGACCATATCCATCCCTGTGCCCCTGTTTATACTTAACAACCCTTCTATTTTCAACCAAGTTCAACCATAACCAGTAGCCCGCAGTCTCCACTTATTTGCAGACAGTTGAATCAGGTGCACCCCTGATTCGACCGTAACAATCCCTGTGCCCTGTCTGTACTTAATAACCATCCTATTTTCACCCAAGTTCAATCATAACCAGTAGCCCGCAGTCTCCATTTATTTTCACAGAGTCTAGTCAGGCGTGCCCCCTGATTCGTCCTTGTTGGTCAATCGACTCTAGTGTCCTTGAGCTGACTCGTGCGACACGTCAGCTGTCGTCGTGATTCAGGCGTTTTTTTTGTTGTTGCTGTTGTTGTGGGCGTTCTTTTCTTTTTTACGCCTTGATTTATTGTGGCTACTTTGGTGTGTTGTGCGAAAAAGGGGCTAAATCTCTGCCACACCGAAATAAAACGCCACTGTCGCCTGTTCTATTCTACTTTTGCTACTGTTTTCAAACTACACTGGGAAAAAAACCCTTGCAGTTACTTTTTCTTCAAGTCCCTGACTACCCGAGAGAAAAATCTGACGGTTGAGTACCGAGTGAATAGGTAGCTGAACACTAGCTTCCCTCTGAAACACTACCTGAAGAGTAGTAGCTCAACTGACTTGAGTTGCTGAAAGTGAACCCTCTGAATAAAGGGTTGAATACTGCATGACTTAAGTTCTTGAGAGATTCAAGCGTATGAACTGTGCGAAAGTGGGCCAATTTCATACTGTCTTCTAGCTGGATCCATGGTAATCATGCACATTTCAGAGGGTCATTCTGACGGTTGACTAACGTATCTCTTTTTCTATTGAGCAACACTACGGTGACACTGTGCATATCAGTGCTTCTAGTTTTCCCTTTTTTCCCTCAAAGAGAATTCGGTTTTCCCTTTTTTTCCCCTTCGCTTAAAAATAGTTTCCCCTTTCCCCCCTCTGCGATAGAATACGAAGTCACAATTCCAAACTTCCCTTTTCTTTTTCCCCTGATTTTCCCTTTGGGGGGAATTTCCCTGCAGATTTTTTCGGATAGTTGTTTAGGACAGAATTTTTATGGATTCTAATTAATGAATTAATTAATTTCGTTATGTTAATAATATTTAAACTAGAATATCTCCTTAATTGTGTGATTTATCCCAGATTCGTGATTTATACTGGAATAAGTCCTTTCACTGTGAATACGGTTGAAATCAAGGGGTCCGAAACTCCGTGGAAACTGTACGAAGATTATTTGATAACTTATGATAACACGGAGATAACATGGAGATAACAGGTTGATAATTGTGATAACAAGACCTAGGTGTACGAAGATTACTGGAAATTTCGGACCCCTTGGTTTACATCTACTATCTTGATACTTGTTACAACGATAAAGATAGTTTTCTTGGAACTAGTCTTGACGATAATTAGTTAAAGTAGCAACAACGTAGCTGAAGTAAGTAGTTAAGTAGTGTTACTATCTGTATGAGATATGACTAGGTTAATTACTAGTTCATTTGTCCCCGTTTCAACGATTTTCAGTCATTAATCAAGGTTGTCATCTTACTATCATAATGAAGTATGAATTAGTATTACTATTAATACTACTGTAATAGTAGTGCTATTTATAATGTACTGGTCCTAGTGCAACCACTAGTGTTACTGTTACTACTACTACTACTACTATCACTGCTGCTACTGTAGTACTCCTACTAATAATACTCCTACTAGTAGAAGTGCTACTACCACTTCTTTTAATGCGTCTACTAACTACTACTACTATCACTGTTGCTACTGTAATTACTGCTACTACTACTACTTCTTTTACTGTGTCTACTACTACTACTATTATCACTGTTGCTACTATAATACTACTACTACTTCTACTACAAGAACTGCTACCACTACTTCTTTTACTGCTTCTACTACTACTCTTACTGTAACTGTTCAGTACTAGTATTGTAACACTACTACGACTACCACAGCTACTACTACTTATCTTACTGCGTCTGCTACTACCCTTACTACTGCTTCTTCTACTATTACTAAGACTACTACAGCTGCTACTACTACTACTACTAAGAATACTACGACTACTACAGCTACTACTACTGTTACTACTGTAACTACTACGCCTACTACTTCTGGGACTACTAAAACAACTGCTTTTAGTATCACCACTACTACAGTTACAACAACAACTAATACTACTACTATTACTACTACTATGACTACTAATTCTGCTACCATTGTTACTACCGTAACTGCTACCACTAATGCTAGTGGTACTTCTACTGCTGCTATTAAAACTACTACTACTACTACTATTACTACTACTACTACTACTACGACTACTACTACTCATAAATAGTAAATTATATTAATTATTTCAATATAATTGCGTTTTTCCAGGTATATCGTCAGGTTGAATACCCTCGTCCCTGTGTATGCTGTTGTAGTTGGCAATAACAAGGAATTTGAATGAAAAAGGAGGTAGTTGTAGTTGTTGTTATCGTAGCAAAGAGCCAACAACAATTTACCAATGTCGGCTTAATAGATTAGCGACACGGTTGTTGCCCATTTCGCTAAAATAGTCGCAAAAATCAATTCACACTTTTCTTCAAGTCTCTGTAATCTACTCTTGATGTTATCAGCTGTTATCAACGTGTTATCAACTGAATGGAATTTCAGACCCCCCTGTGCCAAATACCATCACTAATAAGACTGGCGCTAGTTTTTTGCTAACATTTCTGCATTTATAAAACTTCGTTATCATCGTGCTATCAGTCTGTTATAAAATTATCGTTTGGTGAAGCAAGTTGCGGACCCCAGCAGAAAATTAAGGTTCAGGGTAATGTTCAGGGTACTTATAACAGCGTCCTGAAAAAAAGCTTTTCAGGATACTTAATGGTGCCCTCAATAATCAAGATTCACAATTCTCAACATAATTCTTTTTACTCATCCATGATACGGACGTGGTTCAGGATGTTCAGGATACGTTACGGATATATCGTTCAGGATGTAGCCGACATCCTTAATTTTCCGCTGGGACCTCTCCTCGAGTGTGTTGAGTATCATTACCGCTGGAGGAAGTTTTCAACGCCAAGGGAAGAAATTTAATAAGCTGCTGTGCCGTTGAGAAACGGAAGAAATGACCTTTGACCTCGTTTTCAAATGGGCTGGAAGATGCAGCAGAAGAAGAAGGTCACAGGTCAAAATGAGAAAAAAGGGAAGAAGAGAAGGAGAGAATAAAAGGAAGGAAGAAGAGGAAACGGAAGTGGAGGACGAAGAAAGGAAGGAAGTAAAGGACAGATGATAATGAATGGAAGATCATATTATTATGTAATTATTATGAATTTTTAGAGATTTATATTAATTGGAACTGTGATGATGATACTAAATGATAATTATGAATGATTAATACTGAATTAAATGGTAATGGAAAATTGAATAGTAAGTGAATGAATAAACGAATGAATGAGTAAATGAAAGAGAAGAGAAAAGTGGAGAAATAGAGAGAAGATGAAAATGTGGAGGAAAGAAGGAAGATGTGTAGGAAGAAGAATGTTAATGAAGAATTGAATTGTAAATGAATGAATAAACGAATGAATGAGTAAATGAAAGAGAAGAGGAAAGTGGAGAAAGAGAGAGAAGATGAAAATGTGGAGGAAGGAAGGAAAATGTGTAGGAAGAAGAATGATAATGAAGAATTGAATTATAAATGAATGAATAAACGAATGAATGAATAAATGAAAGAGAAGAGAAAAGTGGAGAAAGAGAGAGAAGATGAAAATGTGGAGGAAGGAAGGAAAATGTGTAGGAGGAAGAAAGGTTTTGTCTCGGGAGATTTTTTCCAATTGGGAAGACGGAAGACGAAAATAACTTGTGCTCTGCTGCAATGGCATTTCCCATTGGGAACAAACGCTAAAGGATACTACTGGCCTCGCAGTCTTTTATCTCCCCGCACTGGTCGCATTGCGCCTACCCTCCACATTCTACTCCTCCTCCTCCTCCTCCTCCTCCTCCTACCCACCCCTTGTGTGTCATCCTCATTCATCCTCAACCTCCTCCTCCTCCACTTCCTCCTTCACCTTCTTCTTTCTCCTCCTCTTCCTCCTTCGCCTCTTCCTTCTCCTCCTTTTCTTCCTCCTCTTCCTCCTCCACTTCCTCCTTCGCCTCTTCCTTCTATTCCTCTTCCTCGTCCTTTGTTCATCTTTGCTCATTTGACATCCTCCTCCTCCACTTCCTCCTTCGCCTCTTCCTTGTCCTCCTCTTCCTCATCCCTTGTTCATCTTTGCTCATTTCACCTCCTCCTCCTCCACTTCTTCCTTTACCTCTTCTTCCTCCTCCTCTTCCTCCTCTACTTCCTCCTTCGCCTCTTCTTTCTCCTCCTCTTCCTCATCCCTTGTTCATCTTTGCTCATTTGACATCCTCCTCCTCCACTTCCTCCTTCACCTCTTCCTCCACCGTTCCCACCTTCTCCTCCTCTTCCTCCTCCTTTGTTCATCTTTGCCCACTTCTCCTCCACCTTTCCCACCTCCTCCTCCTCCTCCTCCACCTTTCCCCCCTTCACCTCTTCCTCCACATTTTCCACCTTCTCCTCTTTCATTTCCTCCTTCTCTTCTTCCTCCTCCCCGTGTTCACCTTTGACCACTTCTACTCCTCCACCTCCTCCTCCTCCTTCTCCTCATCTTCCTTCTCTTCCTCCTTCTTTACTCTTGTTCCTTATCGTCTGCCCTTTTTTATTTGGAAGTTCTTAACAGTCACGAATCAGATGAGGTGACAGAAGAGGAGGAGGGGAGGAAGGCGAGAATGGTGAAGGAAAAGAAAAGGGCAAAAGTGAACATCGGTGGAGGAAGAGGAGGTGGAAGAAGAGGAGGTAATGGGTGAGGATGACACAGAAGGTGTAGGAAGAGGTGGGGGTAGTAGAGGAAGTAGAGGGTGTAGTAAAGGAGGAAATGGGAAAAGGGGCAAAGGTGAAGAGGAGGAGGAGGAAGGTGAGAATGGCGAAGGAAAAGAAAAGAGCAAAAGTGAACATCGGTGGAGGAAGAGGAGGTAATGGGTGGGGAGGACACAGAAGGTGTAGGGAGAGGTGGGGGTAGTAGAGGAAGTAGTGGGTGTAGTAAAGGAGGAAATGGGAAAAGGGGGCAAAGGTGAAGAGGGTGGAGGAAGTGGAGGAGGTGGAGGGTTGGTTGGAGGAGTTAAAACATAGAGGGACTGTCTGAATTAATTAAAGTGTGCTACCAGTGTTGCAGCTGCTGTATTACGATCGCTACTTCTAATGCTTTAACTACTACTTTGACTACTACAACCATCTATACTACCATTGCTTTGATGCTGCAACTACACTACTACTTTTCCCGTATAGCTGTACAATAACAACAACTACTACCGCTACTACTACCACCACCACAACAACAACTACTACTGCTGCTGCTGCTACTACTACTTCTTCCACCGCTATTACTACTACTATTATTATTGCTGGTTCTTTCATTTCGCTGCTGCTACACTAATACTGTCTACTACTTACTGTGTTACTACTCTGCTACAACTGTTTACACTACTACTACCACTACTACAACTACTACTGCTGCTGCTACTACTACTTCTTCCACCACTACTACTACTACTACTATTATTACTGGTTCTTCTATTTCCCTGCTGCTACACTACTACTTTCAACTACTTACTGTGTTACTACTCTGCTACAACTGTTTACATTACTACTACCACTACTACTACCACTACTACTACTACTACTTCTTCCACCGCTACTACTACTACTATTAATTATTACTGGTTCTTCTATTTCCCTGCCGGTACACTACTACTTTCTACTACTTACTGTGTTACTACTCTGCTACAACTGTTTACATTACTACTACCACTACTACTACCACTACTACAACTACTACTGCTGCTGCTACTACTACTTCCACCACTACTACTACTATTATTATTATTACTGGTATCTTCTATTTCCCTGCTGCTACACTACTACTTTCTACTACTTACTGTGCTACTACTCTGCTCCAACTGTTTACATTACTCCCACCACCACCACTACTACTACTACTACTACTACTACTACTGCTGATGGGGTACGATATACTACTTCATCTTTTACCGCGATACTATTATTATTACTGTTACTACTTATAATGTTATTTTCTACAGAAAAAAGTGAAAAATAAATCGTAAGGAATTGTTGAAAGATTGCCCAGGAGACATTCCAAGGATTGCTGGAGAAAGAAACAAGTTTTTCTAGGAACTGATCCTTCAATGCGATCCTGAAAACATTCCCTACTGTTATCCACGGATTCTTATTCCTACAAATTCAGTTTCTCATATACTCTGTATCCAAATAAAAATGAAATGAATTTAAAAAAGTTAATTATGCAATATAGTGAGATGATTACAATAAATATAAATATAATAATTAGGTATAATTTGTCGAGTACGCGGACAGTCTGTAAGATGTATGCAGAAAGATTTAATACTCTGTCCAGGGATTAGGCAGATTTGTGTTGTACCCTGTACTGCTATTATTACTACTACTACTACCACTACTACGACTACTACAACAGCAACAACAACAACAACTACTACTACTATAATTACTACTTCTACTACTACTTCTACTACTACTACTACTAGTTCTACTACTTCTACTACTACTTCTACTACTACTTCTACTACTACTTCTACTACTACTACTATAACTACTACTTCTACTACTACTTCTACTACTACTACTTCTACTACTTCTACTACTTCTACTACTTCTACTACTTCTACTACTACCAATACTACTACACTTGCTAGATGTTAACTACTAGACTATACTAATATGATGATAACAATGATGATAACAGATCGTAGAACTTTGGCAATTTATGCTAACATTCTGAATCTAACCTTTCATATGATTAATCATTCTTATGGGTTATTATCACCTGTTATCACCTTGTTATCACCTTGTTATCAGCGGTCCATGTCAAAGTGTCCAGTTACTCTATTATCATAGTTATCATAGTCATACAGTTATTACAGTTATTATAGTTATTATTATATATTTACTATTATAGTTACCCTATCACCTATTACTTATCACCTTGTTATCACCTTGTTATCAGCGGTCCATGTCAAAGTGTTCTAGCGGTGCATTGGACGCGCACAAGGGAGCGATTAATGCATTCGTTATTGCACAGTGCATAATGCAGTGCATAATGCTGACACCCGTGTAATAATTTTTTATCACTGATTAAGCGGAAATTTTATTCAAAGCGCAAAATTTATTTCCCTCTTCAGCGCATATGTGTCACGTTTTTCTCCTCACCAATGATTACACGCCAGTTAAACATATAGCCAAGGGGGGTCCGAAACTCCGAGGAAAAGTGTACGAAGATTATTTGATAACATACGATAACACGAGGATAACATGGAGATAACAGGTAGATAACAGTGATAACATTGACCTATGATGTACGAAGATTATATGATAACATGGATAAAACGGAGATAAGATGGAGATAACAGGTAGATAACAGTGATAAGATTGACCCATGATGTACGAAGATTATGTGTTAACATGGATAAAACGGAGATAACATGGAGATAACAGGTAGATAACAGTGATAACATTGACCTATGGTGTATGAAGATTATGTGATAGCATTGATAAAACGGAGATAACATGGAGATAACAGGTAGATAACAGTGATAACATTGACCTATGGTGTACGAAGATTATGTGTTAACACAGATAAAACGGAGATAACAGGTAGATAACAGGTAGATAACAGTGATAGCATTGACCTATGGTGTACGAAGATTATTGCAAGTTTCGGACCCCTTGCATACAGCACTCTTGTTATCAGCCTGTTATCAAGAGGGGGTCCGTAACTTGCTCCGTAGATTGTTTTGATAACACGTTGATAACAGTTTGTTAACGTGATGATAACAAAATAATAAAGTTGCCAGAAAATCCCGATAGAAAAAATTATGCGCTAGTCAAACGTCAGAATGACCCTCTGAATGGTGCGTGATTACAATGGATTCAGCTAGATGGTATGTGTGAAACTGGCACACTTTCACACGGTTCGTACGCTTGAATTTTTCAAGAACCAAGTCATGCAGTATTCAACCTCTTATTCAGAGGGCTCAGTTTTAGTAACTAGAATAAGTTCAGCTACTATTCAGCTAGTGATTCAGAGGGAAGCTAGTGTTCAGCTACCTAGTCATTCGGTACTCAACCGTATGACTTTTCTATCGGGATTGCATTGATGACATATGATAACATGATGATAACATGATGATAACATGATTATAACATATAATAACATGATGATGACATGATAATAACATGATGATAAGATAATGATAACATGATTATAAGATACGATAACATGATGATAACATGATTGTAACATATGATAACATGATGATAACATGATTGTAACATATGATAACATGATGATAACATGATTATAACATATGATAACATGATGATGACATGATGATAAGATGATAACAAATGATAACATGATTATAACATGATGATGACATGATGATAAGATGATTATAACAAATGATAACATGATGATAACAAATGATAACATGATAATAACGTGATGATAACATGATGATAACATGAAACCTGAATGCAGTGGGGGTGTCATCACCTCTGACTTTTTACCCCCTACTGGTGTCTTCAATAACCAAGACAACACACATGTTCGCAAACATGTCAAAACATGTGTGATAACAGATTGATAACATGCTGATAGCAGGACTTCATAATCTCAGTGGATTAACTATAATCAAGGGGTCCGAAACTCCGAGGAAAAGTGTACGAAGATTATGTGATAACATTGACAACATGGAGATAACATGGAGATAACAAGTTGATAACAGTGATAACATGACTTATGGTGTACGAAAATTGTATGATAACAATTGATAACACGGAGATAACAGGTTGATAACAAGTGATAACATGACTTATGGTGTACGAAGATTATTGAAAGTTTCGGACCCCTTGATTATAATTAAGTAAATCACATGAATATATTTAAATTTTTTAATAATATTAATAATCAAGAATAAAATATTTTAGTAAAATTACAAGAATATAATGAATGTAATAATTTTAAATAAAATAAATTAATATAAAATATTTTAATGAATTCAGTTAAAATTGTATTTGTGGTAAAAGGTAAAATACGAATCTGTCGAATGAGTGGACAGTGTTATACTTGGTCGTGGACATGTCGTGGAGTGTCCACGCATTCGACAAATTATTAATATTCGTTAAAATTAATCTTAATTGTACTTTTATCAATTAGCGTGATTTTATAGGTAAAACACAAATCTGTCGAATAAGTGGACAGTATGGTAGTTATCCCTACGCATCTTATGGAGTGTCCACATATTCGACAAATTATAAATATTCGTTAAAATTAACTTTATTTTGTACTTTTATCAATTAGCGTGATATTATATGTAAAACACAAATCTGTCGAATAAGTGGACACTATGGTAGTTATCCCTATGCATCTTATGGAGTGTCCACGCATTCGACAAATTATTAATATTCGTTAAAATTAACTTCACTTGTAGGTTTATCTATTAGTGCGTTTTTAGAGGTAAAACACAAATCTGTCGAATAAGTGGACACTATGGTAGTTATCCTAATGCATCCTATGGAGTGTCCACGCATTCGAAGTATCACCATTATATTATTATTATTATAAAAAAAATTTAGATAGATTTTTGAAAAAAAATAAAATCTTTTCTCTCTTTTACAGATAATTAAAATTAATGATTTTCGTATTTCACACCCAAAAATCTATTCTAAAATAAAATCTTCAAGTATAGTTGTCCTAAACAAATCCTAACATTTATCACGCAGTTGTTGCACTTTTTTTCCCAGTTCAGTCCTCACGGGGGAGTAATAAATTATGCCACAAATACTTTCAGAAAAGTTTACTGCCTTATAATTTGCAATATTAAATGTCGCCATTGCTTTAACAAGGGCTGGAGTGTTTGACGAAGATGACATAAAGATGACGTGCTTCCTCCTCTAAACACTGAAGACATCCTTAACGCCTGCTGTGCTGATAGACAGATCATACGGTTGAGTACCGAATGACTAGGTAGCTGAACACTAGCTGCCCTCTGAATCGCTAGCACCAACGCCTGCTGTGCTGATAGACAAGTCGGTTGAGTACCGAATGACTAGGTAGCTGAACACTAGCTGCTCTCTGAATCGCTAGCTGAAGAGTATAGCTGAACTTGCTAGTACCAACGCCTGCTGTGCTGACAGACAAGTCATACGGTTGAGTACCGAATGACTAGGTAGCTGAACACTAGGTTCCCTCTGAATCGCTAGCTGAATAGTAGCTGAACTTGCTTTAGTTGCTAAAAATGAACCCTCTGAATAAAGGGTGAATACTGCATGACTGAGTTCTTGAGAGATTCAAGCGGACGAACCGTTTGAAAGTGTGCCAGTTTCATACTATCGTCTAGCTGAATCCGTGGTAATCATGCACCATTCAGACGGTCATCACTTCTAAGATTCTTACTATGATTCTCGGACGTTGCCAACCTTTCTTTTGGTAGATTCAGTGCAGCTGTCGTTTGTGTTGGGAACTAAACGGGTGCGTCGGCCATCTTGGATGCTTAAGGATGCTTAAGGATGCTTAACAAAGGTGATAAAACAATCATTGGGTGTCGCTTTTGCCCAATCCGTTGTCCTAATCTCCGAAACACTTTGAAGCAACTGTCTTAACAAGCCCGCGGAATGTTAAGTCTACCTCATTAGGCCTCCCTCAAGCGTTACTACCAGTGTTCCCAGACCAGTGTTGCCACTTTTCAATCTTCCATTTTTCCCCTCTTCCCTTATCTTTCCCCCCTTTCCCCCCCCCCCTCCGTGCAAGAATGTACAGGGTCTAGATTTCCTCTTTACTCTCTTCTCTTCGTCTTCCCTTTTCAGACTCCATTTCCCCTTTTTCAGGGAACTTCCCTGAAAGTAAGGAACAGTGTTGCCACTTTTCAATCTTCCATTTTTCCCCTCTTCCCATATCTTTCCCCTTTTTGCCGCTCCGTGCAAGAATGTACAGGGTCTAGATTTCCTCTTCCCTTTTCTTCCCCCTTTCCCCCTCCGTGCAAGAATGTTCAGAGTCTAGATTTCTCTTTACTCTCTTCCCTTCGTCTTCCCTTTTCAGACTCCGCTTCCCCCCTTTTTCAGGGAACTTCCCTGAAAGTAAGACAGTGTTGCCACTTTTCAATCTTCCATTTTCCCCCTCTTCCCTTATCTTTCCCCTTTTCCCCCCATCCATGCAGGAATGTACAGGGTCTAGATTTCCTCTTTACTCTCTTCTCTTCGTCTTCCTTTTTCAGACTTCATTTCCCCCTTTTTCAGGGAACTTCCCTAAAAGTAAGGAAGAGTGTTGCCACTTTTCAATCCTTTTTTTTTTCCCCTCTTTCCTTGTCTCTCCCCTTTTTCCCCGTCCGTGCAAGAATGTACAGCGTCTAGATTTCCTCTTTACTCTCTTCTCTTCGTCTTCCCTTTTCAGACTCCATTTCCCCTTTTTCAGGGAACTTCCCTGCAAAAGTGGAAACACTGGTTCCCACTTTTCAGTTTTCTTCGTTCCCTTTCTTCGTTTATCCTTCCCTTTTTTCCCCTCTGTGTTTACAACATACAGGATCTTAATTTCCATATTTCCCTCTTCTTTTATTTTGTCCATTTTCAGACCCCATCTTTCCCTTTTTCAGGGAATTTCCTTGCAAAGTGCAAACATTGGTTTCTAAAGGACATATTCCAAAACGCGCGCCTCTCTATAGCGGACACCGTTATTAAATCAACTACTAAGAATTTTACAATTTTCTTTACACCAAAATGTTTCTTGATTTTTTTCTACGATTTTTAGAACCATTTTCAAGCTGAATTTCTCTGTATACATATTTTATACAGCTGTCCGTAGTAGAGGGGCTGGTCTTCAATGGCCTTTCGTATTCCAAACGCGCGCCTCTCTATAGCGGACACCGTTATTAAATCAACTACTGAGAATTTTACTTTTTTATTTAAACCAAAATGTTCGCTGAATTTTTCTCTGATTTTTAGACTATTTTCAAGCTGAATTTCTCCGTATACGTATTTTATACAGCTGTCCGCAGTAGAGGGGCTGGTCTTCAGTGGGCTTTCATATCCCAAACGTGCACCTCTCTATAGGGCCTATTCCAAACGCACACTTCACTACAGCGGACACTTATATTAAATCAGCTTGTTAATATTTTTCAACTTTCTTGGTACCAAAGTGTTTCTCAGATTTTTTGGCGATTTTTAGACATATTTTCAAGTAAATCAATTGACAAAATTATTTTATACAAATGTCCGCACTAGAGAGGGTGGTCTACAGAGGAATAGGGTCTATAGCCGTAATAATACTAATAAAAATAATAATAAATACGTATCTAAACTTGATAAATTTCTGTATGATATATTACAACAATCTACATAATATAATCTAATACATACATCATCTAATATCATCATCATCTAATCATCTATCATCTAATCATCATCTACTTAATCTAATATATTACAACAATCTACGATTATCGATTAATCGATTACTGTATAAAAATATCGATAATCGATACATAAGGGATCAAGGTTTGCGCTATAATGGTAAAAGTATATTCACCTGTAAACCTTAGCAATGAATGGGAAATCAATCTGTTGTTACCTTTCAGGTAACAACCTTTCAGGTAACAACTACTGCATATCGTTTGAACCATTATCGATCAAGGGGTCCGAAACTTGCAATAACCTTCGTACACCTAGGTCATGTTATCACTGTTATTATCCTGTTATCTCCATGTTATCTCCGTGTTATCATATGTTATCAAATAATCTTCCTACACCTAGGTCATGTTATCACTGTTATCATCCTGTTATCTCCGTGTTATCGTATGTTATCAAATAATCTTCGTACACCTAGGTCATGTTATCACTGTTATCATCCTGTTATCTCCGTGTTATCATATGTTATCAAATAATCTTCGTACACCTAGGTCATGTTATCACTGTTATCATCCTGTTATCTCCATGTTATCTCCGTGTTATCATGTGTTATCAAATAATCTTCCTACACTTTTCCCCGGAGTTTCGGACCCCCTCGTTATCGATTTATCGATCTATCGATTTCACTTAACCCCTGTTATTATTTTTACCTATTACTGTTATTACTAATGGTTTTTATTAGCGGTATATTCATAAATATGTCAAATCGTTGGACGGCGTTGTAGTTGCTCGTTTGCATCTTATGGAGTGTCCACGTGTTCGATAAATTACTACTTATTGTTTACTGCTGCTACTACTACTATTGCTACTACTACTACTACTACTAAAAATTGTACATTTTACCCCCCAAAAATAATGGAATTTTTATTACTGTCGTTAAGTTTCTCGTAGTGTGTGGATGAATACTACTACTACTACTACTACTACTACTACTACTAGTACTACTACTTCTTCTTCTTTTTCTTCATCTACTGCTACTTTCACTGCTACTCTCACCACTACGACTCCTACTCCATTCCTCCTACTACTACTGCTACTAATACTACTACTACTACTGCTACTACTACTACTACTACTACTAAAAATTATACATTTCCCCCCTCCCAAAATAAGGGAATTTTATTACTGTCATTAAGTTTCTCGTAGTGTGTGGATGAATACTACTACTACTACTACTACTACTACTACTACTACTACTACTACTACTACTACTACTACTACTACTACTACTACTACTTCTTCTTCTTCTTCTTCTACTGCTACTTTCACTGCTACTATTACTACTACTGCTACTACTATTCCTCCTCCTCCTCCTCCTCCTCCTCCTCCTCCTCCTCCTCCTCCTCCTCCTCCTCCTACTACTACTACTACTAAAAAATTACACATTCAAAAAAAAATGGAATTTATTACTGTCAATAAGTTTCTTATAGTGTGTGGGATGATTTGACCTTGTGACCTGGATTTTTAAAAATTTTTTCCTCCTTTTGTAATGCAGCGGCATAAAGAAGGGAACAATTTGGAGCAGAAAAGCAGTTGCCGGTGATAAATATATTTGCACACAATCAGCAACGCAGCCCTTCCGCTTCTCGCTTCTCCATTTGTCTAAATAATAGGGCCGAGTCCAAAAACGGGGTGCCTCACTATAGCGGACACCATTATTAAATCAACTATAAATGATATTAAAATTCTTTTTATACCAAAATGTTTCCCGAATTTTTCTGTGATTTTTACAAGTATATTCGAGCGAAATTTTGCTGCGGAAATATTTTATACGCGTGTCCGCTGTAGAGGGGCCCAGTCTTCAGCGGCCTTTTTTGGGATAAGCCCTGCATAACTCTTTCGCCACCTGTGCCCCTTCCATCCACGCCTTTGTTGGCCCAGCACTTTGATAACACCTGATAACACATTGATAACAGCTGATAACACATTGATAATCAAAGATAACATGTGAACTATTGCCTTTAAGAAGTTCATATCCGCTGATAACACGTTGGTAGCTCTTAATAACACCTTGTTAACCACCGATAACATTACTATAATAACATAATGATAACAGGTAGCGATGTAGTTGTTGTTGTATACAGAGAGAATAGAGTGGCATGGAGAGTGTGTAGAAGAGAGACATTGTTAGCCACTGATAACACTTTGTTAACATCTGATAACACATTGATAATCAATGATAACATGTTAACTGTTGCCTTTAAGAAGTTCATATCCGCTGAAAACACGTTGGTAGCTCTTAATAACACCTTGTTAACCACCGATAACATTAGTATAATAACATAATGATAACAGGAAGCGATATAGTTGTTGTTGTATACAGAGAGAATAGAGTGGCATGGAGAGTGTGTAGAAGAGAGACATTGTTAGCCACTGATAACAATTTGTTAACCACCGATAATACTTTTGATAGCGCACTGAAAACACCTTAATAACCTCTGATAACATCTGGAAATAGACACAGAAAGCCCACTAATAACACTCAACAAAGCCTTATTAACCCCTGATAACATTACTGTTAACCTACTGATAACTGGTATTGATATAGGTGTTGTCCATAGAGAGAATAGAGTGTCACGGGGAGTGTACAGAAAAGAGTCGGTGTGCGAGACTTTGTTAACCACTGATAACACTTTTGTTAACCTATGATAACACCGCAATAGCCAATGAAAATACTTAAATAACCATCAATAACACATTGATAACCCTTTGTAGCACGGTAACAGCATCTTGTTAACCCCTAATAACAACTTGTTAACCTACTGATAACAGGTAGTGATAGCCTCTGATAACACTGATAACCCCTAATAGCAACTTGTTAACCACTGATAACAGGTAGTAATAGCCTCTGATAACATTGATAGCCCCTAACAACAACTTGTTAACCTACTGATAACAGGTAGCGATCTAGGTGTTATACATAGAGAGAATAGAATGGCACGGGGGAGTACATAGAAAAAGAGTCGGCGTGCGGGACTTTGTTAACCACTGATAACCTTTTGTAGCAGGGCAACAACATCTTGTTAACCCCTAATAACACCTTTGTTAACCTACTGATAACAGGTAGTGATAGAGCTGTTGTACATAGAGAGAGTAGAGTGGGACGTGGAGTGCATAGAAAAGAGTCGGCGTGCGAGACTTTGTTAACCATTGATAACACTTTTAAAAGCCTCTGCTAACGTTGATAACCTCTGATAACACCACAATAGCTAGTGAAAACACCTAAATAACATTGACAACCCTTTGCAGCACGGTAATAGCATCTTGTTAACCTCTGATAACACCTTTGTTAACCTACTGATAACAGGTAGCGATCTAGGTGTTATACATAGAGAGAATAGAATGGCACGGGGGAGTACATAGAACAGAGTCGGCGTGCGGGACTTTGTTAACCACTGATAACACCTTTGATAACCTCTGATTACAACTTATTAACCTACTGATAACAGGTAGTGATAACCTCTGATAACATTGATAACCATCAATAGCACATTTGTAACCCTTTGTAGCACGGTAACAGCATCTTGTTAACCTCTGATAACACCTTTGTTAACCTACTGATAACAGGTAGGGATCTAGGTGTTGTACATAGAGAGAATAGAGTGGCACGGGGGTGAGTGCATATAGAACAGAGTCGGCGTGCGGGACTAATAATGAATTCGGACCAGCTGTCACGCTTACGTGATAATGTTGGCTGGCGATTGAACTATGCTCAGCAGCTGCTGCACAATGCCTTGAAATTCTAATCTTTTTTCTCCGTTTGCTTGTGCATTTGCTGCACAACAAACTTTTTTCCAGCACAGTTCAGCAGCACGGAGCTCCGTTTCATCGAGCCACAAATTGAAACAGTATATCGCACTTGCAAACGCTTTCATCAACACTTTTTCCTATTCTCCAGGCTTTTTTATTTTATTTTATTTTATTTTATTTTATTTTGTTTTATTTATTTATTTTACTTATTTTACTTATTTTATTTATTTTATTTATTTATTCTCAGCGTGTAAATTGATTTAATTTTATTCAAAATACTATATTTATGTAAATGTATTTTAGTAATTAAATATTAAATAATTATAATAATTATAATAATAAATAACTCCAGGTTTTTTTATTTATTTATTTTCAGCGTGTAAATTAAATATATTTAAATTATTTAATGATAAGTAATTATAATAATATTGATTATTAATTTATTAATTATTAATAAATAATTATAATGATTATAATAATAAATAATTTCAGGCTTTTTTATTTATTTATTTTCAGCGTGTAAATTAAATATATTTAAATTATTTAATGATAAGTAATTTACAATAATATTAATTATTAATTTATTAATTATTAATAAATAATTATAATAATTATAATAATAAATAATTCATGCATTTTTTACTTATTTATTCTCAACGTGTAAATTAAATATATTTAAATTATTTAATGATAAATAATCAAGGGGTCCGAAACTCAGAGGAAAAGTGTACGAAGATTATTTGATAACACTTGATAACACGGAGATAACATGGAGATAACAGGTTGATAACAGTGATAACACGACCCAGGTGTACGAAGATTATTGCAAGTTTCGGACCCCCTTGGTCTTATTACTTAGTCTTATGTATTTTGTCTAGTTGTTATCACATGTTATCAACCGTTATCAGGTGTTATCGCACGACTAAATCTGCGTGCTGAGCAAGGGATCCGAAACTCCGAGGTCGAGTGTACGAAGATTATTTGTTAACATGCGATAACACGTAGATAACAGGGAGATAACAGACTGATAACAGTGATAACACGATCTAGGTGTACGAAGATTATTTGATAACATTTGATAACACGTAGATAACATGGAGATAACAGATTGATAACAGTGATAACACGATCTAGGTGTACGAAGATTATTTGATAACATGAGATAACACGTAGATAACAGGGAGATAATTAGACTGATAACAGTGATAACACGATCTAGGTGTACGGAGATTATTTGATAACATGCGATAACACGTAGATAACAGGGAGATAATTAGGCTGATAACAGTGATAACACGATCTAGGTATACCAAGATTATTTGATAACATGCGATAACACGGAGATAACATGGAGATGACAGATTGATAACAGTGATAACACGACCTAGGTGTACGAAGATTATTGAAAGTTTCGGACCCCTTGGTGCTGAGTCATCATAGTTGTAGTAGGGCGCGTGCGCTGTGGATTCAATAGTAAAAGTAGGAAAAAAGGAACTATTTGCTTTCCGTCATATGTGTTGATGCAGGGGGGTCCGCTACTTCTCAAGAATCACGGAATCTAAGAATCTTTGGTCTGAAAGAATCTTCTGTGACCTTTAAACAAGGGGTCGGAAACTTATAATAATCTTCGTACACCTAGGCCGTGTTATCACTGTTATCAATCTGTTATCTCCATGTTATCTCCGTGTTATCGCATGTTATCAAATAATCTTCGTACACCTAGGTCGTGTTATCACTGTTATCAATCTGTTATCTCCATGTTATTTCCGTGTTATCAAGTGTTATCAAATAATCTTCGTACACTTGACCTCGGAGTTTCGGACCCCCCCTTGCCTTTAAATGGACGAAGAAAAAAGATTCTGATGGCCTGTGTCATGAATATTATCATGGTTTATCAGTATTAACTATAGTTAATATTTATTATTAATAATAGTTATATTCTAGTATAACGGTTATACTGAAAAAGGGAAAACTGGGTCTCAAAAAGGGAAAATAAGGGAAAAATAACATAGCGGTATATATGAATTATCTAGAGGGAAGGGAAAAAGGATATTTGTTATTTTAAAAGGAAAGGGGAAAAAAGGGGAAAACCGCGCCCTCTTCAAGGGGAAATGGAGAACTGAAAGTTGAAACATTGTCCAAACCACTTTTGAGAGAATATCCCTGAAAAAGGGAAAATTAAGCGAAGAGGAAAAATAGAAATTGAGAAAATGCAGCTTCATACGGAGGGGAAAAAGGGAAACAAGCGAAGAGGGAAACCAGAGGGAAAATGAAAATGCAGAAGTGTACAGCTGTATAATTTAGGAATGAGGGGAAAAAAAAGGGAAAACCGCGCCCTCTTCAAGGGGAAACGGAAAACTGAAAGTAGAAACGTTGTCTGAACCCAATGCTTCCACTTTTGAGGGAATTTTCCTGAAAAAGGGAAAATAAGGGAAGAGGGAAAAACAAATGGAAAATAAAAATTGAGAAAATACAGCTTCATACGGAGGAGAAAAAGGGAAAATAAGTGAAGAGGGAAACCGGAGGGAAAATGAAAATGTAGAACTATACAGCTGTATCATTTAGGAATGAGGGGGAAAAAAAGGGAAAACCGCGCCCTCTTCAAGGGAAAACGGAAAACTGAAAGTGGGAACATTGTCCAAACCCAGTGCTTTTGAGGCAATTTTCCTGAAAAAGGGAAAATTAAGGGAAGAGGGAAAAAACAAAAGGAAAATAAAAATTGAGAAAATGCAGCTTTATACGGAGGAGAAAAAGGGGAAATAAGCGAAGAGGGAAAATGAAAATGCAGAACTATACAGCTGTATCATTTAGGAATGAGGGGGGGGGGGAAGGGAAAACCGCGCCCTCTTCAAGGGGAAACGGAAAACTGAAAGTCCAAGCATTGTCCTAACCACTTTTGAGGGAATTTCCCTGAAAAAGGGAAAATTAAGCGAAGATGAAAAATAGAAATTGAGAAAATGCAGCTTTATACGGAGGAGAAAAAGGGGAAACAAGCGAAGAGGGAAAATAGAAATGTAGAACTATACAGCTGTATAATTTAAGAATGAGGGGGGAAAAAAGGGAAAAACCGCGCCCTCTTCAAGGGGAAACGGAAAACTGAAAGTAGAAGCATTATCAGACCTTAGTTGTCCGTGTGACATTGCCAAGTGTAGAACGCTCTCTCTCTCTCTTACTCTCTCTGTCTTTTTTTAGCTGCATAAAAATTTCGAAATATTGCAAAAATATTTCTATAGTTTCGTTTGAATAAATTATGCAAATTACTGTGATATAAGAGACTGATTTTTTGTTAAGTTCGTCTGGTAAACAAGGTTATTCGCTGGTCGAATAATCCGGTATTTTGAGTCAAAAAGGAAAACTTTTTACCGATCGTCTTGGGGGTAGGAGATGCTAATGCCTTGCGCTCAGGTGATGAATTCAAGTCCGTTGAGTATTGCCGGATCGACTACTAGTAGCTGCGCTTCCGACATGGCCGGAACTGGATCCAATACTCCCGTAGTCAAAGATACTACTTTCACCAAGATCTTCGTCGGTGGACTTCCCTACCACACCACAGATGCCAGTCTGAGGGAACACTTCCAAGTCTACGGTGAAATCGAAGAGGCTGTCGTCATTACCGATAGGCAAACCGGTAAATCGCGTGGATACGGATTCGTAAGTTATTTTATTTTTTTTTTAATATTTCATTTAAGCACGTAGGCCTAGGCCCATGGCTGGTACAAGATTATATATATGAACAAATATAGAAAAGTCAGGAAAATAAAACTGAGTAATCTAAGTTAAGTTCGATCGTAAGTTATTTAAGTCACTTGTTAATTCACTTAACCTGATTGAAAAGTCATACGGTTGAGTACTGAATGACTAGGTAGCTGAACACTAGCTGAATAGTAGCGAATATGGATTCGTAAGTTATTTGAGTCACTTATTAACATACGGTTGAGTTACCCGAATGACTAGGTAGCTGAATAGTACCTGAATAGTAGCTGAACTGACTTCCGTTGCTAATAAGTGAACCCTCTGAATAAGAAGTTGAATACCGCATGTAAGTTATTTGAGCCACTTATTAATCCACTTGACCTGATAGAAAAGTCATCCGGTTTAGTACTGAATGACTAGGTAGCTGAACACTAGCTGAATAGTAGCGAATATGGATTTGTAAGTTATTTGAGTCACTTATTAATTCACTTGACCTGATAGAAAAGTCATATGGTTGAGTACTGAATGACTAGGTAGCTGAACACTAGCTGAATAGTAGCTGATAATAGTAGCGGATATGGATTTGTAAGTTATTTGAGTCACTTATTAATACTTGACCTGATAGAAAAGTCATACGGTTGAGTTACTCGAATGACTAGGTAGCTGAACACTAGCTGAATAGTAGCTGAACTGTCTTCCGTTGCTAAAAAGTGAACCCTCTGATTAAGGGGTTGAATACTGCGTGAACTAGTTCTTGAAAAATTCAAGCGTGCGAGCCGTGTGAAAGCGGTCTAATTTCACACTGTCTTCTAGCTGAATCCATGGTATTCATGCATCGTTCAGACGGTCATTCTGACTTAGCACATCTTTCTACTATTGGGTGAATTGTTAATGAATTGAGTTGGTTTATTAACATGATGATTAGCTCGACTGAAAATTCTCATAAGAGTATGTAGAATTTGGAACAGAGACTCAGTGAGATCTCACAACTTTTTAGAGTTTCTTACTGAGATCTCACTGAGTCTCTCTGTTCCAAATTCTACATACTCTATAAGAATTCTCAGATGTGAGATCTCACAACTTTTTAGAGTTTCTCACTGAGTCTCTCTGTTCCAAATTCCACATACCCGTATGAGAATTCTCAGAGATGTGAGATCTCACAACTTTTTAGAATTACTCACTGAGATCTCACTGAGTCTCTGTTCCAAATTCTACATACTCTAGGAGATTATTCAGATATGAGATCTCACAACTTTTTAGAGTTTCTCACTGAGTCTCTTTGTTCCAAATTCTACATACTCTAGAAGATTATTCAGATGTTTTTTAGACTGTTAACTTTTTAGAGTTTCTCACTGAGATCTTACTGAGTCTCTGTTCCAAATTCTACATACTCTATGAGAATTCTCAGTCGGTAGATGCCCATTGTTTTTCATTCATTCTTGTCAATTAAGTCCACGAAAAGACGTCAAAGAGTGTATTTTAGGTTCTTCTATTTCGGGATATGGCCCTTGTCGTATTGGAGAAAACGATTGTGTGCGTTGTTTATGCTTCTGTCGACATGGTCAACAGCACAAACCGGCACTTTTCTCGCTGCCAGAATGCGAAAACGTCCAAGACAACAATAGAATAGACACTCTAGTGTCTAGAGAAGAGGGCAGTGTAGTGATAACACGGATAACACGTTGATAACATGATGATAACACGCTTACAGAAGGACAGGGTCTCTCAAAATCCGACTTGGGCATTAGAAATGGGCAAATTTCTATTGACTGGAATAGAAAATTATCATTATTAACAAATAAAAAGGATCTATAGTGTCTAGTGAAGAGGACAGTGCAGTGATAACACGGATAACACGTTGATAACACGATGATAACACGCTTACAGAAGAACTGGGTCTCTGAAAATCCGATTTGGGCATCAGAAATGGGCAAAATTCTATTGACTGGAATAGAAAATTATTATTTTTAACGATTAAAATGGTTCTCTAGTGTCTAGTGAAGAGGAAAGTGCAGTGATAACACGGATAACACGTTGATAACATGATGATAACACGCTTACAGAAGGACAGGGTCTTTAAAAGTTCGGCTTGGGCATCAGAAATGGGCAGTTTTCTATTGAATGAAATAGAAAATTATCATTTTTAACTATGAAGAAGGTTCTCTAGTGTCTAGAGAAGAGGGCAGTGTAGTGATAACACGGATAACATGTTGGTAACATGATGATAACACGCTTACAGAAGGACAGGGTCTTTAAAAGTTCGGCTTGGGCATCAGAAATGGGCAGTTTTCTATTGAATGAAACAGAAAATTATCATTTTTAACTATGAAGAAGGTTCTCTAGTGTCTAGAGAAGAGGGCAGTGTAGTGATAACACGGATAACACGCTGATAACATGATGATAACACGCTTACAGAAGTACAGGGTCTCTCAAAATCCGACTTGGGCATCAGAAATGGGCAAAGTTCTATTGACTGGAATAGAAAATTATTATTTTTAACAATTAAAAAGGTTCTCTAGTGTCTAGTGAACAGGGCAGTGTAGTGATAACACGGATAACACGTTGATAACATGATGATAACACCACTAAAGTGAGTAGAGGTTTTTCTCGCAGGCAGTAATGCATATCGGTTTCATAGAGTAAACCAACGATCTGCTGAAAGAAAACACCTTTCCCTCTGTCAGGTTGATAACACGTGATAACATGGTGATAACACATGATAACAGCGGGTAATACGTAAACCAAACGATCTGCTGGCAAAGAAAAAACAAATTTCGACTATTGCAATTGTTTACTGACTTTGACAGAAGGTTTTTCGGCAAAGAAAACTCATTGGTGGGCCAGTGATGGACACGTGACTATTTCTGGCCAATGGCAAGAGCCCAAAGAATTATTTGAAATTTTGAAGAAAACAAAAACCGTGAAAAAAAATCCCACTTTCACGGTAAAAAAAACTTTCACGGTATTTTTCACTTTCACGGGAAAAATTATTTGATGAATATTTATTTATTATAATAATAGTAAATAAATAGTAAATAGTAAATAATGGCGGGAGTTTTAAAAATGTTGTCGAACACCTGGACCAATTAACCCGCTTCCGGTCCATCTGATACTTCACACAACACTGCACAATGGATAACACATGATAACATGGTGATAACATTGATAACACTGATAACATAGAACTGGTGAAATTAAGTATAGGTTTTGATGAGTTAGTATAGTAATGATAGTTATAGGAATTAGAAATCTGTCGAATATGTGGACACACTTCATATTGAGACGAGTATGGAAAATTCTGATCCTGTCCAGGTATTCGACAGATTTGTATTTAACGGATAAATAGAGCAGTGATTACAGCGTAATAATAGCAATGGAAATAATTACAATCTGTCGAATGTGTGGACACACCAAAATATGTTTATGGAGAACTTGCACGCTGTCCGTATTCCAAAGATCTACAGGTTTATTGCTACTACTACTACTGCTACTACTGTATCTACCACTACTACTACTACTACAGCTACTCTCTATGCTACTACTATTTATATTACTAGTGCTACTACTACTACTACTGCTACTACTACCACTACTACTACTAGTGCTACTACTACTACTACCACTATTACTACTACTACTACTACCACTACTACTACTACTACTACCACTACTACTACTACCACTACTACTACTACTACTACTGCTATTACTACTACTACCACAACTTATCTACCACTACTACTACTACTACTACTGCTACTATTACTACTACTACTACTCTTTATGCTACTACTACTACGACTACTGTATCTACCACAACTACTCTTTATGTTACTACTACTACGACTACTGTATCTACCACAACTACTACTACTACAGCTATCACTTTATCTACTTACTACTCCTGATACCACTACTACTACTACATCACGGTTATTCTTACTATACTACCTGCTAATCACAGTACTACTACAATACACTAAACCACTGTAAGTAATACTAGCACTACGATAATAGACGACTACATCCCTTACTAATGATGATGATACGGTATCATTAGTAAGATAAATTAATAATATAAAGTAAGATATTAGTAAGATATCTTGATAATAAATTAATTAATAATATTAATAAGATAAATCAATATATTCTTAATTAAATATTATTATTTAACCACTGTATATAATACTAGCACTACGATAAGAGACGACTACATCTACTTACTACTCTTTAAACCACTACTACTACTACATCACGGTTATTCTTACTATACTACATGCTAATCACATTACTACTACAATATACACTAACCCACTGTAAGTAATACTAGCACTACGATAAGAGACGACTACATCTACTTACTACTCTTTATACCACTACTATCACGGTTACTTCTACTGCTACCTGCTAATCAAAGTGCTACTACAATATACACTAACCCACTGTATATAATAGTAGCACTACGACAAGAGACTACTACATCTACTTACTAATGATGATGATACGGTATCATTAATAAGATAAATTAATAATATAAAGTAAGATATTGGTAAGATACATTTATAATAAATTAATTAATAATGTATATTTAATAATATTATTATTTAACCACTGTAAATAATACTAGCACTACGATAAGAGACTACTACATCTCTTACTACTCTTTATACCACTACTATCACGGTTACTTCTACTACTACCTGCTAATCACAGTGCTACTACAATATACACTAACCCACTGTATATAATAGTAGCACTACGATAAGAGACGACTACATCTACTTACTAATGATGATGATGATACGGTGATTGTAGGTAACAATGGCGGATCGTTTGGCTGCGGAACGAGCTTGTAAGGACGCCAATCCGATTATAGACGGACGCAAAGCCAACGTCAACTTGGCCTACCTCGGCGCCAAACCCAGGGGAAACCTTCAAACTGGTTAGACCATACGCACACCTCTCTGTTATATCTATATATATATATATTACGTATATATATTATTATATTATATTACATTATATATATATATATATAGATATATATATATTATTTTCTACGATACTTTATTATTATGTATTATTGTATTTACTATAGTGTAATAATAATATATAGATTATTTTCTACTATACTTTATTATTACTGTACTTATATTTATTATATACGTATTATTATATTTATTACACTATATTTATTACTATATATTGCTACTACTACTTCTACTACTACTACTAATGCTCACCTCACTATTATTATTCTTATTATTATTTTATATTTCCCTTATTCCTATTTATTTATATTATTATAATATATTTACATATCATTATTCTTATTGTTATATATATTTTTATTATCATTACATTTGTATTATTATTTTATAATATATTATATTATATTATTTTTAATTATTATTTACTATTATTATCATCTATCATATATTATTCATATTTTAATCATACATGAATCTTATGAATATAATAGTATGTATAGAAGATCATTTAGACAGTGTTTCCACTTTGCGGGGGAAATTCCTAGAAGAGGGGAAAATGGGGCTGAAAAGGGAAAAATAAGGCAAGAGGGAAAAAGGGAAAATCTAGAAGTGCAGCCTTATGATCTAGCACGGAGGGGAAAAATGGAAAAACAAGGGAAGAGGGGGGAGAAGGGGAACTTAAAAGGGAAAAAGGGAAAATCTAGAAGTATAGCCTTATGATCTACCACGGAGGGGAGAATTGGGAAAACAAGAGAAGAGGGGAAAAATGTGTCTGAAAAGGGAAAAAGGGAAAATCTAGGAGTACAGCCTTATGATCTACCACGGAGGGGAGAAATGGACAAACAAGGGAAGAGGGGGAAAAGGGGAACTGAAAGGGGGGAAAGGGAAAATCTAGAAATACAGCCTTATGATCTATCACGGAGGGGAGAAATGGGAAAACAAGGGAAGAGGGAAAAATCAGACAAGAGGGGAAAAGGGAAAATCTAGAAGTGCAGCCTTATGATCTACCACGGAGGAGAGAAATAGAAAAACAAGGGAAGAGGGGAAAAAGGGAAAATCTAAAAATGCAGCCTTATGATCTAGCACGGAGGGGAAAAATGGACAAACAAGGGAAGAGGGGAAAAAGGGGAACTGAAAGTGGAAACACAGGATTTAGACCATACGCTTACCTCTCTATTATCTATGAATATTTCTGTTATAAAAATATATATATTCATAAATATATATTTAATTAATTAAATATATTTAATATGTTTTTAATATAATTTAAATATATAATTCATAAATATAAATATTCATAAATATAGATATAAATAAAATAAATTAAATATTGTATTAATTAAATATATAATTCATAAATATATATATTCATAAATATAATAATTCATAAATATATAGATATAAATAAAATAAATTAAATATTATATGAATTAAATATAATTCATAAATATATATATTCACCGATACAGTATACAGTGACACTATACTACATGATCGGAATCTTATTATTAAAATAAAATAACTAATTAGCTTCGATTTATAATATTTTCTATTCATATTTATATTATTTATATAATTATTATATTATATTATTAAATTATTTTATTATGTTATAATTAATATATTAATATATAATATAATATATTACATTATATTATATGTTTAATAATACTTTCTATTATTTTTAGTATAAATTATTATTATTGATATTGTGTTAATTAATATAATTGTATTTATTATAAAGGTTTTCCACTGGCTGCAGCTTTAAGAGCAGGACTACCGGCTCTTCTGCCAGGACAGTATGGGTAAGTCGATTATTATCAGTGTTTCCCTGTTCAGTTCCCCTTTTTCCCCTCTTCCCTTATTTGTCCGTTTTTCCCTTCCTTGCTAGATCATAAGGCCGTACTTCTAGATTTTCCATTTTTCCCTCTTGACTTATTTTTCCCTGTTCAGTTCCCTTTTTTCCCCTCTTCCCTTGTTTGTCCGTTTTTCCCCTCCGTGGTAGATCATAAAGCTGTACTTCTAGATTTTCCTTTTTCCCCCTTTCAGACCCCTTTTTCCCCTCTTCCCTTGTTTTCCGTTTTCCCCTCCGTGCTAGATCATAAGACTGTACTTCTAGTTTTCCCCTTTTCCCTCTTGACTCATTTTTCCCTTTTCAGCTCCCCTTCTTCCCCTCTTCCCTTGTTTGTCCATCTTTCCCCTCCGTGCTAGATCATAAGGCTGTACTTATAGATTTCCCCTTTTTTCCGTTTTCAGACCCCTTTTCCCCCTCTTCCCTTGTTTTCCGTTTTTCCCCTCCGTGCTAGATCATAAGGCTGTACTTCTAGATTTTCCCTTTTTCCCCTCTTCCCTTGTTTGTCCATTTGTGCCCTCCGTGCTAGATCATAAGGCTGTACTTATAGATTTCCCCTTTTTTCCGTTTTCAGACCCCTTTTTCCCCTCTTCCCTTGTTTTCCGTTTTTCCCCTCCGTGCTAGATCATAAGGCTTGCACTTCTAGATTTTCCCTTTTCCCTCTTGTCTTATTTCTCCTTTTTCAGAAACACTGATTATAATAAAATATATTATAAATATTGTATATATAATAAATATCAATTAATTCGTATAATTCATCAATAATAGCATATTAAACCATATTTTATTTATATAATTATAATAATTAGTTCTCTAATTATCAACATAATATTACATTTAAATATATTAATACAAATTATTTAATTCATTTCAATAGATTTAGTTTCAATATTTTGCGCTGAATTTTTTCGTTTCGGAAAGGGACATGAAGTAAAAATAAGCCACGCGTCGCGTTCGTCATTTGTTTTCTGGCGCGCAGCCATATTGGTGACGTCACTTGTCAGCCGCTTTCAAAACGCTATCAGTTCATTTCCCCCAAAATGTTATTTAAGAATAATAACCGGAATCTAATATTAATACAGAATTAAGACACGATGATATTGTTATACAGTGTTTCCACTTTGCGGGGAAAATTCCTGGAAGAGGGGAAAATGGGTTCTGAAAAGGGACAAATCAGACAAGAAGGAAAAAGGGAAAATTTATAAGTACAGCCTTTTGACGAAGCACGGAGGGGAAAATGGGCAAAACAAGGGAAGAGGGGGAAAAGGGGAACTGAAAAGGGAAAAATCAGACAAGAGGGAAAAAGGGAAAATTTAGAAGTATAGCCTTTTGACGAAGCACGGAGGGGAAAATGGAAAATCAAGGGAAGAGGGGGAAAAGGGGAACTGAAAAGGGAAAAATCAGACAAGAGGGAAAAAGGGAAAATCTAGAAGTACAGCCTTTTGATCCAGGACGGAGGGGAAAAATGGACAAAACAAGGGAAGAGGGGGAAAAGGGGAACTAAAGGTGGAAACACCGATTATTATAAATCATGAATATTAATAATAGATAATAAAAATAATATAATAATAATAATAATAGATAATTATAATAATATATAATAATAATAAGTTAATAATAAGTTATAAATCATGAATATTAATAATAGATAATAATATTAATATATAATAAAAATAATAATAGATAATTAAAAACCATAAATATTAATAATAGATAATAATAGTAATATATAAAAATAATAATACATAATTATAAATCATGAATATTAACAATAGATAATAATAATAATACATAATAATAAATCATGAATATTAGTAACACATAATAATAATAATATATAATAATAATAATAATAGATAATAAATCCTGAATTTTAATAATAGATAATAATAATAATAATAATAATTTATAATAATATTATATAATAATAATAATAATAGATAATTAATAATAAGTTTTGAATGAGTTATTGGTGTTATTTAAAAATAGTTTATTTTTCCTGGCTCTTCCGGTAGCGGACAATGGAACGGACAAATGAGAACAGTCATTAAGCCCAGGCATTACTAGTCGTTAACCAAACAACAGCTATGACGCTCCATGACGCCCAGTGACGCTCGACGACGCTCAGCGACGCTCAGCGACGTTTTGACATTCTTAGACTACAGTTCGATTATATGGGATTAGGTAGTTATGTAAGTCAGAAGTGATGAATAGGAACGACGCTCGACGACGCTCGACGACGCTCAGCGACGCTCAGTGACGTCTTGACATTCTTGGACTATAGTTATTGTTCTTGGACTATAAGTGCTGAATAGCAATGACGCTCAGTGACGCTCAGTGACGTTTTGACATTTTGAGGTTACTGAATGGTTCTGTGATAGTTTGAAGGTAGTAGATTAAGTAGTTAATTAGTTATGTTAGATTAGCTAATGGGTGACGCCCAGTGACGTCTAATGACGTTTTGACATTTTTGAGGTTACTGAATCGTTCTGTGATAGTTTGAAGGTAGTAGATTAAGTAGTTCAGGTAGTTAACTAGTTAGTAGTTAAGGATCCTGGATAATTAATACATAGAGATAACGCTAGACGAAGTTTTGATCAAGGGGTCGGAAACTTCCAGTAATCTTCGTACACCTAGGTCGTGCTATCAGTCTGTTATCAACCTGTTATCTCCATGTATTCTCCGTGTTATCACATGTTATCAGATAATCTTCGTACACTTTTTCCTCGGAGTTTCAAACCCCCTTGGCTGAATGACGTTGGATGACGTTGGATGACGTTTTTGAAAATTTTTCAAAATATCATTTGAATCTAAGATGTTTTGATCAAGGGGTCCGAAACTTCCAATAATCTTCGTACACCTAGGTCGTGTTATCAGTCTGTTATCTACGTGTTATCGCATGTTATCAAATAATCTTCGTACATTTGAGCTCGGGAGTTTCGGACCCCCTTGGTTTTGGATATTATAAGATTCATTCATTGACATAAACGAACTAATTAAATAGTTTTCCTCATAAGAATCAATGGAAGACTTTCACGGCATCCGTGAAAGTTTTCACGGCAAAAAAAGCGTGGGCCTGTTTTAATGCAGACGACAGCAGAACTTATTTCACTACGGAAACGTAACTTCGTGCCAAAGACAATACCCGAGGGGGGGTCCGAAACCTTCGATGTTATCAACGTGTTATCAACCTGTTATCAAAGTGTTATCAAAGTGATATTCTGTTAATATAACCCAAGGGGGATCGAAACTTGCAATAATCTTCCTACACCTGGGTCATGTTATCAGTGTTATCATCCTGTTATCTCCATGTTATCTCCGTGTTATCAACCTGTTATCAAAGTGTTATCAAAGTGTTATCCTGTTAACATAGCCCAAGGGGGATCGAAACTTGCAATAATCTTCCAACACCAGGGTCATGTTATCAACCTGTTATCTCCGTGTTATCATATGTTATCAAGTAATCTTCGTACACCTTTCTCCGGAGTTTCGGACCCCCTTGCCGATAACAGGTGATAACGCGTTGTTAACATGTGATAACAGGGTGATGATAGCAAGGGGTCCGAAACTTGCAATAATCTTCGTACACCTAGTTCGTGTTATCACAGTTATCAACCCGTTATCTCCATGTTATCTCCGTGTTATCATATGTTATCAAATAATCTTTCGTACACTTTTCCTCGGAGTTTCGGACCCCTTGGATAATAATTAAGTGAAAACGTACGGTTCAAATAGTTCGTTCGACATCTGTGCACACACCGACGCCATTTTGTTGACGCCATTTTGTTTTACTTCCTCTTTTTCCGTTGACTATTTATCAACTATTTCCTCTTTGGTCTCACTATTCTACACTGTCGCGAACCAAGGCACTTTCACGGATTTTGGATCCGTGAAAGTTTTTTTCAAGGATTGAAATCCGTGAAAAACCCCGTGAGATAGCTTTAAGAAAACACGGAGTTTTGGTGATCCTTGAAAAATTTTTCAAGGTTCACGAGAATACAGACCCGTGAAAGTACCGTAGAGAAAAAAAAGCCCTTTTCATGGATCTGTATTCTCAAACCTTGAAAAATTTTTCAAGGTTCACGAGAATACAGACCCGTGAAAGTACCGTAGAGAAAAAAAAGCCCTTTCACGGATCTGTACTCTCAAACCTTGAAAAATTTTTCAAGGTTCACCAAAACTCCGTGTTTTAGTAATTTAGTAGTTTTAGTAATTAGTTCGTAAGTAGTTAAAAAATAGTTGAAAAAATCTAAGTTAATTAATTGATTTGTTAATTAATAGTAAATAAATGACTTAATTTTATATTATATACGAGTCCAACCAGTAGTTCCACTTTGCGGGGAAATTCCCCGGAAAAGGGGATAATGGGGTCTGAAAAGCAGAAAACAAGGAAAGAGGGAAAGGGGAAAATCTATCAGTGGAGGCATTATCTAGCACCGAGAGGGAAAAAATGGGAAACTAAGGGAAGAGAGGGGAAATCTATCAGTGCAGCCGTTGTCTAGCACTGAGGGGGGAAAATGGGAAACTATGGGGAGAGGGGGGAAAATCTATCAGTGCAGCCGTTTTCTAGCACCGAGGGGAAAAAAGGGAAACTAAGGGAAGACGGGGGAAAATCTATCAGTGCAGCCGTTTATATCTAGCACCGAGGGGAAAAAAGGGAAACTAAGGGAAGAGAGGGGAAAAAGAGGACATTGAAAGTGGAAAAGCTGAGTCCAGTATACATTGATAAGTTGTAAAATAGTCAAAAATAGTAAGGAAATAAAACTATTTGACAAATAGTAAGAGATAATCCAAAGATAGCAAGTTTTCGTCATGTCTATATTCAAATGCATGTGTTTTTACTTTTGCCCTACCAAGGGGTGCGAAACTTGCAATAACCTTCGTACACCTAGGTCATGTTATCACTGTTATCAGCCTGTTATCAAAATGTTATCAAAGTGATATCCTGTTAACATAATCCAAGGAGGATCGAAACTTGCAATCATCTTCCTACACCTGGGTCATGTTATCATTGTTATCACTGTTATCAACCTGTTATCAACCAGTTATCAATCTTTTATCAAAGTGTTATCAAGTGATATCCTGTTAACATAATCCAAGGGGGATCGAAACTTGCAATCATCTTCCTACACCTCGGTCATGTTATCACTGTTATCAACCCGTTATCTCCATGTTATCTCCGTGTTATCATATGTTATCAAATAATCCTCGTACACTTTTCCTCGGAGTTTCGGACCCCCCTTGCCGATAAGAGGTGATAACATTTGATAATAGCAAGGGGTCCGAAACTTCCAGTAATCTTCGTACACCTCGGTCATATTACCATTGTTATCAACCCGTAATCTCCATGTTATCTCCGTGTTATCATATGTTATCGAATAATCCTCGTACACCTTTCCCCGGAGTTTCGGACCCCCTTGTATCATATAATACATACCAAGGGGTTGGAAACTTGCAGTAATCTTCCTACACCTGGGCCATGTTATCACTGTTATCAGCTCATTAACTCCATGTTATTTCCGTGTTATCATATGTTACCAAATAATCCTCGTACACTTTTCCTCCGAGTTTCGGACCCCCCTTGTGCCGTACTGCCGTGTAGCACGTATAGCATCAAATATGTCACTTACTTATACCCTGTTCCAATCCTCCCATGCACTACTAACTATTTTTAGCCAAACTATTTGCGCTCCCACCACAACTACCCGACTGAAAATTCTCATTGGAACATTGAGAATATGTTTCAATGGGAAAATTGAAACCCTCTGAATAAGGGATTGAATACCACATGACTTGATTCTTGAAAAATTCAAGCGTACGAACCGTATGAAAATGGCCAGGTTCACACTGTCGTCTAGCTGAGTCCACGATAGTCATGCACCATTCAGAGGGTCATTCTGACGTTTGACTAGCGCATCTTTCTATTGGGAAGTCCTTTTCATTGTGAACTTAGCGTAATACTATAAGCAGTTTATTTGGTTACTAGCAAGGGGTCCGAAACTTCTAATAATCTTCGTACACCTAGACCATGTTATCAATGTTATTAACCTGTTATCTCCATGTTATCTCCGTGTTATCGTATGTTATCAAATAATCTTCGTACACTTTTCCTCGGAGTTTCGGACCCCTTGGTTACTATAATGAAGGGAAAATAAGACGTATATTCATTAAGGAGGGACCAGTGCTTCCCCTTTGCAGGGAAATTCCCTCAAATAAAGAAAATGGGGAAGAGGGAAAAGGGGAAATGGAGGATAAAGTGAATTGACCAATGTAGCTTTAACCAGTATTTCCACTTTTGCAGGGAAACTCCCTGAAAAAGGGGGGAAATGGGGTCTGAAAAGGGAAGAAGAAGAGAAGAGAGTAAAGAGGAAATCCAGACCCTGTGTATTCTTGCACGGAGGGGGAAAAAGGGAAAAGATAAGGGAAGAGGGGAAAAATGGAAAACTGAAAAGTGGAAACACTGGTTTTAACTCATAGCGCGGAGGGGGAAAAAGGGAAATTGATATTTTCAAGCGGAGGGGGAAAAAGGGGAAAAAGGGGGAAAAAGTGGGGAAAGTGGATAAGCACTAGGAGGGACGTACTGAAGTTGTATGGGTGATTAGGGAGTTGTGAGTTGATTGGAGGAATGACACTAAAGACGCAGGATCCATCACAAGTTGGAAAGTTGCACAATTCGAAACGAGGGGAAAAAAGGGGAAAAGGGGGGAAAAGTGGGGGAAAGTGGATAAGCACTGGGAGGGACGTACTGAAGTTGTACGGGTGATTAGGAAGTTGTGAGTTGATTGGAGGAATGACACTAAAGACGCGGGATCCATCACAAGTTGGAAACGTGCACTGTTTGAAACGTTGCCAGTTTGGCCCAATCAACCTCTTCACACAACACTAGAGTTGACACTTCTCTCTCTTTATTTCACTATTTCTTTTTTATCTATTTTTTTTTTTGGAAAATTGTAACTATTGTGACTATTTATATTATTGTTTTTATTTATATCGTATTTCCTAGAATAGAGAGGAAGACAGACAAACAGACACACAGACAGATAGATAGACGGACAAGAAGATAGATAGACAGGCAGAGGTATACTACCATTGAGGCAGAGAGACAGATGGACAAAGTAGACAGACAGACAGACGAACAGATAGATAGACAGGCAGAGGTATACTACCATTGAGACAGAGAGACGGACGGACGAAGTAGAAAGACAGACAGACAGACAAACACATGACAGACAGATAAACAGACAAGCAGATAGATAGACAGCCAGACAGGCAGACGTATACTACCATTCAGACAGAGAGAAAGATGGACAAAGTAGACGGACAGATAGACAGACAAACAGACAGACAAACACATGACAGACAGATAAACAGACAAGCAGATAGATAGACAGCCAGACAGGCAGACGTACATTACCATTCAGACGGAGAGACAGACGGACAAAGTAGACAGACAGACAGACAGGTAAACAGACAAGCAGATAGAAAGACAGGCAGACAGGCAGACGTATACTACCATTGAGACAGAGAGACAGACGGACAAAGTAGACAGACAGACAGACCCCAGCAAGCAGACTAGACAAACTAAGATATGACAGACTTGCATACACACTGCAGAAACACACAGACAGACAGACAAACAAACAAACAAACACATAACAGACACATAAACAGACAAGCAGATAGATAGACAGGCAGACGTTTATTACCATTGAAACAGAGAGACAGACGGACAAAGTAGACAGACAGACAGACCCCAGCAAGCAGACTAGACAAACTAAGATATGACAGACTTGCATACACACTGCAGAAACACACAGACAGACAGACAAACAAACAAACAAACACATAACAGACACATAAACAGATAAGCAGATGGATAGACAGGCAGACAGGCAGACTGAACGAACTAAGCATTGACCTGGTAGTACAACACGGTAAACTACAGTAGTATACTAAGCACTAATTTACTAGTACTATATGGTAAGCTACAGTAGTACACTAAGTACTGATTCAGTAGTACAACATGGTAAGCTACAGTAGTACACCAAGTACTGATTTAGTAGTACACTATTGTAAGCTAAGTAACCTAAGATTTAGTAGTACAATATGGTAAGCTAAGTACACTAGGTACTAATTTACTAGTACAATATGGTAACCTATAGTAGTACACTAAGCATTGACTTGGTAGTATAAGCTTACATATAATTACAGGAGTTACAGTTAGTGTAAGCTGTAAGCTAAGTAAACTAAGATTTAGTAGTACAATATGGTAAGCTTACAGTAGTGCATTGGGTCTAGAGGAGAAAGTAGTTATGCACGGTATGTGAGCAGGAACGCGGTGTGGCTATCGATATACTGAATTAGTAGTGCAACATGGTAAGCTATAATAGTACACTATGCACTGGTTTACTAGTACAATATGGTAAGCTACAGTAGTACACTAAGTACTAATTTGATTGTACTATATGGTAAGCTACAGTAGTACACTAAGCATTGACTTGGTAGTACAACACGGTAAGCTACAGTAGTATACTAAGCACTGATTTACTAGTACTATATGGTAAGCTAAGTAAACTAAGATTTAGTAGTACAATATGGTAAGCTAAGTAAACTAAGATTTAGTAGTACAATATGGTAAGCTAAGTAAACTAAGATTCAGTAGTACAGTATGGTAAGCTAAGTAAACTAAGATTCAGTAGTACAGTATGGTAAGCTAAGTAAACTAAGATTTAGTAGTACAGTATGGTAAGCTAAGTAAACTAAGATTCAGTAGTACAGTATGGTAAGCTAAGTAAACTAAGATTTAGTAGTACAGTATGGTAAGCTAAGTAAACTAAGATTCAGTAGTACAGTATGGTAAGCTAAGTAAACTAAGATTTAGTAGTACAGTATGGTAAGCTAAGTAAACTAAGATTCAGTAGTACAGTATGGTAAGCTAAGTAAACTAAGATTCAGTAGTACAGTATGGTAAGCTAAGTAAACTAAGATTTAGTAGTACAATATTGTAAGCTAACTACAGTAGTGCATTGGGTCTAGAGGAGAAAGTAGTTATGCACGGTATGTGAGCAGGAACGCGGTGTGGCTATCGATGTACTGTGAAAGTGCGCCATTCATCACGGGCCAAACGGAAACCAGCAGCGCCCCAATGACAGATACACCCCTGATTACACTGCGCACTATTCGCCATACACAAGGGGTCCGAAACTCCGAAGGTCAAGTGTACGAAGATTATTTGATATATGTGATAACACGGAGATAACAGGAAGATAACAGGGAGATAACAGTGATAACATGACCTAGGTGTACGAAGATTATTGGAAGTTTCCGACCTCTTGGCCATACACACAAACATCCTCCAGCACGATAACACCTTGATAACATTAATAACACTGATAACAAGATGATAACACGATGATAGCACTGATAACACCCGCTATGCAAAGTCTAAAGGACGGGGTTCAGTATTTCCGCTTTTAATTTCCCCTTTTTCCCCTCCGTGCTGGAACACAGGCTGTACTTGTAGATTTCCCTTTTCCCTTATTTTTCCCCTTTTTCCCTCTTTCCCCTCCATGCTAGAACACAGGCTGTACTTCTAGATTTTCCTTTTCCCTTATTTTTCCCCTTTTCCCTTATTTTTCCCTTTTTCCCTCTTTCCCCCCCGTACTAGAATACAGGGTGTACTAAAAGATTTTCCTTTTCCCTTATTTTTCCCTTTTTCCCTCCGTGCTAGAACACAGGCTGTACTTCTAGATTTTCCCTTTTCCCTCTTCTCTTAATTTTCCCTTCTTCCCCTCCGTGCTAGAACACAGGCTGTACTTCTAGATTTTCCCTTTCCTCTCTTATTTTTCCCTTTCTAGACTCCATTTCCCTCTTTCTCAGGGAATTTCCCTGCAAAGTGGAACACTGACGGGGCTGCAGGAAAACTATCGTGTGATCTCGTTAGAGTATGTCCATGATAACATGACGATAACATAGTGATAACACATGATAACACCTCAAGTTACGAACCCCCTCTTCTTTTTGTGAATAAGAATAATTGCCAATGGTATTTGTGTCATTCGACTGGGTTTCTATTTGCAGCCACAGGGAACAACAGCGGGGAAAACTTTTGGCAAATTTTTTCCCCTTTTTTTTGTTGTAATTATCTCCAGAACAGAAGCTTTTTTCTACGCTTTTCTTAAATTTTTTGTTAACCTATGATAACATGGAGATAACAGGGCTCATAACAGTGATAACGTGACCTAAGTGTACGAAGATTACTGGAAGTTTCGGACCCCGTGCAAATAATGTATTCGAATATTTTGAATAATTAAATATTTTATTTAGTTGTATCCTGAAAATTGTAAAAGATTATTTGATAATACGTGATAACACGGAGATAACATGGAGGTAACAGGTTGATAACAGTGATAACATGACCTAGGTGTACGAAGATTATTGCAAGTTTCCGACCCCTTGAGAACAATTTTTTATAAATAGTTTTGATTGTTTTCTCTCTTTCTAAATTTTTCTTGAATTTATTTTATTTTGAATAATTTTTGTGGAAATTAAATTTTAGCTCTGTAATTATCTTATTATTAATCATAATTATCTTATTATAATTATATATCATAACTATTATACTTATTATTATATTATTTATTAAATTAAATTTTAGCTCTGTAATTATCTTATTATTAATTATAATTATCTTATTATAATTGTATATCATAACTATTATATTTATTATTATATTATTTATTTATTACTATATTTATATTATAACTATTATATTATAATTATATATGATAATTATCTTATCTCTGTAATTATGATATTTAATTATCCCTACAATAGTTTTTCAATACTTTTTTGTGATAATTAAATCGTTGGCGAATTTCTCTCTTTTTATTGTAATTATCTCTGAAAGTATTTTTTTTGTTAAGTAAGTATAAAGTAATTATGTTAAAATTATTTTTCTCAGTATAAAACATGAAAATGTCCTTTTCAGGATATATTCAGGGTCCTGAAACTATACTTAATTTTCTGCTGGGGTTCGGTAAGGACTTCTTTGGAGTACTTGCACTCACTCAATATCATTATTTTTTTGTAACCCTTTTTTGATAACCTTTGATAACACGTGATAACATATGATAACATGTGATAACACATTCAGTTGGTCGTTTGTTATCACCTCTTGGCACATGAGGAAGGCGACAACTAAAAACGTCTTAACAACCATAAAAAAATCTGGAGAATTTAAAAATACAATACTACAACACTACAACACTACAACAGAAGCATTAAAAATATATAAAAATAAACGGGAACGGCTTAACATGCGATTTGTCCAAGGGGGTCCGAAACTTCCAATAATCTTCGTACACCTAGGTCATGTTATCACTGTTATCTGTCTGTTATCTCCCTGTTATCTACGTGTTATCATATGTTATCAAATAATCTTCGTTCACTTGTCCTCAGAGTTTCAGACCCCTTGGACTTTGTCCGCCCACAATCCCGTGCCAGAAAAAAAAAGCCCCGGACTATTTGCCAGAAGAATATTTCATAACACTTGATAACAGGTGATAACACTTGATAATACATGATAACATTTGATAACAGATGATAACAGGTGATAACACGTTGATAACGATAATACTACATGAGTGGTCTGTTATCAAGGGTTATCAAACTTGCTATTTGTAGCCTGTTATCATGTGTTATCAAGTGTTATCAACGTCTTATCCAGTGTTATCATCAAGTGTTTTCCAGTGTTATCAACGCCTTATCCAGTGTTATCGTCAAGTGTTATCAAAATGTTATCATCTGTTATCACCTGTTATCATATGTTATCAAGCGTTCTCTCTATTCTTAGCCTTAACACACAACACACGTTTCCATTGACAGGACAGTCAGCTGTTGGCAGCGTTTTCTTTAAAAATTTATTTTAATTCATAATATATTTTATAATTATAATATACTTTAATTATATTATATAACATGCGATAACATTTGATAACAGGAAGGGGTCTGAAACTTGCAATAATCTTCGTACACCTAGGTCATATTATCACGTGTTATCAAATAATCTCTGTAGACTTTTCCTCGGAGTTTCTGACCCCTTGCCGATCACACGTGATAACACGGTGATAGCAAGTGATAACATGCGATAATAGCAAGGGGTCCGAAACTTCCAATAATCTTCGTACACTTTTCTTCGAAGTTTCAGACCCCCTTGGTGCTTAGTTGTTCCGGGTTCCATAGAAACTTTTACTGCTTCGTTCCTCCATATTTATAGAGCACACTACCTGTTATCAGCATGTTATCATCATGTTATCAATGTGTTGTCAACTTGTTATCTACATATTATCAAATTATCAGGCCATTTGATAGAAAGTTGTCAGGAGATGGTTGAGCTGTGGATTGTTATCAACATGTTATCAGCTGTTATCGCTTGTTATCAACTTGTTATCAAATTGTTATCATCATGTTATCATCATTTTATCAAATTATCAGACCATTTGATAGAAAGTTGTTAGGAGATGATTGAGCTCTGGACTGTTATCAACTGTTATCAACCTGTTATCGACGGTTATCAGTGTGTTATCTTGGGTTATATACGCTAAATATATCGTCTAAAATCTTAGGATGACACCACATACTGATAACACTGATAATGTGGATAGTATTGCGAACACTGATAACACTGATAACCACTGATAACACGTTAGGCATTGGAGATCCCATAGAACTGCACTATATAGATTTTTTAAGGCTTTTTGTTCTGTTATCAGGACTTACCAAAGGATATCTGATAAGGTTCTGCTGTATAGTTGCTATCTAAGGATTAGTAACCGATGATAACAGATTTAGTAATTGATGGCAATCTTATGGATCATGTAAAGTAGCCATGTACTCGACGTTTTATTATTGTTTAAATTAGTAGTAGTGGTAGTGGTGGTAGCTTTAGTAGTAGTAGTGGTCGTAGTAGTAGCAGTGGCAACAGTAGTAACAATAGCATTAGTAGTAATAGTAATGGTAGTGGTAGTAGGAATAGTAGTGGTGGTAGTAGTAGTGGTGGTGGTAGTAGTAGTGGTGGTGGTAGTAGTAATGGTAGGAGCAGCAGCAGTAGTAGCAGCAATAGCAACAGTAGCAGTAGTAGTACAGGCATTACTAGTAGTAGCATTAGCATTAGTAGTAATAGTAAAGGTAGTGGTAGTAGTAGTGGTGGTAGTAACAGCAGCAGCAGTAGTAGTACTAGAAGTAGCAGCAATAGCAGTAGTAGTACATGACTCCGTCAAATCCTTGGACACGGTTACAGTTGTCCTTGTACAACTTAGAGTTCAAGTAATCGACAGATCATGAACTACTACCCATACAACAACAACAACAACAACAGCAATAACAACAGAAGCTACTACTACTACTACTACTTACTGCTAAAACTGCTACTACAACTACTGTTGCTACTTCAAGTACTACTACTACTGCTACTGCTGCTGTTACTACTAATACTACTACTACTACTACTACTACTAGTACTACTACTACCACTACTACTACTAGTACAACTACTACCACTACCACTACTACTACTACTACTAGTACTACTACTACCACTACTACCACTACTACTAATACTACTACTTCCACTACCACTACTTCTACTGCTACCACTACCACTACTTCTACTGCTACTACTACTACTACTACCACTACTGTTGCTACTTCAAGTACTACTACTACTGCTACTGCTGCTGCTACTACTAATAATACTAATACTACTAATACTACTACTACTACTAGTACTACCACTACCACTACTACTACCACTACCACTACTACAACTACTTCTACTGCTACTACTACTAGTAATAGTACTACTACTATTACTACTACCACTACCACTACTTCTACTGCTACTACTACTAGTAGTACTACTACTACTACTACCACTACTTCTACTGCTACTACTACTACTACTACCACTACTGTTATTATAAAAACTATTATCGGAAAATTTATATGGTTTTCCTATAGAATTTCATGGACTCTATCAAAAGATTAATCGGTTGCGATAAATCAGGGGCAATTAAAAGGCTTTACGTGACATTAACAATCTGAAGCCCTGCTGATTCATTATCCGAGCTTTATACCTTTCCCATAAAGATCAGAATACACTTGATAACACTTGATAACACGATGATAACAGCCATCCTTGAACTATATAGCGCTTAGTTTATGATAAGGGGTCCGAAACTTGCAATAATCTTCGTACACCTAGGTCGTGTTATCACTGTTATCAGTCTGTGATCTCTATGTTATCTCCGTGTTATCATATCTTATCAAATAATCTTCGGACTTCTGTCCTCGGAGTTTCGGACCCCCTTGTATCATATAATATATACCAAGGGGTCCGAAACTTCCAATAAACTTCGTGCACCTAGGTCGTGTTATCACTGTTATCAGTCTGTGATCTCTATGTTATCTCCGTGTTATCATATCTTATCAAATAATCTTCGTAAACTTCACCTCAGAGTTTCGGACCCCCTTGTATCATATAATATATACCAAGGGGTCCGAAACTTGCAATAATCTTCGTACACCTGGGTCGTGTTATCACTGTTATCAGTCTGTAATCTCTATGTTATCTCCGTGTTATCATAAGTTATCAAATAATCTTCGTACACTTCATCGTCGGAGTTTCGGACCCCTTGATAAAATTTTATAACAATACTAATATTTATCAATTAAAATTATCTATATTTACTATCACTGTTAACTATTTACAGAGTTCCCACTTTCTTTTTTCCCCTTTCCCCTAAAGAGGGCTCTATTTCCCCTTTTCCCCCTCCATGCTACGATGTAAAGCTGTGCATTTCCCTTTCCCCTCTTTCCTTACTTTTCCCTTTTGGGATCCAATTTTCCCTTGTTTCAGGGAGTTTTCCCTGCACAGTGGGAAGACTGATTTAGTATGTAAACCATTAACTATTTATAATAAATAGTTATTTTTATTGATTTTTTAATGACATTTTTTGTAAGTGTAGTATTATCATAGTATAGTAGTATAGTGTAGTAGTGTACTATAGTATAGTAGTATAGTGTAATAGTGTAATATAGTATGGTAGTATATTATAGTAGTGTAGTATAGTACAGTAGTATAGTATAGTAGTATAGTGTAGTAGTGTAGTATATATAGTATAGTAGTATAGTATAGTAGTATAGTGTAGTATACTATAGTAGTATACTATAGTAGTGTAGTATAGTAGTGTAGTATAGTATAGTAGTATAGTGTAATAGTGTAGTATAGTATAGTAGTGTAGTATAGTATAGTAGTATAGTATAGTAGTATAGTAGTGTAGTAAAGTATAGTAGTGTAGTATAGTAGTATAGTGTACTAGTATTAGTATCTCTGGTTAATAAGGATTCTTTGTTCTCGGTTCTGGAACGCGTGGTTTTTTTGTTTCTTTTTTTTTTCACTTCTGTTCTCCAGGATTTTAGTTCCAGAAGTTCCAGAACTTTCTTTTCCGAAATCTTCCTGGAACTTAACGGTCGAGTTATTCTGGAATTGTAACAGTGCCAAGAAGTGTTATAAAACTTATCTCGCTTTGTATATGTGAAAAGAAAAAGAGAATGTAATGCGAGAGATAGGAGTACAATATAGGGACGATAACATGTGATAACAGGGTGATAACAAGAAGTGATAATAGATGATAACACCGAAAGAATAAGTGATAACAGGCTGATAACAGGGTGATAATAAGAAGTGATAATAGATGGTAACACCGTAAGAATAAGTGATAACATGTGATACCAGGCCGATAACAGGGTGATAACAAGAAGTGATAATAGATGATAATAATACGTAAGAATAAGTGATACCAGGTTGATAACAGTGTGATAAAAAGTGATAACAGGGTGATAACACTGTAAGAATAAGTGATAACATGTGATAACAGGCCGATAACAGGGTGATAACAAGAAGTGATAATAGATGATAATAATACGTAAGAATAAGTGATACCAGGTTGATAACAGTGTGATAAAAAGTGATAACAGGGTGATAACACTGTAAGAATAAGTGATAACATATGATAACAGGTTGATAATAGCAAGGGGTCCGAAACTTCCAATAATTTTCGTACACCTAGGCCATGTTATCACTGTTACCAGCCGTGCTACTTCCATGATATCTCCGTGTTATCATATGTTATCAAATAATCTTCGTACACTTGTCCTTGGAGTTTCAGACCCCTCGGATAATAGATGATAACACCGTAAGAATAATTGATAACATTGTGATAAGAAGTGATAACAGGTTTATAATAGTGTGATAACATGGTTAGAATAAATGATAATAAGTGCACGTTGATAATAGGTGATAACACCGTAAGAATAAGTGATAACATGTTGATAACAGTGTTACTTGCAGAAAAATTTTCGTAGTTTATGAAGCGAGGGATAACCGTAAAACTTTACGTTAGTATTTTAAGCGTCTGTACTAGTGTTTGTTATGCAGACATTTATTACATGAAGATAAGATTTATTTGTTTAATTTTAGTATTTTTATTAGTAGTAGTAGTAGAAGTAGTCATGGTAGTAGTAGTTGTTGTAGTAGTAGTAGTCATGGTAGTAGTAGTTGCTGTAGTAGTAATAGTAGTAATAGTAGTAGTAGTAGTAGTAGTAGTAGTAGTCATGGTAGTAACAGTTGCTGTAGTTGTTGTAGTTGTAGTAGTAATAGTAGTAGTAGTAGTAGTAGCAGTCATGGTAGTAGTAGTAGAAGTAGTCATGGTAGTAGTAGTTGTGGTAGTAGTAGTGGTAGTAGTATTTTACTGTCAGTAACTTTTATAACCATTGATAGTAGTAATCGGTAGGGTATGAATCTGTCGAATCGTTGGACAGCATGAAGTGCTCTTAGTATGAAGTTTTTTTCAATTTCGTGGAGTGTCCACAGATTCGACAGATTATAACATTTTATACTACTATTACTACTACTTCAACTACTATTGCAACAACAGCAGCCACTACTACTGTTACAAGTGCTACTACTATAACTACCACTAGTGGTACTACTACTGTTACTAGTACTACTATTATAACTACCAGTAGTGGTACTACTACTACTTCAACTACTACTATTACTACTATTACTATTACTACTACTGCTGCTGCAACAACAACAATCACTATTTCTGTTACTAGTACTATTACTATAACTATCACTAGTGGTACTACTACTACTACAACTACAACTACAACTACCACTACAACAACAGCATCTACTCTTACTCTTACTCTTACTCCTACTACTACAATCTTATTATTAGACTGAACTGTACGCTATGTTTGTTGATGTTTGTATTTTTCTCCGTGTCAAGGGTTCCTCCTCACTTGCTGTACCCATCGGCGTTCGTGACACCTCCGGGTCTGGTGCAGTTGCCTCCATCAGCGGCAGCCGCGGCAGCTGCGGCCGCCTCGGTCAATCCCGCAGCGGCTGCCGCGGCAGCTGCCGCAGTGGCTTCGGGCTTTTACGACTACCCCGCCGCTGCCTACGCCGCCTCCCAGTTCGCTAATGGATTCGACGCCACTTTCCCCTTCAGTGGCCCAGGTTCTTACTTTCAAACACTTTTTCAAACGCAAAAATTCGCAGATTAAATAATGTAAATAATACACTACTTACTACTACTGCTGCTACTACTACTACTACTACTGTTACTACTACTATTACTACTCCTACTACTGTTACTACTACTGCTAATACTATTACTACTACTACTGCTACTACTACTATTACTTCTATTATTACTACTGCTGCTACTACTACTGCTACTGCTACTACTACTACTAAAACTAGATTCTCATTCAAACACTTTTTCAAACGCTCAACTTCATAGATGAATATGATTAACAATAGAGTACTACTACTACTGCTACTATTGTTACTACTACTATTACTACTACTGCTACTACTACTATACTAAAACCAGGTTCTCATTCAAACACTTTTTCAAACGCTAAAATTCATCAAATGAAATAAGTAATAACCCGATAGAAAAGTCATACGGTTGAGTACCGAATGACTAGGTAGTTGAACACTAGCTCCCCTCTGAATCACTAGCTGAATAGTAGATGAACTCACTTTAGTTGCTAAAAGTAAACCCTCTGAATAAGGGGTTCAATACTGCATGACTTGGTTCTCGAAAAAATTCAAGCGGACGAACCGTGTGAAAGTGGGCCAATTTCACACTATCATCTACCTGAATCCATGACAATCATGCACCATTCAGTGGGTCGTTCAGACGTATGGCTACCGCATCCTTTTTCTGTCGGGAGTAGATAATAATACTTTCACATAGAGAGGCTCTAGCACCTGCTGGTAGGGAAAAGGTGTAGTCGTTAATTACTATTTAAATACCAGAAAATTTTGCTAAAAATTATAGGTTTGTCCCTACCAGCTGCTAAATTGTCTTTTCTACGAACTGTATTCACAAAGCGATGCTGGTAGGGAAACGCTATACGACAAATAATACTTCCCTACCAGCAAGCTAAAAGTTATTTGACTATTTTATTAATATTATTTATATTATTCTTATTTATATTATTATTATTATCATTTATATTGCTAAATTGTCTTTTCTACGAACTGTATTCACGAAGCCATACTGGTAGGAATCTCTATACGACAAATAACACTTCCCTACCAGCAAGTTATAAGTTATTTTATTTTATTAATTTATTTATATATTATTTTATATTATTGCTAAACTTTCTAAATAAATTATTTTATTAACATTATTTTATTATTAATATTGATGCGTCTAGAACTTATACGACATCTTAACACTTCCCTACCAGCAACTTATAAGTTATTGACTATTTATAATATTATTTATATTATTATTATTATATTTATATTGCTAAATTGTCTTTCTACGAACTGTATTCGAGCTATACGACAAACAGTAGTTCCTACCAGCAAGCTACAAGTTATTTGACTATTTTATTAACATTATTTATATTATTTAATTTATTGATGATTCGTCTTTTTTACGAACTGTATTCACGAAGCGATGCTGGTAGGGAAACGCTGTACGACAAACAGTAGTTCCCTACCAGCAACTTATAAGTTATTTGACTATTTTATTAATATTATTTATATTATTATTATTATTATTTATATTGCTAAATTGTCTTTTCTACGAACTGTATTCACGAAGCCATACTGGTAGGGAAACGCTATACGACAAATAATACTTCCCTACCAGCAAGTTATAAGTTATTTGACTATTTTATGAATATTATTCATATTATTTAATTTATTGGTGATTTATTTTTACAGGTGCGGCGACGTACATGACGCCGACGCTGGCGTACGCGTCGTTGCCGCCAGCGATGCAGAGCGCAGCGCAGTTGTCGCCTTACGCCGCGCAGTCGCAGCTGCAAGAGGCCCGTCTCCAGTAATCAACACTACAACAACAACAACAACTACAACAACAACAACAACAACAACAACAAGAGTGCAATCCGCCCAACTTACTCGCTTTCTTCGAAACCAGGCCTTATGAAAAGATTAGCCTTATCAAATGCGGAAAAATTTCTACTTTCACGGTTACATGAAAACTTTCAAGCCTTTTTTTTCAAGGAGATTCAGTGAGAACTTATCATATACGTAGATTTTTTGGAGGGAAATTCTTTCAATCATCGCGAACGACCAGAATCTCATTGACTTGAAAAAATTTTTAATAATATTAATAATAATATTAATTATAATAATATTAATAATAATAATGTTATAGTCATTCAGAAGGGAAAAGATACAATAGCAGCTTTTTTGCTAGTCAAAAAGCTTTTGACATTTTTTAATTGCAATAAGTTTTCACCCATTAAGTTTTATATACATTCATTAACTCTGTGTTTCCACTTACCATGTCCCCTTTTTTCCCTTTTTTTCCCCTCCGCGCTAGGATACAGGCTGTACTTCTAAGATTTTCCCCCCTTTCCCTCTTCTCTTATTTTTCCCTTTTCAAACTCCCGTTTTCTCCTTATCCCCTTTTTTCCCTTTTTCCCCTGCGCGCTAGGGTACAGGCTGTACTTCATAGTTTTCCCCCCTTCCCTTTTCTCTTATTTTTCCCTTTTCAAACTCCCGTTTTCTCCTTATCCCCTTTTTTCCCTTTTTCCCCTCCGCGCTGGGATACAGGCTGTACTTCTAAGATTCCCTCCCCCTTTCCCTCTTCTCTTATGTTTCCCTTTTCAGACCCCGTTTTTCCCCTTATCCTCTTAGTTGTCCCCTTTTTCCCCTCCGCGCTGGGATACAGGCTGTACTTCTAAGATTTCCCCCTCTTCCCCTCTTCTCTTATATTTCCCTTTTCAGACCCCCGTTTTCCCCCGTTTTCCCCCGTTTTCCCCCTTTTTCGGGGAATTTCCCTGCAAAGTGGAAACACTGCATTGACTATTTTTCAACCATTGTTTCTAGTCATCGGTTAAAATTTTAAAAAAAATTTTTTTGGCGGGAAAAATCATTTCATTCAAAAATTTTTTTTTTTTTCAAATGAGGAAAAAATAGTTTGATAGTTTATCATCTCATTGAACATGTTCGTTTTGTTCATCGTTTAAGAATCGCTATTAACTTTTGATTGCTTCTCGATTTTTCTTTCTTCAAATGCCATCATCGTGGAAAAAATTTAATGTTGTGAGAATGGGATAATTGGAATAAACTTAATAGCAAAATAAAACGAGTTTCTTACTTAGTAACAATGATAGTAATAGTAGTAATAGTAGTAGTGGTAGTGGTAGTAGTAGTGATAGTAGTGGTAGTAGTATTCGTAGTCGTATTATTAGTAGTTGTTGTTGTAGTAGTTGTAATAGTAGTTGTAATAGTAGTGGTAGTAGTAGTAGTAATAGCAGTGGTAGTGGTGGTAGTGGTGGTGGTAGTAGTAGTAGCGGTAGTAAAATAAAATAATAATAACAATAATAACAATAAGAGCAATAATAATAGTGACGAAAAGCAATGAATTTGAATTCCGAATAAATTTGGCGCGCTTTTTAACGCCATCTAGCGGCAGCTCTTGGAACTACACACGAAAAAATTTTTCCTCAATACTCTTTTTAAAATTAAATAACTAAAATATAATAATATAAATATATCTGAATTTGAATAAAATAGTTCTTTATTATATTTATACATATTAATTACATTATTATTATATATTATATATATTTAAAGTGTATACTACTTAGTTGATAGTTTTATATTATATTATTTATTCGTTATTTATTTTTCATAATTAATATTAATTTAGATACTAATCTAAACAATTTACATATCGTTAAATTAATCTAATTATAATTAATTATATAAATTACAGACTAATAAAACTAATTAAGTAAAACAGACTTAAATTTTCAGTATTTTTTTTTTTTGGTAATTGTTTTAATTAGACGATGTTTCATCGCTGTACTGGTGCCAAATTAAAGGGGTCTGTAACTCTGTGTTATCAGTTTGTTATCAACCTGTTATCACGTGTTCTCAAAAGTTGCAGACCCTCTGGTTAAAAGCTTGCAGTCCATCGCTCTTCTGCTGCCATTTGTTTCTACTTAAAACTTTTTTTTTCCCTTCGTCTGCACAGAGGAAGACAAGGGATTTAAACACGTGGAACTTTAAATCCAAAGTTCCAGGAAGATCAGCTCTGCGTTCCAGATATACCACATTTTAAATCAGAACTACAACAACAACAACAACAACTACTACTACTACTACTACTACTACTTTTACTGTTTTGATATCGGTGCAGTATCTATATTATTATTATACAACGATTCATTTTGTTAAGTAAAACAAGAGATTTTGGAAAATTCGCGTCGACGCTAGCGCCATCTAGCGGCAGAATTTGGAACTATTTTGGAGTTGCGATATTGGTTTATAAAGGAAATGAATGAATTATTATGTCAAATAGTTGTTGCGTTGAATAAATGTTTTTAAAATGCATAAATTATCATTTAAACAAATTAAATTTTAATTAATACACTCATCTTGTTAAGTAAACAAGAGGTTTTGGAAAATTCGCGTCGACGCTAGCGCCATCTAGCGGCAGGATTTGGAACTATTTCTGAGTTGCGATATTGATTAATAAAAGAAATGAAAGAATTATTATGTCAGATAGCTGTTGCGTTGAATAAATGTTTTTTAAAATGCATAAATTACTATTCAAATAAATTTAAATTTAATTAAGATATTTTTTACTCTTTGCATTGTTCATTAGGTTTCAGTCAAGGGGTCGGAAACTTCCAACAATCTTCGTATACATCTAGGTCGTGTTATCACTGTTATCAGCCTGTTATCTCCTTGTTATCATGTGTTATCAAATAATCTCCGTACACTTTTCGTCGGAGTTTCTGATCCCTTGGTTTTAGCCTATGGCCTTCATCAACAAAAACATATCTTAAATCTAAACCAGTATAAAACTTTGAAGTTATTGTCGATTAGCTTATAATTAATAACTCAATTATCCGTTCCTTCCATTGATATAATTTGCCTTCTATACTGCCTATATTGTATATATATATATATATATATATATGGCATATACATGTATATAGACAATATAGGCAATATAGATATTATTTTGTATTATATTTTATTATTATTATATTATATTATATTATTATTAATAGTAGTAGTAGTAGTAGTAGTAGTAGTAGTAGTAGTAGTATATATTATTATTTATGATCATCTTTTATATAATATAATATATATTATATTATACTGTATATATATATGGAATATACAAATATATATACAATATAGGCAATATAGAATGCATATTGTATTATATTATTTTATATTATATTTTATTATTGATGATTATCTTTTATATAATATATATATAGTTTATATTATATTATATATATATAGAAGGCATACATATATATATATATTTAATTATATAAGTTTATATTATATCTATTATATTAGTTTCAATGGGCATACCACTGAAATAGTAAACAAGTCTAAAATTAGAAATTATCTTTAATTAATTTTATATTCACTAACCTGTAATTACTTTATAAACATACGTCAATGGCCGTGCGAAGTCAAGGGGTCCGAAACTCCGAGGAAAAGTGTGCGAAGATTATTTGATAACATATGATAACACGGAGATTACAGGTTGATAACAGTGATAACATGACTTAAGTGTACGAAGATTATTGAAAGTTACGGACCCCTTGGTCCGAAACTCCGACGAAAAGTGTACGACGATTATTTGATAACATATGATAACACGGAGATAACATGGGGGTTACAGGTTGATAACAGTGATAACATGACTTAGGTGTACGAAGATTATTGCAAGTTTCGGACCCTTTGTCCCAAGTAGAAATTAATAGTATAGATAAGTCAACATCGTCAAATTACCTGAAATCCTAAGGGAAAAAGATGTGTCAGTCAAACGTCTGAATGGTGCATGATTACCATGGATTCAGCTAGATGACGGTGCGAAACTGGCCCACTTTCACGCGATTCATACGCTTGAATTTTTCAAGAACTAAGTCATGCAGTATTCAACCCCTTTATTGAGAGAGTTCACTTTTTAGCAACTAAAGTCAGTTCAGCTACTATTCAGCTAGTGATTCAGAGGGAAGCCAGTGTTCAGCTACCTAGTCATTCGGTATTCAACCACTAACTTTTCTATCGGACCAGTTCTAGTGTTCAATGGCCTGGTCTATGCAGTTAAATAATATAAAGTTGTATGGGATATTGTCAACCAGTGCTTCCACTTTGCAGGGAAATTCCCTCAAATAAGGAAAATGGCGAAGAGGGAAAAGGGGAAATGGAGGATAAACTGTATTTACAAATGTATCTTTAGTCTGTAGCACGAAGGGGGAAAAAGGGAAAATGGAGGATGAAGTGAATCTACAAATGTAGCTTTACTCTATAGCACGGAGGGGGGAAAAAGGGAAAATGGAGGATCAAGTGAATTTGCTGATGTAGCTTTACTCTGTAGCACGGAGGGGGAAAAAGGGAAACTGATATTTTCAAGCGGAGGGACAAAAAGGGAAAATGGAGGATAAAGTGAATCTACAAATGTAGCTTTACTCTGTAGCACGGAGGGGAAAAAAGGGAAACTGTATTTTCAAGCGGAGGGAACAAAAGGGAAAAAAGTGAAATTATTGATGTCAACGGCCATACCACGTAGAAAGTACCCGGTCCCGTCAGATCCCGGAAGTCAAGCTACGTCGGGCCCAGTCAGTACTTGGATGGGTGACCGCCTGGGAACACTGGGTGCTGTTGACTTTTTCACCTTTTTTCTCACTTCTGTATTATCATTATTTTTATCTATTTCTATTATTCTTATCAATATTATTATTATTAATAATTGTTATTATTATTTATTATTATTCTTATTATAATTATTTATTATTATTATTATTACTTAATCTAACTTATTACTTAATTACTTAACTTACTAGTTATTATTATTACTACCTATTTATTATTATTATTACTTAACTTAAAATATTACTTAATCACTTAACTTATTAGTTATTATTATTATCATGTAATTATTATTATTATTATTATTGCTTAACTTAACTTATTACTTAATCACTTAACTTACTAGTTATTATTATTATTACTTAAACTTACCCCCAAATATGAAGTATTTATTTATTTCTTCTCGGCTTAGGCCGTAGGCCTACTGCCACATAAGGTTTACATACACTTTTCCAATAAGTTCTTCGGTTATATCGACATGTTCTGTTTCTTTACGTAATATTGATTATTTATTTATTTTATTTATTTCTTCTCGGCTTAGGCCTTAGGCCTATTGCCACATAAGATTTGCATGGACTTCAAAGAAATTGTTCGATTGTATGGACATTTTTGCTGTTTGAAATATTGATTATTTTACTTACTTATATTCATTATTTTTAATTGTTATTTATTATGAATAATTATTCATTTATTTAAAAATATTAATTTTCTCATTGTGTAACACTGCCTATAAGAATAAATAATAATAATATTAAAAGCGAATTCACGTAGAATGAAATATTATATTTTATTATTTTGCGTATTTGATACTAGGGATAAAATTACATCACGTTTGCACGTTGCTGTTTAGCAGTGCTTCCACTTTGCAGGGAAATTCCCTTAAAAAGGGAAAACGTGGTCTCGAACAGGAACAATAAGGGAAAAAGCATAGTAGAAAAGTTTTAGGATGGAGGGGAAAAGGATACTTTAATTTCTACAAGGGTAGGGGAAAAAGAGGGAAAACCGTATTCTCTTCAAGGGAAAAGGGAAAACTGAACATGGAAGAATGCTGCAGTGCTTCCACTTTGAGGGGGAAATTCCCTTAAACAGGGAAAACTGGGTCTCAAAGAGGAACAATAAGGGAAAAAACACAGTAGAAAAGTTTTAGGATGGAGGGGAAAAGGATACTTTAATTTCTACAAGGGTAGGGGAAAAAGAGGGAAAACCGTATTCTCTTCAAGGGAAAAGGGAAAACTGAACATGGAAGAATGCTGCAGTGCTTCCACTTTGAGGGGGAAATTCCCTTAAACAGGGAAAACTGGGTCTCAAAGAGGAACAATAAGGGAAAAAACACAGTAGAAAAGTTTTAGGATGGAGGGGAAAAGGATACTTTAATTTCTACAAGGGTAGGGGAAAAAGAGGGAAAACCGTATTCTCTTAAAGGGAAAAGGGAAAACTGAACATGGAAGAATGCTGCAGTGCTTCCACTTTGAGGGGAAATTCCTTTAAAAAAGGGGAAAATTGGTTCTCAGAAGGGAAAAATAACATAGAAGTATAGTTCGACCTTCTTGATGAAGGGAAAAGGATACTTTAAATCTACATGGGAAGTGAAAAAAGAGGGAAACCCGTATTCTTTTAAAGGGAAAAGGGAAAGCTGAACATGGAAGACTGCTGAAGCACTTCCACTTTGAGGGGAAATTCCCTTAAAAAGGGAAAACTGGGTCTCAAAAGGGAAAAATAAGGGAAAAAATAACATAGAAGTATAGCTCGATCTTCTTGATGAAGGGGAAAGGGATACTTTATATTTACATGGGAGGGGAAAAAGGGGGAAAACCGTACTCTCTTAAAGGGAAAAGGGAAAACTTAACGTGCTGTTTAGCCTTAGTCATTAGCCCTTGGCAGCAATAACAATAACAACCAACATCCTGTCATTTTTAAATGCAAAGAATAATTGAATAAACTAAATAATTTTACTCATTTAAAACTGCAATAATTTTTAAATACGTAAATATTTTACTTTTTACTTAGTGATGTTGTCAAACTTGAAAGTTGTTATTATCGGAGCCGGGGCCTCGGGACTCGCAGCCGCTGGACGACTCGTCGAGAAAGGCGTTTTGTCAAAAAATATAATAATCTTGGAAGCTCTAGATCGCATTGGAGGAAGAGTTCATACCTTCAGTTATGGTGAAATTATTTTTTTAAAAATATTATTTGCAATGAACTTATTATGAATATTTAACAGAAAACGGTACAGTCGAGCTGGGAGCTCAGTGGATTCACGGAGAAAAAGATAACGTCGTTTTTAATCTCGCTTCCGCTGCTGGAGAAATCGTTCGGCCACAATGTTTTCTTGGACTGGCGACTCACGATCGTGTGGACACAGTTTTGAGCAACGGAGAAATTTTGACTAAAAAACAAATGGACGAGTTTTTGAATATCATGGAATTTATTGACGCCACTGCTTGTAAAGAGTTCAAGGAATGGAAAGGCTCGTTTGGTGAATATTTCGAGCAAAAGTACTCGAACGTTTTTTTCTCAAATGTGATTTTATTGTAAATCAATTTTTTTTAGATTTAAAGAAAAAGTCAAAAACGGAGAATTACAAACCATGAGAAAAGAAACGGCCTGGGCGTTATTCGACTGGTACCACCGATTCCAGAACACAATCGATGGGTCGGATACTTGGTTCGATACTTGTGGTTCGGGACATAACGAATATTATGTCTGCAAGGGTGACCCTACGATAAACTGGAAGCGAGGCTATTCTGCGTTATTCGACCTACTACTGGTAAAAAAAAATTTAGTTTAATAAAACCAGAATTCGTGAATTAATTTGAAACAGAAAAACGTTCCCAAAGAGAAGTCGGGACTGGAGCTTCCGCTCTCGAGTCGTATAATTTTAAAACAAACCCGTAAAGCGAGTAATTCTCGAGAACGGAAAAGTTGCTGCTGAATGCGAGGACGGCTCCTCGTTCAGAGCGGACTGCGTTTTAGTCACTTGCTCGTTAGGCTTTCTTCGGGAAAATCCTCGATTCTTCGTTCCTGCGCTTCCCGAGAGAAAAATTGCAGCTATTCGGGTAAAACTAGATTTTTAACCCAGAACTTATTCCAGTTTAATGAAGTACTATTTAATTAATTAATTTATATAAAATAAATAATAGAATGAATAAAAATTAAAAAAACTGAAACTGGGAAAAAAATTATAAAAAATATTTATATTTATAATGTTTTTTAATTTAATAGGATATAGGTTTCGGGACTGTGAATAAACTTTTTCTGCGTTTTGAAAATCCTTGGTGGCCGGAAGACTGGGACGGTATCAACTTCTTGCGATCGCCGCTAGATGGCGCTGGGTGGCAGTCTGAATTGCTGGGCTTTTACGTGGTCCGCAATCAGCGGAATTTGCTGATGAGTTGGCTCACCGGAAACGCAGCACGCACTGTGGAAAAGCTTCCGGACTCGGTTGTCATGGAAACCTGTTCCAGGACTCTGAAAAAATATCTTGGCGGCAGATTTGAATATAAGGAACCGTCCGCTTACTTTGGATCCAAATGGCACTCGAATCGATTCGCCAGGGGCTCGTACAGCTTCAGATCGAACCGGTCAAGGCAGAGCGATGTCTGGGCTAGGCATTTGGCGGAACCTTTGGTCGATGAGTGCGGAATTTCGCGAATTTTCTTCGCTGGAGAAGCGACGAGTGATCACTTCTATTCGACTGTCCACGGAGCTGTGGAAAGCGGATGGCGGGAAGCGGAAAAAATTTCTGCACAATTCGCGAATATCAATATTGGCCAAAAATCGAAAAGTAAATTTATTGCTTCTCGCCTGTGAAAAAAATAAAATCGATTTTAATTAACAACAGGGTTCCCACTGACCTGAAAAACCGGGAAATCAGGGAAAATTCAGGGAATACAGGGAAATATCAGGAAATTAGTAATAAATGAGGAAAATGTCAGGGAAATTGAGTTGCCACTCTACTCAGTTTGAGCTAACCTCTGCTCAAGCCTCTAATGAATAACTTGTAGAAAGTATAAAGCGTTTAAAAAGTCAGGGGAAAAATGGGAAAAATTGCCAGGGAAATCAGGGAATTTGAGTTGCCACTCCACTCAGTTTCAGCTAACCTTTGCTCAAGCCTCTAATGAATAACTTGTAGAAAGTATAAAGCGTTTAAGAAGTCAGGGGAAAAATTGGGAAAATTGCCAGGGAAATCAGGGAAAAGTCAGGGAATTTGAGTTGCTACTCCATTCAGTTTGAGCTAACCTCTGCTCAAGCCTCTAATGAATAACTTCTAGAAAGTATAAAGCGTTTTAAAAAGTCAGGGGAAAAATTGGGAAAATTGTCAGGGAAATCGGGGAAAAGTCAGGGAATTTGATTAAGATTTGTCAGTGGGAACCCTGAAGAATCGATTTTATTAGTGTTTTTTATCGATTTAAAAATCCTAACGATTATAATAATAATAATAATAATAATAATAATAATAATTGAAATTTGGTTTTTGAGTTGAAATAAAAGTTGTATTACAAAAATGACCACGAAATGATAAAACAGAAAGCAAGAATTATTAACACACTTTGCAAAATATTGTGCAAAAAAAAAAATCTTAGAAAATAATAAAAAATCATCGCTGGCAAAAAAAAATTTGCAAAATTTTTGCAAGCACTTCATTGTATCCAAATCGATTGTAAAGCTACTGCGCAAGGCCTTAAAGAAAAAACACAAAAATTTTTTTTCCAACTTAAAAATTTAATTTAATTTAATTTAATTTAATTAAAAAAACATTAAATTTTATTCGAATATTCGTTGCAGTCTTTATCGATATTTCGTTATTACCCGTTTCCGAGATCCGACCGCTTGAAATTATTTTTTTCCCCAAAAGTTGAAATTTATGCAAATTGGACCCAAAAAATTGTAATTTAATATTTTATTTTGAAAAAAAAAAATAATTAATTAATTAATTAATTAATAATGAAATGAGGTAGTTTAACCTTTGACATGCATAATTTAATAAGTGAAGGGAAACATTAATGACTAGGAGATAAAGAAATAATAATTCGAATTAACTACAAAAAAAAATTTCTTACAAACTAATTTTGATTAATTTCTTTTGATTTTTTTTCTCCGTTTTGGCGCCAAATGAAAAGCGTTTCCAACAACCACTTTGAAGAAAATTTGAATTCTTATAAGAGCTGCTCACTAAAAATCCCAATCTACTATTGAGGGAAAAACGAAATATTTTGTACAAAGCCAGGCTTTTTTCCTTGATAACTTCATTTTCCCCTTTTATGAGTTTAGTGAAAAGTAGTTGATGAAAAATAGTTAGTGCGACGTTAGTAGTTAGTGAAACCGTTTGCACTGGACTGGTTCCCTTTGCGTTTTCAAACTTCAAAGTCAATAAAAAACCTGGAAAAACTACGAAACTACTGGCTAACTACTATACAAAACTCGAGATGAAACTTACGAGCGAGAAATTGCACTGGTGACAGAATACTTCAATCATTTTCGAAAATGGCACCAAACGAGAAAACAAAATATTTATGGGGGAAAAAAGCAAAAACTCAGTTCCCTGAGGTAATTAAAAAATTTTATAGGAAATATTTAAGATAATTGAACTTCAGCTGGAATTCGATTTTGGGTCTTAGTTGATTCTCCCTGAGCTTTTCATCGAATAGGAATTCTGCCCCTTTGATTTCACACATGTGACGAGCGAGCAATGTGCAGGAAGAATGCCAGTTTGTCGTTAGTCTGCTGTCCACACATGTTGCATTTGAAAGGGTCCTTGTATCCGTGGTATCCCATGTGCATTGTGTACATGACGGGATCCTTGAACGCAATATCGCAGTAGGAGCACTGATAAGCTCCGGTCCATTCATTGGGACTGCTGGGTTCTTGGATAGCTTCGCTTGTACCTCTGCTGGGTTTGGCTAAACCGCTGCCGAAGGAAGCTCGTCTGCTAGAGTACTGAGACTCGTTGTCCATGTCGTCCGTCTCCTCTTCATCTCCGCGGTGGTCTGATGGTGAGGAGTTCACAGAACCAGGCGCTGGGCTCCTGCGCTCCTGCAGGCGCACCGCGATACGCTCGAGCTTGAACGCCTGGCCCTTGCGGCGATTCTTGCCCGAAGTCGGCGCCTGGTCGTCTCGCTCGCGGCTCAGGTCCAGCGGAACAGTCGAAGAGCGCTGCTGTTCCCCTTCGTCACGCGTTTCTTTAGGAGTAGCAGGCGGTGACTGAGCCGGAGAAGAGGCTGGACTCCTGACCGGTTCGTTGTCTTCCCTCTCTTTGATTGGAAGTCGCGGCTGAAGAAGCGAATTGTGCGAGACCATCCCTGGGACGATGCCCGGAGCGAAGAGCAAAGGGTTGGTGAACATGCGGCTGATGTAGTCGTTGACTTGTGGTGCTTGCGGTGAGCTGCGTGCTGAAACCGAAGACGGAGAAGGTCCCGGCAATGAAGCGACGGGAGCCGGAGTGCTCGAGTTCTTACTCTCAGCTTCTAAGTTGTCAGCGTTGACTCCGAAGAGATTGGCGAGGTCCCTGTTTTCTACAGCCGCGTGAGCTAGAAGATGTTGCGAGAAAGTCTCCCTATGGGTCGAGCTAAAGTCACAAATGTTGCATTTGAGCGGTGAGCTGGTCCGCTGCGGGGAAGGATCCCTCCTCGACTTCTTGGGCGCACTTACTTCAGTATTTTCTTCCACCAGTTTGCTTTCCTCTACGCTGGGAGCTGGGCCCATTCCATTGAGCAGAGGATGACCAGGGTAACCATTAGCCAACAATGAGAGGGGAAAACCATAGGGAAGCCCCTGAGGTCCACCGAAAGGGTTAGGCAGTCCGAGAAAACCTGCAGGAGGTACGGGTCCAGCGCTGGGCAACCCCTGACCGGACATCGGGCTCGAAGAGGGATGATCCCTGCTGTGACGCGAATCGGAGTCGCCACGTTTCTTGGAGCTTTTGCGTCCGGACGAGCTGACGCTGCCTTCCATCATCGGTGAACCGCGTCCTGGACCATCACCGCTAATGGCCACAGCGGGGGTGTGTCCGTACTTGCGGAGATGAAGCTTGAGGCTGTGACAGTACTTGGTTGCGTAGGCGCAGTCGGCGCAACGGTACTGGTAGACGTTGGAGTGAGATTTCATGTGAGAATTGAGCATTGACTTGTTGACGCAGGAGTAGCTGCACTTGGGACACTTGAAAGGTTTCGAACCGAAATGGTTGCGCATGTGATACTCGAGGTGGTGTTTGTATTCTGTGACGAAGGGGCATTTGGGACAGGTCAGAAGTTTCTCAGCCTTGATATGCGTGCGAGAATGTTCCCAGAAGTCGAGCTTGGTCACCGCAACAAAGTTGCACTGCTTGCATTTGAAGGTCTTGACCTTGCCTTGAGCGTTGACTCGCGGTACGCGTAGGGTCGACTCGTCTCCTTCTTCGGGCATGACCCCGTGAGCGCTTTTCATGTGAGCCCTCAGTTTGCCTTCCGTGCGAGCAGTGAAATCGCAGTGCGAGCATTTAACATCGAAGTGCGTATTGATGTGCGCCTGGAAGTGGAAGCGGGAAGTTCCAGAATAAGAACACAGATGGCACTGGAAAACCTCCTGACTGGACGGTCCCTCACCATCGGGTCCTTCAGCGCCAGGAGACGACGCCTCACGGCCAGACCGCAGGACTCCGTTGCTCTGTAAAGCGCGCTGAAGCCGCGAGAGGGCATCACCTACTAGATCGCTTCCCGAAACTGTTGCAACTTCAGCTCCGTCCATGTCTTCGTCATCTTCGTCCATGACATCATCGTCTTCTTCCAGCACAGAGGCACTGGGACGATCGTCATTTGAGTACTGACCGGACTCGGAGAAAGGAGACGAGCTTTCCCCGCGAACCATGGCTTCCTTTCCTTCCCCTGGATCGACACAGTCAGATCCGCTTGTTCCTGGGGAAACCCCTGAATCATCATGGCGTGCTCGGCTCGGCTGATCTTCGTGATGGTCCGAGTGTTCACCTCCCAGGTAATCGTTGACCGGCGATCTGCGCTCTTGCTTGACTGGAACCTCAGGCGAACGCTGCGGATGAGGCGGAGTGTAGTACTGGCTCAGCGCGTTGGCCTGGGCGTTGAAGTGAGGCGGGAAGGGCATACCCACGCCGCTACCGGTACGTCCCGAGTAGACGGGCAAGTTGCCCATGTCCAAGAAACCGGACTGGTATCCATCTTCCTTGTGTAGCCCGTTGATGTCGAGCATGTTATCGCATTCGGCCTTGATACGGCGCAGCACAGCTTCGTCAAATTCACTTGCAGAACGTCCGTTCGGCTGCTGAGGCAAGTTCATGAAGGCCGCTGCGGGTCGGAAGTGAAATGATGGATCTGCAGCCACATTGGGCGCCAGTACGCTGACTCGACCCTCGTAGCTGATCGGTCCGGGTGAAGGGGCGTTGCCGGATGGGCTGAGCTACGACGCAGCTCCAAGTCACCACTGGCTGGAGCTAACGTATGGGCGGTTGCTGTAGCAGCTGGAACACTGCACGCAGAACTCATTTTCCAGTTTTATCGATATTTGCAGTCAAAATTTGAGAAGATGATGTGCCAGAAAGTTTATGAACAACGGGACATCTGTCAAACAAAAACACAAAGCAAACTATTAGTTTAATGTTTCTTGATAGATTTTGCTTAAGAATTTGTCAGCGTAAAACTAGTTAAATAGTTTAGATATCTCGAAAAATGCAGACAAAACAAGCAGCTGTGATGCTAAAAAGGGAGCCAGCAGAGAAAGCTGCATCAATTTTTCAGCCGATTTATTGGCGTGTGCTATTGGTGTTTTGCGCACGGGTCAAGCCAGGTCAATAGAGAGAGAGAGAGAGAGAGAAAAAGCAAACTCTTATTTACCAGCAAGCCTTACAAGGGCAGGTGTGTGCTGTATATAGATGGTGACAATCGCCACCCTCCAGAGTTTGAGCCTATATCCTTTCTTCAACCCGTGGTATAACCCCCCGTCTCTCTTCCTAAACAAGACATCCGCAAAAACGCGGAAGCGGAAAACATTGTGCCGATAGGGGTTGAAGAAGGGTGCAGATAAAAAGGGTTAACTTTCACTATGGATCCTATTCATCCCCTTCCCTTTTTGGGGGTAAGCTATTATTCACTTGCGACTTATTTGTGATAGCTTCTGCTTGACCTAAGAGCACGCGCGCTGGTCAGCCAGCCATTGAGGAAAAAAGGTCAGCAGAAAAACTTGCAGCTGCGATATGCGGAAGAACTTTTTCACCTATTATTGTCTTAAATGTCGACTCTTTTGTTCTGCTGGCTTATTACTAATCAATAGATGGGATGTTTTTCGATTTCGCAATCGTCTGAACCGTAATAAGCTTCACGGTTTATTGCGGTCTGGCTTGCAAAGCGAGGTCAAAGGGCAGATGGGTCTGATAGACAATCATCCGGCTCGACGGGAGGTCAATTCTGAATAAGAACCTACTATCATCTCTTCTTTTGTGTATCGATACACCTTCACAGCCTGATTATCGATTCTGATGTCAAGTATACTTGATATGATACTGCCATCTAGTTTTTAATTTAGTTGGAGAAAAAGTTTCAGGCGTTGGAATTTTATTTTTCGCTTTGTTTAGAGCGTTACCCCTGACACTACCGCATTTCCGTTACGACGCACATCGTTGTAACTCAGCAACGGAACATCGTAGAAAATTCCACAAGGAGTCAAACGATAGGAAATCATCTCTAGAATAGCACTAGACCCTTAAGAGAAGTTACTTCAGGCGCAGAGTCTTATTTACTGCGATACTAAAGTGCGGCCGGTCGTCCGCGAAAACTGTGTCTCGTAAAACTTGCGCTCAGTGGTCTTGGTTTCTAATTCTCACGCAGCAGAAAGGAGATTATGTCTGTAATAAGATTCTTCTCCCCCTAGTAGCACGAGGACATAAAAAAACCAAACGACTTGCGCAGAAAGGACGATCAGGCGATTGGTCAGGGACCTCTTGGATAAAAGTTTTTATGAGGAGCAGCTCGCGACCCATCGTTACGATGTATCAGGCTACCGAAGCTACTCAACACTGGCAACTATTAGGTCATAAACACGAGGGGTCCTCAACTGAAACATCCTCACTATTGATTCAAGTTAGAAACAAAGAGCGAGTTGGAGACCCCCGATCATAAACCATTGCCGCGACTATTGCAGACACTATTGCCAACCGTGGCAACATTAAGAGCAGGAAGCCGCGAGCCAATGTTTTGCCTCCATCATAGCAAACAAGCTGCAACTTATTTTCTTTATTGCATCTATTCTTTTGTTTCAGTGTTATTAGGTTTTTTTACGGATCCATTTAGTTCCTATCTAGGCACAATGGACGCTTTACCTTGAGTTACACTTAACATTTCCAGCAGGAAAATTTCAGACTTTTCACAAAGTATATCCTAAAACTCAACTCAATTGTAATTTAAATCTAATTAGTTCAGCTTTATAAAGTACTGTTGCATGGCTTAAGCTTTGTTTCACCGAATCGGATGCGGAAAATGTAAAATCTTACCCAAAATCCGGATAAAACTTTACAATATTTCACCACTGATCAAATAAAGCGAACAGTTAATCGCACTTTAACTCAAATTACAATCAACTTTTTCTCTTCCAACAAACTAAACTTTGAAGTACAACGGCGGGTAAAGTTCAAACTTCACTCGATGACCATCTCACTCAAACTGAAGCCGAAATTCGGAATTCGGCTTGACCATACATTCACCCACCCCTCAATCCTTACCCCCACTACCCCCTCCTACCAACCCTCTAGAAACCACCAACTACCCTCTCACCCACCCCACCACCCAACCAATAACCCACTGTGACCCCCTGACCCTTCCACAGATCCAAAACTGTCTCAAAAGGGCGACACCATACACTAAAGCCCTATATCCGAACAGAGGGGGTTTAATTGTTGTTCTTGGGGGTTGTTTTCTGATGGAGGGTTAAAAAATACATAGCCCGCAAAACGACATGGAATCGACATTTTTTACTCTTTTTCCAGTACTTTTTCAACCCTTTTTCTGGCCATTTAACCCCTTTTTAAAGGGTCGCGCCGTTCCAAGACGTACAGCCGTTGAAAAAGGTGCGGAAAAAGAGCATAATTAAGCATTTCTCAGAAAAAAAATCTCATTCTTGTACATAAAAATTTTACAAACTTTAAAAGAAAAAATCTGTAAAAAGTTTCTAAGTTCTTTTTCTTCAATGAAAAAGTTTTTACTACACAATAGTGAGAAAAATTTTTCTCGTTTTCAGTCAATGATCGATTTTTCCCTCTTTTTTTTTTCTCGGGGGTTGAAAATTTTTGTGAATGGGTTGGAAAAACCATTAAGAGCATCGAAGCGTGTATAAGAAGTCACCTTTTTCAAGTTGGACAGCACGTAAAAAGTTCTCTGCGGTCACTTAACTAAAAACCTTTACCCTCAATTGTGTAACTGCGGAAAAAGAGAAGCTTTTTTCACACCTGGCTCTACAGGGGGAGGGTCCTGAAACACCCTTAAAAAGGTCTGATAATACCTGATAACACAACTTACTTTCAGGTAAGTATAGATTTCTTTTTTTTCCCAAAAAGCAGTGCAAAAATCTATAGGTTCTATTCAATTCTGGAGTCCTGGAAAAAGTTGGAAAACCAGCACCTGGTCCAGGTTTTTTTTTCTTCGTATTTCTGTCGAATGAGTGGACAGTGGTCTGATAACACTGTGATAACACAACTTACTTTCAGGTAAGTATAGATTTCTTTTTTTTTTCAAAAAGCAGTGCAAAAATCTATAGGTTCTATTCAATTCTGGAGTCCTGGAAAAAGTTGGAAAACCAGCACCTGGTCCAGGTTTTTTTTTCTTCGTATTTCTGTCGAATGAGTGGACAGTGGTCAGCTGTATGATATTTTCTTTCACATTTTTCCCCTTCTTTTTCGTTCTAAAGTCGTTCCGGGTACAAAGAATTATATGCGAAACACGTTGAACATGTGTAGAGGATTCCTAGTTTTTGCTGCAAGTTGACCCGAGTTGACCTAGGCTGACCCAAGTTTTTGACCAGTTTTCAGATGTTTGGTAAGATGTGTAGGGCGTGTCCCAAATCATGAATCAAGTCTTATAAACCTATGCCGGCGTCCACATAAATTTTCCCAAACCTTAAAAAAAAAAGCTCCAATTTCCCATTTGCTGGGATTTTGGACCAGATTTTTTTCCCCACAAATGGGAAAAATGGGGGAAAAAAGGAAATTCCCTGACTGAGTTATTACCCTTTGCTACAATGAGACTTTCTTTGACCAACTGACCATCACTGTTTCCAACTACTGAATACGACACTATAGTCTAAAGCCCCAACTACTCCCAAAGTAACTATTTCACTAGAATTTTACTAATTTCTATGAATTATGATTATTTTGTTGTTATTTAATAGTAATTTATTATACTGTATTGATTTATATGTATTATAATATGTGTGTGTAACATATACCGCCCTCCCACCGACGCCATTTTGATTGTAGGACGCCATATCCCACTCTCCATTGTTTGGGAAAAATGTAACTATTTCTATTTTTGGACTTATAATCGATATTTACTATATCGATTACTATATCGTCGACTATCGATTGAACTTACTATCACCACTTCATTAAAGCAAAAATTAACTTTAATTAACTATTTTTAGTTCTGAAAGGTTCGACTTTGCTTTTGGCTGGGAAATGGTGGGATGATAACTGACGATAACAGATTGATAACAGGTTGATAACACAATGTCAAGTTTCCAACCCCCTTTGTGCTTTTTATAGGGAGGTTTAATTGCCACCAGAGGGCGAGTATAGTGCGTATTCTCTGCACACACACACAGGGGGTGAGTGATACGCGGGGGAGGGTGGGTGGGTGAGTCACACATGAGGTGGGGGTAGTGTAAGGAGGGTGGAGGAGGGTGGAGATGAAACTCTGGTCAGCGATTGGCTGCTGGAGGAGGAGGAGGAGGAGTGGGTGAAAGGGGGAGGGGCAAACGGCGGGAGTAGGCGAGCTCCTCCTCCCCCACTCTCTAAACCCCTTGGGGTGGAGGGGGTAAACAGCGGGAGTAGACGAGCTCCTCCTCCTCCCTCTCTCTGAACCCTTTGGGGTGGAGGTGTGGGTGGGAGGAGGTGGAGGAGGAGGGGTGGAGGTGGGTGGGGAGGAGGGGTAAACGACGGGAGTAGACGAGCTCCTCCTCCCTCTCTCTGAACCCTTTGGGGGTGGAGGTATGGGTGGGAGGAGGTGGAGGTGGTAGGGCTAATAATGTCCGCCAATAAAAATGACCGATCAATACAGCAGCACCAACTCTCTGCTTTTCTTCTTATGCACACACAACTCGCACAGAGAGAAATAACAAAAAATAAAAATAATATTTATATTATTGTAATTTATTCAATGCTCCAATCAAAATTAAGTTATATTAATCGACGCCGTTCATTGGCTCGCACTGATCCAATAATATTTATTAAATTAATTATACTTCAAAACTAAATTAATTTGTATTGCGCCTATAGTAATATAGTAAGTATTAATATAATAATAATAATAGTAATATGATAATATGTATTACATAATAGTATTATATATATATATTGTATAATGTATTAATAATAGTAATGATAGTAATTAAACAGTATATAGTAATCAATCAATTAAATTAATTATTTTCATTCACTACAAATCAATATTCAATTAAATTCTTAAATTCATATTTTATTTTGCATTTTAGTACAATTTTACAAGACTCTCAAGTCAGGATCCTTATATTTTGGTCATTAAACAAGGAAGTGTTTCGGAACTAAGGACTTCCATGTGCCAAAATCTGGACACAGCTTCCGGTGATAACAAGCTGATAACAGTTTGATAACAAAAAAGTTACAGACCCCCCTCCTCCTCCTCCACCCCCGTCTCTCTGTACTGGTTATAGCGTCTCGCGTGTTGGTATGCGACCTTCCGCACAAACACGAGTTGACCTTAGTTGACCTTTGCCGAAGTCTCTTGGACCGATTGGACGACACGTGATCTTCTTCTTCGTCTGCTTGTCACCGAATTCCTACTTCCGGCTAAGACAAAATGCCCCGAGGCGAGATTCAAGATTCTTTTGATTCCCTTTATCCCTCTGCCCAAATCAGCACGTGCCCCTTTTTTATCGCACGCATCCGGAGTTGGGTTACGATTACTCTGGTAACGGTTACTCTATGATTACTTTACATGATTACTCTCCACGATAACATATAGGAGTTTGTTTTTCTTCTTTTTTTCTCTCTAGGTACTTTAGTAACGGTTACTATATGATTACTATATATGATTACTTACAAGAAATCTTGTTTTTCTCTCGGTACTTTAGTAACGGTTACTCTATGATTACTATACATGAGTACTCTCTCTGTGGTTACTTATGGGACTTTAGTTTTTTTTTCTCTGGGTACTTTAGTAACGGTTACTATATGATTACTCTATAAGATTACTTACAAGAAACCTTTTTTTTCTCTGGGTACTTTCGTAACGGTTACTCTACGATTACTATATATGATTACTCTCCACGATAACGTATAGGAATTTGTTTTTAATTTTTTTTCTCTCTGGGTACTTTAGTAACGGTTACTATATGATTACTCTCTGTGATTACTTATTGGATTTTTTTCTCTGGGTACTTTAGTAACGGTTACTATATGATTATTTAACGTGATTACTCGTAGGAATTTTTTTTCTCTGGGTACTTCAGTAACGGTTACTACATGATTACTCTATATGATTACTTATAGGATTTTTTTTTCTTTTTTTTTCTGAAGAATTTTTCTTTAATCCCAGGCATAGAAAAACCATCATTATCCCTTTTTCTGAAAAATGTTTGACCTGAGTTTTCTTATACTCTTGACCTCGGATGACCTTGAATGTTCATCTCGTGAAAAACTCTGGAGCAAAAAAAAAAAAAAGAAAAAAAAGTTTCCACCCCATAGGCTAAATTTGTCTGGTTTTTGTACAAATGTGACCTCGTTTGACCTTGTCCGTTCCTCTCTCCCCCCCCCCACAACTTCTTTTTTAACACTAAAAATATAGTGACCTCGTCTGACCTCACTTTCCAAAATCTTCGAAATTCCTTACTATTATTATTCGTTACTGTAATTATAAAAATAAACCCTATAGTGTTTGCTGGGGATGTTTTTTTGGGAGTATCTGCAGGAGGTCCCTAGGCCTAGGCCTAGTAGTTTACAAAATATCTATTTTTACCCAAAAATTTTTTTTCCATGGGCTGTTTTCCTAGAAACAAAACTTTTCGAGGTGAAAAACAAAATCTTAGCCCTCCTGATGATAATCTGATAACACATGATAACACGTTGATAACACATGATAACACACTGAAGAATAAATTTATTTACGTTCGGCAAAAGGTCAATCAAAGTTTGTTAAATTTATAAAATCTGCTACAAGTGTTTATCAAAATGTTATCATGGGTTATCAATAGCACAATGACTCAGCTATAAACTAAACGTGTTGTCAACCTGTTATCGGCATGTTATCACTGGTTAACAGAGACTTGAGTGGGATGACCTTTTCAAGACCCCTTTCTCTCTCTCTCTCTCTATGCCTCCACGTGGTGTTTTTTCAGTCGATTAAAAAAAACAACCGGTCCTTAAGACTTTTCCATAAACCGTAGGCCTATGACGTCACAAGAGGCTTAACACCCAGAACGGGGGGGGGGGTCGGGAACGTCCCAAATTTTTCTACTCCTTTTTGTTATCAAGTGTTATCAGCTAGGCCTATAACTCCTTATGCATAGGGAAGGACACGGTAAAAAAAAATTCCCGCACGTGGCGTTTTTTTCTTAAGTGGCCTTGATTTGGCGTTGTCATAGTAACTGGTTATAGGCCTTAAAATAAAATATTGCCAAATTTGGTCCCCCGTCAAAATTTGGTCCCCCTTGCCAAAATTCAGTCCTCTTCCAATTTCACGCAAATCTGCATTATTTGCGTTTCATGCCAAATATGGTCCCCGTCCAAAAGTGGTCCCCCTTGGCAAAATTCAGTCCCCCTCCGCGAAAATTTCTCAAATCTTGTAAGCAAAAGTGCTTTACTAGAAGTTATCTTTCGGTGGTAAATATAATTTTCTAAGGGTTTCGGACCCTCCCCCCACCTCCTCCTCCATAGGCTTAAGACGTTTGAAGGGAAAAAAATAAAGAAAAAAAAACGTAGGCCTATATATTTTTTTTCTTCTTAGCGATGGAGCGGCTCCACGTGGCATTTTTTATACACGCACTTGTGTTCCCGTTCGATGCACCTTGATGCCAGTGCCAAGGTTATTTATTTTTTTCTTCTTCTTTTCTCTTTCTTTTTAGTTTTCAATATTTCTAGGCCTATTGTTTTTCCCCATATACGAAATAGCGGGAATTCTTTAAGCCCCAAAGCGAAAAAGCAGCCCAGAGTTGTAATTTATTTTTCCCCAATTGTCTCTCTCACTGGCTTGATGCAGTCACGAAGAAGAAGAAGAAATATCGAGAAAATTAAAAAATTGAAATAATCACCATAAGTGTTACATGAGTTCTTTGAACTTTTTTTTTCCCTGGAATATTTCGGTGTTAATGTTTTTTTTTTTGTACGTTTGCTAAAAATAGTCCAACTGCCAAATTTGGTCCCCTTGGCAAAATCCAGTCCCTTATATTTCATGCAAATCTTCATAAACTGAACTTGTTTTCCCTGGAATATTTCGGTGTTAATGTTTTTTTGTTTTTTTTTTTTGTACGTTTGCTAAAAATAGTCCAACTGCCAAATTTGGTCCCCTTCGCAAAATCCAGTCCTTATATTTCATGCAAATCTTCATAAATTGAACTTGTTTATCCCTGGGATATTTCGGTGTTAATGTTTTTTTTTGTACGTTTGCTAAAAATAGTCCAACTGCCAAATTTGGTCCCCTTCGCAAAATCCAGTCCTTATATTTCATAAAAATCTTTATAAATTGAACTTGTTTTCCCTGGAATATTTCAGTGTTTATGTTTTTTTGTACGTTTGCTAAAAATAGCCCGACCACCAAATTTGGTCCCCGTCCAAAAAGTGTCCCCTTCGCAAAATCCAGTCCTCATATTTCATGCAAATCTTCATTAAAATTGCGTTTCATGCCGAATCTGGTCCCCATCTAAATCTGGTCTCCCTTTCCAAATTTAGTCCTCCTCATATTTGATGCAAATTTTCATAAATTATTGTTTTTCATGCCAAATTTGGTCCACCATCCATATCTGGTCCCCCTTTGCAAAATTCAGTCCCGTTCATATTTTATCCAAAACTTCATAAAAACGAGTAATCTCATAATCCGCCCTGTACTGCCAAGTTTGGTCCCCCATCCAAATCTGGTCCCCTTTGCAAAATTCAGTCCCGTTCATATTTTATCCAAATCTTCATGAAAACGAGTAATTTCATAATCCGCCCTGTACTGCCAAGTTTGGTCCCCCATCCAAATCTGGTCCTCCATCGCAAATTTCTTCAATAAGAAGATTGTGCTTAACACATAGACAATATTAAATCACTGATCATATCACATTTATTATGCACCTTAACGAATATTATAATCAGATTTATTATCTATTTATCATTATTATTATTATTATTATTATTATTATTATTATTATTATTATTATTATTCTACTTGGAAAAAAATTAGTACAAGAAAAAAACTTACCCTTCGCCCTAAGGCAGGTATTGAAGTCAGTGCCAAACAAACAAGTCAGTGGAGGCGTGTGGGGGGTGAAATTTTTTTTTCTTCTTCTTCCTTAGGCCTATTTTATGAGTTTTCGCCAAAAATCTGCAGCCAAAGAAACGAAAAACATGTTTGGTGAAAAACAACCAACCCCCGTAGGAAAATCTTTTTCTCAAACTTACAAAGAAAATAACTTATTATAATTTATGTACAAATATTTGTTATTTAGTTTGAATTCAAACCTTTAGCAAAAAAAACGAATCCGATTTAGTAGAACTGCTTGCCAAATTTGGTCCTGGGCTGTGCGAATTACGGTCCCGGTCAAAAATTCAGATATGCAAAAAAAATTGATCCTTAAGGTTGATTGCCAAATTCGGTCCTCTTGCTAAATTTGGTCCTCCCAAAAACGATCAAACTCTTCAAAAATTTTGCAGAAAAATTCACAAAACTGCGCGAAATTTATCAAATCAACTGTTGCCAATTTCGGTCCTCTTGCCAAATTTAGTCCTGTGGTGTTAGTTACTTTTTGGTTTTGTCCACAAACGTTTGCCACTATCGCGAAAACTTCGGTAATAAGAAGTGAAGTTCGCAAAACGGGGTGAATTAGCGAATTTTTAACCCCACCGAACAAAATTTCGGTTCGAGGGCGAACGGATGCGAACGAGGGAACAGCCACCGAACGAATGAACGCCGTCCCGTGCGGGGGTGCGAACCAAGTAGCCCATCCGAGCCGAGCCTAGGCGGGGCCTAGGCCTCCATAGGCCTCTCGGGCTTCACTTCAGGGGGTCCGGACTACTAGGCCTATGTGAGGACTAGGTGATAGCATGCGATAACATCACGATACGGTAAAGGATATAACTTACTTTTGCAAGAAGGATAAGATAGTGGGCTGGTAGTAGTAGTTGTAATGTAGAAACAGAAGTAGTAGTAGTTGTTGTTGTTGTTCTTGGAGGAGTAGGAGTAGTGTGGTAGTAATAGTTATGTAGTAGTAGTAGTAGTAGCAGTAGTACCACTAGTACTAGCAGCAATAGCAATCAACCTAAGTTTAGTAATGGTAGTAGTAGCAACTACTCTAACTGAAGCACTAGTAGTAGTATTAGAAAAAGTAAGTAGTAGTAGTAGTAGTTCTGATAACAACTAGTATTTTTCGAAAGTATGCAATTTCCCTGAGGCTTTATCTTTAGCAAGAGTTGAACGGAACCCTAGGCCTTGTAGGCCTAGGCCTAGGCCTAGTTTTGCTCGTTTCCCCCTCGCCAGGAACGTCTGCTACGTGCAAAAAGAGGCCAGACTGTTTTGGCGAAAAATTGGCACGACGGGGTTGGCTACCTTCCCAAAGAATCGCGCGAGAATCTCGTTAAGATTCTTGAAGAATGAGGACGTTATACGTAAATCATATGGAAAGTACTAAATGTAATGAAGGAGTCCTAACGTAAGATTATTTTAGTTCATAGTAAATGAATAGTTTTAATTTAATGCAGTAGCAGTAGAAGTAGTAGTAGTAGTAGTAGTAGTATTGGCATTAGTAGTGGTAGTGGTGGTGGTAGTAGTAGTAGTAGTAGGGTAGTAGTAGTAGTAGTAGTAGGGTAGTAGTAGTAGTAGTAGTATTGGCACTAGTAGTGGTAGTGGTGGTAGTATTAGTAGTAGTAGTGGTAGTAGTAGTATTGGCACTAGTAGTGGTAGTGGTAGTAGTAGTAGTAGTAGTAGTGGTAGAAGTAGTAGTAATGGGAGTGCGAAGTGTAGTAGTAGTAATAGCAACACCCTACAACAACTACTGTTTACTGATAACATTGATAGTACCTGTAGTAGTGGTAGCACCATTAATAGTAGAAGTAGCAGCATTAGTAGTAGTAGCTGCGGCAGTAGCAAGTGTAGCAACAGTAGTAGTAGTCGTAGTAGTGGAAGTAGTAGTAATAACAATACCCCTACAACAACTACTGTCACTCATAACACTGGTAGAACCTGTAGTAGTATGGTAGTAGTAGTAGTAGTAGTAGTAGTAGTAGTAGTAGTAGTAGTAGTAGTAGTAGTAATGGCAGTAGTAGTAGTAGTAAAACACGAAGCAGAAGAAGGGTAGTAGTGGTAGTGGCAAATGTAGTAGTAGTAACAACATTACACTACAACTAGTAGTAGCAACATGATAACCACAGAACGAATAATAATATAGTAGTAGCAGTAGTTGTTGTTATAGTTGTAGTGGTAGTAGTAGTAGTAGATGCCGTAGTAGTACTTCTAATAGTAGTAGTAGTCGTATAAATAGTAGTATGAGTAGAAGTCGTATATAAGTCGTAGTAATACTTGTAATAATAATAGTACTTGTAGAAATAGTAGCAGTAGTAGTAGTAGTAGTAGTAGTAGTATAAATAGTAGTAGGAGTAGAAGTCGTATATAAGTCGTAGTAAAACGTAATGATAATAGTACTTGTAGAAAAAGTGGCAGCAGCAGCAGTAGTAGTAGTAGTATTAGTAGTATTAGTAGTAGTAGTAGCAGCAGTAGTATTAGTAGTAGTAGTAGCAGCAGTAGTAGTAGTAGAAGTTGTTGCATTGTGAGTTGCATACATTTCTCCGCACAGTGTTGTCGACCTTGGTTCTACAGTGTTGTTTAAGCGGTCGTGCACTTGAAGGAAGGGGTTTTGGAGGCGAAGTGTTGCAGGTTGTTGACCCAAATGGGCTAAAAAGTCAACAACCCATAGACCCTTGCTATGCTACAACACTACAACACAACACATAGGCCTATAGGCCTGTGTTGCGTTGAAAATTTGCAATACCGTTATTTGCAATAAGAAAGCAATGGCGAAACAAAAACAACCGCCCTGTGGCTTTTGCGATTCAATCGATTGAATTGATTAATTATCGATTCTGTTATTTATCGATTGTAATAGAACAACACAATTCATCAAATAATAATTTAAGAATATAAATAATAAGTCAATAAAATAGCGAAATATTATCACAAATATATATAAATACATATATTAAAATATAATATATATTAATATTATATATTAAATATTATCACAAATGTTCAAATTTGATTGAAGAATTATTGATTATTGATTATCAGTTGATTAATTATCGATTCTATTATTATCGATTATAATAGAATAACACAATTCATCGAATAATAAATTAATAATATATTTAAAATATAATAAATAAGTCAATAAAATAATCAATAAATATTATTAGAAAATGTCAAACTTTATTGAAAATTATCGATTATTGATTATCAGTCGATTAATTATCCATTCTGTTATTATCGATTACAATAGAATAAACAAAATTCAACAAATAATAAATTAATAATATATTTAAAATATAATAAATAAGTCTATAAAATAATCAATAAATATTATCACAAATTTTTATTGAAGAATTATCGATTATTGATTATCAATCGATTAATTATCGATAAGATTTTTATTTGCGAATTTTTGCAAAGTTGTTGTGCGGAATTTGTAATGATGTTTTTCTGCAGACAACCGATCAGACTTCCTGGATTTTTCGCCAATCTAGGTTATCGTGTTATCACTTGTTATCAACATGTTATCACCTGTTATCACTGTTACACTATTTGCAAATTTTGCGAATGAATTTTTGGCGATTTAATTAAATTTTTCCAAGTTATTGAATTTGTAACTAAGTTACAGGGGGGGTCTAAACTTCCAATAATCTTCGTACACCAAGGCCGTGTTATCACTGTTATCACCTCATTATCACCTGTTATCAACCTGTTATCACTGTTACAATATTTGCAAATTTTGCGAATGAATTTTTGGCGATTTAATTACATTTTTCTAAGTTATTGAATTGTAACTAAGTTACAAGGGGGTCTGAAACTTCCAAAAATCTTCGCACACCAAGGCCGTGTAATCATTGTTATCACCTCATTATCACCTGTTATCACTGATACAATATTTGCAAATTTTGCGAGTGAATTTTTGGCGATGATATTAATAATCGATTTAATTAAATTTTTCCAAGTTATTAAATTGTAACTAAGTTACAGGGGGTCTGAAACTTCCAATAATCTTCGTACACCAAGGCCGTGTTATCTCCGTGTTATCATGTGTTACTTTAGCAAGAGGGCTAAATTTGGCAAGGAATTTTTGGGGGAAAAAAACTTGTGGGACCAAATTTGGCAAGAGGACTCAATTTGGCAAGGAGTTTTTTTTTGGCAAAAATGAGCTATGGGACCAAATTTGGCATCAATTTGAAATGACTCAACTTTAACTTTAACGATTAATTGTTAACCCCCTGTTAATCGGTCTGATAACAGGGTGATAACACGATGTTGATGATGATAATCTTCGTAGACCTTTTTCTCGGAGTTTCCAACCCCCTTGCTAAGTTAACTATCGATAGTTTGTTATTGAAGGGATCATAAAAGATTGCGATACAGTTCGGCAAATAGTGTTATCTTGGTTATTTGCAAAATAGATTAGAATTTTTAGGTCACATCTGCAAAAGTAATTTCACCGGCAAATTTTGCGAATTATTTGCACAAGTGACGTAATCTATGTGTGCACAGGTGTTATCACCGTGTTATCACCCTGTTATATCAGATAATTAACAAGGGGGTTAACAATTATTCGTTAAAGTTAGAGTTGAGTCATTTCAAATTGATGCCAAATTTGGTCCCACAAGTTTTTTCCCCAAAAAGTTCCTTGCCAAATTGAGTCCTCTTGCTAAAATTGGCCCCCTTGCCAGTTTGGTTCCACAGGTTTTTGTTTGCCAAAAAAGTTCCTTGCCAAACTGAGTCCTCTTACCAAATGTGGTCCCACAAATTTTTTTCCCAAAAAGTTCCTTGCCAAATTTAGGCCTCTTGCTAAAATTAGTCCCCTTGCCAAATGTGGTCCCACAACTTTTTCTTTCCCAAAAAGTTCCTTGCCAAATTGAGTCCTCTTGCCAAATTTGGTCCCACAAATTTTTTTCCCAAAAAGTTCCTTGTCAAATTTAGTCCTCACCCCAAATTAAAATTACAATTCAAACTAAACAGAAAATAATAATACAAATTATTTTAACTAAACATAATTTATATTATTAAATCATTCTTATATTACCCTTTATTATATAATAAATTATTATAATAATTATTACATTCTATATTATTATTATTATTATTACATAATATTTACTATAAAATAGTTATTTTATAAACCATTTTATATTATTATTGTTATTACTATTATTATTACTATTATTTTTATTATTATTATTATTATTATTATTATTATTATATTTTATAACTATTCTACGTCATTATTTATATAGTTTTCCTCACTGATACGTATTGTACGTAACAAACTAACGATCCGAATGACCTTTCTAAAGTATCGATTATCGGAGTATCGATTTGAATGAAAAACTTGCGCTTTTACCTTTTTTTAAAACGCACGTGGAAAATATTTTTTTAATAAATTTGAAAAAAAAGGTGAAGGGGTCCGTAACGTCACTGTTATCAGTGTTATCAACTTGTTATCAGTGTCACCAACTCATTAAGACACTAGAAAAATTCACTATCTACCTGTTAGCATATGTTATCACATGTTGTCATTGTTATCACTGTGATCAATTCATTATCAATTTGTTATCACGTGTTATCAATCTTTTTATGGGGGTTTTAACTTACCATCTACCTGTTATCACATGTTATCATTGTTATCACTGTGATCAATTCATTATCAAGTTGTTATCACATGTTATAAGTCTTTCTATGGGGGTTAAAACTTACTATCTACCTGTTATCATATGTTATCACATGTTATCATTGTTATCACTGTGATCAATTCATTATCAAATTGTTATCACATGTTATCAATCTTTCTATGGGGGTTAAAACTTCCTATCTACATGTTATCATATGTTATCACATGTTATCATTGTTATCACTGTGATCAATTCATTATCAAATTGTTATCACATGTTATCAGTCTTTCTATGGGGGTTTAAACGTACTATCTACCTGTTATCATATGTTATCACGTGTTATCATTTGTTATCACTGTGATCAATTCTTTATCAAGTTGTTATCACTTGTTATCAATCTTTCTATGGGGGTTAAAACTTCCTATCTACATGTTATCATATGTTATCACACGTTATCATTGTTATCACTGTGATCAATTCGTTATCAAGTTGTTATCACATGTTATCAGTCTTTCTATGGGGGTTAAAACTTACTATCTACCTGTTGTCATATGTTATCACACGTTATCATTGTTATCACTGTGATCAATTCGTTATCAAGTTGTTATCACATGTTATCAGTCTTTCTATGGGGGTTAAAACTTACTATCTACCTGTTGTCATATGTTATCACACGTTATCATTGTTATCACTGTGATCAATTCATTATCAAGTTGTTATCACATGTTATCAATCTTTCTATGGGGGTTAAAACTTACTATCTATCTGTTATCATATGTTATCACATGCTATCATTGTTATCACTGTGATCAATTCATTATCAAGTTGTTATCACATGTTATCAATCTTTCTATGGGGGTTTTAACTTACTATCTACCTGTTATCATATGTTATCACATTTTATCACTGTTATCACTGTGGTCAATTCGTTATCAATTTGTTATCACATGTTATCAGTCTTTCTATGGGGGTTTTAACTTACCATCTACCTGTTATCATATGTTATCACATGTTATCATTGTTATCACTGTGATAAATTCATTATCAAGTTGTTATCACATGTTATCAATCTTTCTATGGGGGTTTTAACTTACTATCTACCTGTTATCATATGTTATCACATGCTATCGTTGTTATCACTGTGATCAATTCATTATCAAGTTGTTATCACATGTTATCAATCTTTCTATGGGGGTTGTGAACCCCTCCGTTTTAACAGGTTCTTTCCCTAGTCGACCTTGCCCTTTTCTCTGTTTTTTTTGTAGTATTTTTTGTGGTGTTTTTTATGGTGTTTTTTTTTCGACGTTTTTTGTAGGGGATTTTCCACGTGGCAGGTGTCGGTGCAACGCCCATACAAGGACACGCCACTACGTAAAAAAATCTATAGAGTAAGATTCTTACGAAATTTAAGTTTTTGTACTACTACTACTACTACTACTACTATTACTACTGCTACTACTACTACTACTGCTACTACTACTACTACTGCTACTACTACTACTATTACTACTACTACTTTTATTACTATTACTACTGCTAATATTACTATTACTACTACTATTATTACTATTACTATTACTACTATTACTACTACTGCTATCACTACTATTACTATTACTGCTATTACTACTATTACTATTACTGCTACCGCTACTACTATTACTAATATTATTATTACTACTATTATAACTACTACTACTACTACTACTACTACTATTATTACTACTATTATAACTACTACTACTACTACTACTACTACTATTATTACTACTATTACTACTACTGCTATTATTATTACTACTACTACTACCACTACTACTGCTATTATTATTATTATTACTATTACTACTACTGTTACTACTACTACTGCTACCGCTACTACTATTACTACTGGTACTACTACTATTAATAATAATACACAAATATGCAAATATAACAATCATCGATATGGTATTTGTGTTTAATCGAATAAAACATAAATTTAAACGAAAGTAATGACAACCGAGAAGGTGTTACTACAGTAGTAGTATAGCAGTAGTATAGCGTAGTAATAATTAGTAGCAAAAGTAGTATGTAATAGTAACCTTATAGTGTTATAATAACGGGTTAGTATTAGTATAGATTTGCTTTCGTACTTTATTTATTCTTTTATCATTATTTTTCTATTCTTCATTCCCTCTTTTTCGTCTCTTCTTTCTTTTCTTCTTTCTTCCTTCTGTCCTATTCATTCATCATCATTATCTTCTTCCTCATTTCAACCTTTTCTCCCCATTCTTCCCCCTTCTTCCCCTTCTTCCCCTTCTTCCCCTTCTTCCCCTTCTTCCTCTTTCTTTTCTTCTTTCCTCTTCATTCATCATCATTATCTTCTTCCTCATTTCAACCTTTTCTTCCCCCTTCTTCCCCCTTCTTCCCCTTCTTCCCCTTCTTCCCCTTCTTCCTCTTTCTTTTCTTCTTTCCTCTTCATTCATCATCATTATCTTCTTCCTCCTCTCAACCTTTCATTCCCTTTCTTCCCCTTTTTCCCCTTCTTCGTCTTCATTCATCATCATTATCTTCTTCCTCCTTTCAACCTTTTCTTCCCCTTCTTCCTCTTCCTTTCTATAATCCTTCCTTCTTTCCTCTTCATTCATCATCATTATCTTCTTCCTCCTTTCATCAATTTCTTCATTCATCTTCCTCCTTCATCATCATCCTCCTCCTATTCTTCTTCCTTCCTTCCTTCCGTCTATCCCCTCTTCTTTCTCTTCTTCTCCATCCTCTTCCTCTTCTTCCTCTTCCTCCGTCCCTCCTTCATCATTCTCCTCTTCTTCCGCCTCTTCCTCCTCCTCCACTTTTATTCTTCCAGTTTTTCCTTCTTCCTCTTCTTCTGTCTTCCTCCCCATCATCATCATCCTCCTATTCTTCTTCCTCTTTCCTTCCTTCTATCCCCCTTCCCCTCTTCTTTTTCTTCTTCCTCCTCCTCCATCTTATTCCTCCTCCATCATCATTATCATCCTATTCTTCTTCCTCATCCCTTCCTTCTATCCCCCTTCCCCTCTTCTTTTTCTTCTTCCTCCTCTTCCTCCTTCCCTCCTTCATCACCCTCCTCTTCTTCCTCCTCCTCCATCTTCTTCCTCCTCCATCATCATCATCATCCTATTCTTCTTCCTCATCCCTTCCTTCTATCCCCCTTCCCCTCTTCTTTTTCTTCTTCCTCCTCTTCCTCCTTCCCTCCTTCATCACCTCCTCTTCTTCCTCCTCCTCCATCTTCTTCCTCCTCCATCATCATCATCATCCTATTCTTCTTCCTCATCCCTTCCTTCTATCCCCCTTCCCCTCTTCTTATTCTTCTTCCTCCTCTTCCTCTTCCACCTCTTCCTCCTCCTCCATCGTCTTCCTCCTCCAACATCATCATCATCCTCTTCCTCTTCCTCCTCTTCTTTTTCCTCCTCTTCCTCCTCCTCCACTTTTCTTCTTCCAGTTTCTCCTTCTTCCTCTTCTTCTGTCTTCCTCCTCCATCATCATCATCATCCTATTCTTCTTCCTCCTTCTTTCCGTCTATCCCCCTACCGCTCTTCTTTTTCTTCTTCCTCCTCTTCCTCCTTCCCTCCTTCATCACCCTCCTCTTCTTCCTCCTCCTCCATCTTCTTCCTCCTCCATCATCATCATCATCCTATTCTTCTTCCTCATCCCTTCCTTCTATCCCCCTTCCCCTCTTCTTTTTCTTCTTCCTCCTCTTCCTCCTTCCCTCCTTCATCACCCTCCTCTTCTTCCTCCTCCTCCATCTTCTTCCTCCTCCATCATCATCATCATCCTATTCTTCTTCCTCATCCCTTCCTTCTATCCCCCTTCCCCTCTTCTTATTCTTCTTCCTCCTCTTCCTCTTCCACCTCTTCCTCCTCCTCCATCGTCTTCCTCCTCCAACATCATCATCATCCTCTTCCTCTTCCTCCTCTTCTTTTTCCTCCTCTTCCTCCTCCTCCACTTTTCTTCTTCCAGTTTCTCCTTCTTCCTCTTCTTCTGTCTTCCTCCTCCATCATCATCATCATCCTATTCTTCTTCCTCCTTCTTTCCGTCTATCCCCTACCGCTCTTCTTTTTCTTCTTCCTCCTCTTCCTCTTCTTCTTCCTCCTCCTCCATCTTCTTCCTCTTCCTCCTTCATCATCCTCCTCTTCTTCCTCTTGTCCTCTTCCTTCTTTTCCTCTTCCTCTTCCTCCTCCTCTTCCTCTTCCTCCTCTTCCTCCTCTTCTTCCTCCTCTTCCTCCTCCTCCATCTTCTTCCTCCTCCTCTATCTTTCTTCTTTCTTCGCGTTTCTTTATCGCACAAGGAATCACGGGGTCACATCATCATCGATCACGGGAGGGTTGCCCAGTATAAGAGATTCAATTTTTGGCCATCAGTCCATTGTTGCCAAGTTTCAGCTGCGCGTGCGCGTTTTTCTTCCCCTCCAACCCTCCAACCCAAAAACCAACTTTTACCTATTCAACATTTTTCACAAAAAGCCGCAAAACTTTTTCATTTCCCAACCCAAAAAATTTTCCCAAAAATTTATTCTCCACCCATTTGGGGAAAAAAAGCAGATCCACCAGGGTTCGCTACCTTCAACAGAGATATTTTAAATTTCATGATTTGTGAATTCTAGAAAAAATAGTAGTAGTAGTAGTAGTAGTAGTGGTGGTGGTGGTAGGGGTGGTGATAGTAGTAGTAGTAGCAGCAGCAGCAGGAATAGTAACAGGAGTAGTAGTAAAAGTAGTAATAGTAGCAGGAGTAGAAGATCGGTAGTGGAAGGAGTAGAGCAGGAAGAAGTAGTAGTGGCAGTAGAAAGAAAGTGTAGTAGCAATAATAACAACACCCCTACAACAAAAGCTGCCACTGATAATACCGGTAGAACCTGTGGTAGTAGCAGTAGTAGTAGTAGTACAGTAGTCGCAATAGCAGAGAAGTAGTAGCAGTAGTATTGTTAGTAAAGGCAGTCGTAGTAGTAGAGTGTTAGCTGTAGTAAGTGTAGTAGCAGCACCAATAGTAGTAGAGTTGCAGTTGCAGTTGCAGTAGTAGCAATAATAATAATAATAGCAATAGTACTAGTAATGGCAGTAGTAGCAGCAGCACCAGTAGTGGTAATAGTTGCAGTAGTAGCATTAGGAGTAGCAGCAGTACTATTAGTAGTAGTTCTATAGTAGCAGTAGTAGTAGCAGGTTTTTTTCATCTCTATAATACATTAATAACAGGACAACACCTTAACGACACTAGATAACACCTTGATAACACCTTGATAACATATGATAACACATCCAATGCAAATCATTGTGCATATAAGGCTTAGGCTCTATGGTACACGTATACGTAGGGGGGTAGTTTCTTTGTAAGGTGGCGCTGTAGTATTAGTAGTAGTACTAGTAGCAGTAGTAGTAGCAGTTTTTTTTCATCTCTATAATACATTAATAACAGGACAACACCTTAACAACACTAGATAACACCTTGATAACACTAGATAACAACTTGATAACACTAGATAACACCTTAACAGCACAACACCTTAACAACACTAGATAACACCTTGATAACACTAGATAACACTAGATAACACCTTGATAACACTAGATAACACTAGATAACACCTTAACAGCGCAACACCTTAACAACACTAGATAACACCTTGATAACACTAGATAACACTAGATAAAAACTTGATAACATATGATAACACATCCAATGCAAAATTATTGTGCATATAAGGCTTAGGTTATATGGGTACACGTATACGTAGGGGGGTGGGGGTAGTTTCTTTGTAAGGTGGTGGTGCGGTATTGCGCGTGTGGGTATCAAATAGACGCAACGGTTTTTCAAGTAGTTGGTCGCATGCGCCGTTGGTGCAACATTTCTTTTGGCCAACAATAAAAGCAGCACAAGCAGCAGCAGTTTTTCCTTTTCATTGTCCCCGCACACACACACACACACATATTTTTAGTGATTTTTCCCTTTTTTCATCCCCGATTTTTTCCCCTCACTTTTCTTCTTCTGCTTTTTCAACAGCGATTTTCTAAAGGAAAAAAGAACGGGGGCCACTATTGCGTTCTACCCGGGGATAACCTATTGTAACACGTACTACCCAAAACCCACCCTCCCAAAATGACACTATAGGACCAACCCCTCCACTAGGGACACTTGAATTAATTATAGTTTTTGCGAAAAATCTATTTATGATATATGTAAAATTATCAGAAAAATCAGAGAAATATTTCTGTGCAAAAAATATTTCGCAAATTCGCAACAGCTGATTTGATAACGGTGTCCGCTATAGACGGGAGTCCGAATTTTTGCCAAATATGACACTATAGGACCAACCCCTCTACTAGGGACACTTGAATTAATTATAATTTTTGCGAAAAATCTATTTAAAATATATGTAAAATTATCAGAAAAATCAGAGAAATATTTCTACGTAAAAATATTTCGCCAATTCGCAATAGCTGATTTGATAACGGTGTCCGCTATAGACGAGAGTCCGAATTTATGCCAAAAATGACACTATAGACCAACCCCTCTACTAGGGACACTTGAATTAATTATAGTTTTTGCGAAAAATCTATGTAAAATATACGTAAAATTATCAGAAAAATTCGAGAAATATTTCTGTGCAAAAATATTTCGCAAATTCGCAATAGCTGATTTGATAACGGTGTCCGCTATAGACGAGAGTCCGAATTTTTGCCAAAAATGCAATGGAAAATCAGCCCCTCTACTGCGGACACTTGAATTAATTATAATTGTAGTGAAAACTCACTTTAAATTATCTCTAAAAATACGAGAAAAATTAGCTGAACATTTCTGTGTCAAAATATTTTGCAAATTCCCAATAGGTGATTTAATAACGGTGTCCGCTATAGAGAGGCACGGGTCTGGCATATGCCCTCATAAGATTCTTATAGGAATTTGATTTTGTAGTTTTCTATTGGTCCCCGTATCCTGGATAGGGGGTTGGTAACTTCAGAGAATCATGGAAGAATCTTACAAGAATCATAGTTTTCCTGAATTATGATTAATATGATAATTAAATAATATTATTAAGCAATTATCAATAAGTTATTTCAACCGAGTTTTTATAGGTGAACTTGTGGTTATCTTGTTATCATCATATTATTAAAATGCTATCATAACTACTAGCTAAGCTATACTATAAGCAGGAGCAGTAGTAGTAGTAGTAGTTGTTGTTGTTGTGTTAGCGGTAGTAGCATTAGCAGTAGCAGTAGCAGTAGCTGTTGTTGTTTTTGTTTTTTAGCGGTAGTAGCAGTAGCAGTAGCAGTAGTCGTTGTTGTTGTAGCAGTAGCATTAGTAGTAGTTGTTGTTGTGTTAGCGGTAGTAGCAGTAGTAGTAGTAGTAATAGTAGTAGTAGTAGTAGTTGTTATAGTAGCAGTAATAGTAGTAGTAGTAGTAGTAGTAGAACTAGTATCAAGTTTAAATAATTGAATTTTGAAGTAATTAATTGGTTTATCAGTTTAAGACAGATTCAAAAGCTTTTCTCAATGATCCCAGTCACTTCTCCACACGTGATTTCCCACAAAAAATTTTCCCATTGGGAGGCACATGTCAAAAACTATTAGAATTCGTGTTTACTCTGATGGGACACCCCGCAGTTTGTATTTCTCCTTCTCTATTTCATGTAATGGAAGCTGCAGTAGAAGAAGTAGTGAAATAAGTAGTAGTACTAGCAGTAGCAACATTAGTAGCAGTAATAGTAGTAGTAGTTGTTGTTGTTGTGTTAGCGGTAAAAGTAGTAGTAACATTGGTAGTTGTAGTAATAGTAGTAGTAGCAGTAGCAAAAGTAGTAGTACTCGTTGTTGTGTTAGCGGTAATAGTAGTAGTATCATTGGTAGTTGTAGTAGTAGTAGTAGTAGTAGCAGTAGCAGTGGTAGTATAAGTAGTAGTAGCAACAGTAGTAACATTAATAGTAGTAGTAGTAGTAGTAGTAGTAGTAGTAGTAGTAGTAGTAGTAGTAGTAGTAGTAGTAGTAGTAGTAGTAGTAGTACTAGTAGTAGTAGTAGTAGAAGTAGTAGTAGTGGTATAAGATCTTCACTCTTACGAACGTGTTATCAAGTGTTATCCCCTGTTATCATATGTTATCACCAAAATTTCTGACCCCCTTTCTTATAGGGATATAACAAACGCTATATCCCCCATACAACATTTTCTCTTCTTTTATCCCCATTCATCCCCATTGATTTTTTTCCCACATTCCCCTAGTTTTTCCCAGGATTTCCCATTGTCATTTCCCCTCTCAACTGAACAAAATCTTTTTTTTTTCCAGATTTTTTTTCTGACGTTTTTTCAGCTAGTGAAAAAATTTCTATAGTGTCACGTGCCTTTTCTTTGGCTGTTTATTGGTTTGTCAACAAGTCATAACACTACACGCCTTACTACTTACTACTTTTTTTTCCCTACCTATCATTCCCCACTACAGACATTTAATACGGGAGGGAAAAAAAAAACTTCCCCTTGTGATAGTTTTTTTTTATAGGGGTTTCCCCACTTATGAGGGGATTTCCCCGTTTTAGAAAAAAAAATTCTTCCGGAAGACCGGATATCCGGAAATCCGGAAGCCGGAACTGCTTAAACAATCAAAACATAATGTACAGATTTTTTCTCCCGTATTAAAAGGATTAGCAAATGGCCGAAAATTCATTCCGCTGAAAATAATCCCATTGTGTGGGAAAAGGCAAAAAATTCCCAGTTTTCCCACGCAAATGCTGCATATATTGACGTTAATCCCCACACACGGATCTGCTAATATTCATCGAATAAATAAAAGCCACATCCGTTTCCTTATTATGAGTTGAGATTTTCTGCGCTTTTTCCTATGAACCTTGTGGTGTATTTGCTTTGCGGATCCAATATACCCACGACCTATGTTGTTTTCCCCCATATCCCTATATACGCTGTATGAATAATATTTCTTATAATTTAGATTTTAATTACATTTTTTTGTTTTAATTCGCATAACAATGAATCTTAATAACGGTAGAGGTGATAAGTAATTAAAGTTTGCAATAAATAATGGTTTTGATAGTTTTGACAATAGATGGCACTAATAAAATCTTGATAACTTATAAGTTTATCACGCTAAAAGTAATTGCAATCTATAAAATACAGTTTTAACATTGTTCAGAACGAATTTCATGTCTAAAACTAGTTGTGCAGATTTATGGTGGATAAAACAAGTTTGTTAATATGCACCAGCACTGTACAGCTTCATATTTTATCACTTTTTGTTATTACATACTATAGTATAGCTAACTATAAAGTTAATTATTTTAAACAAAAGGTTATAAGTTAATAAATAGAATTATGGTGGATAAAACAACGCTTTGAACTGCAGCTTATTGGGTCTTCTAGTTCATTTTCCGCATTTTTTGTTATTCCATTCTATTGCCCAATAAATTAGACCAAGAATAAAGTAAATGTAATCTACATAAACTTATAACGAGAATTATGGTGGATTTTACAAGTTTGACTCAAATCCAAAAATCTTCAGTTAAAACATATACGATACCAAAAAAATAAAAAAATTACAATGGCGGTATTAATAAAAGCTAATATTAATATTAATAATAGTCTCCTAGTGTGTTATAGAAAGGGGTGTGTGTGACAGAAAGGGTTATAACCGAATAATAATATAATAATAAAAATAACAATAATAATTGTGACCGGATCTGGGGTGTTTTTGTTACATCGGGGCGTGTGTGGTGTTAAAAAAAACAGAAAACACAAATACCTTACAGAGCAAACAAAAAAGTTATTTGAGCAAAGGGTTAGTAACAATCGATGATAACATGTGAAAACGTGTTATAACAAAATTTGTCTCCAAAATTTTCCTTTTAAATCTGTATGCTTCATTTCTCTTGAAATTTGCATTTTTCATTTTTTCTGTAAATTTTATGTCTATAATTTTTAATATCTATACGTCTATAATATCTTTTTCATATCTTTTTTATGTCTAGAATTTTTATTGTCTCTTTAATTTTTCTCTCTAAATTTGCTCTTAAATTTTTGGTGTTAACAAAACAGAAAACACAAATACCTTTCAGAGCAAACAAAAAAGTTATTTGAGCAAAGGGTTAGTAACAATCGATGATAACATGTGAAAACGTGTTATAACAAAATTTGTCTCTTTAAATTTTCCTTTTAAATCTGTATGCTTCATTTCTCTTTAAAAATTTGCATCTTTGATTTTTTTCTGTAATTTGTCTCTGTAAATTTTCCGTCTATAATTTTTGTTTTTAATCTCTCTACTTTGTCACATTAAATTAACAATGCAGTCTGTATCTGAACAGAAGTTAGCCAAGGATTTTAGATGTACAAAAACATGAATCACTCTTAAACCGCCAGGAACATACAGGGTGAGGCCATGGGCGGAAGCCTGCATGCCTCCAAATGAATTAAATAAAAAAAAATTAAATTAACTCTCTATACTTTTCTTCTCTGTTTCTTTTTATTTTTCTTTCATTAATTTGTCTCTTTAATTTTTCTCGCTAATTTTTCAATTTTCTCTTTAAATCGTCTCTTCAAATTTGTGATTTAAATTTGTCTCTCTAAATTTTTTTCTCTGATTTTTTTTCATCTTAATCTTCTCTCTTTAATTCGTCTCTTTAGTTTTTTAATTTCAATTCGTCTCTTTAAATTTTTATTTCAATTTGTCTCTTTAATTTTTCTCTCTAATTTTTAAATTTTCTCTTTAATTTGTCACTTTAAATTTGTCTCTTCAATTTTTCTTCTAATTTTTCTTTCTAATTTTTAAATTTTCTCTTTAATTCGTCTCTTTAAATTTTCTTCTAATTTTTTTCTCTGATTTTTGTCTCTTTAAATTTTCTCTTTAATTCGTTTCTTTAAATTTTTTTTATTTAAATTCATTAATTTAATAAATTTGATAATTTGATAATAAATTTAATTCTTCCCTCAAAATTCCGACGAAAAAAAAAGCAAAATTTTTCGACAAATCGTACAAATATTTTGTTGACGAATGAAGCAATGCAGAAAGTTATGCGTTACTACTTTTCCTTTCAGTGCACAACGCCTGATTACGCTCTCTGTCATTCATAAAAGCGACGTGGGAGGGGTTCGCAACTCCGGAACTTTCCGCGTCTTTTCCGAAAATATTTTCACGCTCCATTAAACACATAGAGAAACAAAAATTATTCTCACTGTATTAAATTACAACTTTATTCATCAAAATTTGTCGGAAATTACTGTGATTAATATTAAAATATTAAAATAATGAATATTATTTAATATGATATTATTTCGTAATATTTATTAAATAATATAATTTTCTTAAATGCACTACTATTAATTGTAATTTTTAAGATTATTTAATAATTAATTACTACATATTTTCATGAATGTAAATTTTTCTAAATTTTATTACAATAATAAAAAATAAATATAATACTTCAAATTATTATAAATAAGTCTAAAAATAGCTTTAAATGTTTTTTTTATTATTATTATGGATTTCCGTGACCGAGCCCATGTTGTTTTGGACGGCAATCCATCATCACCATCTGAACTTTTTTCCGTTTATTTGTTTATTTATTTATTCACTTTTTTCTTCTTCTTCAAGTGCCGTTATATGGCCAAGAGGGTCCAGGATTCTGAGATTCTTAAGCTAAGATTCTTAGAGATTCTCAAAAGTCTTATGGGGTCAAGTAATGGATACGATTCTTAAGATTCTTGAAATAGACAGTAAAATACTACTTTAAGATCTTTACCAGTATGAATTTAATTAAAAATCTTGACTTTTAATCCAAATCCCTCTCAAATGGGCCCACGTCCATAGAGAAGGATTCCCATGGGTCCTATTAGTCTTCAGAAACTTCCCAATACTTTTCCCAAGGACCCCCAGGTCTTCCCAAACTTTTTCCAGCTCTTCTCAAATATTCCTACAGCCTTTAAACAACTTTCAACAGCTTTCCCAAGCTCCCAAACACTCCAGAACTTTTCCCAAGTTCCAAAACCTTCCCTAAATCTTCCCAAAGCCTCCTAATATTTTCCCAAATGTCCCATACCTTTTAAACAACTTTCCACAGCATTCCCAATAGTCGTCAACCTTCCCAAGGCTTTTCCCAAGTTCCCAAACCTTTCCCAGATCTTCCCAGGGGCTCCCAATATCTTCCCGCATGTCCAATGCCCCTTAAACAACTTCCCACAGCTTTTCCATTAACCCTAAACCTTCCCAAGATTTTTCCCAAGTTCCCAAACCTTCTCCAGATCTTCCCAAGGGCTCCCAATATCTTCCCACATGGCCTTTAAAAACTTTCCACAGCTTTCGAAGCCCCCGAACATTCCCAAGCCTTTCCCAAATATCCCAATCCTCTTTAAAAAAAACTTTCCACAGATTTCCCAGGTTCCCACATTTTCCCAAATTCCCCAAAACTTCACAAGATTTTTCCCAAGTTTCCAAGGCTTCCCACGATCTTCCCAAATGTCCCCAAGTCATCCCTAGAACTTTCCAAAGCTTTCCCAAGATTTCCAAGCTTTCGCTAGGCCTTTCCCAAGTTTCCAATCCTTCCCAAGATCTAACCAAATGTCCCCATGCCCTTTAAGAAACTTCCCACAGTTTTCCCAAACTCCCAAACCTTCACAACACTTTTCCCAAAGGTTCTTAAGGCTTCCCACGATCTTCCCAAACCTTTCCCAGTCTTCTCAGATATCTCTAAGACTTTTCATAAATTCCCTATAATCTTTCCCAAGCCTTCCCAAGCTTTCGCTAGACTTTTCCCAAATTCCCAAAGCTTTCCCAAACCTTCCCAAGCTCCGCCATTCACTTTTCTCCGCCCCACGGATTACCCTTATATTTATTTACGACACTTTAGAGCAGCTTTTGGTTTGGCTTGCATGGGGTGGAGGGTACAGTAGACGAGTCTTGGGGTGCGGGATTTGAGAGTGGAGCGTAGGTGGGGGGTCAAGGCGGTTATTTAAGGGCGGCTGACCATCTGCTGACCCTTGGGTCGCCACCACAAAAGAGTCTGATGACCAACAGTGGCCCATAGGTTAAGCGCCGCGCGTGGACAACGAATCACACACACACACACACACACTGTAAAGTGTGTATTACATTTATTTTATTCTTTATATATATATATTATAAATTTATTTATTTTATTTGAATATTTTTTATCAATTTTTTTTAATTAATTATAATTTAATAATATTAATTGATTGTTAATTTAATTTATTACGGTTTATTTTATTTGATTCTACAAAATTTATATTTCAAACCGCTTCACGTATAAGAGATACACACACTTACACACCCGTACGTGTGTATATAAGGGCTTACGCACACTCATGGTGACACACGTGATTACACACCGAGTAAAAAGAGCAGCCACACACTTGCACACACTGGCATATACACACACGCGATACACACACATGATTACACACCGAGTAAAAGAGAACAGTCACACACAAGTATGTCTGTGCACACTTATACTTACACACCCATACACACTCATGCTTACACACTGGATGGAGGTACACTCTTACACACCTCGATCCTTACACACTCTTGTCACCCCTGATTCACTTTCTTACACACTTACATACAAACACCTTCACCCTTTACACACCTCCAGCCTTACACACCTTCAGCCTTACACACACACACACACACACAGAGTGATGCTGTAGGTACAACTCGTTTGGCACCATTTGCTTATTGTTCTCTCCACATACGAAACCAACCCCCTCCTTCACCCCTTACACACCTTCAGCCTTACACACACACACACACACACACAGAGTGATGCTGTATGGTACAACTCGTTTGGCACCATTTGCTTATTGTTGTGTCCATATAGGAAACCAACCCCCTCTGGTTGACCCTGCTTGACCAGTGGGGACTCCCACACACCCTATACCGGGTCACACGCTCCAGTTGCTTTGATACATAAGAATAACACATTCAAATTAATGCCATTTTCTAAAATCAAAATCCCCTTCTCTCTGCTTTCTTTTGAAATGGCCCAAAAGCCAATGTTTAACCGGTACTCTTTTATTATTAGCACTGTGCTGTGTGCCCCTTGACCCTTAGTCTCGCGGTCACAGTGTCCAGCTGTGGGTCACTATTGCTTTTCAACAGTCCCAAATTAAATGCGTTATCAAATACAATAAAGACTAATAAAACACTGCATTCAAACGCAAAATAGCCCTTATGCATTCTCAAACTTATAAAACCTAGAATATTTTAGTATACAGTTTAATCCTTTGCCTAATCACTATGGATTTTCAATAGTCCCAAATTAAATGGCTTATCAAATACAATAAAGACTAATAAAACACTGCATTCAAACGCAAAATAGCCCTTATGGATTTTTCAAACTTATAAAACCTAGGATATTTCAAATACCAATGAATTTTAACTTTCTAGTACAGTTTAATCCTTTGCCTAATCACTATGGCTTTTCAACAGTCCCAAATTAAATGCCTTATCAAATGCAATAAAGACTAATAAAACACTGCATTCAAACATAAAATAGCCCTTATGAATAAATTATACAAAATAGCCCTTATGAATATATTATATAAAATTCAAACTTATAAAACCTAGGATATTTCAAATTCCACTGAAATTCAATTCTATAGTAACAGTTTTAATCCTTTGCAAAAATCTTGTGTTACAACACACGGGGGTCTAACACAATACCAACCCGTTCAATAGTTGTTTACTACTGGAAACTATTGGCAAAACTCTATTGACGTGTTCGGCAATAATAGTTTGAAATGTTACTCTTGTGTAAAATTGTCAACTGTTATGTACGAAAAATTTCGGTGACAGATGCTTGCTTACATTAGTTCAAAAGCAGAGCAAATTGCGTGGGCGTTTGGGTATAGACCTTATTCCAAAATGACCTCTGTTGACCATCCTCTCTACTACGGACACTCGTGTCAATTAATTTTTTCAATGAATCGACTTAAAAATACGTCTAAAAATCGCCAAAAAATCTGAGAAACACTTTGACACCAAAAAATTTGAAAAATACTAACAAATTGATTTGATATCAGTGTCCGCTATAGTGAGGTGCACGTTTGGGAATAGGGCCCTATAGAGATAGGGAAACACAGCTGGAGGTTTTTACAAGCGTTTCATAAACGTTTCTACAAAATCTAAAATGCGCAATAATACAACAAATGATTTCAACATCTTTTGTTCCGGTTCAAATCCGCACACTTCCGAAAACGGCCGCCATTGCTATAGTTTTCCAAAGGGGTCCGAAACTCCGATGAAAAAAGTGTACGGAGATTATTCGATAACATACGATAACACGGAGATAACATATAGATAACAATGTTGATAATGGTGACAACATGACCTAGGTGTACGAAGATTACTGGAAATTTCCGACCCCTTGCAAATTATCAAATTTTATCGCATGTTATCACCTGTTATCGGCAAGGGGTCCGAAACTCCGGGGTAAAGTGTACGGAGATTATTCGATAACATACGATAACACGGCGATAACATATAGATAACAATGTTGATAATGGTGATAACATGACCTAGGTGTACGAAGATTATTGGAAATTTGCGACCCCTAGCAAATTATCAAATGTTATCGCATGTTATCACTTGTTATCGCCTATTATCGGCAAGGGGTCCGAAACTCCGATGAAAAAAGTGTACGGAGATTACTCGATAACATACGATAACACGGCGATAACATATAGATAACAGTGTTGACAATGGTGACAACATGACCTAGGTGTACGAAGATTATTGGAAGTTACGGACCCCTTGCTGTTTCCTCCAATCCGCATAGTTTTGACTATTATATTTACTTTCCTACATTGTTTGCACTGTGGACAGAACTATTATTATGTTACATCTAAACAGTATACATGTTATTTGTTCTTAATACAAAACTTTGGATACTAAATTTCAATAAAAACTACTGAAATTCCAGCCATTGCCTCACTGCGGGAGGTTTATATAAACCCGATAGAAAGAAGAAGCTCTAGCCATAACGTTTGAATGACCGTCTGAAATGGTGCATGACTGTCATGGATTCAGCTAGTCGATAGTGTGAAATTGCCCCAGTTTCACACGGTTCGTACGCTTGAGTTTTTCAAGAACCAAGAGTCATGCAGTATTCAACCCCTTATTCAGAGGGGTTCACTTTTTAGCAACTAGAGAAAGTTCAGTTACTATTAAGCTACCTAGTCATTTGGTATCATCGTGTTATCAACTTGTTATCAGTGTTATCACTCGTTTTAGGGATTTCACAACCCCCTTGGGAAAATATTTCAACTGTAACTCATTTCAGTAAGGAATATCAGTTGAATTTTTCAAGAACCAAGTCATGCAGTATTCAACGCCTTATTCAGAGGGTTCACTTTTTAGCAACTAGAGAAAGTGCAGCCACCTAGTCATTCGTTATCATCGTGTTATCAACTTGTTATCAGTGTTATCACTCGTTTTAGGGTTTTCACAACCCCCTTGGGAAAACATTTCAACTGTAACTCATATCAGTTGAATTTTTCAAGAACCAAGTCATGCAGTATTCAACCCCTTATTCAGAGGGGTTCACTTTTTAGCAACTATAGAGAAAGTTCAGCTACCTAGTCATTCGTTATCATCGTGTTATCAACTTGTTATCAGTGTTATCACTCGTTTTAGGGATTTCACAACCCCCTTGGGAAAACATTTCAACTGTAACTCATATCAGTTGAATTTTTCAAGAACCAAGTCATGCAGTATTCAACCCCTTATTCAGAGGGGTTCACTTTTTAGCAACTATAGAGAAAGTTCAGCTACCTAGTCATTCGTTATCATCGTGTTATCAACTTGTTATCAGTGTTATCACTCGTTTTAGGGTTTTCACAACCCCTTGGGAAAACATTTCAACTGTGACTCATATCAGCAAGGCAATAAATCGCGGATTTTCAATCGATTCTATCGTGGACATACTATTGTCCACTATACTCTGGCCTGTGTGTGTGTGTAATGTCCGATGGAAAAAGTGCTGGACTTTGACTCAATGGGGGGTTTCCTATTTGAAATATATAGAATGTTCTATATATATATATGCTGTGTGTGTAGATGTGTGTGTGTGTGGATGGAAAAGATTTTGATAAATTTCACTTGATTGGGCATTTGGCTGCAGACCCGTGGATGACCACATGTGACCAGGACCCTTACAGGACCCTTTTCTCACGCTGACCACTAGCCAAATTTATGGCTGACCATTAAACTCTTACACAATCGCCACATAGCCGATTTATGTGAAGCCAATTCCCGCTTTTAACACAGTCAATGCCTTTTCACACACTCTCTCACACACACACACACTAGCAAAAACTTTAAATTCATTTTATTTTATTATCTATGTCTATTTTTTTTGGTATTTATTATTGTATAAATATTATTACTATATTGCAAGGGGGTCCGAAAATTCCAATAATCTTCGTACACCTAGGCCGTGTTATCACTGTTATCATCCTATTATCTCCATGTTATCTCCGTGTTATCATGAGTTATCAAATAAAATTCGTACACTTTTCCTCGGAGTTTCGGACCCTTTGTATCATATAATCTACACCAAGGAGTCCGAAACTCGCAATAATCTTCGTACACCTGGGTCATGTTATCACTGTTATCATCCTATTATCTCCATGTTATCTCCGTGTTATCACGAGTTATCAAATAATCTTCGTACTCTTTTCCTTGGAGTTTCGGACCCCTTGTTTCATACCTAATGGAATGAAAAATCAAATTTGATACAAGCTGATAACACTTTGATAACATGATGATAACAGTTGGTTGCGTGTTATCTCTGTGAGGTCTACGTTGGTCAAAGCCTCTCGAAGGAACAACGGTCGATTAGATTCAAAGAGGATTACAAGCATCTCTTGAAGATCTTCTTTCCCTTTGATTCTTCGTAAAGTCTCCAGTAAGTGAAACTGCGACACAAGGGGTCCGAAACTTGCAATAATCTTTGTACACCTAGGTCGTGTTATCACTGTTATCAACCTGTTATATCCGTGTTATCTTATGTTATCAAATAATCTTCGTACACTTCACCTCGGAGTTTCGGATTCCAAGGGGTCCGAAACTTCCAATTAATCTTCCTACACCTAGGTCATGTTATCACTGTTATCAACCCGTTATCTCCGTGTTATCATATGTTATCATATGTTATCAAATAATCTTCGTACTCTTTTCGTCGGAGTTTCGGATCCCCTTGTATCATATAATGCATACCAGGGGGTCCGAAACTTTAAACAATCTTCGTACACCTAAGGTCATGTTATCGCTGTTATTAACTCGTTATCTCCATGTTATCTCCGTGTTATCATATGTTATCAATAATCTTCGAAAAATTTTACCCGGAGTTTAGGACCCCTTGCCGATAACAGGTGATAACATGCGATAACATTTGATAATAGCAAGGGTCCGAAACTTGCTATAATCTTCGTACACCTAAGGTCGTGTTATCACTGTTATCAACCCGTTATATCCATGTTATCTCCGTTGTTATCATATGTTATCAAGTAATCTTCGTACACTTTTCCTCCGAGTTTCGGACCCCTTGCTGAAACCTCAAAAAAAGAATGGGAAGAATGGGAGAAAAGAAGAATTGGATAAAAAGTCGATGAAAAGAAGAAAAAAGATAGGCATCCGTGTCTTTTAAATGGATTACATAGTTTAGATCAAATGCTATTAAAGTTTTAAATGGATTTTACAGTTCTGCATTTTACTGTATTTAGCAGTGTTCCCACTTCCAATGTCCCCTTTTTCCCCTCTTCCCTTATTTTTCCCTTCTTCCCCTCCTTGCCAGCATCTAAGGCTGTAATTTCTTGATTTCTCTCTTCCCTTATTTTTCCCTTCTTCCCCTACGTGCCAGCATCTAAGACTACATTTCTTGATTCCCTCTTTCTTTCTTCCCTTATTTTCCCCTTCTTTCTCTCCGTGCCAGCATCTAAAGGCTATATTTCTTGATTTCTCTCTTCCCTTATTTTTCCCTTCTTCCCCTCCGTGCCTGCATACAAGACTATATTTCTTGATTCCCCTCTTTCCCTCTTCCCTTATTTTTTCCTTCTTCCCCTGCGTGCCAGCATCTAAGGCTATATTTCTTGATTCCCCTCTTTCCCTCTTCCCTTATGTTTTCCTTCTTCCCCTCCGTCCCAGCATATGAGGCTATATTTCTTGATTCCCCTCTTTCCCTCTTCCCTTATTTTTTCCTTCTTCCCCTCCGTGCCAGCATATAAGTCTATATTCCTTGATACCCCTCTTTCCCTCTTCCCTTATTTTTTCCTTCTTCCCCTCCGTGCCAGCATCTAAGGCTATATTTCTTGATTCCCCTCTTTCCCTCTTCCCTTATTTTTCCCTTTTCCCCCTCCATGCCAGCATATAAGGCCATATTTCTTGATTTCCCCTCTTTCCCTCTTCTCTTATTTTCCGCTTCTCAGACCCTTTTTTCCCTTTATCCAGGGAATTTCCCCGCAAAGTGGAAACACTGGTATTTAGGTTAATTCGAGAATGGTGTTATCAGTATGTTATCAAAGTGTTATCATAGGTTACTAATCATCTTCTTGTAAAATAAAATCGTCAAAAAATTTATTATTATTATTATTATTATTAAGATAGTTGCTAAGTTATGTGTGACCTTGGATGACCTTACATGACCTTGAGTGACCTCGGTTGACCTCGACTGAGTCACATAATCTGCTTATACAAGTAATGACTCATTAAGTTTTCACTTCTTCAAATTTACCTTGGATTTTTTAAATCCCAAGTCTGTGCTTCCGTCATTTCCATTACGTTGAGTCAAGTTCGCTGACCTCGGATGACCTCGGATGACCTTGAGCTAAGGTCACTTTAACTTTCACTTGAGCAAAAAAAAGGTGAGATGAAAGTTATCTGAATTAGTTAATGCTGAATAGATTAAGTGATAACATGATGATAACACTTGATAACACTTGATAACGCTTCATAACCCCAGCGGGAAATGAAGGATGTCGGCTACATCCTGAACGATATCCGTAACATATCCTGAATATCCTGAACCACGTCCGACGTGGATGAGTAAAAAAAAATCGTGTTGAGAATTGTGAATCTTGATTATTAAGGGCACCATTAAGTATCCTGAAAAGCGTTTTTTTCAGGATGTTGTTAAGTACCCTGAACATGTATTATTCAGACATTCTAATTTCAGGGTCCTGAACACCCGAGAAGTGGGCCAATTTCACTCTACTCAAGAGTCCTGATTGGCATCCTGAAAATCTCCTTTTCAGGATATTTTAAGGGTCCTGAAGCTATCCTTAATTTTTTGCTGGGAACACTTGATAACACTTGATAACACTCGATAACAATATTGCAAATACCTGTCTGCGTGTGGCCTTTGTAAAAAATAAAATATAAAAAAAAAGGTTTCAATGACCTTGCATGACCTTGAACGAAAGGAAAATCATCCCCCCCGTCACTTTTTCCGAAATTTTGAGAAAAACAGCAAATCAGCGAAGGAAAAAAATACAAACGTCTCCCAAGGTCAAAGCAGGTCATTGACCTGTTATTATTATTATTATTATTATTAAATTTATTATTTATATTATTATTTATTGTTTATTATTACTATAACTATTATTATATTTTATTTTAATATTTATTTATCTTATTTATATTTTCCATAAGTTTTATATTATATTATTTATTTATTATTTATTATTTATATTATTATTTATTATTTATTATTACTATTATTATTATTATATTTTATTTTAATATTTATTTATCTTATTTATATTTTCCATAATTTTTATATTATATTATTTATTTATTATTTATTATTTATATTATTATTTATTATTTATTATTACTATTATTATTATTATATTTTATTTTAATATTTATTTATCTTATTTATATTTTCCATAATTTTTATATTATATTATTTATTTATTATTTATTATTTATATTATTATTTATTATTTATTATTACTATTATTATTATTATATTTTATTTTAATATTTATTTATCATATTTATATTTTCCATAATTTTTATATTATATTATTTATTTATTATTTATTATTTATATTATTATTTATTATTTATTATTACTATTATTATTATTATATTATATTGTAATATTTTTTATCATATTTATATTTTCCATAATTTTTATATTATATTATTAATTTATTATTAATTTAATTATTTAAAAAAATATTGGCCAAATTTTCTTTTTCACACAGTTTCTTCACCTCTCTCTCCTTACCCCATACCTGGAGGGTCCGCAACCCAACCAAATCCCTGAGTGATAACAAGTGATAACACATGATAACAAGACGATAACAACTCGTCGTACAATTTTTTTCTGTATAGTAAATCTAAGGAACATAAATAATAAAGTTATCAATATATTATCAAAATTTTTTTTAAATTTTTGTAAAAGTTTCGAACCCCCTCGCTTGGGACTATAGGGCCTGTAGGCCAGTGTCTCCACTTTTCAGTTTTCCCTTTTTCCCCTCTTCCCTTTTTCTTTCCCCTTTTTCCCCCTCCGTGGAAGAATATGCAGGGGACTAGATTTCCTCTTTACTCTCTTATCTTCTTTTTCCCTTTTCAGACCCCATTTCCCCCCTTTTTCAGGGAATTTCCCTGCAAAAGTGGAAACACTGCTTGTAGGCCTAGGGCAAATGTTTTTGCGAAAAAGACGTTTACACCCGTAGGCCTATTTTTTCGCTCTTTTGGATGAAATGTTATCCAAACCCCAAACTTCAATAACAACTATTCATCTTTCAAAAAAATTTTCCCACACACCACTATTCAATATTGCGAAAAATAACAAAAGAAAATGTTGATAACAGATGATAACAGATGATAATAGCAGTATAAAAGGAATCATGTGTAAAATAAATGAACAGTACAGTTATTGAGGGTTGCTAACACTTGATAACACACTTAACAATAGTGGATAATATGTTGATAACAGAGCATAACAGATGATATCAGATGATAATGATAATATAAAAGGAATCAGGTGTGAAATAAATGAATAATACAGTTATTGAGGGTTGTTAACACTTGATAACACCCTTAACGATAGTGGATAGCATGTTGATAACAGATGATAACAGATGATAACAGATGATAATAATAATATAATAGGAATCAGATGCAAAATAAAAGAATAGTACAGTTATGGAGGGTTGTTAACACTTAATAACACACTTTACAATAGTGGATAACATGTTGATAACAGATGATAACAGATGATAATGATAATATAAAAGGAATCAGGTGTAAAATAAATGAATAATAGTTACTGAGGGTTGTTAACACTTGATAACACACTTAACGATAGTGGATAAAATGTTGATAACACCTGATAACAGCGGACAGCACTGCTATCACTTAATATCATTATTTAGGTAAATTAACACCTTACATTAATTGGTTGTTAACACTGGATAACACCTTTGCAATATAGTTGATAACACCTGATAACAATGTTAACCACTGATAATAATATTTACTTAAAAAATGACCTGAAACAGTAAAAATAAAATAATATCCGCCATCTTGTTTCCCGCCATTTTGTTTTTTTTATTTTTTTTTTTTTGTTTCCCTCTTTTTTTAGTCACCGAAAAAAAAAACTTTCGAGGGGCGCGGCTTGCGGCGACCAATAAAAAAACAGCTGACGCAATCAGCCAATGAGGGGGAAGCTGTTTTTTATCACCGCGTTTTTTTTGCGCAACCAATCAGATGGCTTCGTTTTCAAAAGCGCTAGAATAATCATAATTAATTAATCACCTTAATTAATTTGCTGGGAATTTTGCAATTTTGAATTTTAAAATATTTTGTCCATTAATAATAATTTAATTAATATATTTTTTAAAATTTTATTATTTTTATGTTTTTATTAATCTTTACTTATTTTATATTATTATAAACTTATATACGTATATATTTATATAAATATATTTATAAATATGATATTATAAATATACTGATTATTTTTATAAAATCTAATAATGTATAAATGTATTAATACAATTTATAAAAATAAATACCACTAATTAATACAATGTAATTATAATAAATTTTAAATCAATTAGAAATTTAAACATAATTAGAATCAGTGGAATTTAAAAAATTTTGCAATGCACGGATAGAATTGTTAATAATTTCCACATTTAACCGTAATTAAACATAAAATTAATACATATTCAGTAAACAAGCCTAACAATTATTATTTTAATTATGTAAATATGAATATATCAAGGGGTCCGAAACTCCGAGGACAAGTGTACGAAGATTATTTGATAACATGTGATAACACGTAGATAACAGGGAGATAACAGATGATTACACGACCCAAGCGTACGAAGATTATTTGATAACATGTGATAACACGTAGACAACAGGGAGATAACAGATGATTACACGACCCAAGCGTACGAAGATTATTTGATAACATGTGATAGCACGTAGATAACAGGGAGATAACAGATGATTACACGACTCAGGTGTACGAAGATTATTGCAAGTTTCGGACCCCCTCCCTGGAATATATCATTTGGAACCATTCAAAAACTTATGCGAATTTTTGAGGTTTTAGAAAGTTTTTGAGGCTAGTCAGCATGTACCAGGGTATGTGTGTTTTTGGGATATTTTTGCAAACTTTCTCTCGAATGGGGGCTATGCAGTGAAGTTTATTTATGAAAAGGGTCTACAGGAAAAGGCTGGGAGCAAAAATGGTACTGGTGAAGAATTTTAGCACACATAGCCCGCTTGCTTGGCTTGGCTTGGTTTTGCTTTTAGGTTTTGGGCAGCCCCATTTTTACGCAAAAACCGCAAAATTTGGTGCAAAACAAGCGACGCATGTCGTAAACAACTTGGCGAAAATCGGGCCGAACTTGTTGTTTACACACGTGCAAAATAGAATTATATATACGTTTCTCCATAAAGGCTATTACCTTGCACACACACAAGTCTCGTATAAGATAAAAGCTTTTGCAATGAAAAGAAAATCAACAACACTAAAGGTACACAAAAGTTGTGCAAATCTAGGACTGATAACAAAACTGTGCCACGTAACCTGCTTTTGCTAAAAAGCATACATAATACATAGGGGTGCAACAGAGAGGGTCTACTTGTTACGTCCACCAAAGTCACAAAAATATTTCAAATTCAACTTTGATTATTACAAACTATAGAAAAATAAAAGCAAATTAGAATGAATTGAATATAATTGTTAATAACTAGTAAGAAGATTAAAGGTGGGGCACTATTTAGTTTACTCTTGTTTTTTCATTAAAAAGGGTCTTATTGTTTCTTCCACCAAAATTACAAATAATCTTCAAATTTTATTTTAGTTATTACAAGCTATAGCCAGATCAACTTTTATTAGAATGCATTGAATGTAGTTGTTAATAGTTAGTAAGAAAATTAAAGGTGGGGCAACTATTTAGTTTAGCAATGTTTTTTATTGAAAAGGGTCTTATTGTTTCTTCCACCAAAATTACAAATAATCTTTAAATTTTATTTTAATTATTGCAAACTATAGCCAAATAAACTTAAATTAGAATGCATTGAAAATAATTTTTAATAATTCGTAAAACAATTAATGGTGGAGCACTATTTAGTTAAGCCATGTGTTTTCTGTTCAAAAGGAATTAGTTGTTGCTTCCACCAAAACTGTACATTTTATTCAAACTTGATTTTAACTATCACAGAGTATAGCTAAGTTACCCTAAGTTGGAATGCATTGAATATAGTTTTTAATAAAGTATAAGGAAATTAATGGTGGGATACTCTTAGTAACGCCATGTGTTTTTTCTTCATAGGGGTCTCATTGTTTCTTCCACCAAAATTTCAAATACTCTTCAAATCCAACTTTTAATGTTACATCAAATACTATTACTAACACATAATAGAATGTATTAAGTTTTACTTTCAATAACTAATTAGGTAACGAATAGTGATGGGCAGAATTTCATCCTGCAGCTTCTGTCATCTACGAAAATCCGGGATACGTTTTTAGCCCACAAAACCCTAATACAGTCTATATTAAACTAAGTTTTACATCAACTGCAATAACTAAAACTAATTAATCTAATTTTTAATAAAAACGATGGAGCTCACAAGAAAGCGCCATCTATGAACAAACTTTTAAAAATCAGCTTTCCCTCCGTTTTTTAAAATTAGACTTCAACATATTATTACACCATGACTTTCATTACTTAAATGCATATATAAAAACCACTTTTAACTTTGATATTTTAATTATTATTTGAAGTCAACGAACGCAAGGTCCATTGGTGATGCGGAAAAGGTCCGAGCAGTGCGTAGAAGAAACTTGGCAAAACGGGTAAAAAGATTGGCAAAAACAAGCTGGGGCGATGACCGTGCCAGTTTTGCGATAAATTATCATGTCTACGTTGTCTATTGTATAGACCTTATTCCAAAAAGGCCTGTGTAGACCAGCCTCTCTAGTGCGGACACTCGTATAAAATAACGTAGTCATCAAATGTGACTGGGAAGAAAGTCTAAAAAACACAGAAAAATTCGAGAAACATTTTGGCACCAAGAAAGTTGAAAAATATTCACAAGGTGATTTAATACAAGTGTCCGCTATAGTGAAGTGGACGTTTGGAATAGGCCCTATAAGACCCTATTGCAAAAAGGCCTGTGTAGACCAGCCTCTCTAGTGCGGACACTCGTATAAAATAATGCTGTCATCCAATGTGACTTGGAAAAAAAACTAAAAATCACAGAAAAATTCGAGAAACATTTCGGCACCAAGAAAGATGAAAATATTCACAAGGTGATTTAATAGAAGTGTCCGCTATAGTGAAATGGGCGTTTGGCCTTTGTAAGACCAGCCTCTCTAGTGCGGACACTCGTATAAAATATTAGTGTCATCCAATGTGACTTGAAAAAAACTCTAAAAATCACAGAAAAATTCGAGAAACATTTCGGCACCAAGAAAGTTGAAAAATATTAACAATCTGACTTTAAGTAAGTGTCCGCTGTAGTGAAGTGTGCGTTTTGCCTCTCTAGTGCGGACACTCGTATAAAATAATGTTGTCATCAAATCTGACTTGAAAAAAAACTAAAAATCACAGAAAAATTCGAGAAACATTTCGGCACCAAGAAAGTTGAAAAGTATTCACAAGGTGATTTAATATCAGTGTCCGCTATAGTGAAGTGGGCGTTTGGAATAGTCCCTATTGTGTACGGTAGGGGGCCGATATACCGTTTCGCACGTTATTTACGCATTCGCCAAAAGTTTTCTCTTGGCTGGGTTCGTGCAAGACGTAAACAAGTGGGAAGTTTTAACAAAAGGGCTGAAGCTTCACCCTCCCCATTCCATTCATTCACCTATTCATTCACTCATTCAGTAAATTTTTTTTTTTTGCGAAAAATATTTCCTTCAGTTCAATGGGGCGTCATTATTTTTCCATTCAAAAAGTGATAAAGAATTTGTCGGAAAATATCAAGGGGTCCGAAACTTCCAATAATCTTAGTAGACCTAGGTCATGTTATCACTGTTATCAACCTGCTATCTCCATCTTATCCCCGTGTTATCACGTGTTGTCAAATAATCTTCGTACGCTTTTCCACGGAGTTTCGGACCCCTTGGTAAATATTTTAATCACGAGAATAGAGAAAAATGTAATAAACATTTCAAGGGGTCCGAAACTTCCATTAATCTTCGCATACTTGGGTCATGTTATCACAGTTATCAACGCGTTATCTCCGTGTTACCACGTTTTATCAAATAATCTTCGTACACTTTTCCACGTAGTTTCGGACCCCTTGGAAAATATTTTAATCACGAGAAAATAATAAATTGTGAAAATTAATCAAGAAAAATGTAATTAAAATTTGTACAAGATTTTGTAAATTAATTCGATAGTTTTACTGATTTATTAAATAGTTAGAATTTTTTATTTATTTAAAATATAAACATTTATTTCTATATATATATATTTATTTATAATATATATAATTATTTCTATTTATAATTATTTATTTATTTATAGTTAGAATGATGACCACTTATTTTTCATACACTATTGAATAAAACACTTTTATTATTTTTATCTATTATTTATCTACATATTAGATTAATATTATTATTATCATTAAAATATTAAAATGTTTTATATTATTTGTATTATTTTCATTTTATGTTATTATTGTCAAAGTCAAGATAATTAATTGAAATTTTTTGTGACTTCAGCAGAAGTTCAGATGAACTCCGGTTGTTTTCCTTCCTGTTTGCGAATTCCTCGCCAGTGCAAAAACGCTAACCGGGGGGGTTGGCAACTCGCAGAAAACAAAGTCACAATTTGCAAAAATTCGCAAAAAAAAAATTCGCAAAAAAATCATATAAACGAATCACTCATACTCTCAACTTATATATTATGATATCCAAGGGGTCCGTAACTCGGAGGAAAAGTGTACGAAGATTATTGGATAACATATGATAACACGGAGATAACATGGAGATAACCGGTTGATAACAGTGATAACACGGCCTGGGTGTACGAAGATTATAGCAAGTTTCGGACCCCTTGATTATATCTTAATAATTTATTATTAATATTATTTGTTATTTATTATATATTTTTGTAGAGTATAGTGAATTTGCGAATTTCGCTTTTTGCGAATTTTTCGCATGGCTCAGGTCAATGCCTCTTCATCCCCATTTTTGCGAAAATGGGGTAAAACGGGAGCTCAATAACCCCTTAGGGCAGTTTTGCGTCTTCCTCCCACCCACCCACCCACCCACCAAACCTCCCACCCACCAACCAATCGCCTCTCACCAATCCGCTCACCCACTTTCCTCCCACCCACCCACCCACCGACCAATCGCCTCTCACCACCCGCTCACCCACTTTCCCCCCACCACCCTCCCGACCACCCACTTTTTATCCAACCCTATTCCACCACCCGCTCGCCCATTCTTCCGCCCACCACCCACTTCACCACCCACATTTCTATCCAATCCTATTGCACCACCCATTCACCCACTTTTCATCCCACCACCCACTTCACCACCCACCGGGCTCCCCCTTTCACTACTTGAATGGAGGGTTAGCAACTTTCATATTCTATTGCACTTAACTAAGTGATAACACATGATAATATAACAATAACGTAAAAATAAATTAGCAGTAATTCAATAAATGTATAAAAATCATAATTATTATTATTGTTTTCTTATTATTATCTTCAAGCAATAAGCCTATCACACACTACCATATTATAATATTTGATTGATAAAATACTATGTAATTATACTAAAACAATAGACTCAGGGGCTAGTAATTCTAGAATTAACCCCGTTTTAGGGTTAACTATCGGGGTTAACTACTTATAGGCCTAGTCTAGTCTAAACAATTATGAAAAGGGCGAACTAGAAGAGGGGGGTGAATATAGGGTCACCTTGTTTAAACTCTTCCATTCGGCGACTCTGGTCCATTTTGACCTCACTTCCCTTTTGTAGGGTCAAAGGTCATTGTGGAGCAGACGGTTGTTTCTTTCTTCAATGACCTTGTGCGCATCTGGTGCAAGTAGCCCTCTACACCTCTACTGCGGAACACTAGTGCAAAATAATTTTGCAAAAATACCAACTCGAAAATATTTCTAAAAATCATAGAAAAATTCGCGGAACATTTTGGTATAAAGAAAGTCACAAATTTCTTATATGCTGATTTAATAACGGTGTCCGCTATAGAGAGGCTGGTTTTATGAAATGGCCATTGAAGTCCAGCCTCCCTACTGCGGACAATAGTGCAAAATAATTTGCAAAAGTACCAACTCGAAAATATTTCTAAAAATCATAGAAAAATTCGCAAAACATTTTGGTATAAAGAAAATTATGAAATTTTGGTATGCTGATTTAATAACAGTGTCCGCTATAGAGAGGCTCGCTTTATGAAAGGGCCATTGAAGCCCAGCCTCTCTACTACGGACAACAGTATAAAAAAATTCGCAAAACATTTTGGTATAAAGAAAATTATGAAATTTTGGTATGCTGATTTAATAACGGTGTCCGCTATAGAGAGGCTCGCTTTATGAAAGGGCCGTTGAAGCCCAGCCTCTCTACTACGGACAACAGTATAAAAAAATTTGCAAAAACACCAATTTGAGAATAGTTCTAAAAATCATAGAAAAATTCGCAAAACATTTTGGTATAAAGAAAATTATGAAATTTTGGTATGCTGATTTAATAACAGTGTCCGCTATAGAGAGGCTCGCCTTATGAAAGCCATTGAAGTCCAGCCTCTCTACTACGGACACCAGTATAAAATAGTTTTATTAAAAATAACGACTTAAAAAAATACCTAAAAATCATAGAAAAATTCGCGAAGCATTTTGGTATAAAGACAATTAAAAAATTCTCATATGCTAATTTAATAACAGTGTCCGCTATAGAGAGGCTGGTTTTATGAAATGGCCATAGAAGTCCAGCCTCTCTACTGCGGACACCAGTATAAAATAGTTTTAGTAAAAATAACGACTTAAAAATATACCTAAAAATCATAGAAAAATTCGCGAAACATTTTGGTATAAAGACAATTAAAAAATTCTCATATGCTAATTTAATAACAGTGTCCGCTATAGAGAGGCTGGCTTTTTTTTTGGGGGACTATGCCCTATAACGGGTTAAATGGATGTGCAGCTTAAAAGAATGACCCCACTGAGTTGTGACCCTTTTTGACCCCACATGAACAAAGTCCAGATGCTTAAACTGGGATAACTTTTCAGGAATAAACCGTTACTACAGGAGGCCTTCTGCTCTAGTTACTCACAATAGGTCGCGTGTGTGCATGTGCTGTTTTAATATCAGGTCAAATCAGGTCAAAGTTCTTTTCTCTCTCCGTGACCCTTTTATCTCTTTGCAGTTTTCAACAATGAAACAGATGCTGACCACAACTATCCATATACGTTTGGTATATACACTATTATCCACACTGGATCCAAGATGGCGGCCACTGGATTCAAGATGGCGGCCACCGGATTCAAGATGGCGTCTTGCTGATTTATAGTCGTGTTTGTTGGTGGGACTTGGAAAGTTTGAAACTGTTTTATGGCTGTCTTCAGATGCGTTTCGCAATGTTTACCAAAAATTCGCCAGACTTTTGCTAATTTTACTTGCAAACCAGATTCGCCCAAAAGGGTTCTCCACCCCCCACAGTAGGCCTACGCACAGTGATAACAGTGATAACACTGATAACAATTGATAACACTTGATAACACGCCTAGAAACGAAGGCTAGTCTCGGGTCGACTCACTTAAGCACACTTAATAATATCTAATAATATATTTACAAGTCTAAATTTCGCGCATTCAGACTCGCAATAGGCCTATCTAGGCCTACGCACATTGATAACACTGATAACACTTGATAACAGGCCTAGAAACGAAGGCTAGTCTCGGGTCGACTCACTTTAGCACACTTAATAATATCTAATAATATATTTACAAGTCTAAATTTCGCGCATTTAGATTCGCAATAGGCCTATCTAGGCCTACGCACAATGATAACACTGATAACACTTTGATAACACGATGATAACACGCTTTTAGTTATCAACGCCTCGGCGGTACGTGCTACGACATTCCCCGGGGCGATTTCTGCAGCGTTGCCAGATTTCTCTATTTCAAAATTTCCTGATTTAAATCATATATATTGAAAATATAATTATATATTTATTAATATTAGGTGTTATAATAATAAAATAAGTTATTTTTGATATTTTCTTAAAGAGTATTTACAAAAGAGTGTCGAATTTCTAAAGTTTTTCAACGTTTTGCTTGTTTTTCTTTTGGATAGCCCTGTGCGAAAAACACAAGACGGCAAACCCAGATGACTTACACCCCGCCCTGTTATCCGTGGTTAACAACACGTTATCATCATATTATCACTTGTTAACTATTATAAAGCGCTATCAAGAAGGACTGGAGAGCTTTTTTTTGTATTCCCTTCCTTCTGTTATCAATGGTTATCAACGTGTTATCATCATATTATCACTTGTTAACTATTATAAAGCGCTATCAAGAAGGATAAGAGCTTTTGTTGCATTCCTTTCCTTCTGTTATCAATGGTTATCAACGTATTACCATTTGTTATCAGTGTGAAAATTTGCAAAAAAGAGTTGCGGACCCCCTTTTATGGATCAATGGTATCAAGGTGTTATCATTTGTTATCAGTGCGAAAAATTTGTAAAAAAAGGAGTTGCAAACCCTCTTTTATGGATCAATGGTTATCAAGGTGTTATCATTTGTTATCCGTGCGAAAAATTTGTAAAAAAAGGAGTTGCGGACCCTCTGTTATGGATCAATGGTTATCAAGGTGTTATCATTTGTTATCAGTGCGAAAAGTTGCAAAAATTGCGGACCCTCTTTTATGGATCAATGGTTATCAAGGTGTTATCATTTGTTATCAGTGTGAAAATTTGTAAAAAAAAAAGAGTTGCGGACCCTCTTTTATGGATCAATGGTTATCAAGGTGTTATCATTTGTTATCTGTGTGACAATTTGCAAAAAAAAGAGTTGCGGACCCCCTTTTATGGATCAGGGGGTCATTGACCTTCTGTGCGAAAATTGTGCGAAATTTTGCGAAAACAGAGTAAAAAGGAGTAAAAATGAAGTCCTGCAGTGCAAAATTTTTAGTTAAAATAAACCAGGAAGAGAAATAAGTCACCGGAAATGCACTAAAGGGTCCGAAACTCCGTGGGAAAGTGTACGAAGATTATTTGATAACACGTGATAACACGGAGATAACAGGTTGATAACAGTGATAACAAGACCTAGGTGTACGAAGGTTATTTGATAACACATGATAACACGGAGATAACATTGAGATAACAGGTTGATAACAGTGATAACAAGACCTAGGTGTACGAAGGTTATTTGGTAACACATGATAACACGGAGATAACATGGAGATAACAGGTTGATAGCAGTGATAACATGACCTAGGTGTACGAAGGTTATTTGATAACACATGATAACACATGATAACACGGAGATAACACGGAGATAACAGGTTGATAACAGTGATAACATGACCTAGGTGTACGAAGGTTATTTGATAACACATGATAACACGGAGATAACACGGAGACAACAGGTTGATAACAGTGATAACATGACCCAGGTGGACGAAGATTATTAGAAGTTTCGGACCCCTTGAGATGCACTCGTCTCACGTTTCACGACCCAAAGATTCTTACCGTGAATCTCACCGTGATTCTTGACTGTAAGATTCTTGAGATTCTTGGTGATATTTTAAGATTCTTGATGAATGGTACAGGTCAAAGGTTAAGATTCTTACCATGATTCTTACCGTGGATTTCACCGTGATTCTTGATTGTAAGATTCTTGAGATTCTTGGTGATGTGGTAAGATTCTTGAATCATTAAGATTGGTATAAGATTCTTACCGTGATTCTTGAGATTCTTGGTGATATGTTAAGATTCTTGAAGAATGGCAAAGGTCAAAGGCTAAGATTCTTGTAAGATTCTTACTATGATTCTTACCGTGATTCTTGACTGTAAGATTCGTATAGTGAAATGTTAAGATTCATGTAAGATTCTTACCGCGAATCTCACCCTGATTGTTGACTGTAAGAATCTTGAGAATCTTGGTGACATATTAAGATTCTCGAAGAATAGCAAAGGTCAAAGGCTAAGATTCTTACCATGATTCTTACCGCGAATCCCACCGTGATTCCTGAGCGTAAGATTCTTAAGATTCTTGAGATTCTTGGTGATATGCTGGTTGTATAATAAGTTTATTCTTGATTAATGGTAAGGATTACAAGATAAGATTCTTAAGATTCTTGAGATTCTTGGTGGGCTGGTTGTATAATACGTTAAGATTCTTGAAAATAATAAATATTAAAAGATTTTTTATTCTTATCAAGATTCTTTGACTTTATTTAAGCTTAATATTAGTTATCCGAAGATTTTTTTTTATAGAATTTGTAAAAAGAGATTCGTTCAAAATTCAAGATTCTTACGCTGAATTCCAACGCCATCTAGCGGTGAATTTTTATACTATTTTGGATAGTGTTAAGTGTTTCCACTTTTCAATTTCCCATTTCCCCCCTCTTCCCTTATCTTTCCCTTTTTCCCCCTCCGTGCAATAATATGCAGGGGTCAGGACCAGAGCTTCCACTTTTTTCCCTTTTTTCCCTCTCCGCTTGAAAATATCAGTTTCCCTTTTCCCCCCTCCGTGTTACTGAGTAAAGCTACATTTGAAAATTCACTTTTCCCTCCATCTTCCCCTTTCCCTGTTCCCCATTTCCCCTATTTGAGGGAATTTCCCTGCAAAGTGGAAGCACTGGTTTAGACTTCCTCTCTACATTCTTCTCTTCTTCTTCCCTTTTCAGACCCCATTTCCCCCCTTTTTCAGGGAACTTCCCTGCAAAAGTGGAAATACTGACAGTGCTACAATGTAATTCTAATGAAAACTTTTTCATAGATAACTAATTTTCTTGTTCATAATTTATTAAAAATACTCAAAGCATAGATTAATAGAGAATACTGCTGATAATAAACTATTCTCCTTTTACGAAGATTATTTTTAAATATGTTGAAATTCTACAGAATATTTTAGCTAACTAATGAACTATTTTTAAGACATACTATTAATGAGCTATTTAATATTAATAAAATAGTTATTCAGCTTATTAAATTATATCCTATGATGGATAATAGCAAATTAATTTAAGACAATTTAAATTGAATTTGATTTGTTGATAATACAATAGTAATACAACTTCTTATAACGTAGACTCGAATCTATTTGTAAAGAGCAAAATCAAAACAAGTACAACCACATAAGACAACATTTTTCAATTTTTCCTTCTAACGAGGACGTTTTGCAAGTCTCGGAGAAACGACGGAAACCACATCAAACGGAAATATTTCTACATTTTTCAATTCTGGAATGGCGACTTACATAAACCTTAACGTTTTTCTGTAAGCAATTTAGAGAAGAAAAAACTAAACCATAGAAACAGCTAGATGAATACAGAAACTTTTTTATACGGTAAATTTTCTAGCCCTTGATTTTGACTCCAGCGGGAACGTTGTCCTGGTTTTTGCCAGGGTTTTTCTCCTTCTCCAGCTGCTTGCCAAGGTATTCCCTATTCATTTTACGGTTAAAATGGTAAGTTTTAATAAAAATGAAGTTTTCTGTCTTACCAGTTGTGAACCATAAGCTTCTGCACGGCGAGCAGAGCTTCATAGCGAACGTTGGGGTCCTCGTGTGAGAGCAGCTGCATGACGAGCTGTTTCCCGCCAAGCTGTTCGATAATACTTGAGAAAAAAATACAAAATAAAAACTCTCTGATTCAAATATACAATAAATTATAAATACTTTTTTCCACGAGGATAGTGACGAACGAACTCTCCAATATCGAAGGAGGCCACGGCCAGAACGAGGGGGTCCTGGTTCGACTCAAGAAGTCGGACGAGCATTTTGAGTAGCTCGTAGTTCTTCTCGACGAGTCGGGGGGCATTCTCCCGCCAGAACTTTTCCGACTTGTGGACGGGGCTCCACTCGAGCCGACCCGACTTGACCTCTGTGGCGTACTCGTCGAACGAGCTCAGGTCCTGGATCGAGGCCTGCAGCTTCTCGTTGAGGAACTCGATGTCGGCGATCAAGTCCTCGTCATCAAACTTGTGCTGCTGCAGAATCGACAATTGCTTCAAGACCTTGGCGTGAACCATCGCCACGCAGTTCTCCTTGGCAATCTGCAGGTCTTCAGTCTTCTCAATCATGTTCTAAACACGCGGGAAAAAACGTTAATTTCTTCGTTCTAGAAAAACGTTACTTTGTTCATTTTGGAAAAGATGTTGCCTTTGTTCGTTTTGAAAAAACGTTACTTTGTTCGATTTGGAAAAAAAAGAATTACTTTGTTTGTTATGAAAAAACGCTGCTTTGTTCGTTTTGAAACAAACGTTACTTTCTTTGTTTCGGAAAAAACGTTCTCGCGAACTTACCCGGAAGACTGCTAGAATGATTCTGGTTACTTTCTCCTTGACCGAATCATTCAAAATATCGCCCAGAATCGGAATAACGCTGTGCTTGCTCATCTTCTCGGCTAGCGGAACACTGAACGTCATCACCCACAAGCAAAAGACGAGTTGGTATTGCATCTATCAAATCTCAAGTTACTAAATCTAATTACAAGAAGATTTTACTGTAAGAAAATACCTGAAAATTGACTCGAGTGCTCAGCACGTTAGCAATAACCGAAATGCCGTTCTTTTCGGCAAACGCCAGACGGTACTTCTCGATCCGCAGCATCATCTGCAGGCAGCGGGCGGAGGTCTGAATGAACTCATTATTGGCCAGCTGCAGCTGCTCGATGAGCCAGGTCAGGTAAAAGTGCAAGTCCGAGCCGTCCATCAGGTCTTTGGACCAGCAGGCGAGTTTTGCAATGATTCGGGCGGTCATGTTCTGAATGAAGCCGTCGGGCCGGTTGAGGAGATTGAGAAACGGGGACCAGACGTTTTCTTTCTTCTTTTTGGCGTACTCGCGGAAGATTTCCACCCTCGTCCTGTCCTCCTGCAGCATGTCGTCCATGATCGTTAGGATGTACTGCACTGTCTGGTCCTTGGAAACATGCTCGAGCAGACTCAGAAACGTCTTGGCGCACTGAGCTCGATTAATATTCAGAAAATCGTCGAGTTTGGCGCCTTCCAAGTTGACGAACTCTTTGATGAAGCTGTAGTCTTCATTGGAAATCATCTGTGACCTGAAACGAGAAACGCTGGGTTGTAGTTTCATAAAAACGAAAAACAATAAGTCAACTTACTGCAGGTACGACTGCCAGTTTACCGACTGGGTGCGAATCTCGTTAGCTTTCAGCTGGAGAGCGCTAGTTGCGGTAAGCATGTCTGAATAAGAACAATACATAATTCAAGTACTATTTTTCAAACTAATGACTAAAAATTTAAATTTGTTATTGTTTTATGGCTTTACCTCGCTTGTCACCGTCCTCAGGAAGATTCGAGAGGATCGAGCTGATTTTGCTGTCCTTGTTGAGCGCCATTTTCGATTTTTCACTAAATTGAAGCAAAATTTCAGTATTAACGACTGTTCCAGTGTTTAATGTAGGAATTTACCAAAAGCTTTTGACGGGCCTCTGTGATGTGATGGTCAGCAAACAAGTCAGCTGACAGAAATCTCGTGACAGAAGAAAATAATCGATAACTAACTTTCATTATCGATTACTAATCCCAATATCGATTACAAATTCGATTATTTCTTGTAAATTTAATTTAAAAAATTTAAAATTTTGATAAAATAAAATATTTTAGGTATTTATTTAATCATTATGTATATTTTAGATGTGGTGTATTGAATATAGTTTTATATTTCACCGCTAGATGGCAGGACAATCGAACCTTAAGAATTTCCATATGAAGTTAATTAAATAAATTATATATAATAAGTATATTAAATTATATAATTACAATTAAACTCGGAAAATAATTTGAATTCATAATGTTAACGTTATTAAACTTTGAAAACCAAAATTTCCAACATGAAATTTACAAAATTCGTCTGTTTGTTTTTTAGAATTTAATTATTATAATACAAAACTTGTATATTAATTATATATAGTGCTAATATATATTATAAAAGAATAGTTTTGTTAATATTATGAAATAATTTTTTAAAAAGTAAATCTAAGGTTTTTCCATGCTAGAAAACTTTCTAGTTAATGGATAAATCCAGAGGCTAAAAAAGTTGTCCAGTTTTCCTGGAACTTATTCCGGAATAGCCAGAACCTTCCCTCGCGCTAAGTTAATGTTCCCACCGCAGGACTTATTCCAGTATAAATGGCCAATCGAGAATAAACCACACAGTAAAGATATAAGTTAAATTAACTACTAATACTTTTACTATTACTACTTCTACTACTACTATTAGTACTAATACTATTATTACTACCACCAACACTACTACTACCACTACCTCCACTACTACTATTGCTGCTTCTACTGCTACTACTAGTACTTCTACTACTACTGCTACTACTACTATTACTACTACTATTATTCTTACTACCACCATCACTACTACTACCACTACCACCACTACTACTATTGCTGCTACTACTACTACTACTAGTACTTCTACTACTACTGCTACTACTACTAGTACTACTACTACTGTTACTACTAGCACCACTGCTACTACTACTGTTAATATTAATTTTATTATTATTACTACCACCACCATTACTACTACCACTACCACCAATACTACTATTACTGCTACTACTACTACTACTACTTCTAATACTACTGTTAATACTAATTTTATTATTATTACTACCACCACTACTACTACTACCACTACAACTACAACAACAACTACTACTACTGCTATTACTGCTGTAACTACAACTAGTACTGCAACCAATCCTACAACTGCTACTACTAGTACTACTACTAATACTAATACCACTACCACCACTACTACTATTGCTGCTACTACTACTACTACTAGTACTACTACTACTTCTTCTACTACTACTGTTAATATTAATGTTATTATTCTTACTACCACCACCACTACTACTACCACTACAACAACAACAACAACTAGTACTACTACTATTACCACTATTACTATTATTAGCATTCTTACTACTACACTATTAAACATGATAAAATAATACTACAAGTATATTTGTAAAATCTTTTTATAGATTTATTAAATGATTTATTAAATGATTTTTTTTGGTTTTGCATTTATATTCGTGCACTTTCCATACGATTCGGGGAAAGATTCTTCCCTCTTGGGAATTTTTTCCCCCCAAACAAGTTTTCCCAAGCGGAAATTTCTGTGGAAAAATTGTCAATGACGAAACGGGGAGAAAGTTGTACGCATTGACAAATCTGTCGAGGGGGTCCGATAACAGGTGATAACATTTGATAATAGCAGGGGGTCCGAAACTTCCAATAATCTTCGTACATCTAGGCTCTGTTATCACTGTTATCAATCTGTTGTCTCCATGTTATCTCCGTGTTATCATATGTTATCAGATAATCTTCGTACACTTTTCCCAGGAGTTTCGGACCCCCTTGTCGATAACAGGTGATAACATGCGATAACATTTGATAATAGCAAGCGGTCCGAAACTTCCAATAATCTTCGTACATCTAGGCCGTGTTATCACTGTTATCAATCTATTATCTCCATGTTATCTCCGTGTTATCATATGTTATCAAATAATCTTCGAACACTTTTCCTCGAAGTTTCAGACCCCTTGGTTCTTAATTAAAGTATTTATTAAACTGCGTTATTTACATTAAAAATATTTATTTGCGAAAATTGTGCGCATTTCCTTCAAGTAATCAAGGGGTCCGAAACTCCGAGGTCAAGTGTACGAAGATTATTTCATAATATGTGATAACACGGAGATAACACGTAGATAACAGGGAGATAGCAGGCTGATAACAGTGATAACATGACCTAGGTGTACGAAGATTATTGGAAGTTTCGGACCCCTTGCTATTATCGCATGTTATCACCTGTTATCGACAAGGGGGTCCAAAACTGCGAGGAAAAGTCTGGGAAGATTATCTGATAATATATGATACACGGAGATAACATGGAGATAACAGGTGGATAACAGTGATAACATGACCTGGGTCTACGAAGATTATTGGAAGTTTCCGACCCCTTGCAAGTAATTAATTTGGCGATAATTTAGATTTTAATTATTTACGAAATGTTCAAGGTTTTCCGCGGGTATCGGTTTACGTTTACCAGCGTCGCAGTAAATATATTGGAAATTACACAAGTACATAAATATATAGGATGTATACAAGGGGGTCCGAAACTCGGAGGAAAAGTGTACGAAGATTATGTGATAACATATGATAACATGGAGATAATGGGTTGATAACAGTGATAACGCGATCGAGGTGTCCGAAGATTATTGGAAGTTTCGGACCCTTTGCTATTATCAAATGTTGTCGCATGTTATCACCTGTTATCGACAAGGGGTCCGAAACTTCGGGGAAAAGCGTGCGAAGATTATCTGATAACATATGATAACATGGAGATAATGGGTTGATAACAGTGATAACGCGATCGAGGTGTCCGAAGATTATTGGAAGTTTCGGACCCTTTGCTATTATCAAATGTTGTCGCATGTTATCACCTGTTATCGACAAGGGGGCCGAAACTTCGGGGAAAAGCGTGCGAAGATTATCTGATAACATATGATAACATGGAGATAATGGGTTGATAACAGTGATAACGCGATCGAGGTGTCCGAAGATTATTGGAAGTTTCGGACCCTTTGCTATTATCAAATGTTGTCGCATGTTATCACCTGTTATCGACAAAGGGGCCGAAACTTCGGGGAAAAGCGTGCGAAGATTATCTGATAACATATGATAACATGGAGATAATGGGTTGATAACAGTGATAACGCGATCGAGGTGTCCGAAGATTATTGGAAGTTTCGGACCCTTTGCTATTATCAAATGTTGTCGCATGTTATCACCTGTTATCGACAAGGGGGCCGAAACTTCGGGGAAAAGCGTGCGAAGATTATCTGATAACATATGATAACATGGAGATAATGGGTTGATAACAGTGATAACGCGATCGAGGTGTCCGAAGATTATTGGAAGTTTCGGACCCTTTGCTATTATCAAATGTTGTCGCATGTTATCACCTGTTATCGACAAGGGGGCCGAAACTTCGGGGAAAAGCGTGCGAAGATTATCTGATAACATATGATAACACGGAGATAACATGGAGATAACAGATTGATAACAGTGATAACACGGCCTAGGTGTTCGAAGATTATTGGAAGTTTCGGACCCCTTGATATGATGATGAAACTTCCAATAATCTTCGTACACCTAGGCTGTGTTATCACTGTTATCAACCTGTTATCTCCATGTTATCATATGTTATCGAATAATCTTCGTACACTTTTCCTTGCAGTTTCGGACCCCTTGATTAATAACGATTAATGTCAGTAATAATTAATAAATATTACGAAATGCGTAATCAAATAAGTGCGGGATAAAATATTATTATTACGTACCTTTGACCTTGGATGACCTTGGATGACCTTGAACGACAAACTGTTATCAAAATGTAATCAGTGTTATCAACATGTTATCAACCGCTATCCCATTTTCTTAGTACAGCCCCGCATGGTGTTGTCAACCTGTTATCATCGTGTTATCATCGTGTTATCAGCCTACAGTCAAACTTGTCACCAAGATGAGGAACATGTGACAGTGACGGATATTCAGCAAGAGGACACGTGACTTGTGAACCTTAATAGTCACCGCTAAAGAAGAACCACTTTTTGAACTGCCGCCAAATCACCCCGCCAGCGGGGGGTTCGCAACTCTCGGCGTTATCAGTGTTATCACCTATTATCTGCGCGTTATCATAAGTTATCAAGTATTATCGTGTGTTATCTCCTATGTCTTATGGAATGCTGTTACATTTTATCAAAGGTTATCAACCTGTTATCAAGCGTTATCACCTGTTATCTCATGCTATCAACCATTTACCAACCTGTTATCAAGTGTTTTTCATGTTATCAAGGGTTAGCAACCTGTTATCATCTGTTATCATGTGTTATCTCATGTTATCAACCATTTATCAACCTGTTATCAAGCGTTATCAAGTGTTATTACATATTATCACCTGTTATCAAGGGTTAGCAACCTGTTATCAGCCTGTTATCGCCTTGTTATCAGGTGTTAACAGCCTGGCGTCTCCATTAAGTCGCTGGGGGATGACGAATGTTGCGAGGCACATGAAGAGACACGTGATAAGGTCCGATAACAGGGTAAAGATGTCACATGGATGAGTGCATGTGGTGAAGGAAGACGGAAAACACAAAAAGCCCTTGGATATTGACGGGTTTCTTAGGCTCACACGGATATAAGTACATTAACACGTGGATAACAACGTTTCTAGTGTTATCATGTGTTATCAACGTGTTATCAGTGTTATCAACGAGCTATCATGCGTTATCATGATCTTTTTCATGTGTTATCAGTCTTATCAAGGCGTGGTCTTGTTATCAAGGTATTATCTTGTTATCAAGGTGTTATCAACGTGTTATCAACGTGTTGTCATGGGTTATCAAGGCATTATCAAAGTGTTTCTTAGGTTTTACGTCACACGGACATACGTACATTAACACGTGGATAACAACGTTTCTAGTGTTATCATGTGTTATCAACGTGTTATCAGTGTTATCAACGTGCTATCAAAGCGTTATCATGATCTTTTTCATGTGTCATCAGTGTTATCAAGGCATTGTCTTGTTATCAAGGTATTATCTTGTTATCAAGGTGTTATCATGAGTTATCAAGGCTTTATCAAAGTGTTATCATGCGTTATCATGATCTTTTTCATGTGTTATCAGTCTTATCAAGGCGTTGTCTTGTTATCAACGTGTTATTAAGGTGTTATCATGGGTTATCAAAGTGTTTCTTAGGTTTTACGTCACACGGATATAAATATGCTAACACGTGGATAACAACGTTTCTAGTGTTATCATGTGTTATCAACGTGTTATCAGTATTATCAGTGTTATCAAAGCGTTATCATGCGTTATCATGATTATTTCATGTGTTATCAGTGTTATCAAAGGGTTATCACATATTATCACCATATTATCACTGTTTCCACTGTTATCACTTACTGATTTATCATCTGGTTTACACAGTAACAGCCTATTATCAACAATTATCACGTGTTCTCACCTATTATCACCATGTTATCAAGGTGTCATCACATGTCATCACCCTGTTCCAGTGCTTCCACTTTGCAGGGAAATTCCCTTAAAAAGGGAAAGCTGCGTCTGAAAAAGGAAAAATAAGGGGACATTAACATAGAAGTATAGCTTGATATCCTAGATGGAGGGTAAAAGGATGCTCGTTATCTACAAAGGAAGGGGAAAAAAGGGAAAACCGAAAACTAACAAGTGGAAGCACTGCCCTGTTATCACCAGTGCTTCCACTTTTGCGGGGAAATTCCTGAAAAAAGGGGGAAAACGTAAAAGAAAAGGGAAGAAGAAGAGAAGAGGGTAAAGGGGAACTAGACTTTGCATATTCAAGCACAGAAGGGGGGAAAAAGGGGAAAGATAAGGGAAGAGGGGAAAAAGGGAAAACTGAAAAGTCGAAACACGGGTTATCACCCTACACGCAGAAGAAGAGAAGAGGGTAAAGGAGAACTAGACTTTGCATATTCTATCACAGAAGGGGGAAAAAGGGGGGAAATAAGGGAAGAGGGGAAAAAGGGAAAAGTGGAAATTGGAAACACTGGTTAACACCGTACACGCGGAAGAAGAGAAGAGGGTAAAGGGAAACTAGACTTTGCATATCCTAGCACAGAAGGGGAAAAAAGGGGAAAGATAAGGGAAGAGGGGAAAAAGGGAAAAGTGGAAACACTGGTTATCACCGTACACGCAGAAGAAGAGAAGAGGGTAAAAGGGAACTAGACCTTGCATATTCTAACACGGAGAGGGAAAAAAGGGAGAAAATAAGGGAAGAGGGGAAAAGAGAAAAGTGGAAACACTGTTTAACACCGTACACGCAGAAGAAGAGAAGAGGGTAAAGGGAAACTAGACTTTGCATATTCTATCACAGAAGGGGGAAAAAAGGGGGGAAATAAGGGAAGAGGGGAAAAAGGGAAAACTGAAAAGTCGAAACACTGGTTAACACCGTACACGCAGAAGAAGAAAAGAGGGTAAAAGGGAAACTAGACTTTGCATATTCTAGCACAGAAGGGGGAAAAAGGGGGGAAATAAGGGAAGAGGGGAAAAAGGGAAAAGTGGAAATTGGAAACACTGGTTAACACCGTACACGCGGAAGAAGAGAAGAGGGTAAAAGGGAAACTAGACTTTGCATATTCTAGCACAGAAGGGGGGGGGGGGAAAGGGGAAATATAAGGGAAGAGAGGGAAAAAGGGAAAAGTGGAAACACTGGTTATCACCGTACACGCATTTAATCCATTACGACAAAAAAGACCGGCCGCCGCACCAATTCACTTCAGTTGCGTCCGAGACGCTCCACCGAAAAGACGGGCGTCACAATTTTTTTTTCCCCAAAAATTTTTCTTCCAAAAAATCGATTAATCGGAAACAATCGATTCCTTCACTAAAAAATCGATTAACTATCGATACATCTTTAATCCACTTAATTATTCATCAAAAGTGAAAGTTTGTATTTAAAAAAAAAAAAAAAACAATTTAAAAGTCCAGTCGTTTTGTTTTTTCTGCTTCAAGTGAAAGTTGTTAGAGATTCTTTTACTCAAGATTCTTAACTGAGATTCCCAGAATCAGATTTTCAGGTGACTTTTCAGGGAAAAATGTCCGTTTCGTGGTCATGCAGTTCTCCAGAGGATAACACTTGTGCACAATCGATGAATAATCAATCGATCGGATCGATCAAAGGTAAAAAATCAATCGATAGTCGATATTCAACTATTATTTTTTTAATTTTATATATTTATTATTATAAAATTATTATTATTGAATATTTATTTAATTAAATTAATTAATTTAATAAGTAGTATTTTTTTAAAATGAATATTTATTTAATTAAAAAAATACCCACGCCCTTCTTTTTCCAACATGGGAGAATAAAAATTTATGGAGGAGAATGAAAACCTGTTGCGTTATTTTTGAAAGAGAAAGTCTCTGCTCTGGAAAGATGTAAATTGTATTCATAAATTAGAACATTTGTTATGTCGGTAATAATCGAATTGATGGTAATATTGACGATTGTCATTATTAGAATAATTTTTAATATTATTGGAAAATTTAATTGTCTGAATAAATAAGAACATTTGTTATGTCGGTAATAATCGAATTCAGGATTATATTGGCGATTGCCATTATTACCATAATAAGTTATCTAATAATTATTAAGTTTTTTGCTCTGGAAAGATATGAGTTGTATTCATAAAGCAGAATATTTGTTATGTCGGTAATAATCGAATTGATGATAATATTGATGATTGTCATTATTAGAATAATTTTTAATATTATTGAAAAAATGTAACATTGTATTCATAAATCAGAACATTAATTATGCCGGCAATAATCGAATTTATGATTATATTGATGATTGTCATTATTGGAATAATTTATAATATTATTGAAAAGTGTAAAATTGTCTTAGTTAATCAGAACATTAATTATCTCGGTAATAATCGAATTTATGATAATATTGACGATTGTAATTATTGGAATAATTTATAATATTATTGAAAAGTGTAAAATTGTCTTATTTAATCAGAACGTTAATTATCTCGGTAATAATCGAATTTATGATAATATTGATGATTGTCACTATTAGAAAAATTTGTAATATTATGGAAAAATGTAAAATTGTATTCATAAATCAGAACATTTGTTATGTCGGTAATAATCGAATTGATGATAATACTGACGATTGTCATTATTATCATAATAAGTTATCTAATAATTATTAAGTTTTTTGCTCTGGAAAGATATGAGTTGTATTCATAAAGCAGAATATTTGTTATGTCGGTAATAATCGAATTTATGATTATATTGATGATTGTCATTATAAGAATAACTTTTAATATTACTGAAAATGTTAAATTGTATTCATAAATCAGAACATTAATTATCTCAGTAATAATCGAATTTATGATAATTCTATATATTTCAGTGATTATTTGATATATTATTATTATTTATTATTATTATTTATATTATTATATCTTATTATCGATTTATTTTATAACAATAAATGTATATATAATATTAATATAATTAATAATTATAATTGTAATAATTACAATAATATATTATAATAATAAATATATATTTTAGTGATTTTTGTTAAAATTGATGAATTTAAAAATGACGGAATTCATGATAATTTTGACAATTGTCCTAATTTTTCGTAATTACTTGATTATGCGCAATTTGCAATAACTTTTTCATTGAATTATAATTTTGAAAAATTTTTAATGCATAATTTATGTCGCAATAATTTGTCACAGAAAATGAGATGATTTAATTATCTTATTAATCCTGTGTATTTCAGTGATTTTTGTGGAAACTGATTAATTAATATAACTAACTAATAATAATAATAATAATATATGAATAATTAATAATAATAGTAACTAATAATTTATTAATTAATAATTACTTTAATTCATTACTTGATTATGCGCAATTTGTAATAATTTTTCTACTGAATTATAATTTTAATAATGATAATTTATTAATTATATCAATTGAAATAATTCAAATAAACAATTTTGATTAAAATTAATTGATATAAATCTAATTAATTTTATTATATTTCATTGCATTAATAATTTTACCGATTTTTCTTTCTATACGTATTTGCATCTCAAAATTGTACCATGTCATAGAATGGTTTAGCACTGTTGTCGCACACATTGTTGTAGTGTTGTAGCTGTTGTAGGATTGTTGTCGGCTGACGAGTGAAAGTGGTACTTAGGGAAATCCAAATACGGCCTTGCTGGTTGTTGCTGCAACATCCAAAAAAAAATAATAATAATAAAAAGTTATTTATTACATTATTTTATAATATATATTATTTAATATTAATATAATGTTATTTAAATAAATTAGATTAAATAAATCGTATTGCTGCTTATTAGATCATATAAGAAAACTGTGTTATCATATATCTTATTATCATCATTAACTTATCGCCGCAATTTCCACTTTCAATTTCCCCTTTTCCCCTCCGTACTATGGAACGTAAGGCTTTCGAGATTTTCCCTTTTTTCAGGGAGATTCCCTGCTGTTGCCACCTGTTATGCCTTCGGGTTATGACGTTGATACTCTCATGACGTCACAGGGGAACTATGTGACGTCATAAACTCCCGTTAGCCAACGGAGTAGAAGGAAGGGAGCAATGGCCGATTCTTGAACGCTGGCCAATTCGAATCTCCCAATCAATTGACCCACTTCGCGAATCCGGATCCGGTTACTGAACGATTACTCACCAAACCGGTTCCATAAACCAAACCGCGCGCTTTTTTTTTTAAACTTTTGAATATTTGCTATTACAATTATTATATTATTATTGATTATATTTCAAGTTATTATTAACTAATTATTATCATCTTGCTATCAACTTGTTGCAAGGTTCGGGTGGAGTAGTAAAATTAGTTACTTTTTCGGGAACCGGTTCCGTTAACGGTTCCCGACAAACCGGTTCCGTTAACGGTTCCCGACAAACCGGTTCCTGGTTTCGAACCACACCTTTTTCCATCTACGAAAATTTGTACATTTATTTTCAATTATAATTAACGCAATCTTTCTCACCATGGTATCGTGGAACCATAGAGTAATCATAGAGTAATCACCAGGAAACTTTAGAAAAAAAAAGTAACCGTTCTGCAGATTCGGATCTGCCTGAAGATACAGCCACCGCTATGCAAACCATAGATTCAATGGCTTTTATACAGTTATATAGAAATATCCCGCTATATGGGAGAAGGTGGCAGGGTGGCGCTAGTGGGCGCGGTGTATGGGGCCGAGCAGGCGCTAGTTCCTCAGTCACACGCCGACCGTTGAGGAGTCAACATCTCCCGTCCGCGCTCCTCAGTCAAGCGTGTTGTGGTCTATACCCGTTATAAACTTTTCAGTGAAACCCGCATTGATTATTCTTCTAAAATCGATTATTACTAATCGATATATCAAGTATTGTACTATTTTTAATTGATTTTTTGTTAAAAAAAGCAGCAGGATTCCTTTTTTTCTTCTCTTTCTGGCGCTTGCCGATTGCAATGGCCCGTCCGAAAGCGGATAGCTCAAGTTCATCGAACTTTATACCCAGTTTATTATTTCTCTTATTCATTTGATTCAGGTTCTGTAAGTTTATCTTGATTATTCAAGTATTCCTCCATGTTTAAAGTTGAAGAATTTTTCGTCTGCTATTTATTTAGTGTAAATATTTCGAAGGGTTTTCTTGGGAACGTAAATAGCGCGTAGTGAGCGCCGAGCGCGCCAGGTCGTTGAACCTGGGCCAGACCCGGGACATACCCGTGCTATTCTAGCGCGTTTTCGCGTTATCTTGCAGTATTATTTGACAACACCTTATATATACGTTTAACTGTAATCTCTCAGTTCATTCATTATCACGATCTATCACCCAGTCGTTGATTAACAACTGTAGAAAATTTAAGTTTCCATTAACTATTAGTTAGGTACGTTATTATTATTGCACAATAGTTTTCGATAGTATTTCCATTGACTTGCGTAATTCTAAACGGATGCCGGTTAGGAAGTTATATTGTCACGTCATTACTTAGTTTCACCAACAAATCGTTGCAGAATTTCATAAAACCGGATTTTAGAAACGTGTCTCAGTTTTCCACATGAACAGAAGTTGCTGTAGTTCCCCAGTTATTTTACTTCAGACTTCACATTGTCCCGTCATTCCTAAGTATCCCCTGCACCTCAAAATTTCAAAAAAGTCATCATTTAACAACATCATATTTTGTCATAACACATTAAATAACACTCAAAAATCATGAAATTAAAATCACTTTGAAAATTTCCCATTGTCCCGTCGTTTCTAAGCATCGCCAGCACCTCCAAATTTCACAAAGTCATCATTTAACAACATCATATTTTGTCATAACACGTTAAATAACACTCAGAAATCATAAAATTAAAATAACTTTTAAAATTTCCCATTGTCCGTCATTTCTAAGTTGCGCCAGGACTAGGCCAGACAGTCTCGCGAGGTATCCTCCAGGTCCAGACAAGGCCAGCAGGGAATGAGAAGCCGAAAAGGACGTAGAAAAAAGGCGACAAAAAGTTATAATAGAAGAAGAAGTAAAAAAAAAAACCTATTAAGCAAGACTAAGACTAAGGAAGAAAAGAAAATAATAAATGAAGTACCGTTTGGGTATTGCGTGCTGTTTGCGTGAGGCGGCTGGTCAATAACCGCAACAGTGCCACCTGGCGGCCGTCCTTGGGCACTAGGCCACTGGTGTGACTCAAGCAACGGTGCAACCTCTGTTCCGCGGGCTACGCAAACCGCTACGCCGTCCCAGTGTTGCGTGACTGCGACGCGTTAACCGCCTCCAGGTGAGGAAGAACCTTTACGTAACGGTGTGTGGTACCGCTATGTGAAGAGGAGTGAAGCGCCAGAAGGTAGCAGAAGTGCGTAAAAGATAACGGGTTGATAACAGAGGATAACACTTGCACATAAAAACAAAGTGAAGAAAAAAGCCACTTCTTTGTTTCACAATTCCTAGTAAATTCCTCTTTGTTCTCCTATTCTGGAACTACTCGAAAAAATATAAAAACCTATAATAAAATAAGCTAACGGTACTTTTGCCTACCTGGGGGCCCTTTTTCTATGGAAAAACGCTATGCCTATAGGCTTTTTGAGGAATTTCACACCATCTGGGTATATCCAAAAATACCCAAAAAATTATTTTCTGAAGAAAATTACCGTTATTCTTGAATGGATCATCCGCCATTGCAATCCAAGCAGAACATCACAAAGAAAAAGGAATCCCGGAAAAAATCTTAAGAAATTTTTGTTAATTTAATTGATTTTTATAGGCGAATAGAATTGATGGGCAATTGATTGGTTATCAATTGAGAGATTAGAAAAGTAATGCAAGCTGCTGCAACGCATACCATGGATATCCTCGACGAACTTTTCGGAAGTGAGTGGACAGCACCCGCAGCTAACAGAACGACAAATCTGCCCAGTCCTGGTCCCGGACCACCGTCTCTGGTCCGACTACAGAAGCCTGATACCCTGGGTATCACTTCGATACCCCGGTCATCGACGCCAGGACTTCACGCTACCCCACAGACGTGTCTGACGCCGGGCAATTCGCTGGGCTCGGACTTCTCACCCGCTCCCCCGAGCAGCCATGATAGTATCGATGAGAACGAGCGTGATATCAAACCTGATTTTGCTGCCGATACCACTACACCACCCCCTAGGAGAAATAGTAATAACTCGATCAGAGGTAAAGAGACTGAAGAAAAAAAGAGCGTGGGAAAATTTTGAAAAGTGTGGGAAATTGTTTGTTTTAACGTGGATTTTGATTGAAGTCAATTAAATCGTCGATATAAAGTCCAGAAAATGCACCGGGACGATTAAGACGCTCGTGGGAAAATTTGGATGAGCGTGGGAAAGTTTCGAAAAGCGTGGGGAATTGTTTGTTTTAACGCGGATTTTGATTTAAATTAATTAAATCGTCGATATAAAATCCAGAAAATGCATTTTGACGGTGTAGGTATTCGTGGGAAAATTTGCAAGATCGTGGGAAAATTCCAAAGGTCGTGGGAAATTGCGATTTTAAATAATTTTTACGATTTATATTAAATTACTTAATTAAAAATATTAGTTGCAGTAATAAATTAATTCTGTGTGAAGTAATATTATTACTAATTGATGTAAGTCGGTGAGAAAAATTTGAAGAGCCTGGGAAAATTCAGAAGGGCGTGGGAAATCGCTGTTTTTTGATACATTTTAAAATTTATGCTAAAAAACTTAATTAAAATAATAACTTACACAGTAAAGGTATGTAGTAATATTTTTGTAAATGATATCAATTTGTGAGAAAAATTTGAAAACCGTGGGAAAATTCAGAAGGGCGTGGGAAATCGCTATTTTCAATACATTTTAAAATTTATTTTAAATCACTTAATTTAAGTAATAATTTACACAGTAACGTATGTAGTAATATTTTTGTAAATGATATCAATTTGTGAGGAAATTTTGAAGACCGTGAGAAAATTCAGAAGGGCGTGGGAAAATCGAGCAAAATATGAATAAATTGACTAAATATGGATTGGATTTGATGAATTTTAGCCCAGATTGAGATCATCCCTTGCAAGGTGTGCGGTGACAAAAGCTCAGGGGTTCACTACGGTGTCATCACCTGCGAAGGCTGCAAGGGATTCTTCCGGCGATCGCAGAGCTCCGTGGTCAACTACCAGTGTCCCCGGCAGAAGAACTGCGTCGTCGACCGTGTCAATCGCAACCGATGTCAGTACTGCCGACTACAAAAGTGCCTCGCACTTGGCATGTCCAGAGATGGTAAGCTCATCAGTTAGCAACCTAGCGGATAGTTAGTATAGTGGACCGGAAAGTAGTACTGTAGAGTAGTAAGTATATGGAAGTTACTAAGGAGTTGTAAGGTAAAGCTGCTAATAAGTCTAGTAGTTAGTAGTGGACCGTAAAGTAGTACTGTAGAGTAGTAAGTATATGGAAGTTAAGGAGTTGTAACGTAAAGCTGCTAGTAAGTCTAGTAGTTAGTAGTAGGCAGTCTAGCAAGTTGGTAGTGGACCGTAAAGTAGTACTGTAGTGTAGTAAGTATATGGAAGTTACTAAGGAGTTGTAAGGTAAAGCTGCTAATAAGTCTAGTAGTTAGTAGTAGGTAGTCTAGCAAGTTAGTAGTGGACCGTAAAGTAGTACTGTAAAGTAGTAAGTATATGGAAGTTACTAAGGAGTTGTAAGGTAAAGCTGCTAATAAGTCTAGTGGTAGGTAGTAGGTAGTCTAGTAAGTTAGTAGTGGACCGTAAACAGTAGTTTGTAGTGTAGCACGAATGTAAGCTACTACTGAGTTAGTAAGATAGTGCTGTTGGTAGATAACAGTTGTTCCTCGATAGTAAACTAGCTAATAATTTATGTATTTTAATTACTATAACAAATGAAGCAATGTAGTAGTAATAGTAATTGCTAATACTAGTTAGTTTAATGGTTCAAGTAATTAATTGATTTAAAATTTCTTCCAGTGTTGCCACTTCCAGTCTTCCCCTTTCCCCCTCTTCCCTTATTTCCCCCTTTTTCCCCTCCATAGTAGGATACAAAGCCTACTTACACATTTTCCCTTTTCCATGTTTCCTTATGTTTCCCTTTTCAGGCCCCGTTTTCCCCTTTTTTACAGAAAATTTCTCTGCAAAGTGGAAACACTGATTTCTCCCCTTTCCCTTTTCCATGGGCATTTTCCCATAAGATTTTTCCCTGTTTCCTTATGTTTCCCTTTTCAGGCCCCGTTTTCCCCTTTTTTACAGAAAATTTCTCTGCAAAGTGGAAACACTAATTCCTTCCCTTTCCCATTTCCATGGGCATTTTCCCATAAGATTTTTCCCCGTGTTAAGAAGCAGCTTTTCTAACGGTACTTTTCGAAAAACATCCAAGTCCCGGAAGCTTTTTGCATTATTCACCTGACGTTTTGTCATGGCCAGCGGCTATAGGTCAGCCGGAGTTTTGAATCCACCAATCAGGAGACTGCTCACGTGAGTCAGACGTAGACGCATATCCAATCCTAACAAAGGGGTGATAACACCTGATAACATGTGATAACAATGATAATTATGCTTATTTGAGTTAAAATCAACTTTTACGATGTTTGGATTGTCACTATGATGGAAATTATGTTAAATCTTAGATTCATTTGATCAGTGTTTCCACCTTCAGTTCCCCTTTTCCCCTCTTCCCTTATCTTTCCCTTTTCCCCTCCGTGCTAGATTACAAGACTGTACCTCTAGATTTTCCCTTTTTCCCCTCCGTGCTGGATTATAAGACTGTACTCTAGATTTTCCCTTTTCTCCCCTCCATGCTGGATTATAAGACTACCTCTTGATTTTCTCTTTTTCCCCTCCGTGCTGGATTACAAGACTGTACCTCTAAATTTTCCCTTTTTCCCCTCCATGCTGGATTATGAGACTGTACCTCATTATTTTCCCCTTTTCCCCTCCGTGCTGGATTATAAGACTGTACCTCTAGATTTTCCCTTTTTCCCTCTTCTCTTATTTTCCTTTTCAGACCCCATTTTTCCCTTTTCCCAGGGATTTTCCCCGCAAAGTGGAAACACTGCTCTCGATAACACCTGATAACATTTGATAACAGACATTGTGAAAGAACCACAGAAGGGGGTACAGTAATTCTCAGAAGGGTTTTGTAACCCCCTGAATCAGGGGGGTTCACAACTACGTCCATTATCTTTGATAACACTTGATAACACAGTGATAACAGCGATTCAAACACTTACTGCATGAACAACTGCATGAAAGACTGAATATAGTCATTCAGTTATACTTCAAAGATTCACGATTCTTAAAACGCTTGATAACAGCGATTCAACCACTTAGTGCATGAACAACTGCATGAAAGACTGAATATAGTCATTCAGTTATACTTCAAAGATTCACGATGCTTAAAACGCTTGATAACCACGATTCAACCACTTCGTGCATGAACAACTGCATGAAAGACTGAATAGAGTCATTCAGTTATACTTACAAAGATTCATGATCCTTAAAACGCTGATAACACAGTGATAACAGCGATTCAAACACTTGTGCATGAATAACTGCATGAAAGACCAAATATATAGTCCTTTGGCTTTTTTCAAAGATTCACGATTCTTATAAGATTCTTGGTAAGATTCTTGAGGGTTGCTAACCCCACAGGTCGACGTGCTGATAATAAAGGCTCGGGCTTTTTGCAGACTGATACTTGTCTGGGAGGCCTACGGTTTCCTGGAACCATTGACTGTTCCAGGACTCTCTGGAGGGAATCTTAAAAACTCACAGAACAACAAAGAAACCACTGGAATCTTCGCATAACCAAGAATCTTAACAAGAATCTCAAGAATCTTGGCAGAATCATAGGAATTTTGCAAGAATCTCAAGAATCTTGGTAGAATCACAAGAATCCTAAATAACAATCATAAGAATCTTGACAAGAATCTTAATAAGAATCTCAAAAATCTTAACAAGATTCTCAAGAATCTTGGCAGAATCACAAGAATCCTAAATAACAATCGTAAGAATCATAAGAATCTTGACAAGAATCTCAAGAATCTGAACTAGAATCATAAGAATCTTGTCAAGAATCTCAAGAATCCGAACAAGAATCATAGGAATCAATAAGACTCGGGAAGAATCTTCAGATTCTTCAGAACTCTCTGTACCTTTGTTATCATGTTATCAACTTCTTTATCACTGTTATCATCATCTCTCTCATTCCACTCTGTTATCATGTATTCTTTACTTCTTCTAACTTATTCAAAAAGCGCGGAAAACGTTTGAGAAACGCGCATAAACGTACAAATAGCGGTATCTCTACCCTCCGCCCTTTTCCATACGCCACCCGCACTACCCCACCTTTCCCCTCTTTTCCCCTCTTTTTCCCCCTTTTCCCCGCCCCCAGCTCACCCCACTCCACCCACTCCCGACTAACGGGATCTTCGGTGAATGACCGACCTTAGGGATGACTCGCGCCTGGCTCGTGACACCTTAGCACGGGACAAAGTAGCCCCCTCTTAACTCAGTACAGGGTTTTAAAGGGTCTTAAGAAGAGAGAAGATTTAAGTATGTACGTTGATAATACTGAACGTGGATAACCGGTAGTGATATTCGTTGGGATTTGGCCTTAGGGACAAATTAACCCGGGACAAAATAGCGCGGGACAAAGTTATCATCCCCTTGAGTTAGACGTTGATAATGAGTTAATGGCAAGATGGATAGAAATGGTTTGAGTTTGGTTTGGGACAAATTAGCCCGGGATAAATTAGCACGGGACAAAGTAGCCCCCTCTTAACTCAGTTTAGGGTTTTAAAGGGACTTAAGAAGAGAGAAGATTTAAGTATGTACGTTGATAATACTGAACATGGATAACCGGTAGTGATATTCGTTGGGATTTGGCCTTAGGGACAGAATAGCATGGGACAAATTAACCCGGGACAGATTAACGCGGGACGAAGTTATCATCCCCTTGAGTTGGATGTTGATAATGACTCAATGGCAAGATGGATAGAAATGGTTTGAGTTTGGTTTGGGACAAATTATCCCGGGACAAAATAGCTCTCTTCCTTAACTCTGCCCGTTTAAGCTATTCGAGAGAACTTTGATATACTAGACGAGAAGATGATAGAAAAATAACGCTGATACTTATTATTATTATTATTATAAGTAGTAGTAGCAGTATTAGTTGTTGTTTTAGTAGTAATAGTAGCACTAGTGGTATCAGTAGAAGTATCAGTTCTTATTGCTGTTGTTGTTATTATTAGTAGTAGTAGTACTACTAGTAGTACTAGTAGGAGCAGCAGCAGTAGTAGCAATAGTAGCACTAGTAGGAGCAGTAGCAATAGTAGTATTAGTACGAGCAGCTGGAGTAGTAGCACTAGTGGTATCAGTAGGAGTATCAATTCTTATTACTGTTGTTATTATTATTAGCAATAGTAGTACTAGTAGGAGCAGCAGTAGTAGTAGTAGTAGTATCAGTATTAATATTACTACTATTATTACTATTAACATTAATTTTATTATTATTTGCAGCGGTAAAGTTCGGTCGAATGTCGAAGAAGCAGAGGGAGAAGGTGGAGGACGAGGTGCGCTACCACAAGGCACAAATGCGAGCGCAGCAGGCAGAGACTTCCCCCGATAGCTCCGTCTACGATAACCAGCAGCCCTCCTCCTCCGATCACCACTACGGCGGAGGGTAACCTTTCATACCATCTCTTACTAATAATAATAATAGTTGTCAAGTAACAATGATAGTAGTGGTAGTGGTAGTAGTAGTAGTGATAATAGCTATAAAGTAATAATGATAATAGTAGTAGTGGTAGTGGTAGTGGTAGTAGTGATAATAGCTATAAAGTAACAATGATAGTAGTTGTAGTGGTAGTGGTAGTGGTAGTAGTGATAATAGCTATAAAGTAACAATGATAGTAGTTGTAGTGGTAGTGGTAGTGGTAGTAGTGATAATAGCTATAAAGTAACAATGGTAGAAATAATAATAATATTAATAAAAATGTAGAAAAAAGATAATATAGTAACAACGGTAGTAGTAGTAGTAGTGGTAGCAGTAGTAGTGGTGGTAGTAGTAGTAGTAAAGTAACAATGGTAGAAGTAAGAATACTGATGAAAATGTAGAATAGTTGTAATATAGTACAACGTTAGTAGTGGTAGTAGTATCAGTGGTGGTAGTAGTAGTAGTAGTAGTGATAATAGTTATAAAGTAACAATGGTAGAAGTAAGAATACTAATGCAAACGTAGAAAAGTTATAATGTAGTACAAAGGTAGTAGTAGTAGTGGTAGTTCACAATAATAATAGTACTAATAATACTTAAAAGGTAGCAATAGAGTGACAATGATAGTAGTAGTAGTAGTAATACTAAAATACTACAAACTAACAAAGAAATAGTGATAGTACTACTACTACTGCTGCTACTACTACTGCTACTAAGACTACTACTACTAATACTAATAATAATAATGACGCGCGTGCTGTAGGTATACGAGTTACGGTGAAGATACGAGTCCATATACGCCATCGGGTTACGGGTTCACGTCGTCGTCGCAGGCGATGAGTACGACGACGAGCTACGACGTCGGCAGCGCCAACGATTACGTCGACAGTACAACTTACGACCCCCGTCAGACACCCGTCGACATCTTACCTCACAGCAACGTAGTCTCATCACCTATCGTCTCATCCGGTAAACTTCTATAATAGCAATAATAGTAAATCGATTTTTGTTGGTAATCGATTAATCGATTGAAAGTTGTCGATATCGTTATGAATAAGTGAGTGAGAAGTTTGCTTTGGTTTCTTGTTTCCAACCACTTCACTGTTCTGCGAAAAGCTTTTGGGCTGATCGATCGATAATTGATAATCGATAGTTTGTTATCTATCGATTGATCGATTACAGCCAATCCTTCTTATAACAGCAATTATAGTTCTTCTGTCTATTTTCTCCCTTCTTTCCTTGGTGACGGGTTATTTTCCTATTAGGTCAACTAACGAACCAGCAGCGCAGACCGGCGCCTCCCGATCCCGGCGGTAGCAGTACTAGCAAGGGTAGTACGAGTAGCATGGGTGGTAGCATACCCACTCGCCCAGTAGATACCGGTGATTCGCCTGATTCAACAACCAGTGGAAGGAAAAGCGGGAATTTTCAAATTTTAGTTCGGTTTTTCACCGCTAGATGGCGTTGCAGTTTGTTTGTAAACAAAAAATGGCGCCACTTCTTCCACTGGTTGATTTTTTTCGTTTCTTTGTATTTAAAAATCTGTTGAATGTTGTTTCTTATCCTGTTTGAAATTCATTCTTTCTTCTTCTTTTAATCGATACTTTGGTTATTGTGGGATAAAATAAAGGCACGCCTGTGGTGGAGGGTTTCCGAGGTGGCGTTTCGGAAGACGAGGAATACCTCGAGCTTAGTAAGCGAATTCTCAACACAGTTTTGTTTGATTATGTTTTTAATTTATGATTTTATCATTAATATTTTCTGCTTGTAGATCCTGTGCAGATCTCAGAACTGTTGGCCAAGACTATCGGAGACGCCCACAACCGAACCTGTCTCCTCAGCAATGAAATCATCAGCGACATGGTCCGCAAAACACAGGACATCTCCAAGATCCTGTTCTACAAAAACATGGTGAGAGTTTAAATAAATTTTAATTTTTCACAAGTTAATTTAAATATTTTGACTAGGCCCAAGAAGAGTTGTGGCTTGAATGCGCTCAGCGACTAACCGCCATCATTCAGCAGATTATCGAGTTTGCCAAAATGGTTCCCGGTTTCATGAAACTATCACAGGATGACCAGATTGTACTTCTCAAAGCAGGTGCGTCCCTTTTTAATTGTTATCTTTATCTACTTCTATCTTATATCTACTCTCTATTATTTTATTAATACTATTGTTATACAGGGAGCTTCGAGCTGGCGGTTATACGAATGAGTCGCTACTTCGACATCTCACAGAACGCTGTGTTGTTCGGTGAGACGATGCTGCCAATGGAAGCATTTCTGACGCCGGACACCGTGGAAATGAAACTCGTCACCTCGGTCTTCGAGTTCGCAAAGGGCATCGCAGAGCTCAAACTCAGCGACACGCAGATGGCCCTGTACTCGGCTCTCGTTCTTCTCTCGAGCGGTAAGTTTTCTTAATTGGAACGTGCTATGAAGGAAGGAATGAATGAATTAAGTATGGTTTCGGGTGATGCTATTATTTACTAAGAAGCCTTGAAGGTCGTTTACTAGAAGGGGTTTGGATCAGAACCAGTGCTTCCACTTTGCAGGAAAATTCCCTTAAAAAGGGGCCCCGTTTTCCTTCTTTTTCCCTTATTTTGAGAATTTCAGTTTTCCCTTTTTTCCCCTTTACATTGTCTACACTTTTCCATCCGTGAACACTTATTTTTAGGGTTTCTAATCCTAATTTAAAAAATATAATGGTAAAATAAACATTTATCTTAAAAATTTTATTTTCCCCTCAATTTTCCCTCTTCTTCCCTTCTTAGTGCCATTTTTTCCCCTGGTAATAGAGAATTCAAATTATTTGCTATTATATATATATTATATTATATTACATTGTTATTATATTATTATTATATATTATTCCAGATCGACCAGGACTGAGGGGGACGATTGAGATCCAGCGACTAAGTCAAGCAGTGCTTCGATCCTTACGTCTCGAGCTGTCCCGCACCCATCGGAATCCTTACAAAGGCGACATCTCAGTGGCCGATACTCTGCTAGCGAGGCTACCCGCGTTGAAGTAACGCTGCGACAACTTTTCCCGATCGAATAACGTTGACTGATTTTTGCCATTTTTCTGATTTTGTTTTTTTAGGGAAACTTCCAGTCTTCACATGGAGGCTCTGATCCGTCTGAAGCGTTCAGCTCCTCACCTGGAGTTTCCAGCACTTCACAAGGAGCTTTTCTCCGTCGACAGCTAGTTTCCACAGCGAGCAAAGCGAAACAAAAAATTGCATTTCTATATTAAAACAAGATTTGCGAAAAAAAATGGAAATTTCTGCTAAATCTCAACCCGCAGAAACAAAATGTTCAGCTTAAAAGTTTAACAATTGGGAAGAAAAAAAAACCACCGCATTGATCTTTACTAACTCGGTTTTTCCTTTTTTAACCTTGTTTCTTTGAACAGAAAAACTGGAATAACTTTTTCAAGGATTTGTTCGGTTATTAACTTTTTTCCTCGGTTTCTGCTTTTGTTTTTGTATTGTTACTATCCAGAGATCGTGGTTATTGAAATATTTGCAATTTTTTCATGTTTTATTTATTAAGAAAAGGTGTTGGCGGAGAAAAACTATTCTGGAATATCTTTTTTTTTTTCAACGGGACTTTTTCAACTCTGTTTCTTATAGTTTCTGTTGGAGTTTTAACGTAAATCATGGATCCATATGCCATAGCCTTTCCTTGAGAAAAAAAAGTATATTATTAACTATTATTTATTGTTGTAACTTCGTGTAATAGCCACCCATTGTTCAAAGTAACTGAGCTAGACTTGGCTTTCATCCGATTTTCTTTTTTTTTGTGACAAGAAATGACAAAAAGTACTTCTTAATAAACTTGTTTTACATTGTAACTCTATCAAAAATCACTTACTTTAAAAACGCCGCAAAAATAAATGCAGAAAAAATGTGCAAAATTTATTGTTTTGTAGAAAGAAATCACTTTAATTTATTGCTATACAAAGCGTTGAATAATAATATTAAATTATTAATAAGCAATTAATTAAATAGAGTGATAAATTTGTAACGATTTAATAATAATATAATAAACCAATATATATATACATATATGATAAATATAAATAAAATATAATAATAATATAATAAACCAATATATATATATATAAATATATAATAAATATAAATTGATAAATAGACATAAAATATAATAATAATATAATAATGAATAAATATAATAAATAAAAGCAATATAATAAACCAATAAATTACAAGAGCGGAATATTTCAGCGCAGGGTTTGCGCAGCGAGAATAACTGGCAACACTGCGGAAACGGAAGCGAACCACGGACTCCAGGCGCTGACGGCGGGGGCGGCGTTGCACTCGTCGTCTTCGCAGAAACACATGTGTCCCTTACCGTCGCCTTCCTTCATGCAAACGTGGTCCACCATGAATAAATTGATTTCCAGTTTCTGCGTGCAAGTCCTTAAGATCCTCTCTCTTGCTGTTAACAAAAATAATTTCTGTACTTTTCTAATACTATAATATAAATATAATGTAATTTAAAATTTGTAATACTATAATTTAAATATAATGTAATTTAAAATTTCCAATACTATAATATAATATAACGTAATTTAAAATTTCCAATACTATAATATAATATAACGTAATTTAAAATTTCTAATACTAGAATTTAATTATAATGTAATTTAAAAATTTCTAATACTGTAATATAGAAATAATGTAATTTAAATTTTTAATACTATAATTTAAATATAATGTAATTTAATTTTTCTAATATTATAATTTAAATATAATATAATTTAAAATTTGTAATACTATAATTTAAATAAATCTTGCTCTTACTAATAACAATAGTTAATAGATTTATATGAAATTCTTATTGTGATGGTATCCCAGCGGAAAATTAAGGATGTCGGCTACATCCTGAATGATATCCGTAACATACCCTGAATATCCTGAACCACGTCCGATCGTGGATGAGTAAGAAAAATTGTGTAGAGAATTGTGAATCTTGATTTTTTTTTAGGGCACCATTAAGTATCCTGAAAAGCAATTTTTCAGGACGCTCTTAAGTACCCTGAACGTCTATTATTCAGGCGTTCCAATGTCAGGGTCCTGAACACCCAGGAAGTGAGCCAATTTCACTGCATTCACAGTCCTGATTGGCATCCTGAAAATGTCCTTTTCAGGATATTTTCAGGGTCCTGAACACCTAGGAAGTGGGCCAATTTCACTGCATTCACAGTCCTGATTGGCATCCTGAAAATGTCCTTTTCAGGATATTTTCAGGGTCCTGAACACTCAGGAAGTGGGCCAATTTCACTGTATTCACAGTCCTGATTGGCATCCTGAACATGTATTATTCAGGCGTTCCAATGTCAGGGTCCTGAACACCTAGGAAGTGGGCCAATTTCACTGCATTTACAGTCCTGATTGGCATCCTGACAATGTCCTTTTCAGGATATTTTCAGGGTCCTGAAACTATCCTTAATTTTCTGCTGGGGTTATATTGTATTGTTGTATTATTTACGTGTGTTGGAATGCTGGACCAGTTTGACGCAGCAACCTAAACATGGCTGCAATGGCGGCTGGTCGTGCGGCATTGCCGTGTAATTAAATGGATCCTTACAACGTTCGTCCACAGAACTATTGCATTCGTAACACATGATGGACCTTCCACCTTTGCCTATGTATTTGAAATTAAATAGATTAATATTTAATTTAATTAACTTCATTAATTTAGAAGTCGGACTTACCAACGCATTCCTCTTCAGCGTTCACGTGGGAAAATCCGGAAAAAACTGCAGAAATTCAAAATTATTTTTGGATAAAATGAACACTGGATAACTCGATTAATTTAATTTTTTACTGATTATATGAAATAATTAACTGAAATAATTTATATAAGCAGAAATTATCGAAGCGCATGCGCGTATAGGAATATAGACCAGCCGAACCAAGTTTATAAATAGACAAGCTGTCTTAGAATTCCTAATTGCTTTAAAAACAATTTCCTAAATTCAGTAAAATTCTAATTAACTCAGAAAATAACGTAATTGTCATAAAATTTTAATTAATTGACGTTTACTTCTTACCTGTGCTTAAAACAACCGCGTAAAACAGGGCTCCCATGGTCTCTGTTGGTCACCAACTCGTTTAAACTGAATTTTATTTGGTGTCAATAGTACAGAGAAATGTTGTACAGTGACTGGAAAAGTTAACTGTGTTGTATTATTGATATTTTCTGGCTGCTACTGCAGTCTGGCAATACAAAGATGGAGCCTGCTTTTAAACATGCGCTGTGCTGGAATGGGAGAACCGTTAAAAAAAAAGCAGCGCATGCGCTTTTAATATATATAAATAAAATAAATTTTAGCAATAAATAATATGTAGCAATAAAATAAGAAATAACTTGTATTAGTACTCTATATAAAATAAATATAGATTTTTCCTCTGTGAAATTATAATAGATTAACGCCATCTAGCGGTAGGATTGAGAACTACTTTCTGAATTAATTAATTAAATTTATTAAAAAACTATTTTAAAGTACTTGTTATACGGAATATTATAAAATAATTTTTTCCATGTCAACTGAATTTAAAATTAAAATATAATTATAATATTTGTTTAAATTTTGACAGGTTAAAGTTTTGGCGTCTGCTTCAAATTTCAGATTATCATGTTGAGTAGTAATTATTATGTGATGCGTTACTTAACGTCACAGAAATATGCTTTAATTAAATGATAAATTCTAGTAACCTAATTTATTTTCATTAAGAATGAATGAAAGAAGCTTTGATTTAGCGTCGAAAATAATCCCGTCGTACGTATCGCAAGCTCGGGACACACGGAAAACGAGAGAACGCTTAATCAATGAACTTCTCGACAAAGTAGCATTTTCGCTTCATTTTGTTGGTCGAAAAAAACTTATTATTTTTCTTTTTATAGAAAAAATGGCCAGAGGAAGGCTGGGATGATCAAACGATAGAAATTTTTCTTCAAGAATTGTCATTAATGGACACAAACAACTTCCCGAAAACTTGTGGAGTGGGCGAACGGGAAGCCCGCGTTTATTCTAGTAATTAGTTGTATTAAAAATTCACATATCTAGCAAAAAATTTAAGTTTTCTGTATTATACACGTCTAATTAACACAGTTTTAATAAAACTGAAGGTCTCGTTCAAAAGAGGAACTGTAATTTTTCTCACGGAATCGGTCGTTCTGGTGATTTAGAAGAAATTCAGCCCAAAGCTGCTGGTTCGAGTCTGGTGAACAAACTGACAAACAGTCTGGCCCTAGACGCCTTAAAAACGCTGGGCGTCCCCGGCGCGAAGGCCTGTATTGTTACTCCAGTAGCAACGGGAATGAGCATCATGCTCGTCCTCCTAACGCTGCGTCAGATCCGTCCTAAAGCAGAGTTTGTCGTCTGGTCGCGGATCGATCAGAAGTCGTGCCTGAAGTCGATAACGACTGCGGGCTTCAAAGTCAAAGTGCTGGAGCTGAAACGAGTAGAAGATGAATTACGAACAGACGTTGAAGGTTCGGACTTAATTCACTATTTTAATTATAAATTGAAATGTTTTTATTTTTAGGCCTGGAACGAATGCTCGGCACGATGGAGCCTGAATCCGTGGCTTGCGTTCTGACGACGACGAGCTGTTTTGCTCCGAGAAGCTGCGACTCGGTGGAGGAAGTCGCGGTGCTGTGCAAGAAGTTGGATCTCCCACACGTCGTGAACAACGCGTACGGCGTTCAGAGCTCTAAATGCATGCACGTGATACAGCAAGCAAGCGTGTAAGAAATTCATTGTAAAAATTAGTTTTTAATTTCACTATTGTTGTTATTTTATGAGAAAAGGAAAGGCCGAGTTGATGCGTTTGTTCAGAGCACGGATAAAAATTTCATGGTTCCTGTGGGTGGTGCGATTATTGCGGGTTTCGATAAAAATTTCATCTCCAAAATCGGTCAGTCATATCCCGGTAAGTCGGAAGAGGTTGCACTTGGTTCACTGGTGATAAGTCTAGTAAATTTTCGTTGTATTAATAACAAATTTTATCCGAAAAAGTGTTGGAATAAAATTTTTTCTTTCGTAGGTCGTGCATCTCTTAGTCCTTCGCTGGATCTCTTCATAACGCTACTGTCAGTGGGTTCTCGCAAATACTTAAAACTAGCAAAGGAGCGAAAAGAAAACTTTGAATTGCTGAAAAGCGGACTGCGGAACGTAGCCGAAGAGTTCGGAGAACGAGTCCTGGAAACGGCAGGAAATCCCATCTCTGTCGGTCGGTTGAAAACTTTGAACTTTATTGCAAGTTAATAATAAACATGAAATTGATTACTATAGGCATGACTCTGTGTTCCTTACAAATGGACAATCCAGCAGAAGTCACTAAATTCGGGTCGATGCTGTTCACGAGAAATGTTTCTGGAGCCCGAGTTGTAACGGGAACGGAGACGAAGACTATCAGCAACGTTCATTTCCAAGGCAATGATCATCTGATTTCAAATAAATGAATTAAAATGAAAGCATATTAAACTTAATAACTAGTTCAGTGGTTCCACTTTCAATTTTCCTTTTTTCCCCCTCATCCCTTATTTTCCCCTTTTTTCTCTTTCATGCTGGAACATCAGGGTGTACTTCTATGTTTTCCCCTTTTAGACCCCATTTCCCTTTTCCAGGAAATTTCCTTGCAAAGTGGAAACATTGAACTAGTTTGCACTGTTTCCACTTTCAATTTCCCCCTTTTCCTTCTTCCCTTGTGTTTGCCTTTTTCCCCTCTGCGCTAGAATATAAGGCTGTATTTCTATATTTTTTCTTCTCCCTCTTGACTTATTTCCCCTTTTCTCCCCTCTGTGCTAGAATCTAAGGGTATACTTCTATATTTATTTATTATTTTCTTCCCCCTTCCCCTATTCTCTTATTTTCCCCATTTCTCCCCTCCGTGTTAGAACATAAGACTGTACTTCTATATTTTCCCTTTTCCCTCTTCTCTTGTTCTTCTCTTTTTAGACCCCATTTCCCCCTTTTCCAGGGAATTTCCCTGCAAAGTGGAAACATTGAACTAGTTTGATAGACTGCAGAACAGTTTTGTATAATTTTTTTTCAAACTTACTTTAAATAATTGAGTTAAGTAACTTTTAGAAATATTTTATATTACTTGTATGTAATTTTTAAATATATAATATTTTTATTTTTTATTTTTACTTTTATTTTTATCTATTTTTGTTATTTCTTTTCATATAATTTTTTACTTATTGAGTTTTTTAACATTTTTTTAAAAATATCGTTTAAAGGCTGGGGAGCGCACTGCAACGATTACCCGTGGCCGTACTTGACCGCAGCAGCTGCTGTTGGGATGGAATCTTCAGAAATCGATATCTTCATTGCTAAATTGCGGAAGACGATGAGCGAATGGCAAACCCGCAAATCGCGAAAACGTGAACCAGAAGCAGAAAATGGTAGCGCTGGAATCTGTAGCGGTTCGAGTAATAGTGAAAATGGCGGCGTGTAAATAAAAATACACGAAATTGATTTTCTTAAAGGGACAGTCCGGACTTTTTGGAAAAAAACCATTTGGTATAGAAATTTTTACGCTGATTCTGAATATATAGGTCCTGTGCAACAAAAGCTGGAGTTAAGCGAGTGTCCGCCATGTTGGGGAAGCAGCTGACCGAGCCACTGCTTCCACTTCTGAGGGAAATTCCCTCAAAAAGGGAAAATGGGGCCTCAAACGGGAAACATGGGGGAAGAGGGAAAATTGAGGGAAAAATGCTTCGAGTTTTTTTTGTCACTTGATTTTTTTAAATCTTCGTTAGAAACCCTAAAAATAAGAATTCACGGATGGGAATGAGTAGCCAGTGTAAAGGGGGAAAAAGGAAAACTGAAATATTCAAAATGAGGGAAAAAGAAGGAAAATGGGGCCCTCTTTGAGGGAAAACAAGTAAACTGAAAGTGGAAGCACTGGACCAAGCGGTTCCCTATGTTTGAGACTCAGTGAGATCTCAGAACTTTTTAGAGTTTCTCACTGAGATTCCACTGAGTCTCTGTTCCATATTCTACACACTCTATGAGAATTTTCTGTCGGGCCGGACATGGAATAGGGCCTATTCCAAACGCGCACCTCACTATAGCGGACACTTATGTTTAATCAGTTTATTAAAATTTTTAACTTTTTCGGGTATCAAAGTGTTTTCCAGATTTTTTGACGATTTTTAGACATATTTTCAAGTTGATTAATTGACAAAATTATTTTACGCGAGCGTCCGTAGTAGAGGGGATGGTCTACAAAGGCCTGTTTGGAATAAGGTCTAAACTGCTAGACTCTTTGAGTATGTATAGAATAGAGAGGCCCTTCCCTATCCTTTTCTTAAGAAATGCGAGGTCGGAGCTGGTCAACCACCCAAATCGCTTCTGGGCGAATGCGGGATCTTAGAATTTTTTTCCCCTTTTTTTTTAAGAGAGGTCACTGCCAGAAGAAAGAAAAGCGTGTGAAACTGAAACGTTTTTTTTTTTTTTTTTACACGTGGTACTATGGTCCAGCAATTATTTAAACTGTTTATTATACTTGAAACTTTTTAAATGGATTTTTTGTTTTGCAAAAGAAAAAGCGACGGGTCTTCGGGCCTTCGTTTTTTCTTCTTTGTTTCGTACGACATGTTTTAATTTTCAGTTAAGAACAACTTTGTCACGTTTTTGCACAAATTTCAAACGGTTATTTTCAAACCGTACAGCGGCTAGCGCTCGTCATTTGTTCCTATGATCCGACTTTCTCCTCATCTCCCCTTCACCACCCCCTACAAGGGTCTTAGCTCCGACTTCAGGCGGGCCTCTCTATTCTATACATACTCAAAGGCTAGACTTGACATGTTGATGAATTTTTTAAAGTATCTGGTCAGTGCTTCCACTTTGCAGGGAAATTCCCTCAAATAGGGAAAATGGGGAAGAGGGAAAAGGGGAAAGTGAAGGGAAAGTGGATGTACAAATGTAGCTCTACTCAGTAGCACGGAGGGGAAAAAAGGGAAAAAAGTGGAAGCACTGATTTAGAACCCTACCTGGACTATTCATTCGCGACTAAGTCCCAAGAGGTTTGCCACAAATAACGCCTTTTCGCTACCCCCTACCAACTGACAGGGCCGACCAGAGGTTTCTCGAGGATCGGGGCAATAGTCAAACAGGGGCCCCCCATTAGCACATAGCAAGATAAACTGTAGCACCAGGACAGGGCCCCCACCCCATTAGCACATAGCAAGATAGATTGTAGCACCAGGACAGGGGCCCCCATTAGCACATAGCAAGATAAACTGTAGCACCAGGACAGGGCCCTCCCCCATCAGCACATTGCAAGATAACCAGGACAGGGGCCCTCCATTAGCACATAGCAAAGTAAACTGTAGCACCAGGACAGGGGCCCCCCCCATTAGCACATAGCAAGGTAAACTGTAGCACCTGGACAGGGGCCCCTAGAATGCTGGGGCCCGGAGCAGATTGCCCCTTTTTTCCCCACCTTTGGGCGGCACTGCTAACTGAGGCTTCATTCCGCCACCCCTGCCTTCCCCTGCGACTTCCTGCGCCGCTGATTGCCTATGTTGTTGGTCACATTTTTACATAAAACTGAATTTTTTTTCCTGCATATTTTCACCAATTTTTTTTATTATCTATTTAATATATATTTCTATTTATATGTATTATATTATAATATATTAAATATTTATAGCTGTTGTATATTTTCAGTTTCGTACTGAATGTGGCTGCGCTGCCCTTTTACTGGACTTTGCTGTGACGGCCGCCATTTTCCTGCCAAGTGCTTCCACATTTGAGGGAGTTCCCTGAAAAAGGGAAAAATAAGGGAAGAGGTAAAACGGAGGGAAAATAGAAATTCACAAGTACAGCTCCTTACTATAATACGGAGGGGAAAAAGGGGAAAAGTAAGTGAAGAGGGAAAAGAGAGGGGAAATAGAAACACAGAAGCACAGCTGTATGATTTAAGTATGAGGGGAAAAAAGGGAAAGTAGAGTCCTCTTTAAGGGAAAAGGGAAAATTGTAACTGTTAAACGCTGCACTAGATGGCGTTCGAAATTTGAATTTAAAATCAAAACAAAGATGAACGCAACGGATCAAGAAGCTCGTTCGTATTTAAAAGAAACATTTCTGCGCACCCTAACACAATTAACCGGTAACTTGAACTCCCAGAAAATTAAATAGATAATGAAACTTACTAAAAATAAAATATAACTCTGTAATACAAGACATAATGTATAAATAAATGAATGAAGATTGTGGAGCTGTATAAACTTTCAGTTCTTTGGTTTTGCACAGGAAAAAAAGTTTCGGTTGATATGTTCGAGCAGACAAAAGTATCGGCCACATTTCACTGTGTCGACAGTTCACTAGAGCACGTCCTCGTCTCGGATCTGCAAACGTCCATAGGGAAATACCCAAATTCCGTGTTGCGATTTTCCGACGTCATAGCTTTGACGTTTGGCGTCTCCGAATCAGAAGTATTGAATCCAGCTCAGAAGGAGCTTTTAAATATTATGAAAAGAGATAAGTGCGAAGATAATTGAGTGTTTTTTTTTTAATGTTTTAACGAAAAATACAGCACGAGATCTCTGCAGTGTATTAACTTGTTTCATTGTCATTTGTTTCCTTTTATAGTGCAAATTATTTTTTGTAGTAGAAGAAAAGGGATTGGACAGAAGTTGACGCTTTTCATAAGAAACAAACATCACAATACTACATTAATGGACTGCAATACAAAATTAAAGAGTAAGGGATATGATAAAAACCTCAAGCCACGTTATCGAGAAAAACAAAATTTTCAAGCTTTGTTTTGAAAAGAAAACGAAAAATTACATGGGAAAAATAATAAAGGCACTTTACAATTGTGGTTTTAAATAAAAAAAAAAATCCTGGAACCTCTTTCACTGTGTATAAACGATACATAAAACCAAAATAAGAAGGAAAAAAATATATTTTCTGATTAAAAATTCATCAGCCACAGTTCGAACCTAGGTTCGAACCTTTTAACGGGGCGCGGTAGGTTTCAGGAGCAAACGGTATCGTTCAGTGTTCTGATCTCGGAGGATTTCCACGGCAAACATCGACTCGTCCTTCGTGTTGTGTATAACTTCATCGGTGACGAGAACGTGGATACCTCCAGGTCCTTCCATGTAGACATCGGCCACTTGGTGCAGCTGCAACTGCAATACGGACGAGATCTTCTGCACCAGTTCCATGCAGCCGAGGTTTTCCATGTAGACGGCGTGGAAGATGTTGGTCTGGTCCTGCGTCAGGTAGAGCGTCAGGCGCGGGACGATCGTCTTGGCATGCAGGGCGTTGAACAGGCGGATCCCGTCCGCCACGCCGCATATCTGGATCAAGTCATTCTTGGTCAGGCGCAGGATGTCCGCCCCCGAGAAGTGGGCGAAGTTCCGTGCCACGGCCGAGAAGCGATTCGCCTGCAGCCACTGAAACGTCTGCTGGGCTGAAGCCTCGGCAGACAGCGGCTGCATGTAGTACTGATACGAAGAAGAGCCAGTCATTGAAGTCTGTGAAAAAAAAAAAAAAAATGAAGAAAATGGATATTGTACTCAAGTATTTATTTAAATAATGTGTATGTCAATAATATGAACTTGATATTTATACTAGATTTACAAGATTTCCGTGTATCATTTATTTAGATAATGCATTATTTTATTATTGTACTAATTATTACTGTATTCTTATATAAATGATGTATTGCGTTGTAATTATAAAGATTTAAATGGACACGTACACGATATATTCATTTAAATAATCCGTATGCGAATATGGACTTGTGATTATTTACAAGATTTACAAAATTGTTATGTACCGTTTATTCTAATAATTTATTATATTATAATAATTTATATAAAGAGGTTTAAATGAATACGTACGAGATATTTTTATAAATAATCTTTATACCAACGATACCAAATTATCATTTTTTTAATTCATAAAGATTTCTATGCAATATTTGCACAATTTATTACATTAAATTAATTTATTTATACGATTAAAATAAATATTTACCGGGCTTTCCACGTTATCAGTTTCGTGGCCCAGCGGACTTTCGCTGGGACATCCTTCACTAGTGAAACTCTGCGATTTCCTATTGCAGAAAATAATAATAATAATAGTAATAATAATAATAATAATAATAATAATAAATTGAAAAAATATTGATCTATTTCTTATCGTCTTTATTAATGTTAAAGAAAAAAATGTTATATTATTTGTAAGATTATCATTTTTGTAAGTAGTTATTGTACCTCAGTTGAGCGGGACTGTTGTAGTTGCGAGCTGCGGTGGTTGTAGCAGCAGTAGTGGTAGCAGCAGATCCTGCTACAACAGCAGCAGCCGCTACTGAACTAGATGCAGCAGCTGCTGCTGCTGCTACTGATCCCACGGGTACGATGGCCGTGGTGTGGACCAAATCCAAGGGAATCTAAATTTAATTATAAACATTAATTTTTAGTTAATAAAAAATAATAAATTAAATTTGTAGAAATAGTACAGTACAACGAAAATCTGAAAATCCATACTTTATATTATTCGTATGATTTTTCAGATACATCACATTATATTAAGATTTACATGATTATTTAGATTAATAATTATTATTTAGTTAAATTTCTAAGTATGGTACACTACAATGAAAATATTAAAATGAACTATTTTCACTAATTTCATTATTTTTCAGATGTTTTTCAGATTTATCAAATAACGTTATTATAATTTATTTTGAATACTTATATTTATATTATTATTTAATTAAATTTCTACATATAGTACATTACAGTGAAAATCTTGAAACTCAAAATTTATATTATTTGTATGATTTTTCAGATATTTCTCATATTTATCGAGTTACATTATTATAATTTACTTGATTATTTACATTTATATTATTTATTCAATGAATTTGTAGAAATAATAAAGTACAATGAAACTATGAACATTACAAATTTAAATTATTTGTACTAATTTTTAGATTTTCCTCTCATTTATCAAATTATTTATACTATTATCATATATCATTATTAATATTATACACTTATACTATTTATTGTATGGTAAGTGTAATTACTTCTGCTAGAATGGTGCATTCGCACGACGGTTGGTACTTTTCCTGTTCCGACACGGGCCGCTTGAAGATCTTTTCTCGATCCTGCTTGTGTTTGCGGTCCGCTCCCTTCAACTGCAATCAAGTAAGTAACAATTAACTTCAATTAATTCTAATAATTAAGTTGCAGGTGATGTAGACATTTGAATCATGTTAAAATTTACGCACAGCCATAAATTACACGTAAGGAAAACGAACGAAATGAGTTTTACTTTATAAATGAATAAATAATAGTAATAAAATAAAATAAATCAAATATTAAAATATAATTAAAGATTTAGAATTATTAGTTGCTGTTAAATTCACATAAAGAAATGAAATTATTACTTGACAAATAGACAAATAAACAAATAAATAATAAATAATAATAACAATAGAACAGAAAAAATGTAATATAAAAATATAATATAAAGATTAAGGATCATTACTTATTTTTGAAACCATATAAAGAAACGTAATAATTACTTACAAATAAATAACAATAAGGTACAATACATATAATATTAAACTATAATATAAAGGTTTCGGATGATTTACTTTGAAGACTTTGATTTGACAGCCGGCGACATGGAGGCGCTTGGCCGTGCCGTCGAGGTCTCCATGCGAGTAGGTCTCCACCTGGATCCGAAAGGGGACGCCCTTCTCGCCGCCGTGTTTCTTCGGAGTGAATTCCGTGCTAATACAATTTACCTACAACATTTCAAATTTGGAAAAAAGATGCTTTAGATATCAAGATGGCAAAAGATGGTATTAACTAATCGTAATAGTAGTAGCAGTGGTAGTAAAAACAATAGTAGTAGTTATAGTAATAATGAAAATAATAATAATAATAGTAAAGGAAATGATAGTAAACTTACTACTACTACTGCTACTACTACTGCCGCTTCTGCTACTACTGCTACTACACTACCGCTTCTGCTACTGCTACTATTAATAATACTGCTCCTACTACTACTACTACAGCAGCAACAACTATTGCTACTATACTACTATTACTACTATGATCCCTATTATTAATGCCGCTCCTACTAATACTACTGTTACTATTATTACTGCTACTACTACTACTACTACTATTCCTCCTCCTCCTCTTCCTACTACTACCATTAATAATAATAATAATAATAATAATAATAATAATAATAAATGAAAGTTAAGTGATATACTTTAATGTAGACGCCGACTTCTTTGGTGGGATCCCATACAAATTCGACAATATTGAGATTGGCGGGGTCTTGGATGACATCATAGATCCCGTACGACAGGGGCACGTCGATCTCAACGATCCTGTCGCCGGGCCGGGAGAGTCTCCACGCTTCGATCTGTTCCCTCTCCATGTACTGGAGCCTCCTCTCGTGGAAACACAGTCTCACGACGCTCTATTCAATTCATTTGAAAAAGAAATGTTAATTTTAACTGGTAAATTACGAAGTATATTAATTATATATAAAATTAATACGAGGTTATGATCAACTGACATGAAAAATATTTTTTTTTTTACGAATTAGTTTATGATTATTAAACAAAAATAATAAGATAATGTGATAAATTAATTCCAAAAATGATACTAATTTTAATTAGATAAATCATTAGGTATGCAATACAAAAATAGTAATGAAATAAATAACTAACACAAATATAATAAAAATATAAAAGTATAATTCATAATTTCTTAACTTAGTTTAAATATGATTAAAATCCATAATGGTATTACTAATAAAAGAAGATAATTAACTTTTATTTATATTCATTTAAATAAATAATTAATATCTATAATATTTATTACTAAGAAGAATGGCACACTGAAATAGTAAATATTACATATTATAACTAAGTACAAAACTAATAGTATGGTTTTCTTACGCGCAAGACTTTTCCTCTGAAATTGGAAAGATCGCCAAGTTTCTTCATCTTGATTTCATAGGGCTGTCCCTGATTCAAATACGTCAATGATTCCTCGTTTAATTTGGTGGCGATGGATGTCGCCGCTGCCAGAACATACTGAAACCTACAAAACAAACAGCAGTAGTAGTAGTGGTAGCAGTGGGAGCGGTAATAATAGTGGTGATAGTAGTGGAAGTAGTGGTAGTGACAGAAATAGTAGGAATAGTAGTAGTAGTAATAGTTGTATTAAAAGTAGTAGTGATGGTAGTTGAAGTAGTATTGGTAGTAGTGGTAGTAGTAGTAGTAGTGGACATAGTAGTAGTGGAAGTAGGGGTAGTAGTCATAGTAGCAGTGGTGGTAGTAGTAATGATAGGAGTGTTGGTAATGGTAGTGGTGATAAAAATAGTACGAGTAGTAATAATAAGAGTAGCAGTTAAAGTAGTAGCAGTAGTAATAGTAATAGTAGTAGTGGTAATAGTAGTAATAGTAGCAGTAACAGTAGTACAGTAATAATAATAATAATAATAATAATAGTATACCTATTATCTGCATTGGCGTCCGCTTCATTCAACCTATTGTACTTGACATACTTCTCGGACGAGTTGAAGACGTCACTGGCCGGCTGCTGAACGCTACTGCAGCCGGACATACCCTCATTGGACGACGACGACGCCAGGCTCGAGGCGCTCCCAGTTCCGACGCCTCCGCTGATGGGACCCGACCCGCCGGTCAGCTCCTGGGTGCTCCATCCAGAGTGAGGCAGGATCCCGTGCGAAAAGCCGTGGGAGTAGTGATCGCCACTGTGGTGGATGTGATCGCCCAAACCCACTGCCCTACCCTCGCTTACCGCGCGCTCCGAGCTCAGCTGCTGAGGTGGTGAAGGGTTACCGACTCGCCTGTGAAAATTAATAATAATAATAATAATAAATATAACAGTAATGCTAGTATTACTCCTGCTCCTACTCCTACTGCTACTAGTACTACTACTTCTGGTACGGGTAGAGCTACTATTACTACCACCACCACTTTTACTATTACTGCTGCTACTAGTGTTACTATTACTACTACTATTACTGGTATAAGTATTTCTAGTCCTATAACTACTTGTGCAAGTGATATAAATATTAAACACTACTACATCACCACTAATACTACTACAAATGCTACTGTTCTACTTGTTACTATCAATTCTACTATTACTGCTAGTGCTACTAATACTACCATTACACTAGTACTGCTACTACTACTACTACCACCATTTACACTACAAGTGCTACTGCTGTACTAGTATTTCTACTACTACTACTACTACTACCAACACTTGCATTACAAGTGCTACTGTTCTACTAGTATTACTACTAATACCACTATTACTAGTGCTGCTACTACAACCATTATACTACTACTGCTAGCACTATTACTACCACTGTTAATACAGTGGTGCTACTACTACTAAAACTACAACAAATACTACTTCTACTACCGTACCCGTCATTGGGCGGTGAAGGAGCTTCCTGCTTGAATCCAGTCAGGGTGGGCAACGCCAAGAGAGCTTCACTGAAAACCAACAAACAACCGTTAAAATTCACCCAAAAATTCAATGAAATACAACACAACAGACATACAAAAATAATAGAAACTAAATAAAAACTTAATATTTCAAATATATTAAAATAATTTAAAACAACACAACGTGATTAGAATCCACAATGTGGGTAAGCCAAACTGTGCACATTAGCTTAATAATCGTATCTTACAAATCTCTCGTATAAAAAATTTAATAATTTCATTATTAAATGCGCCATTCTCGTTGCACAACGTGAGACCGCATGAAAAATCGGGTGAAACTCATCAACAGGCATTTTAATGGCGCCTTCAAAATTCCAGATCACACCGCTTAACAATAACATCGTCTCCACGCCCCAGAACCATTACAAATTCGTCCTTTTTAGTTTCGCTGTTCAACAAAAACACATGCACGCTTTTCGCGTCAATCGACATCAACTGACACGGCTCTTTTTCTTTTTTACCCTTCGATATCCCAGGACGCGGCGGAAGGCCAGAGGGGACTGCGAGAGGCGGCCGACCTCCTCCGCGTCAGTTCCAGGGCGAAAGACGGCGGAGGTCCGGAGAAGTGGCCGGCGGCCGCGGCGGCTGACGCCACTCCGTGAGGATACGACCCCGGTGAGTGATTGTAGTTCAGAGAGAAGGCGTAGGAGGAAGTCTGGACTCCCGAGTGGTTCAAGGCGGGGTAGTGAGAGTATGATGATGAGTAGTGAGCCGAAGAGTAGTGCGGAGGATTAACTGGCGATCCGCCGCTGTTGCTGCTACCTGCCGGGGTCAATGACGATCCTCCCGGGCAGGGCAGCGCTACCGGCGGATAAGGAGAGGGAGCCACCGTGAAGTATTTGTACTCTTCACTAATCCTGCAAAACTATACACCTCCGCCTATCTAAACGATCCTTGCTTCTAATCGCAAAAGCTGTTGAATCAAGATCCAGCAGGATTTTGTTTGCCAATTTTAATATTGTAATCCGACTGTGTGGGAAGGATCGTTCCGGCAAAAAGCAAAAAGTTCTACTATTCCAGATTTCTAATTCAGAAATCCCACACGAGGATCGGCACTTGTTTGAGACAAATTTTTCCTATCGGGCGGTACGGTGCACCTGACCCGGTGAGTCCAGACAGTGTGACAGTCAGACTGAGACTGAGACCCAAGATGTCGGCCACCGACCCTCCACCTGAGGCTCAAGTCTCCCCGCAAAGGGTTGGTGTCTTGTTCAACCACCGGTTGATGCATTAGAAAACTTCTATTCAATTCAAATTGCAATACAATCAAAGCCGAAACCAATCACCACTACAACCAGAAATAGAGATCGCAAAGAGTGAAAAAGATGTCCAGCTTCTCCATCAATCAAACGGTTCGCAACTAAAACACTTCACAAGGTAGGCGATCCTTCTTAAAGGCTCTCTCGCCAGTTCACTAGCAAGGGGGCATGGCTTTTTACAGCACTTTTCCAGAATACGACTGATATGCTTTATGGTGTCAACTAGAATCAAGCGGAGTAAACGGGAAAAGAGCAAATCTTTCCTTCACCTTAAAAAATCACGCGTTAGAATCACGCGGTTTCAGTCATTGATAAAACAAACAGGCATTCGTCTTCGTCTCTACGATAACAGACGATAACACAGAATTTTTTACGTTTCCTAAATAATCATCATAATGCTTAATTTTAATATAAATAATATCATTAAAAAAATAGTTTTTCTCCGGTTGTTGAATTTTTCTTGTCCAATTAATTAGCGGCCTAATGAGATGCAAACGAGTCGCAGCTTCCTGTATCATCTTTGTCCGGCGGATCTCATTAGTTCCAAACAATCAACCACAAGAAGAAGAAGAAGAAGAAAATTATTCATTCAAATACACAACAAACTACCAAACTTAAACAAACAAAAACTATTTTTCTTTAAAAATTTTGAGTTCAATTACGTGTCACTGGATAATTTACAAACGAGCGGAACTTCTCTTACGGAAGCTCAAGAGGGGGTGGAGGTCTGGAACTCGCGGGAAAACGCTAATGATTATCCGATAACATTTGATAACGCACTGATAACATCAGCCGAGTTAATGGTGATTGGTGGAAGTATCGAACCCCGTCAAGGTAGATTATCGATATCGGTTCAATCGCCTATCGATACGGGAAACCTGGAAGCTTCCGGTGAGTACAGCTTATACGACGAAGAAAAATCACGCAAAAATTTAACTGAATAAATATACTACCTGTATTTTATACAATTTATAACTTAATGAATGAAAAATAGAATTATTTTGATACGTTACTATAACACAGTTTATTAAAAAACAAAATTTACACGTACCTCTAATGTTTGTATATTTATTGTTATTGTATCTAAATTATTATACTATCATAAAGTTCATTAGCAGATTCTATAATCATTATCCAGGAGATACTGTGTGTCTACCAGCCCCTCTCCCTGTGATGGGGGCTAAACTAATAAATTGCCCGGGTAAAAGGGCGAACCGTAGTAAACCGCCAGAAAACAGCTGTTTCGAAAAGGGACAAGAGAAAAACCACGGCATTAAAACTTTTAAAAACTACAAACATAAAATTAATCGCTGCTAAACATTTGGGAGGTTAAAAAAAAAATAAATCTCGGTTCGCGCGGTTAAATTCCGGTTCATTTCAATCGTACGGGATAGTAAGTTTTCTGTTCTGTTAACCTAAGGTCTCGCGAACCGTTTTCGGTTCAGATCGGCTCATCTCTAGTTTAGTATAATAAGATTTCATTGGAATTCGGTTAACGAAGCTCACAACTCGGTTCGGCTCGGTTCACAGGTTCAAATTTCGGTTCATTTCGATTAAGAGGGATGGCAGAATTTCTGTTCTCTTAACCTAAGGTCTCGTGAACCGGTTTGGGAACCGTTTTTCGGTTCAGATCGGCTCATCTCTGATTTAATATAATAAGATTTCATTGGCATTCAGTTAATGAAGCTCACAACTCGGTTCGGCTCGGTTCACTGGTTCAAATTTCGGTTCATTTCGATTAAACGGGATGCAGAATTTCTGTTCTCTTAACCTAAGGTCTCGCGAACCGTTTCTCGGTTCAGATCGGTTCATCTCCAGTTTAATGTAATAAGACTTCATTGGCACTCAGTTAATGAAGCTCACAACTCGGTTCGACTCGGTTCACAGGTTCAAATTTCGGTTCATTTTGATCAAACGGGATGGCAGAATTTCTGTTCTCTTAAACTAAGGTCTCGCGAACCGTTTTTCGGTTCAGATCGGCTCATCTCCAGTTTAATGTAATAAGATTTAATTGGCATTAAGTTTTTCTTCAAGGTTTAGACCTAGCCAGGACAGTAATGAAGCTAATTAGAAATCTTCACAAGCGCCTCTTGTTTAGCCGTGATCACGTCTTTGGCTGGGAGAGAAAGCTTCTTCTTCTTCTGCCCTTAACGCTGATGATTCACGTTAGCAATTGAAATGCATAGCATCACACCAACTCGCAAACGCAATGAGAAATTTCTCATAAAATTTCAAAATTTTATTAACAATTCCTCGTACCAGTTTTACAGATTACTCGCTTACAGACCTTATCCACTTGTCCACATATTCGACAGATTCATCAAATCAAGTTGTTATTCGTCTACCTCCTTCTAGTTTACAGTGTACAATACAATTTGCCGCACGTGTGGACACCGTTCACTTTCTCAACGTACTTTCTCCATTTGTCCACACACTCGACAGATTCGTCAAATCAAGTTATTATTCGTCTACTTTCTTCTAGTTTACAGTATACAATACAATTTGCCGCATGTGTGGACACCGTTCACTTTCTCAACGTACTTTCTCCATTTGTCCACACATTCGACAAATTTGACAAATCAAGTTTTGTTTTGTTCATTCTTGGTCTTCTAACAGCACACAACAAACCTGCCAAATCCGATAAAACTACAATTAAACATGATAGTTTGCGATGTATAACTGTTACTTGTAGGAATTTTGGGTAGGTTGGTTTGTCGGGAGTCACATGTTCTGAGACGTTAAGGGTCTCATTAGTTCAAATCTCATTAAATGGGACCTGAGAGGAGAGGCTCTAATCGAGACGCTGCATCGCACACTGATAGCCACTGCAGTCCGTTTTCCCAACAGCCGAAACGACTGCAAAAGCAAAACAAAGAGAGAGAGAAAACAACAACACCCAGAACCGCCCTTGTTGTGACCCTACACAAACGTCAAACCCCTCAAAAAGCTTCCCAATAATCTTCCATCACACTGAAGACGGGCTGTTATCAAAGGTTAACAAGTTATCAAGGTGTTATTATAGGTTATCAAGCTACGAACCTATAGCTGATTAACGAAACAGCTAATGATTCATTCAAAGGATCAAATGAACTGATCAAATCCATCAAACCAATCAATTAATCGACCAATCAACGCACTTGTATACTACGCTGATGCTTCGAGAATAAAGATTTACCCCTGATCGGCTATTTATACTGGAATAAAATGGAAAATAGTAATTCCTCAATCACTACACCATTTTTGAAATAATTTGGTTTATGAACTTTAATGTCGGGTACAGATTTCTCATAGGGAGTGTGACTTATCCCTGTTTAGCTATTTATACTGGAATAAAATAGAAAATAGTAATTCCTATATCACTACACCGTTTTGACGATAATTTGGTTTATGAACTTTACTGTCGGGTACAGATTTCTCATAGGGAGTGTGACTTATCCCTGTTTAGCTATTTATACTGGAATAAAATAGAAAACAGTAATTTCTATATCACTGCACCGTTTTTGCGATAATTTGGTTTATGAACTTTACTGTCTGGTACAGATTTCTCACAGGGAGTGTGACTTATCCCTGATCAGCTATTTATACTGGAATAAAATGGAAAATGGTAATTTCTATATCACTACACCGTTTTTGGGATAATTTGGTTTATGAACTTCACAGTTTGGTACAGGGTTGCTCGTAGGGAATGTGACTTATCCCCGATCAGCTATTTATACTGGAATAAAATAGAAAATTGTAATTCCTTTATCACTGTACCGTTTTTGCGATAATTCGATTTATGAACTTCACTGCTTGGTGCAGATTTCTCATAGGGAAAGTGACTTATCCCTGTTTAGCTATTTTTACTGGAATAAAATGGAAAATGGTAATTTCTATATCACTACACCGTTTTTGCGATAATTTGGTTTATGAACTTTGCTGTTTGGTATAGATTTCTCATAGGGAAACACTGATAACTGGTTTTCTTAGTGCTGACCGACTACCTGACTGAACCCAAAATAGAACCGATTGGCTATTCAGCAAGCGTTCAGCAACGTGAACACAAAACCAAAACCATATTACAGAAAGAAATAACTCTATAATAATTTAATTAGATAAAAAGATTATAACAATAAATATTTCATTCTGGCAAATAGTTATCAATCCAAATCAATCAGTAATAATAAACATAGTCAATCGATATTAATAAATTTCGATTAATCTACAAACTAGGTTGAAATACTCTAAAATTTGGACTACTTAACTTTAGTTTAGTGATTTAACTCAGCTATTCTAGAATAACTTTAACTGAAAACTTAACAAGAGATGGCCAAGATTTTTCCTGGGAAAAAAAATTTTAATTTTTCAGAGATGTTGAGGAAAATTAACGGTTTCTGGATCGAAATGGAAGGTCAACGGAGATCCGTGTTGTGGCATGGCCGACATAGATTGGCAACGCTCTACAGAACCGAGAGAAAAACGTACTCGAAAACAAACCACGTAAAAATCTTATTCCACCCAAAGAATATCAAAAATTTCTTACATAATTATCTCAACTAGATACAATTAAAATTAACGCCAGTTTTGTTTAAGTTTCATAATGTATACTTTAGAAATATTAGCATAAAGTAGAGCTATAATTATTGGTTAATTAATATAGTAATCAAGTTCATACTAATAATGTTAAAATTTCTACATAACAGTGTTAACTAGATACAACTAAAATCACTCAGTTTAATTACAACTCAATTGTATATTTATTTGGAATAAAACAGAACGTTAGTTTTTATTTTTCCGTAAATTATGATAATTACTACAAATTACTTTGATAAAGTAGGTAGTTGATGGAGTAATTAAGGGGAAATTTGTATACGTGGCGGTTACCTCATGTTGTAGGAGGCGACGCTCAAGTCGACGCCGAGTCCGGAGAGGCTGCCGTCGAAATCGGCGGCCAGGTGGTCGTCGATGTCCTCCAGCTTCCAGCCGGCCACCCGAGACGAACTCGAAAGATTCAGACCTGCAAATGATAATAACAATGACGATGATAATAATAATAATAAATTCATATATTAAACATATGATGGACCATTATTAACACGTTAATATTTTAAGTATTATATTAATATTTTCATTATCATTAACAATCGATAATATATAATGGACTAAATTATGTACAGAAACATGAAATTAAAGTATCATACCTGACGGAATGTAAATAACAGTGATAAGAACTATTACAAAAAATATATTGTAAAAGTAGTGTACTACATATAAAGTATAACATAAATATTTAGAAAAATTTACTTAAATAGTTTTTTTAGTATAATTAAATAATATAAAAATTATGCTAACGTAAAATTTACTTAGTACTTTAGTAGGAATAGTAGTAGTGGTGGTTAGTTCACAAACTACCCGGCAGATGGCGCCCGACTCGTGAACAAGTTTATTATAATTAACACAACTAAAAAATTTTTAAAATTACATTCAAATTATACATGCGTTAATTAAAAATTAATCAAGCAGAATCAAATTCAAGCCGCATTCTTAACACGTTACACTTAACTTTCACAAAAGAAAAGAATATTTTATAAATAATTAGCGATAGTCTGTGAATGTTCCTTACTATAAACTATCAGTATGATATTAGTAATAATAATAATGATAATCCGATTTAAGTGATTCAGTCATTTCAGAAAGGTGTTTAGAATAGTTAACAGCATGCTCAGGTGAGTAAATGGAGAATAATAATAATGTAACTAAAATTGTTGTAGTCATAATAATGCAGCATACTAATATACCTGTACCAGGCGACGCACTCTCCCGACCGGTTCCTCTCACACAGCTGATCTCCATAACGTCAGCGTTCTGATTCTGTGCCAACAAAAATTATGAAAAAATTCATTAATTCTGAAATAACTAATTCATATTAGTTATCATGAGTAGTAATTTCTAGTTTAGTTTAAGTATATATATAAATAGTTTGGTAAGTACAGTTTAGTTATAATGGTAAAATAATCAAAGCAAATAGTGAATCTGTCGAATAGGTGGACAGGTCTAGTGCACCTATGGTATACTAAACGGGGCCTGTCCACTGATTCGACAGATTTCATAAAATACCAGTAACAATAATAACAAATAAAAAGATTCTAGCGAAAATCGCAAATATGTCGAATCAGTGGACAGGCCCCGTTTACCTATAGTATGCTTAACCCACTGTCCACGGATTCGACAAATTGACACAACACTGATAAAATACCAATAATAATAATAAAACAATAATATTCTAACGAAAATTGCAAATCTGTCGAATCAGTGGACAGGTCCGTGTACCAATACACACTTTACATACTGTCCAAGGATTTGACAAATTTGATAAAAAACAAGAGCAATAAAAATAATAATAATTATGAATAAAAATAAAATAAGTAAAAATAAATAAAATGATAATAATTGATAATATAATAATAATAATAATGAACGTTAGAAGTATATTTTTTAAAAATCTTACATCCACAGCGTTGACACCATGGGACGGGTTGGGCGTGCTGAGCGCGCCGTCATCGGGAGGTCGGGCGGGTGACCGCAGGCCGAGTCGGCGGTGCTGCTGCAGAGGCTCTCGGTGCTTCCACCGGCCGAGCACGATGTCGTCCCGAAGCTGTGGCCCTGGTAGAACGAGAAGCTTGAGGCGAAGCTACTGCTGCTGAGGGTCCCTCCTCCCATGACGCGCGACGACACGCTAGCGTACGATGCGGACGTAGCGGCGACGGGCGGATTGCTGGCGACAGACGGACGCGACGGGCCTACCAGACCCATACTGCGCATCTCTGCCAGGGAGACGGTGGCTCCGAGCCCCGTGTTTTGCTCCAGCGCTTTCCGCTTGCGCGACGTCGACAGCGACGCGAAGGAAGGCGGCTGCTGCTGCGTGCTGCTAAGCGAGACGCGAGGATACGCCGGGCTGGGCGGTTCGATCGCCGACCATGAGAACAAGTCCGAGTTGTCGGAGGCGTTGTCGCTCGACGAGTCCGGGCTGGGCGACGCTGGCGTCACGCAGTTGGCCGCTTTCGCCGGGCGCGGACCTCGCGACCCTGACAGCGAAGACGATGACGCCGACGACGTCAACGTCGAAGGCGCGTTACTATTACTCAAACGGCGCGGCATCTTTTGTGTGCGGATGATAAAAATCGGCAACTTTATTTGCGGAATACGAAGAATATGATGATAAACGAGGAAACAGCGCAAAGTGTGGATAATACGTAATAAATGCAGAGACAGCTTTTTTCTTGCATAAGAAAAAACAGAGGAATGTTTTCAAAAACTTGGCAACACTGTAGTTAGCAAACTCTTCCTATCTTCCCTATCTAAGCTTCACACAAAGGCAAAACTTATCAAACCACTTAACTGAACACACTTCCCAAAAAAGAGCAAGTCCTTTTTTTTACGAAATTCGCAAACTTTTTTCTTTCTTTCCAACTTTCAGATTTTTCAAACGATTCTATTCAATCAAACGAAAGACCCCGCCGCTTCCAATGGTCGTCTGGGTTGCGGGGTGAATGTGTTAAAGTTGCAGCAGCGACCCTCGGCGGATTGTCACCAAACGCCCGGGCCGCGAACCGCTGGCATCCGGTGTGTCTTCGACGTCGCCTTCGACGGCGATGGACGTCGCTCCCGAGGAAGAGCCGCACATCACGGCCTTGGGGTACTACACGTTAACGCACGTGTTTTTCGCGCTGCAACAGAATAAACAGACTTGAGTGGGAGAAAGAACGACTTTTTGTCCAAAAGTCCAGATCAAAGGGGGTTTGTCGACAGTTTCGATAGTTTCGACGACAGCTTTTGTTCTCCTCTTCCGCCTTCTTCTCTTGTTGGGCGAACCCGAAATCCTGTTTTGGTAAAAAAATAATGTCAAAAATTACATAAATAATAATAATAATAATATAGTAAAATAACAAAATATATACAACTAATTTAATTTCAATACTTAATACAAAAATCAGACGAAAATATTATAATTAATATTAATATATAGTATGATAAATTAAATGAATAATAAATTGAAATAAATACATGTAACAAATAAAGAATTTTTATATTATTAATCTGATTACACCTAATAACAATAATAATAGATATAAGTATTATTACGACAATTTCTCAACAGTTTTACGATAGTTCTACTTTACTCCAGGTAATATTCACGTGCAAGTCACGTGACTAGATTTCCCGCACAAAATTAACAATAACAAATACAAGAAATCTCTCTCACTTGAAAACAAGTTCCGTTCTCATGGGATCCCAAACGATGTTATCAACCTGTTATGAGATTGTTATCACATGTTATCAAAGAAGCTTTCGCAGTTTCGGACCTTCTTGGACTCGTTAAAAAGACTCGGAGTTTTCTCACGCGAGTTCTCGTTTGTGACCTGATATTCACGTGTTGAATGTTGATAGTCAATCTACGGTTACAATCTCACGCATCGCCTTATAGGCAAATCTAGATTTTTCCCTTGGCGTAAAGGTAGGTAGGCGAGTCAGAGGGGATTTATCTCAGAATACAAAAGGGGGCCACAACTTTCACTGTGAAAACCTTCACGAAAAAGAGACACGCGAAACTCTGGGAAAACGTCCGACAAGAGAATGCTGCACCAGGTAACCGAAAACGTAGCTTTACTTCACTTCCCCGTGTAGAAACCAAATGGGTCTTTTAAAGTTCCACCCTCTGTTATCTGTGGTTATCATCCTGTCATCGCAGGTTATCATCAATTAAGCCTCCAAGGTTTTCTACCTACCCGAAACGAATGAACTTGGAAATTTCACTAATGATTCCCTCCCAATGCTGTGTGTGTTTCGAGAGGCTGGGCCATCGTGTTATCTAGTGTTATCATCCTGTTACCACGTGTTATCAGCGTGCTTCAAGGTTTCGCCAAATTTCGCTCGCGTTTACGCAATCCATCAAGGTTAACAGAGCTACCTTTCGCCTTGGACAAGTGTTAACAGAGAGTTACCATTCAAAACTATACCTCTAGTTCACAGAACTGAAGACGCTAGTTCTTCCAGAACCCTTCTCCACGCAAGATTCGCTTGTACATTTAATCAGAATAAAAGTTGAAGAAAAGTGGATGTAAATTTAACATTTTTGAGGAGAAATGGTTGTGCCTAGCAACAAGACGTGGCTGGTCTCTTGGTATCTCCTCATAAAAAGTCTGACGTGTTCTCCCATACCCCGCGGCTTCCACATGAGGTCAAAAATCTTTTACACTCAACTTATATAAGACACAATTTTATACAAACGGGTAACACGTGCAACGTGCGAACAAAATAATCAGACAAAACTATGACTCCGTGTTTAAGGTGACACAAAAGATAATCAAAACAATAAAACCGAGAAAAAAAAACTGCAAATGTAATGTGAAGTACGGGAACAGAAGAAAAAAGTAGAGCATTAGATAAGATAGCAAAATCAAACAAAGAAGACGACAACAGCAAGAAAAAAAAACGATACCTCAGCAATACACAACAGTAGACAATAATTCTAGTAAAAAAAAATATTGTAGTTTAAATAAATAGTAAATATTATACGATAGTATTAAAACTGTTAAAATAAACCCTGATTAATAAGCGATTCAACTCATGTCTGTTTTTACAAGCTAATGATGAATTCCCGACCCAGCTTGTTAACAGACCAAGATGTGAGGTGAAAACAAAAACGAGTACCTCTAGAATCCTCGTGTGTAACGCATAGCAAAAAATTTTGCCAATCGTTACAGAAAAATAATACGAAATTTACAGTGCGAGAACGCTACAGTTGCAATGAAGATAAACGCTACCAGCTCGAACTGCAGGAAACGTAGAGTGTTAATTTTTACGAAAAAACAGTCAAAAGGTATTATAATTTTGAATCGAAAGAATGGATGAATGAATGAATGGGGACTAGATTATTTCTACTGAAACGTGTCACCTAAAACGAAGATCTGACTTTCCCCGCTTTTCTAGACGGTCGATCAAGTGCAGTGCACAATCATGTTGTTTGTTGCTATGCTCGTCTTGTAAGCTCAGTTTTCCTATCCTGGTCCGAAAAATGATTTCCCAAAAGTTTGATCAAGACACACGAACAAAGAGCGTAAATACCTTTGCCTTCAAAAACAATCAGAGAAAGATTCAGCCTGCAACTTAGCGCCATGTTTATGTCGCAATATCTAGCTTATTTGTTTCTATACTGATGTACCTGAGGTTTGTGAGCACTGGAGTTTTATTTTAACTTGAAATGATGTGTTGTATCTAAGAGACGTTGGCCGGGATGCTGCCTGAAAAGTGTAAGGAAATCGGCGACTGGTTGGTCTGAAAGTAAGAGACAGCCGCACGACAACTTCGGTGGCCCTTACAGCTTTCAGCAGCGTTGCCACGTGTTTCTTTTTTCTCTTTCCTATTTCGCGCAGGAAAAAAAAAAACTTAATAATAAATTAATAAATAATTCAAATGACGTAAAGTCTTACCTGTGACGTAATATAAATTATTCTGAATTTATTTCAATAACTTAATTCACTACAAAGAGCCATTTCTCTATTGAAATAAATTATATCCCACGATAAAATCCAAAAATGACTTAGAATCCTTTTGCAATTACAATTCGATGATCAATGCTTAACATTTAGTTTTTATTAGGTAACAATATTATTTTATTATTAACAGAAATATTAGTTATCTACTTTGTATTAGTAAAATCTTGATGAAACCATTGATATATATATTCCAGACACGTGTATCATATCAGCAATTGTTAAACATTTGGCATAGAAGTGTATTACCGTAATGTTCGTAGTATAATATTTTGATGTCTACAATTAAAACTACTACGTTGTCGTCATGTTATCAAATTATTCAATGAGTTAGAAACTCGTTTCTTTCATAGCGTAGTACTGAGCGAAACAGGTTCTATGTTAATTAATAATGATTGAATGCGTAGGTTTTTGGACAATGCCATTAGAGAACATAACTTTTGGAACAGAAATACGCATTAAGCAACGGGAAACTTCTCGATGACAAATCTTGGATATTTTATAAGATAACTAAAAATATGTCTATATTTTTTAACGTTTTGGGTTTTTAGATGACAGGTACACGAACTGGAAAGCTTCGTGTTGAGCAATTTATTGGAGGTTTTCCCCCTGAATTCCGGATGTACATTCTGAAAAACTTCTTATTATTATCTTTTCATTCGATTCTAAAATTTCATATTCGTCAATGTAAATTTTATAAATTCAAACTATACTCGCCGTGTGAGAAAGTATATACTAGGAGAGATTGGGCTTTGACCGATATGGCTTATCTGGATTCTTATTTCAGGACATCAGCCGCCGGGTACTAACATAGCAATTTTACAATAAATAACGTTAAGAGTAAATATAAAAATGCGGCCATAAACCTATATTTCACACGTTTATTAACATTCTGATTTTGGCGGTCGCTTTTTTTTTTTCCCCAACCATTTCTCCCTCACCGTGAAAAGTCATTAAACAGCCTTTTATCAAAAATATGAACAGAAATCTTATGTGTCGCTGTGAATACATAAAATTGTAACTTGCTCTCTTGCGACTGATTACGGTGTTTTCGGTATGTCCAGTTCTTATGTAACGTAATTTTTTTTATTGTCGTTTGTTCTAATGGAGTGTGGTATTGTCTGCTGCGTCGTGCTTGTCCTTTGTCTGGACTTGATGTTTTTACAGTTCGCTGATTAAACAATATAAGTCCTGTCTTATAAATCTGTTGTCAAGCGAAATTAGATTTAGAATAAATCCCAAAATATGAATATTATTCACGGAAATTCCATTTTGAAACCTCATTACCATTTCAGAAACGTTAAAATTTATCAAAGAATTGTCTAACTTTTATATATAATAAAGCCTTAAAAATAACGTATCTTCTGGTTCAAATTAAACTGTTGCGCATTTGAGACGGCAAAAAGAAAGTTGAATTTGGCGCCAGTGCCATCTAGCGGTAGCTTGTACAACCACGACTCGGTTTGTTGACAAAGATAACCTATATGTGCAGCAGTGTTTCCTCACCGCGAAGTCTTCTTAAAAAACCTTTCTGGCATATTTAAAGTTTATATGGGTTTCAGAAATCTTCGTTACGTACGTAAGAAGTCTAAAATGACATTGCATTTTATCAACTGTATAAAGCTGACATCTTACAAAATTAATTATTTTTGTAAATATTTGTGTTCTTAAAATAGATATAAAGAGGTCATTGACTTTCTTACTCCCACAAGTGTTTCTGCCCTAGTGACTCAGACATATCCTTCGTTTTCACAAAATCATGATTAATGCAAAATAAATGATTAATAAGGTTTTTCTTTATATTCGCAGGTCCCTAGACGAGAATGTCAGACTCAGCGTTTGTAAATTACGTCTTTGATAACGTCACCACGACTCAGATAACGCCAGCCGAGTTGAGGTGTAACTACTACCGAAAAGAAAACATCACAGTAATCATCATAGGAGGCTACGAGGGAATCCCGCAGAACTTGATCATCAACGTCTGCGTCTGGATTGTAATTAAACTTGTTTAAAATAAATGTTAGAAGTCGTTTTAAGTCAATGTTTTCTAACATCTTGCTAAATCGTCAGGCTTGATTTTGCTCTTCTCGATTTTACGAAAACGAGCCTGGAACTATGGGCGAATGGGATTACTCCAGCGTCGGGAACAGAGGTAGCATAATTTTCTAACTCGTTTTTATCAGCTTTTGTTGTTGTTGTTGTTAGTGTTTTTTTTTTTTTTTTTTAAATCCTGGAATAAAGCTTCACAGTGTTTTTAGTTTGCCGTAGTGAAACTTTCTTGTGTTTTGTCTGTAGAGTCGAACCCGCGGGCCGCAGCGGATACAACGTGTATGTGGAAAAATTTTTCGTTTTCTATTTTGCTTTTTCTCGATCTTGGGTGAAAGTGCTTAAAGCTCTGCAGTTGTTTCCTAAGCATGCTTTGTGATTTTTATTTTACATTTTTCTTAAGTGTTACAGTAAGAAAACATCTTTCTTCTGCGCTTTAGGTGGACGCAGCTGTTCTATGGAGGAGATGAGCAATCATTAAGTGTGGACCGAATGCCCTCGTACGATTCGGGGCCCACTTCGATCACGGGATGTTTTCCTGGATTTCCGCAGTATTCCGAATAACGTAACCTTTCGCAAGTACAGCTTCTGTACAATTGTATTTTAATTCTTTTTTCTACATACAGTGACGACCAGATTCGGACTCGTTGCGGCTCAGACGCTATCCAGTATCTCCATTTCCAGCGCTATGTCATCTTGATAACGGCTTGTATAACTGTTATCAGCTTAGCAGTGGCTTTGCCTTTAAACTTCCAAGGGACGCTAGAAGGAGACGAAAAAAGCTTCGGCCACACCACGCTCAGCAATTTAGACCCCAAGTAAATTTTGCCAAATTAATTATTTGTCATATTTGATTGTAACTATTTTCTATTAAATAATATTTTATTATTGTTTTTTTTTTTTACTAGTTCGTGGTTTTTATGGGTTCACGTGACGCTGGGCATTCTCTTCGTCCCTATGGCCACTTACATGCTGCGCCGCTTTTCGGTCAAGTTAAAACTTCCCGAGGTGGAGACTCCCGTGTCGAGAACCCTGATGATCAGCCGCATCCCCAGGTCGCAGTGCAAGAAAGACAAACTGCTGGAACATTTCGGGTAATACAACACGTTTCGCTAGACGAATCGCTGTTTTCTTGACACATTTTGTAAAATAATTATTAAGTTATTAAAGTACATTAATAAGCTTTCCTATTAATCATGATACGGTTCTTATTAATTGAAGTTATTTTTTTTTGTATTCAGTGAAGCGTATCCTGACCACGAAGTCGTCGAGCTGCAGCTTGGCTACGACGTTTCTCGTCTTATGGAACTCGACCGGAACAGGTAACGTTAACTATTGTCAAACTACAAAATTTATGACATTCTCCGTTCTTAACTTTTATGCGTTGCTGCGTTATCGTTCAGGCTGTACGCGACTCAGTCGAGAATCTACAGCGAAAACGAGGCTAAAGCGGGCAACCATCTGGTGGTGCGTCCCTACAAGTGCGGCAACATTTGCGCCTGCTGTGATTTCTGCGGCGGCTCCGTCATAGACGCTGTCGAGTACTACACTGAGGAGGAACGAAACCTCAACGCTGCCATAGAAGTCGAGAAAGTCAAAGTATTTGCTTACTAGACTCTTACGCGACATAACAAATAATTGAAATAAAAATTAGAATATTAATAGTAGTAGTAGTAGCGATATTAAGAATAACAATAGTAATTATGGCAACAGTAGTAATAATAATGTTAATAACAGTAGTAATATGCTACTAGTACTGCCCGTGCTGCTACTACTACTACTACGACCACCACCACCACCACCACTACTATTACAACTACAACAACAACAAAAACTACTAATACGACTACTACTACTTCTACTAATACCGCTACCATTACCACCATTACTACTACCATTATTACTACCATTATTACTACTACTTCTACTAATACCGCTACCATTACCACCATTACTACCACCATTACTACTACCATTATTACTACCATTATTACTACTACTGCTACTGCTGCTGCTGCTGCTGCTACTACTACTACTACTACTACTTCTACTACTACTTCCACTACTACGTCTACTATTACTTTTATTATTACTGATCGTACAATCACTACTACTACTACTACCACTACTACTTTTCTGTGTGAATAGGCGTTGCAGCACCCTGTTGGTATCGCATTCGTGACGTTTGCGACGCAGGCACAGGCCGAAGCCGTGCTCAAAGATCATCGCAGCGCGTGGAAGTGCGGACACAACCCAGGGTCTTCCCGATTGAACCCCATCCTGAAACCCCACCGATGGGACGTTACATTTGCCCCAAGACCCGACGAGATCAATTGGTAATTTCTTAGCAAGTTGTGTAAAGTAACTTTAATATAAATCAGTAACTATAATACTAGTAACAGCAGCAGCAGTAGTAGTAGTGATAGTAGTAGTAGTAGTAGTAGGAGGAGGGGACTATTAGTAGTAATAGGAGAAGTAGCAGTAGTAATAATAATTGAAGTAGGAGCAGACGGAGTATCTAGGAAGACGAGCAATAATAGGAGTAGTAGTAGTAGGAGGAGGACGAGGAGAAGTAGTAGTAGAAGTGGTAGTAGAGGTAGTAGTTGTAATACTAATGGTAGTAGGAGTAGTAGGAGAACTAGTAGCAGTAGTAATTGTAGCAGTAGTAGTAGTAGTAGTGGGAGAAGGAGTAGTAATAGTAACAAATATAAAATCAGATACTATTAATAGCAATTTGTTTGTTTTGTTTACTTGATTTATTATTCTTTCAAATTCCAGGGAGAACTTGTCAGTAACCACGAAGTTTTGGCTCATCCGTTCGTTTTTCATCAACTTCGGGCTCTTCATCGTTCTCTTCTTCCTCACCACCCCGGCCGTCGTCGTCAACTCTCTCGATATCCTGCAGTTCACCAGTCGACTTACCAAAATGGTACTGCACCAAACTACTACGATCTACATAACACTAAAAAAATGATTGTCGATCATTTATGTAATTTAATGTTAGTAATAATAATGATAGTGATAATTAAATAAGTAGTAGTAGTAGTAGTAGAAGTAGCAGCAGTGGCAGCAGTAGTAGTAGTAGTAGTTGCAGTAGTAGTAGTAGAAGTAGCAGCAGTGGCAGCAGTAGTAGTAGTAGTTGCAGTAGTAGTAGTAGTAGTAGGAGCAGTAGCAGTAGTAGTTAAAGCAGTAGTAGTAATAGTAGTAGATATAGCGGTAGTAGTAGTAGTGGTAGTGGTATTGGGTAATAATAATGAATAAAGAAATAGATGATAACATTACTTTTAATACTTTTTATTAATACAAATACTAGTAATAATATTAACAATAGTCATACTACTACTACTACCAGAACTACTACTTCTTACTTCTCCTGACTGCTACTAATAATAATAACAGATAAATACACCAATTTTAACAATATTACCAGTACAGAAGTAATCCAAGAACAATTAAGGTATAATTGTAAATTTTTGTTTTTCATTTTTGGCAGAGTCCCGTGTTGTCGCAGTTTCTTCCGACCGTGCTGCTGCTGTCCGTGTCGGTGCTGATGCCGGTGCTGGTGTCTTATTCTGACGTTTGGCTTTCCCACTGGACCAAGTCAGCCTTCAACTACAGCGTTATGCGGAAAACTTTTATCTTCCTCCTCTTCATGGTGGTCATTTTACCCTCCCTTGGCCTTACTACTGCCCAGGTATACATCCTACTACTTTTAATAGTAAAACTACTACTTCTACCACTACTACACTAACTACTGCTAATACTACTATTCCTACTACTGCTACTGCTCCTGTTATTACTGTTACTACTACTACCACAATTAGTATTAATACTCATGATACTGCTACTATTAGTGCTCATCCTACTCCTACTACTGCTACCATTAGTACTCCTACTACTACTACACTACTACTACAACACTTTCTGTTACTACTTCTGCTACTATTTCTTCTACTGCTTCTCCTCCCTCCTCCCCCTCCTTCTTCTACTCCTACCACTTCTACTCCTACTACTGCTACTATTACTACTGTTAGTACTGCAACTATTACTACTGTTCGTACTGCAACTAGTTGCAACTAGTCCTACTACTAGTGCCACTAATATAGCACTTGTTTATTACCGATTAATTAGTTGCTTTCTTGAATATTTGCGTAGGCTTTTTTTGAATGGGCCGTGACGAATGATACTTATCGCTGGGAGTGCATCTTTTTACCGGACAACGGTGCTTTCTTCGTTAACTACGTTATCACCTCCAGTTTCATTGGAACCGGCCTGGAGCTGATGCGATTCGCCGAACTCTTCATGTACGCCATCGCCATCTGCTGCGCCAAGTAATATTACTACTACTCTACCACTCGATTACTACCCTACTACTACTAGTTAACTTACTAACTAAACCTCTAATACTTTTTTCCTGAACCAAGATCCAGCGCCGAGACTCCCGGTATCCGTCGCTACCTGCTCTCGGACTTTGATTTCGGCGTCCGCTACGCCTGGATGCTACTCATCTTCTCCGTGACGACGATGTATAGCGTCTCTTGTCCCCTGATCACACCCTTCGGGCTGGTCTACATGCTGCTGAAGCATTTCGTCGACCGCTATAACATCTACTTCGCCTACGCACCGTCCCACATCAACAAGAAGATCCACGCCACGGCCATCTACTTCGTCATCACGGCCCTACTGATACTCCAGCTGACCCTCTTTTTCTTCTCGCTACTCCGTAACGGACTACAGGGCGTCACCATCTACGCCCTGGTCGGATTCTGCTTGACCCTATTCGTCGTAGTAGCGCAGGCCTTCTTCAGGTGGTTCATGAGATTCGCGCCTATTTCTTATCGGGTAAAACTTTTTTCTGGATTTTTTGTATCGATTAAGAAAAAATTATTAATAATCGATTAGTCCACTAAAATTGATTTGTGCCATTGGCAGTGATCGATAATGGATAAATAAATCGATACTAACAAGGAAAAAACTAACAAATAAACTGTTTCCTATAATATCGATTAACTAAAAACGATTAATAACAGTGTTTCCACTTTGAATTTCCCCCTTTTCCCTTCTTCCCTTATTTTTCCCCTTTTTACCCTCCGTACTAGAAAACAAGGCTATAGTCCAGATTTCCCCTTTTCCCTCTTGCCTCAACCTTCCCCTTTCAGACCCCCATTTTCCCCTTTTCCAGGAAATTTCCCTGCAAAGTTGAAACACTGATTGATAATCGATTATTCAGTTTCATAGATGACAAGTCAATAGACCGATACTAATACTAAATAGAAACACAGAAATAAGTTGGATAATCTTATATCTGCACTCAAGAACCTGTTACTATTATTACTATCATTTACTGTTTATCGTTAATATTCTTCGACCATTAAACTAGCTTAGCCGTTTACTAAGTTACTAATCAGTTAGTTACTAATTAGCTAGTTTAGTGGTCAAAGTTTCGAAATTTAAACGTTCGGTTTACCTTGAAGAAGGTACGCAGCGAACAGGCGGGACCTCGGCGTATGCCGGCTACGCAGAGTAGTTCTGAAATCATCAACGGTGAGACTTCGGCCGATAATTCGTTCCTGCCTTCAGTCCTGATCCCGAGAACAGGATCTTCAGGACCCGTTCACCGCCTGAAGGTGATGGATTCGAGAAATAATCAAACGGCAAGCAGCAGCAACAAGTAAGTTTGAAAATAAATTTTAATTGAAATTAGTAGTTGATTAATGATTAAACGAAGGGACAGTGGGACGGAAGCTTCGTCCGAGGATCGTGGCTTCTCCATTTATCAGAGCAGTGAAGAGTCTGACTCCCCAGCAGTGACCCAGACTGCGTAACCTTTGACCCGACTCGGCTCTTTCGTATTAAAATCCAAAGTTAAAATTTTAGTAAATTAACTGCACACGCGTCTGGCTTCGGGGAAAACGTATTAATCCGCCTTTCAACACTTTGCTGTTAGCAAAAAAAAAAAAGTTAAGTTAAAATCTTAATCTCTCTAAGTCATGCGAAATTCTTTTTTCACCTTTTCCTTGTATTTTTCTTTGTAAAAATTAGGTTTAATAAAAACAAGTAACGCCTTAAATAATTGAAGTCAGGTTAAAATTACATTAATTAACGTGTGTATTTGTTTCCATCTACGTGGTTTTGTTTAAGATCAACAGAAAATAGCATTTTTTGTGACACTTACAAATCAATTGATGTCAATTGACGGCGTCAGTTGACTAGAAACTGTAATCAGAACCGAATGAATGAATGCGTGCAGCCCACAGGAATGAATGTCCGAAAAAAATGTACATTAAAAAAATCAAATTTTGTGCGAACATACTGAAAACTGAATTAAAAATTGTCGCATTAAAATAGTAAACACTGAATTAATAACGTAATTTTTTAACACTGAATAGAATTTTTTCCCAACTCGATTACAAACAGTGAAGCGTATAATCTCCCCATTTCAGAAACATTGAATTAAATTTTAAACACTGAAATTTTCTACTGATTACGTGCGTTAAAAAGTAAATTCAATTCAATTAACATTTTGCAGGAAGATCGAGTTTTTCCACATAAAGTTGACTAGTCTTCAACTACACTGTCGTCTGAAATAGTTACAGATATCTTTTTCTATCAGGAACATACGACGGTGAATTATTTGATACAAAATCTAATTAAAACGTGAATTTCGTATGTGCACGGATTAGGATATCACACATTTTCCACAAAAACAATACTGGAATTTTTTTTGTTGAAAACTGAAAATTATTTGCCAAATATCCTCACAACCTGCGAAAAAACAACCGTATAACATTATGACGTTGAGCCATTCATATCTCCCGTTTGAAAGTTTCTAATGTGTGTGTGACTTTTAAATTTTGTGTGTTTTTTTTGTTTTCAGCTTTGGTCCTGTTGTCCAAGGATACGTCAAGATTTTTCTCAGACTTGGTTTTCGCGCGTTAACAAGTTTGAACTTTCAGGTGCACTGCAACGACCGCTGATACCCGACGAATGACTGGACAAGTGCGAAGCGTATCCGTTACCTGTAATCATAATTATTTGATCGTATTTTAAGGTGTGTTGATTATATTTTAGTGTTTAAACTGACCGTTGGTGGTGTTGGCGTAGTTGAGGTGAAGGTGGGCGTCGCGGGCGGGGAAACTGGTCATTGTGGTCACTTCGCTTACAGACATGTCACGTTTATGCTCTTGTCCTTGGTAGCTATGATACAACCTGTTAAGGAAAAAATCCGCATGTTAGAAAACTTCCCATATGCAAAATAGTTCTGTTTTTTTTTGCCGCTAGATGGCCCGGCTGTTTGTCCACAACGGGGGTTCAATGTAGCCAACAAATATTTTATAGATGGCGTGCTGGCACTGTTTCCACGTCTAGTTTCCCCTTCTCCCTTAAAGAGGAAACTGGTTTCCCTCTTTTCCCCATCTCTTCATGTCTAAACTTCCCTTCTTTCCCTCCTGCCAGTTGTAAAGATACGCTTCTAGAATTTCCCTAAATTTCCCCGGTTCCCTTATTTTCCCCTTTCTTTCCATATTTTCCCTTTTTAAGGGAATTTCCCTGCAAAGTGGAAGCGCTGTTAAGAAAGTCGCATTGTTAATACTTCATCTCTTTCTCGCTAGATGGCGCTCCTGTTTGTTTACATGTGAAGCCACGTGGGTAGAATGTAGTCAAATAGACAATGAATAGATGGCGTTGTAGTTGCTATCTAAGAGTAAAAGTGTGGTACCTCATACTTTCTGTGGGTCCTCGCAGAGATCCGTCCCGGGCGATCCTGGTACCACGTCGACTGGCGCTTCGACGCTGCAGGGCCTGGTTGGTCCGCCAGCGTTCCCAGTGATGGCGGATAGCGTTCCTGACCTCGGTGTTGAGGAAACAGTAGAACAGGGTCACCGAGAATCCCTAAGAATATCAGAAGGAATTAATCAGGGGCCGTTAAATTTAATGGACTTCAGGGTGAAATAAATAAATGAATCTACTTTTACTTTCAGTTTTCCCCTTTTTCCCCATATAGAGGGCTCCTGTTTCCCCCTTTTTCCTTCGTACTGTAGTGTCACTATCTAAACTTCCGTCTTTCCCCCTTTTGTTTCCCTATACTTGGTGCTACATCCTCGTTTTCGCTCTTCCCTGTTTTTTCCCTTGTGAGTCCCCGTTTCCCCTTTTTCAGGGAATTTCCCTGGAAAGTGGAAGCACTGCAGTTAGAGAAGAGGGAAAATGGAGAAAAAGGGAAAAGGAGAGGGTCCTTGAAGAGAAGCCAAAAGTTTTCGGTCGATTGCGGGTCATCGGACGAAGATATCCACAAAGCATACGACGTCTATAACAAACCCTCCTGGACAGACTGCCAAACCATTTTCTGGCTCGGATTTCTCTCAATACAAATACTCTCGACTCAACTGACAAGATGAAAAACCTTCAGCCATCCAAAGTCCATTGCTGACTAGCGGGCAGACTACTTTTAGTAATAACTACTTGGGTCCTTGTTTAGCGTATTACTCTTTTAGCTAACTGTCTTCGTATCAATTTGTCTGTCTGTTTGGAGGTCTTTTTACTCTGTTCGTTCGTCTATCTGTCTGTCTGTTCCGTTATCGGTCGGTCTGTCTACACTGTTTGTCTCTGTGTTTGTCTGTCTGTAACCATCTGATTATCTACTCTGTTCGTTCGTCTGTCTGTCTGTCCATTTGTCAGTCTATTCTGTCTGTTTGTCCACTATCTGCTTGTCTAGTCTGTTTTTCCTTTTGTTTGTCTGTCCAGCTGTCTGTCTGCCTGTCTACTTTGTTCGTTCGTCTATCTGTCTATTCATCCATCGATCGGTCTGTTTGTTTCTCTATCTGGTTGTTTAATCTATCTATCTGCTTGTCTAGTCTGTCTGTCTGCCCATCTGTTGGTCGGTCTGTCTGGTTGTCTGTCTATGTACTCTATTCGTTCGCTTTCTATCTGTCTTTTGTTTTCTGTGTGTCTATTCTGTCTGTCTGTCTATCTGCTTGTTTAGTCCGTCTGTCCCTCAGTGTTTCCACTTTGCAGGGGAATTTTCTGAAAAAGGGGGAAATCGAGTCTAAACAGGGAACAAATAAGAGAAGAGGGAAAAAGGGGAAACCTAGAAGTACAACCCGTACTCTAGCACGAACAGGAAAAAAGGAAAAAATAAGGGAAGAGGAGAAAAAAGGGAAATTGAAAGTGGAAAAATTGCCATCTATCCATCTATCCATCCATCCATCCATCTACTAGTTCAATTCAGTACCTGTGTCGACAGCAGAATAGCCCGCATGAAGGAGAAGATCTTCGACAGGGTTCCTTCGGTGGGTCCAGCGATGACAAGCACATAAGTGAGTCCCAGGAGCGGTATGAGTACCAGCAAAGCTTTGCTACCCTTGCGATACTGCTGCGTCTCGGCTGAATTGGCAGACCGTAACTTGGTTATCAGTACCTAAATCAGACAGTCAATTCACCCCGGTTAGCCAAGTTGCGTAGCCAACAAAGAAAATGATGGACGGACTGTCCTAACTTGTCAATTTACGTCAATTGACTGCCAAAAGTACTAATTAGTAATTACTATCACTCATTAACTGGTTATAATACTTTGCATTACGCTATAGATGAAGATGCCTGAACCGTGAACCTTTTTTTTGAGCCGGCTCATCGGTTGGTGAACCGTGAACCGTATAAGCTCCCTGTGATGGATCAACCGAAACTGAAGTGGAAAAGGTTCACAAAACGGTTCACGGGATCGTGACTACTAGAATAACGAGGCACTGAGCCGAAAATTGAACCGTGTTGTGAAGTGAACCGTGAACCGAACTCGCACTCAGTTCCTCAGCAAGCTGTGAACCAGTATTTCCACCTTCATTTTCCCTTTTTTCCCCCTTCGTACTAGAAATAGAATACAGGTCGTACGTTTAGATTTTCCCTTTTCCCTTTCTAGGCCCGCTTTTGCCCTTTTTCAGGGAATTTCCCTGCAAAGTGGAAACACTGCTATGAAGCGTTTTCGAACCGTGTGCCAGGGAAAACAAAAGTAAGAACTTGATTTTCTTAATTTTTTTCTTCTAATTTTCCTCTTTGTTCATGAGTAAGTAATCCAATCAGTGGAAGACACTCCCATGTCCTTCAGGATCGATCCTAGCAGGGAAAAAAATCCCTCAAACACTTAAAACTGGAATAAATTTGACGCCAAACTCCAAATATTGTCGCCATAACTTTGGCGTCCGCAGTTTTCGCAGAAAAACATTCCAGAAATAAAAATAAAACCAGTATTTCCACTTTGGAGGGAAATTCCCTGAAAAAGGGGAAAATGGGGTCTGGAAAGGGAAAATTAAGTGAAGAGGAAAAAGGGAAAACCTAAATGGGCGGCCTGTATTCTAGTACAAAGGGGAAAAAGAGAAAATTTAGGGAAGAGGGAAAAGGGAAAACCTAAATGCATGGCCTGTGTCCTGGTACGGAGGGGAAAAAGGGGTAAATGAAAGTGGGAAACACTGTTTAAGAGGGATTTCGTTAAAGTCTACACCAGATTTAGGTTCATGGTTCACGGATCAAGGTTCACAAACCGATGAATCGCCCAATAAAACGGTTCAAAAATCGCCCAACTCTGCCTATTAACGTATTTTATTTGAGCCGACGAGTAGTATATGACTAGTCGTTAGTGTTGCTTTCAGTTTTCGCCTAAGGCTATAACACACGAAAACGCTTATTATTAAGGATCCTGAATTATTATAATTATAATGTGTACATACTCGGATGTCTAAAGGATCACTCTACAAGATTTTCAAGGATTATTTTGGAAAATGGAACGCGTAGAAGAGGTAGCGATCCTGAAAGCTCGTTTCCAACAGCCGTCTAGTTCGAGTCACAGGAAATTACTAAGGATCCTGAATTGTTATAAATATAAGATTTACATATTCGGATGTCTAAAGGATCACTCTACAAGATTTTCAAGGATTTTTATGGAAAATGGAACGCCTGGAAGAGGTAGCGATCCTAAAAGCCCTTTTCCAACAGCCGCTTAGTTCCAGTCGCACAAAATTATCAAGGATCCTGAATTATTATAACTATAATATTTACATACTCGGATGTCAAAAGGATCACTCTAGATTTTCAAGTATTTTTATGGAAAATGGAACGCGTAGAAGAGGCAGCGGTCTTGAAAGCTCGTTTCCAACAGCCGCTTAGTTCCAGTCGCACAAAATTATCAAGGATCCTGAATTATTATAACTGTAATATTTACATATTCGGATGTCTAAAGGATCATTCTACAAGATTTTCAAGGATTTTTATGGAAAATGGAACGCGTAGAAGAGGTAGCGATCCTGAGAGCTCGTTTCCAACAGCCGTCTAGTTCCAGTCGCAGGAAATTACTAAGGATCCTGAATTGTTATAGATATATAATTTACATATTCGGATGTCTAAAGGATCATTCTACAAGATTTTCAAGGATTTTTATGGAAAATGGAATGCCTGGAAGAGGTAGCGATCCTGAAAGCTCGTTTCCAACACCCTTTTAGTTCCAGTCGGCTTGTCAAAAAGTTCTCTTTTGCATCCATTGTTTTTTACGACCCCTGCAGGATCGGGAACAAGGTCACCCACCACACAAACGTCCAGGTTTTCCTGCCAAAAAGATTGGCAGGTCTCCGGATAGGGGGCACTGCAGTAAAGACGAATTTATGGGCTAACTTTGTATTATAAACGATCCTCGTCCCTTTTTCTGTCTGATGGACGTCAAGATTAGCCTTCAGGGGCGGTTCACGGTTTACGGTTCAGCCCGGTGAACCGTCTAGTCAACGGTTCAGACCCGCCCATCTCTGTGTATTTGCTCAAAGTTGCTGACGAAGCTGTAGTCCCAGCCAAACCCGATAGAAAAATGATGCGGTAGACATACGTCAGAGTGACCCTCTGAATGGTGCATGAATATCATGGATTCAGCTAGACGATAGTGTGAAACTGGCCCACTTTCACACGGTTCGTCCGCTTGAATTTTTCAAGAACTAAGTTATGCAGTATTCAACCCCTTATTCTGAGGGATCACTGTTAGTAACTAAAATCAGTTCAGCTACTATTCAGCTAGTGATTCAGAGGGCAGCTAGTGTTCAGCTACCTAGTCATTGGGTACTCAACCGTATGACTTTTCTATCGGGAAGCTTAAGCTAAAAGAAACGGGAGGTTTGTACTTTGCATTAGCCTTGACTATAGAAGGACTGTAACCTACTGGAATGCAGCCAAATCAGGGGGAAATACTTTTCTGGAATATTCCCCTGAAGGATTCCTTAGTCGTTTTCTCTGATTTAGTTGCCTAGGGACTGGAACACTTTGGACTAATGATAAGATACCAAGAAGTTCTTGGCAACCGTGTCTGCAGACGTACCGAAACTGCGGTTCACATCATTAATAATCTCTGCCTAACGACTCCAGTATATCCAGTTTGCAGGGAAATTCCCTTAAAAAAGGAGAAAATGGGGAAAAAGGGGAAAAGGGGGTCTGGAAAGGGAAAAATAAGTGAAGAAGGCAAAGGGGAAATCTAAAGGTATACGACAAGTATTCTATTACGGAGGGGAAAAGCGGAAAGAAAGGGAAGGGGGGGGGAAGTGGAAATACTGAACGACTCCAGTGTTTCCACATTGCATGGGAATTCCCTGAGGAAAGAGAAAAAGGGTGTCTGGAAAGGGAAAAATATGTGAAGAAGAAATAGAGAAAATCTGAACGTACGGCCACTATCATTGTTTCCACTTTGCAGGGAAATTCTCTGGGAAAGGGGAAAATAGGGTCCAAATGGGGAAATAAGAGAAGAGGGAAAAGGGAAAATCTAAACGTACGGCCAGTATTAATGTTACTAGTGTTACGGAGGAAATAAGGGTAAAGTAAGGGAAGAGGGACAAGAGAGGAAAATGAAAGTGGAAACTCTGAACGACCCACCCTTCAGTCGAACCGAACCGAACCGTACTGAACCGCGGTTCAAAGTCTTTCTCAGTCAAATGAGAAGTCCCTTTAAAAGTTTAAAGAGCAAATATAGTGGGATAGTAAAGAAAGCAAAAGTGAATGAATGGCTTTTGGCCCTTCTCCGAGCAGTTGTGTGACATTTTTATACGAGGACTGTGGCGTGTCGCCTTTATGGTCGTCAGGAAAAGCAAAAAAACTTGAAATTGCCTTAGAAACTTGTCAACTCGGACAAAAAATTAATTTATTGGATAGCCCTATACCTAAGAAAAATAACTACAAATCAATGGATTACAGAACAATGTTCCCATTTTGCAGGGAAAATCCCTGGAAGAGGGGAATGAGGGGCGTGAGCAGGGGAAAATAAGAGAAGAGGGGAAAAGGGGAAATCTAGAAGTACTGTCCAGCCTTGTAATCTAGCACGGAGGGGAAAAAGGGAAAAATAAGGGAAGAGGAGGAAAAGAGGAACTGAAAGTGGAAACACTGTTGGAAAATTTACTATTCCAATATAGGTTTCTACTTCAAATTAGGCTGGGTCTCTAGCAACGATCCTGCAGGATCAACCGAGTGCTTGAAAAGCTATTAGCGGACTCGTATCTATTTGGATGAGATCTTGCAGGTTCTCAGATCCCGCCAACTTAATCCTAGCACTTTGTCGTCTGCACAGAAGCTTGAAATCATATCTGTCACACACTTCAAAGGATCTTTTTTTTTTGTTGGAAAAACTCCTGGAAAGGAGGATCGTAAATTGTGGCAAATGTCAGAAACATTTCGTAACCTTTTCTCCTGCTGATATTTCCTTTTGTAGTCGTCTATAAGAAGACACTTAGAAGTTAGAAATTGATTTGATCAAAATCAGTGTTTCCACTTTGCAGGGAAATTCCCTTGAAAAAGGAAAATGGGGGTCTCAAAAGGGAAAAAGGGAAGTACGGCTGAAGTAGGTTTTCGAGCTCTTACACAGAGCGGAAAAAGGCAGGGAAAATAGACAGAAAGGGAAAAAAGGGAAATCAAGTTTTACAGCACCAAGGCGAAAGAAGGGAAAACATAGCCCTCTCGAAGGGGAAAAAAGGGAAATCAAGTTTTACAGCACCAAGGCGACAAAAAAGGGAAAACATAGCCCTCTCGAAGGGGAAAAAAGGGAAATCAAGTTTTACAGCACCAAGGCGAAAAAGGGAAAACATAGCCCTCTCGAAGGGGAAACCCAAAACCTGAAGTGGAAGCACTGAATAAAATCCTTCTCGTTAAGTAGAAATCGATTTTGCTGAAAGTTCGCGATCCTGGAACTTTTTTTTTGCGGGGGGAAGTTTTATCTGAAGACTTGTAAAAAAAAAAGTTTGGATAATGCCCCTGATTAGACGAAGTTTACGCGGTACTTAAGGATCCCTGTTGTCGAACGTGCGGGGCGTGGGGAAAGTTAAATTCGGCCCCTGATGCGACCTTGACAGTTTTTTCCCTCAAGGTCGTCACGTGACTCTAGCGCCCCCTGCATGACCTTGAAGAACTTCTCAAGGTCATTAGAAGGTCATTTACTTTATTATTATTTTAGTTTCTACTGTTACGTTTTTATTGATTATTATTTGACTACTTTACTTATATAAATTACATATTTTATTACTTTAGTTTATTATAATTTCTTCTTGTAATATATAATTATAATAATAATAATATAATAATATAGTTTACTAAAATTTCTTCTTTTTCTTAAAGCAGTTGGAGTATAGACTTTGAATAAGAGTTAAAAATCGTGGAAATAGGATTTAAAGAAGAAAAGAAAAATGCAAAATGGTTGGAAGGGACTTACCCACATGATCCTGATTAGGAAGAGTACATTGAGGAAGAGTACAATGATGGCGGGTGCCATGTAGATCCAGTCGTAACTGTTGGCCGCAATCCATGGACAACTCGACAAAAAGGATTCAAAGTCCAACTTCTACACAAGAGAAAATTGGTATTAAGTTAGGATCATTCTAGATTCAGGATCCAGTAAGGGCGTAGTGAAGGGGTTTTTGGATTAAATTTAAGTCCAAGGATTCAAAGTCCAACTTCTACACGAGAGAACATTGGTATTAAGTCAGGATCCTTCTTGATTCAGGATCGAATAAGGTCGTTGTGAAGGTGTTTTTGGTTTAAATTTAAGTCCAAGGATTCAAAATCCACCTTCTACACAAGAGAACATTTTTATTAAGTCAGGATCCTTCTTGATTCAGGATCGAATAAGGTCGTTGTGAAGGTGTTTTTGGTTTAAATTTAAGTCCAAGGATTCAAAATCCACCTTCTACACAAGAGAACATTTTTATTAAGTCAGGATCCTTCTTGATTCAGGATCGAATAAGGTCGTTGTGAAGGTGTTTTTGGATTAAATCTAAGTCCAAGGATTCAAAGCCCAACTTCTACAGAGGAGAAAATTGCTATTAAGTCAGGATCCTTCTAGATTCAGGATGGAGTAAGAATGATTTCAGGTATTTTTCTACGCGGAAAGGTGTATTAAATCAGGATCCTTCTAGATTCAGGATAGAGCAAGGATCACATTAAGGTATTTCAGGATTAAATTTAAGTACAAGGATTCAAAGTCTAACTAAATCAGGATTCTTCTAAGATTCAGGATCGAATAAGGATCATATTCAGGTATTTCAGGATTAAATTCAGTGTTTCCCCTTTTCCCCTCCGTACTAGAATACAATGCTCTAACTTTAAGGATTTTCCCTTTCCCCTCTTCCTTTACTTTTTCTCCTTTCAGACTTCATTTTCCCCTTTTTCAGGGAAATTTCCCTGCAAAGTGGAAAACACTGATTGAACTTAAGTACAAGGGTCGATATTCCTGGACTGGGATCAAGATTAGGATCACCTAACAATCAGCTGATTTGTAATTACAAATGAGATATACGAACCAAGCCAAAACGCAAGGATCAGGATCGACTTATTCCACGTGATTCTTGCCAAGATTCTTGGTTAAGATTCTTAAAGATTCATGAATCTCTAACTTGTGCTTTCCGACTTATAAGTTTTCTGCACTTGAACCTTTTCCCTGAAAGAAAACTTAGCAGCAAAACTTTTCTGAAGTTTTTCTTTGAAACTTTTAATTAGTTATTATAACTTATTCATTAATTGTAATTAATTAAGGTATGTTTTATCTGTGGGATGTGATCCAGCCAAGATTCATGATTCTCGTCGTGAATCTTGAGATTCTTGAGCTTCTGGGAAAGCGTGGGAAGGATTTAATAGCGGAATTAATTGAGTCGCTTCCTCTCATCGGGGACCGAAAATTCGTTACCGAAATCTAAATGGCAAAATGACGAGGGATCCTCAACATCTGGCATGTCCTGATCCTTGCACAAATACACCGAGAAGTGTTATCAACATGTTATCTACATGTTATCAGGTGTTATCATGTGTTATCAACCTTTGCTGTTCATATAGAAATGATAGGCTTCTTATAAAAGGTAAGGATTTAGGTACTGTACTGCTACTACTACTACTGCTAGTGCTAATACTAGTACTAATATTGAGTACTACTATTGACTAATACTACTACTGTTGACTACTACTATTATTGTTACTACTGCTACTATTGCTACTACTTTTGACTATACTACTGCTAAACTACTACTACTACTACTGCTACTGCTGTTACTACTATTGACTACTACTAATAAACTACAACTACTGCTGCTACTACTACTACTATTACTACTACTGCTACTATTGCCACTACTACTGTTGACTAGTACTACTACCACTACTAATAATAGTAAGTGACTTACGTGATCTTCCATGTTGGGTGCGTGGCAATGGGCTTTAATAATAGCCCAAATAATCACAATCGGTAGAGGAATACCTGTAATAATAATAATAATTAAATAATAATAATAATAATATAATAATAATAATAATAATACGTAAGAAAATCAAAATATATTAAATATTGTTAAATTATTTAATGTAGAATTTTTAATAATACATTTAAATATTTATCATAGTATAATATTATTTATTGTTTTTAATTAAGCATTTATTACAGTTTAAAATATATTATTATTATTATTTAATATTCATACTTACTTTTGTTAGTAACAAGTTATTCATTCATGTTAGGAGTCGTTAATTGTTCAGTATTTAGTTTAGTTTTAAATCTATTGTGATTATTATAATTGTTTATAGCAGGGCTCCCACCAACCTGGAAAATCGGGAAATCAGGGAAAAGTCAGGGAATACAGGGAAAAGTCAGGGAATTTGAGTTGCCACTCCACTCAGTTTTCACTCAGTTTCGGCTAACCTTTGCTCAAGTCTCTAATGAATAACTTCTAGAAAGTATAATGCGTTTAAAAAGTCAGGGGAAAACTGGAAAAAGTGTCAGGGAAATCAGGGAAAAGTCAGGGAATTTGAGTTGCCACTCTACTGAGTTTCAACTAACCTTTGCTCAAGCCTCTAATGAACAACTTCTAGAAAGTATAATGCGTTTAAAAAGTCAGGGAAAAATTGTCAGGGAAATCAGGGAAAATTCAGGGAATTTGAGTAGCCACTACACTCAGTTTTCACTCAGTTTTCACTCAGTTTTGGCTAACCTTTGCTCAAGCCTCTAATGAGCAACTTCTAGAAAGTATAATGGGCTTAAAAAGTCAGGGAAAAGTAGGAAAAATTGTCAGGGAAATCAGGGAAAAGTCAGGGAATTTGAGTTGCCACTACAGTCAGTTTTCACTCAGTTTCGGCTAACCTTTGCTCAAGCCTCTAATGAACAACTTCTAGAAAGTATAATGCGCTAAAAAAGTCAGGGAAAAATTGGAAAAATTGGAAAAATTCTCAGGGAAATCAGGGAAAAGTCAGGGAATTTGAGTTGCCACTATACTCAGTTTTCACTCAGTTTTGGCTAACCTTTGCTCAAGCCTCTAATGAACAACTTCTAGAAAGTATAATGGGCTTAAAAAGTCAGGGAAAAGTAGGAAAAATTGTCAGGGAAATCAGGGAAAAGTCAGGGAATTTGAGTTGCCACTACAGTCAGTTTTCACTCAGTTTCGGCTAACCTTTGCTCAAGCCTCTAATGAACAACTTCTAGAAAGTATAATGCGTTTAAAAAATCAGGGAAAAGTTGGAAAAATTGTCAGGGAAATCAGGGAAAAGTCAGGGAATTTGATTAGGATTTTTCAGTGGGAACCCTGTATAGTGTCCAGTGTTTGGCGTGTCTATTTGTTATATAGAATTTCTCTCAAGGACTCTTAGTATTGATTAAATAACACTTACAGTGGCGTGTGGACAAGTTGTTTGATAGTCCAAGGTGCTATTTTTAGTTCTTGCAGGTTGGATTTACTGTTACAGTATAGATATGACCCAGCAGAAAATCAAGGATAGTTTCAGGACCCTGAAAATATCCTGAAAAGGACATTTTCAGGATACCAATCAGGACTTTGAGTGCAGTGAAATTGGCCCACTTCAAGGGTGTTCAGGACCCTGACATTGGAATGCCTGGATAATACATGTTCAGGGTACTTAACAGCGTCCTGAAAAAAAACGCTTTTCAGGATACTTAAGGGTGCCTTTGATAATCAAGATTCACAATTCTCAACACAATTTTTTTTTTTACTCGTCCACGATTGGACGTGGTTCAGGATATTCAGGATATGTTACGGATATCGTTCAGGATGTAACCGAGATCCTTGATTTTCCGCTGGGTAAACTTGATATTATATTATGCAAGGGCTTCGAAACTCCGGGGAAAAGTGCACGAAGATTATTTGATAACATATGATAACATGGACATAACAGGTTGATAACAGTGATAACATGACCCAGGCCTACGAAGATTATTGGAAGTTTTGGACCCCTTGATATCATGTTATACTATAATGCTGTAATAAGTTTAAATATTTTAGTAAAAATCTGTATTTTTGATTGTGTGTATAATAGATATTATATATTATAATGTAAATGAAGTCCCTATACTGCACACAGTGTTTCCACACTGCAGGAAAATTCCCTGGAAACGGGGAAAATGGGGTTTGAAAAAGGGAAAAATAAGAGAAGAGACAAAAGGGAAAATCTAAGTATAGCCTTATATTCTAGCACGGAGAGGGAAAAGGGAAAAATAAGGGAATAGGGAAAAAAGGGGAAACTGAAAATGGAAACACTGACTGCACAGTTGATTAGTTATGTTTATTATTGTTATTAATATTTCTGTGTTAATATAATAATAATAATAATAATAATAGTAATAGAATAGTTATTGTATTTTATGATGTTAGCTTTAGTTACTAGTATGTCTGTTTGTCGGTCTGTCTGTCCTATCTGGTTGTCTGGTTGTCTGTCTTTCTACTCTGTGTGTCCGTCTGTCTATCTGTTAGTCAACTATGCCTGTCTGTTGGTCTCTCTGTCTGGTTGTCTGTCTTTCTACTCTGTCTGTCCGTCTGTCTATCTGTTTGTCAACTATGCCTGTCTGTTTGTCTGTCTAGCCTAGTCTGTCTACTGTGCCTGTCTACTCTGTCTGTCTGTGTGCTCTGTCTGTTTGTTATCCGTTTGTTCTGTCCGTCCATCTGTCTGTATGTTGTTTGTCTGTCTAGTCCAGTCTAGTCTGTCTACTATGCCTGTCTGTTTGTCTCTCCGTCTGTTTGTCTGTCCGTCCATCTATCTGTTAGTCAGCTATGCCTGTCTGTTTGTCTGTCTGTGTGCTCTGTCTGTTTATTATCCGTTTGTTCTGTCCGTCCATCTGTCTGTATGTTGTTTGTCTGTCTAGTCTAGTCTGTCTACTCTGCCTGTCTGTCTATCTGTCTGGTCTATCTGTCTTCTATGACTGTCTACTCTGTCTGTCTATCTATCTTATCTGTCTACTATGTCTGTCTTTCTACTTTGTCTGTCTGTCACTGTATCTGTTTAGTCTATCTGTCTGTCTATCCATCTATCTATCTACATATCTGTCTGTCTCTTATGTCTGTCTGTCTGTCTAGTCTAGTCTGTCTACTCCGCCTGTCTGTCTATCTATCGTGTTTGTCTGTCATTTTGTCTGTTTGTGCTGTCTATCTTTATGTCTGTCTAACATGTCTGTCTATCTGTCACTCTACTGTCTGTGCGTCTGACTATCTAGTCTATCTGTCTGTCTATCCATCTATCTATCTACATATCTGTCGGTCTCTTATGTCTGTCTAGTCTAGTCTGTCTACTATGCCTCTTTACTCTGGGTGTCTGTCTATCTATCTTGTTTGTCTATCCATCTATCTATCTATTTGTCTGTCTGTCTCTTATGTCTGTCTGTCTTTCTGTCTATCCACTTAACTGAGTTAACTTAATTGCATTAGAGATGATTGAGAAAACGTACCCCAACCGATGAAGACGTACATGCGCAACTTAATTTTGTCGGCGGAAAATGTCTTCACCACCAGCATGTACAAATAAAAACCTGCAATCAGAAAAAGTAATAATTTAATTAATAAAATTTTAATATAACATTTAATAACATTAAAATTAAATCTTAATGTAAAAATAATGTAATTAAATTACAAAAATCTGCAAATAAATGTAAAATTATAATAAATTTTCTTTATCAAATTTAAAATATAATTAATTAATATTACAACGAAATAATAATACATTCAATTCGTGGTTAATTTGAATTAATTGAATTTCCTTTAATTTTAACTAAATTATTATTATTAATTAATTAATTATTAACGATAATTAAGGATTTATTTTGTTATTAATTTATTAAAAATGTAATAATTTAATAATAAAATAATGGAACAATTAAATCAGGATTTTTTGGGGCTCTTTGTTGGAAGGAAAGGATTTTATTTATTGGGATATCCAGTGTTTCCAATTTGCAGGGAAATTCCCTGAAAAAGGGGAAGATGGTGTCAGGTAAAGGGAAAGATAAGGGAAAAGGGGAAATCTGGAAGTACAAGCCCTATATTCTAGTGCGGAGGGGGAAAAGGGAAAAATAAGGGAACAGGGAAAGAAGGGGAAACTGAAAGTGGAAACACTGAGGATATCCCTAGGTGGGGACCACCCTCTCTACTACGGACAGCCGTATAAAGTATGTCTGTTGCAGAATTTCGCTTGAAAATCTGTCTAAAAATCACAGAAAAATTCGCGAAACATTTTGGTGCAAAGCAAGTTTGCAAATTATTTGTAGTTGATTTTACAACAGTGTCCGCTATAGCGAGGCCGCGCATTAGGAATCTGCAATGTAACGCTATTAAGACGAGCCCCTCTACTACGGACAGCAGTATATAATACGTTTACCGCAAAATCTCATTGGAAAATACTTTTAAAAATCTTAGAAAAATTCGCGAAACATTTTGGTATAAACAAAGTTTGCAAATTATTTTGTAGTTGATTTTATAACAGTGTCCGCTATAGAGAGGGCGTGCATTAGGAATTTGCAATGTAACGCTATTAAGGCGAGCCCCTATACTACGGACAGCTGTATAAAATACGTTTACCAAAAAATCTCACTGGAAAATACTTCCAAAAATCTCAGAAAAATTCGCGAAACATTTTGGTACAAACAGAGTTTGCGAATTATTTTCCGTTGATTTTATAATGGTGTCCGCTATAGAGAGGGCGCGCGTTAGGAATTTGCAATGTAACGTTATGAAGACGAACCTCTCGACTACGGACAGCTCTATAAAATACGTTTACCGAAAAATCTCATTGGAAAATACTTCTAAAAATCTCAGAAAAATTCGCGAAACATTTTGGTATAAACAGAGTTTGCGAATTATTTTCCGTTGATTTAATATACGTGTCCGCTATAGGGAGGTCACGGATTTGGAGTAAGCTCCATATCCGCCGGCCACAAATCCAATGTTTCCACTTTTGCAGGGAAGTTCCCTGAAAAAGGGGGGAAATGGAGTCTGAAAAGGGGAAGACGAAGAGAAGAGAGTAAAGAGGAAATCTAGACCCTGTACATTTTTGCAAGGAGGGGGAAAAAGGGGAAAGATAAGGGAAGAGGGGGAAAATGGAAGATTGAAAAGTGGCAACACTGCACAAATCTCGCCCGTGGGTACTTGCAGTGGCGTTCATTTCCTTTTCGGCTGCACTTTTTCCCACTGCAGTAATGGCGAATTACTGCTGTTTTCCCCCTGGTTTGGCCTTCTACCGATGCCCTGATCTTCATTTGAGGTGGACTAACCAATGCTGACTATGCTCAAGGCTAATAGAATTACGAGGGCCATGATGGGTAAGTCGTACGAACAGTGGAAGTAGGAGTTGTGGTAGGGATAGTAGTAGATATAGTAATAATAGTGGTAGTAGTAGTAGTAGTAGTAGTAGTAGTAATAGTAGAAGGAGGAGGAGGAATAGTAGTAGCAGTAACAATAGCAATAGCAGTACTAGTAGTGACAGTAGTAGTACTGGTAGTAGCGGTAGTAGTAGTGGTAGTACTAGCAATAGCAGTAGTAGCAGTAGTAGTAGTAGTAATAGTAATAGTGGTAGTAGGAGCAGGAGTAGTAACGGTAATAGTATAGTATAGCAGTAGTAGTAGTAGTAGTAATAGTAGTAGTACTAGTAGAAGCAGTAGTAACGGTAATAGTAATAGTATAGCAGTAGTAGGAGTAGTAGCAGTAGTAGTAGTACTAGTAGTAGCAATATTAGCAGTATTAGTAGTTGTGGGTGCTCAAGTAGCACTCGTTAGTAACAGTAGTAGACCTTAACTTAGAACTTAACTACTAACTGTCACTTACTTGCTTACTAGATTTACTACTTTGTATTATAATTTCCGTATTTATCATAATCATAACTATAAATTAGCAAAAACTAATTAATTAGACCAAGAACTTAACCTTTAAGCAACTAGTTATGGAATAAATCTTTAATTTAGTTGCTAATTAACTAAGATAACCTAACTAACTGAACTTATAGATAAACTACTAACTATCACTTACTTACTTACTAAAGTTACTACTTTATGTTGTATTTTCCACATTTATTATAATTAGCACTATTAATTAAGAGAAACTAATTAACTAGACCAAGAACTTAACCTTTAAGCAACTAGTTATGGGATAAAGCTTTTATTTAGTAGCTAATTAACTAAGATAACCTAACTAAATGAATAGCTTAACAACTAACTATTACTAACTTACTAAAATTATTACTTTATATTGTATTTTCCACATTTATTATAATTAGCACTATTAATTAAGAGAAACTAATTAACTAGACCAAGAACTTAATCTTTAAGCAACTAGTTATGGGATAACGCTTTTATTTAGTAGCTAATTAACTAAGATAGTCCATAGTACTGGATAGTTAATCCTAGTGAAAGCTTTTAGGCCTGAAATAAGCAGGAATAAGCGATCCTTCATGACAGGATCAATATATAAAACATTTCCGATCCACCAAAGGAATCGATCCTGCTAATGGACTCAGTCGTACAGGATTTATTATTATGTTTATTAAACCCACTACGTCTCAGTGCATATCCTGAGATGTCTGCATTGCGATTCGTATAATGTAAGCATGCACTGGGACGTAGTGGGGTTTCGGAAGCTATGTGACTACAGTTGTACGTCAAGGTGTTAAAAGGGACAGTTTTTCAAAACCCACTACGACCCAGTGCGGCTGAATACTGTGATTTGAAATTGCTAACAAAAATAGGGTGCACTGGGCCGTAGTTGGCTTTGAAAATATGTAATTCACAGGGATGCCAAGATGTTGTGCCAGTAAATATGACTTCATACCCCACTACGGTCCAGTGCATTCTGTTTTTTTTGAAGCATGTGTAAAGCACTGGGCAATAGTGGGATTTGTTGGTCCCTATCTAGTATACTGTAGAATGCCAAAGTAAAAACGCTTATTTTGTAACCCCACTACGCCCCAGTGCATTCTTAGGACTCGACCGCTTCATTTCATAATTGTATATAATGCACTGGGCAATAGTGGGTTAGTCCATATGCCTCTCTGCTGCTATTGAATGCTAACATCTTTTACAAGGTACATATTTTCAGACCCCACTACGGCCCAGGACTCGACCGCTTCATTCGATTATTGTATCTAATGCACTGGGCAATAGTGGGGTCTGTCCGTGAACTTAGTCTGCTGCTGTTGACAAAACCTCATTAGCAGAGTCCTACATGCGTGTAACGAGCTTATTAGTGTTTGACGGTTCGTGTAAACGGTTCGAAATTTAGCAACGGTTCGATTAAGGGTTCAGTATTATCAAGCCCAGTAGAAAATGATGCGCTAGTCAAACGTCAGAACGACCCTCTGAATGGTGCATGATTGCCATGAATCCAGCTAGACGATAGTGTGAAATTGCCCCACTTTCACACGGTTCGTACGCTTGAATCTTTAAAGAA